>CM046033.1:28845839-29133258 GCA_025215565.1 Flaveria ramosissima
TTCTTCATCATCGGAGAGAACCGTTTCGGTCTCCGGCCCCTCCTGTCCTCCCGCGGACCTGTTCCTTTCCTTTCTTTCCTTTTCTCGTTCAGCCTTTATCACTTCGGTCACCACCGACGGTAGGATCGTCTGCTTGACCTGATGAACCTCCTCTACAACTGCCTTTTCACTGAGGCCCTTAAATTCGCACTCTCATCCCCAGCCTCCGGATGAGGGGTCTCGGGTTCTTCAGGAACCACCTTTTCGACTCTAGGTCTTCCTCTTTTGGGTCGCGGTTCAGCACCACTTCCACCACGACCTCCACCACGCGAAGCCTTAGATGATCTACCACCGGCCATCCTCTAACACACTGAAAGATTCAAACACCAACACGGTCATTCAAGGGAACAGCTCAGTTTATGTCAAGTATAGTAAGTCCGTAATTACAGTGGCCAGTTGTGATTAGCCACTTACTTTACTCTTCATACCCCAAGCATTACCTATCCTGACTACATCAGTATCTAAATCTACAAGCAGCACATAAACCACATAACATGCGCACGTAATACCGATTATTATTAAGAAAATAGCTGATGGCACGCAGCTACTCAGATTGGCATCCCTTCCCTTTCCGTCCCATTTTCAGTTTAAGTTAAGGTTTCTTTTGAAAATTTACCCGTTTCACTTAAAATTTGGCTCTGATACCAACTTGTAAGGCCCCGTTCCAGGACGCTTACAGCTGGCCAATCATCGCAGATAAAATATATATTTATATTTAACTTAAGTAAACACCGCAACGGAAACATTCAAAAATGACATTTCATTTCATTATAAAAGCTTTTGCAAAATAATACATCGTTATCCAATTACAAAATACTTGTTGCATTACATCACAAAAGCATTATAAATATGGATGCCATCCAAAATGAGCCGAGTAGCCGCCCTGTGCCATCCTCAGCAACCTTACCTGCCAACTGGAAACACATAAAAGTCAGCGTTGCTGAGTGAGTTCTAGTTTTATAAAAACATTACATTACCTTTCATTCATTAAAGCATTTTCATTACTATTGCACGTGATCACACACCATACGTACATCAAGATAATAATTATTATCTTCATCATCATTCGTTTCGTACATTTCGCACGTTTCACACATTTCTTACTTATCGCACTTTTCGTACATTTATTATCTTTCACTTCTATCTAGGTCTTGTCATGTACTTAACCCCCCCCCCCTCTAGAGCACCAAGCAATTTCATCTAGGGTTAGGCGACAAGGACCCCATATCGCACGTATGGAGTGGTTACTAGGACAGACTCCCCTTGTGTGTGTGAACTCTTATGGGTTTGCCAAGATCGCACGCTGTATAACACACAGTAATTAGGAAATCGCACGTATTGGAGCAGTCACCGAGACTGAACTCTTACTGTGTGTATGAACCCTTATGAGTTAGCCAAAATCGCACGCTGTAGACACACACAGTTGAGCTAACAACTCTCAATGAGTTGTGAACCTCCTTTCATTTGCTTGCAAGGCTTTTCATTCGTTCATTATGTTCCACTTTCATTATCTTAAATATTTCACTTCGTTAAGATAATACTTTACGTTCATCATAATAATTTCACCACGTAAAGTCACATCATCATACGTAATAAGAAACATAACATACAATCATACGATCATCCATCACATCATACATCACCCTTCACATCAACTATGACCTCAAAAAGCCAACTTACATACCCCCGGGAACCTCCCAAGTCAAAGCCTACATTTACCCTTTTCTCCCGAGAATCAGATAATAAAGTAAGTTCTTCCGGGTGCATGAGCCCTATTTGGGCGTATGGACACCACTCAGTCGCATGGCCATTCCAGGCGCATGAGGACACTTAGGCGTATGGACACTTATGCGTATGGACACTATGGGCGAATGGACACCTATGCATATGGAGAGCTTCCATACGCATGAACACTTAGGCGTATGGACCCTCAGTCGCATAGCCTTTAGTCGCATGACTTTCAGTCGTGTGACCTTCAGTCGCATGACCATTCGGCCGTATGGCCTTCAGTCGCATAACCTTCAATCGCATGCCTTACAGGCACATGAACTCAGTCGAATGACTTTCATGCGCATGAACCTCAGTCGCATGGCACCCATGCGCATGGACCTCAGTCGCATGCCTTTCGGTCGTATGGCCTCCAGTCGCATGCCATTCGGACTCATGGCTCCCAGTCGCATGAGCCCTAGCTGATGCAGAATGCAGTCTTCTTCGAACCTAATCTGCAATTTTCGGCCTCCAAACCCTCTCAAATCTGTTCTAAGCTCAAATCAACCATCCTAAACCTTAGAAACACCTACCACAACACCATTCAAGCACAACCAAGCTCGAAATCAAACCCCACCCAAAACACACACATACACATACATTCGGGTTCAACACCCAATACTCCAAAAACGATTTTCAGATGTGTTCCAGCCCCAAAATCAGTCAAAAACATGTAAAAGATGGGTCCTAGAACTCACATTAACAGCCCCTTCGAGTAAAGCTTCACACAAACCCGCTAAACCTCGACTTTTGCACCTTGAATCCTTCAAAAACCCTAGCTTTGCTCTTTCTCCCTTTCTCCCTCTCTAGAACCGAATGGATGGTGAATGGGAGAGGGGTGTGGGCAGCCATTCCCCTTTATACACCCACTCTTCCAAAGACTTTCTCGTTTTGGCAAGATTGGTCCCTTAACTTGGACTTTATTTCTTTTCTTTCTTTTTCTTCCTTATTTGGCTTTAAAGGAATGTTGGAGCATATATAGTCATATATAGTGTGTCCGTCGCTTGTCGAATAGTCTAGGCTTAATGTAATACACCTGATATGTTGTAAACACATGAAACTGGGTCATTCGCAGGAGCATATGCGAATGAGACTCAGTCGTGCGACTGAGCCTTGCTAATGGGCCAGTCGTGCGACTGAGAGATGCAATTGGCCATTCGTAAGACTGAACCATAAGTATGGTCCAGTCGCACGATTGAACCATACGCATGGTCCAGTCGTACGATTGAACCATACGCATGGTCCAATCGCACGAATGGGCCAGTCGCATCTAATATGGGCCGAGACCTATATATACCAGTTTCAATGTGTAGAGAGATTAAGGGTTTGGGGAGGGAGTCTGCCCGGTGCCTAGGGCTGCCGGATGAGAGGGGAGATCATACTCGATCTCCCCTTACCAATAGTCTTGATTCTTATGTTGTAACGAGCTTGTAATCGTTAGGTTTTATCAATGAAACCATTATATTATAGTTCGTGTTATTGATTGTCTCTTGGTTTTCGTTGTTGTTTATCCTTCCGTCAAGAACATGCTCGGATGTTTACCGATCCAGTGACTTAACAATTGGTATCAGAGCCGGTTACTGCTGGAATGATCTAACAATCATTCTGGCAAGCCGAGCTCTTGATTTCTGGATCCAATTTCAGATCTTGACGTTAAACCCACTTCGTGTTCTTCGTGTTATGCTCAGATCGTGTTACGTGTGGTATCTCTATGTTAAAATTGCACTCGAAACCACGTTCCTATCACCCTTTCGAATCTGATGATGTCTACTTTGTTTCGGTTCATGTTGAATTCATCAGATTAGGGTTTTGGGCAGCCCTGGCGGCTGCAGATCTGAAAATCTGCGTGCAGACCCGTTCATGCGACTGGGCCATGCGAATGGACCATTCGTACGACTGGACCATGCGAATGGACCATTCGTATGACTGGACCATGCTAATGGACCAGTCGTGCGACTGGACCAGTCGTATGTTCAGTCGTGCGACTGGACCAGTCGTATGTTCAATCGCACGAATGGACCAACCGCATTGACTCATCCACATTTGTTCCAGACTATAAAAAAAAGGAGTCTGGAACTGCTTCTTGCACAGATTTGAGGATGAGCATAGCACATTTACCCTGCGGTTCTTTTGTCAAACAAGTTCGATGTATACCCCATTAATCGTCGGACCTCCAGAATAGGTGAATGTATTTGGAACACGAAAGAGAAAAGAGAAGATGTCAGCAGTCAGTGCTGATTTTATGGGGTAGTCAGGAGCATCTGACTATTTATGGGCCAACCAAGTTATATTTATCCGCACAGAGAGGATTCTCATCCTTAGGGGGAATCTATGTATAGAGAAATTGAAGACGTAATCCGAAAGTGATGATGTGAGCAGATTTCTGATGATGAATCTACATGCATGCTGATTTGTTTGATATTGTCAGCTGTGGATTGGAACCTTCAACCTTTTGCCCAATACACCGTATGAAGACGTCAAGAGAGCACTACGTTTATATATTGGGATATGCTGGATGTGAGGGGGAATTTCTGCAGGTGTTAATGTTAATCAGGTTAGCCTGTGTGAAGATTGCAGCAATGGAAAACTATTCATGTCATTATCTGGAAAAATCAGTCATATGGGGAATCTTGCTGCTATGATGGTGTTCTACAAAGTAAACGAAAGCTATTGTGCCTAAATTCATTTTTAGGGATATTGTAGCAACCTGACGGATCGGTAACGTTGGCTAATATGGTTTTCGTTTGATTCTATTGACAACCAGAGCAAAGATTGACTGAAGATTGTAAGAGGTGTTATCTACTATTCGCAAGCAACATCCAAGGGGGAATTTGTTGGAGCATATATAGTCATATATAGTGTGTCCGTCGCTTGTCGAATAGTCTAGGGTTAATGTAATACACCTGATATGTTGTAAACACATGAAACTGGGTCATTCGCAGGAGCATATGCGAATGAGACTCAGTCGTGCGACTGAGCCTTGCTAATGGGCCAGTCGTGCGACTGAGAGATGCGATTGGCCATTCGTAAGACTGAACCATAAGTATGGTCCAGTCGCACGATTGAACCATACGCATGGTCCAGTCGTACGATTGAACCATACGCATGGTCCAATCGCACGAATGGGCCCAGTCGCATCTAATATGGGCCGAGGCCTATATATAACAGTTTCAATGTGTAGAGAGATTAAGGGTTTGGGGAGGGAGTCTGCCCGGTGCCAAAGGCTGCCGGATGAGAGGGGAGATCATGCTCGATCTCCCCTTGCCAAGAGTCTTGATTCTTATGTTGTAACGAGCTTGTAACCGTTAAGTTTTATCAATGAAACCATTATATCATAGTTCGTGTTATTGATTGTCTCTTGGTTTTTGTTGTTGTTTATCCTTCCGTCAAGAACATGCTCGGATGTTTACTGATCCAGTGACTTAACAAGGAAAATAACCGGGGGTTACAAAAGTCAGCCCATAGAGTAGAGTAATGGAAAAGATGATGCTACTACCACTGTCGAGGAAAACAAGTTGAGTACTCCGGTGTGCCAATGTGAGAAAGCTTTAGCAGCTAGAAAAGGTGGTGATGGGACTTCCTTATAAGGTAATTCAGGACATGTGTTCTTCAGCATGCAAAATTAGGCTATTTGGGGTATACAAAGCTAATCGTCTGTTAATTGATAATGAAAAAGATTTAAAACGAATTAATGAAGAAGTTAAAATAAACGAGTCTAAATATTTTGTTAAATTAAACGAAGCTTTGAAAGAAAATGATCATTTAAAAAGAATCGTTTTGGAAAGAAATGTTGAAATTAACACTTTGACTGAAAGGGTTGCACATATATGAATTTGAAACAAGCAAACTTCAGTCAAAGCTCAATAAATGGACAATATCTGGGAAAAAACATGATGATTTATGTAAATCTCAAAGGGGGGCTAGGATTAAAACAGGTTTGGGCTATGACAATGCTAAGATTTATCCTCCTCCTAGTACTTACTGTTATTCACCTATGCCTGTTCCTCATCCTTCTAATGATTTGATCACAATAGATACTAACAGTATGTCTGCAGGTTTAGAAGGTGTGAATATTAAGCACGTTCGTGAGGACTATGGTTATGACCGACTAGCGGGCTTGGATGCACTAGTCTTAGTACACCTGAATCTCAGCATTCTGTCTTAGATCATAAATCTAGTTTAAATTCTGTTTTTGTTTCAAGTCAATCTGTAGCAGACATTGTCTCATCTTGTTCTAGTGATGTTTCTATTTCCTCATTAAATAATTTGCATTGTAATGATGATGTCTCTTCTGATTGCGTTGATGTTGTGAATGGTTCCACTATGAAAAGTGATGAAAAAATTAAAAGTAATTGTTTTGAAAAAAAAATTTCTCACCCTATCCCATCTTTTACCCCAACTAATATTTCTTTATTAAGTGAAAGGGTAACGTCATCATCAGAGGCAAGTACAAGTGGTACAAGTACTACATGTACTTCAGATGAACACTCATCTGCTTTTGTAAACAATCATTCTTTTTCAAATAAAAACAGACCTACAGACATGTATAAGACTTACAGTGATGTCAGTTCTAGATTGTCTGAATGTGATGAGGAAATATACATTGATAAAATCCCTACCTTGTTGCATAACAGACCTAGATTAAAATCACATTGTTTTCGATGTGATAAAAATGATCATGTAGTTAAGCATTGTCCTGAGCTACATCAACGAAACATTAATAGGAATTCATTTGGGATTAGATTGACTCAATTGGTTAATAATTTCTTTTGTAAGAAGCCTATCTCTCCAAAACCCAAAGTTGTTCAAGCTTGGGTTCCAGCTCCACCTGGTTAATTTGTTCCTTGATATTTTTGCAGGAGTCATCCACTATAGTTGTAAATAGTGTATGGCATGTTGATAGTGGGTGCTCCAGACACATGACGGGACTAAAGGACTTATTGACCAATTATCGAATAATCAATGGAGGATATGTCGCATTTTCCGGCGACAAGAAAGGAGGGAAAATGGTTGGCCAAGGGGAGGTTTCCAACGACTCTCTTACTCTAGAGAAAGTCAAATATGTACCTGAATTTGCTTTCAATCTGTTGAGTGTCTCTCTGATTTGTGATAAAGACATTCTGGTCTTGTTCAAGTCCAATGAATATCTCTTTCTGAAATCAGAGATTGATATTCCAGAAGAGATGGTACTAATGCGGGCTCCAAGAAAGAATGACACATATCTTCTTGACATGGGTTCAAAGGAGTCAACGTCTACCGTCACTTGTCTTTTGTCCAAAGCTTCCACTTCTGAGTCTTTCCTATGGCATCGTAGATTTGGCCATGTTAATTTCAAAAATATAAACAAATTAGTTAAACACAATCTCGTTAGGAGACTATCTTTAAAAGATTTTTTTGTGGTTGAAAACTGTATGGCATGTGCCAAGGGGAAACAACATAAGAAACCACATAAACCAAAACTTGAAAATAGCATATCTAATCCCCTCGAGTTGTTACATACTGATTTGTTTGGTTGGTTTGGCCCAATCAGTGTTAAATGTCTTGTGGTTACAGATGATTTTTCCAGATATTCCTGGGTGAGATTTCTTGCCCACAAAGGAGAGGCTGCTGAGGATCTGCAGAAGTTGATTCTTTCTATTGAGATGATAAGCAAGAGGAAGGTTATGGCGATTAGAAGTGACAATGGTACCGAATTCAGAAATTTGATTTTTGATTCTTTCTGTGCTGGTAAGGGAATTCTGAGACAGTTCAGTGCTGCGAGAACTCCTCAACAGAATGGTGTTGCTGAAAGAAAGAATCGCACCCTCATTGAAGCCGCTCGTACAATGTTGATTGAATCCTCTTTACCCATCATCTTTTGGGTAGAGGCGGTGAATTGTGCTTCATATGTTCTGAATAGGGTGCTGATCATCAAAGACAAAATGAAGACTCCTTATGAACTGTTTCATAAGAGAAAGCCTTTGATTGACTTCTTTCGACCATTTGGTTGCTCGTGCACTTTATTGAATACCTAGGCGCAAAAGACGAAATTCGGTGCTGTGTCTGATGAATGCTACTTCGTCGGCTACTCCTCCTCTCAGAAAGCTTATCGGGTGTATAACAAGAGAACCCGTATTGTGCAAGAGTCCTTTTATGTAGATTGGCAAGAATCTAATTCCTCTGATGTCCAATCAGAACCTGCAGGGTTCTTTGACTCCAATATGGTGTTCAATTTGTTTAATCTTCAAGTTTTTTATGATAATGCGTCCATCTCTAATGTCCAAACAAACACCATTCCTCCAGCTCCATTACCTGTCATTCATCAAGCCCCTTCTAATACATAAACAAACGATGCTACATCAGTTCATATTGCATCTTCCTCATCATCCTTTGACATTCCATCCCTACTTGTCTCTGCATCTCTTCCCTCATCACCTACATCTACCTCATCCCAGCCTGTACCACCCACCTCTCCAATTGATTCTACCTTACCATCTTCCTCACCTTCATCTACCCATCAACAACCCATCAGCCAACCTTCTTCAAATACCCTACCCATACCTGCTGATTTCAAAACTCTAAAAGATCACCCCCATGATAACATTATTGGATCTATCACTGATGGAGTTCGGACGCGGAGTCAATTTAATTTGATTAATGTCTGCCTATTCTCTTGTTTTATATCCCAAATTGTACCGAAGAATGTTCATGCAGCTCTTCAGGATCCTTGCTGGGTTGAATCGATGCAATTAGAGCTACAACAGTTTAGGAAACTCAATGTGTGGACCCTGGTTGATCTTCCACCAAACAAATGCCCAATAGGCACGAAATGGATGTTCAAGAACAAACCCGATGACCGTGGTATTGTGGTAAGAAATAAATCCAGATTGGTGGTTCAGGGCTTTGCTCAAGAAGAAGGAATAGATTACACAGAAGTCTTTGCTCCCGTAGCCCTTCTTGAAGCTATTTGGATCTTTCTGGCTCAAGCCGCCCGCAACCAGTTCAAAGTCTATCAGATGAATGTCAAATGTGCATTTCTTTATGGAGACATTGACGAAGAGATATACGTGTGTCAACCACCAGGGTTTGAGGATCCCGACTTTCCCGATAAAGTCTACAAGCTTGATAAGTCCCTTTATGGACTTCATCAGACTCCTCGAATCTGGTACGAGACTCTAACACAATATCTTTTAAGCAATGATTTTTCTCGTGGCACCATTGATATGACGTTATTCAAGAAAGAAGTGGATGGTGAGATGCTGATCGTGCAAGTCTACGTGGATGATATTATTTTTGGCTCCACCAATCCAAAATTGTGTCGGGAATTTGAGGACGTTATGCAAAGTCGCTTTGAAATGAGCATGATGGGGGAGATGTGTTTTTTTCTTGGGCTGCAAGTTGAACAAAAGCCAGAGGGAATTCTCATTCATCAGGAGAAGTATATTAAAGAAATTCAAGATGGATGACGCTTCTCCTGAACTGACTCCATTTACTGCTCAAACATGCCTTACTCCTGACGAGACCGGAAAACCTGTTGATCCTCATCTCTACAGATCCATGATCGGTTCCCTTATGTATCTTACAACAAGTCGTCCCGACATAACCTTTGTTGTAGGATATTGTGCTCAATACCAATCTGCCCCGAAGAAGTCTCATGAAAAGGCTGTAAAACGATTTTTTTTGTTATCTTAAAGGCTCTTCTCGTTTAGGGCGTTGGTATCTTTATAGTGGGAATTTTGACTTACATGCTTATTCTGATAGTGATGCTAATGACTGCAGGTTAAACAGAAAGCTGATTACTGGAAGCTGTCAGTACTTAGGAAATTGTCTGGTATCATGGCAGATCAAGAAACAGACTACTGTTTCTCTCTCTATAGGGGAGGTAGAGTACATTGTTGCTTCAAGCTGTTGGTCACAAGTGCTCTGGATCCAACATCAGATGATTGACTACAGGATCAACTTTCTCCATACATCGTTGTTCTGTGACAACAAAGCAGCTATTGGCATTGCAAAGAATCCTATTCATCATTCCTGAACCAAGCATATTGAGACACGGATTCATGCAATTCGTGATGCTCAGGAAAAGAGTTTTATTGATATTATTCCCATTGACATAAAAAATCAAAAGCCTAACTTTTCACTTAAACATTTGATAATCCTCATTTTTATAATTTGATCTCTATGTTAGGATTAATATCATTTTAAACCATTTTCCTTAAAACTATGTCACGTACATATGTTTACCTGTCTTTCTTTATTTTCTTTCTTTCCTTTTCGTTCTGCCCGCTCCATAGTCCTTCATCATTTTTCACTTAAAAATAATAATTAAAAAAATGAATGATGGTGTTATATAGCTAAATAAAATATTTCTACATCTTGCTTATTCGTAGAAATTTCGGGGGAGAATATTAAATGTTCTTCTTGTATTCTTTTGCAGAATTCTCCTAAATAAAATTAGAAGCCTGGACGATGTAAAGGAGGTCAACAGTATTGTGTTGGGATATGCTTGATAGGTTCAGCCAGAAAGCGAAGTAAACAGTAATCTTGTAGCTTAATTAATAGAACAAGAAACTTGATGACTCGGATAATCGCCTTGACATTTTTGGCCTTCACAAAGTTTCAAGTCCTTGTTCAAAAAGGGTTGAGAACATGATATCTCTGTGTTGAGTTATTCTTATCTAAAGTATCCTTGTGTTAAAATCTCCCACCCTATCTCTAAAGCTATATGTTTACTTATCTTCATATCTAAGAAGCTCATCGTTGTATTCTTTTTGGTGCTTATCTCATCTGCTATGTGTGAACATTGACTTGGAGTGATGATCTCCTCTGCTGTATGATAGTACTGACCTGGAGCTCTCATCGGCACAATATGATGATCTTCTCTGTTATACGTAAGTATAGACCTGAAGCTCTCATCTGTAAGACTTAATTGATCAACTCCTCTGTTATACGTAAGTATAGACCTGGAGCTCTCATCATTTTGATGTCTATAAGGGCTTTGCTTCTTTTCAAAAAAGATCTTTGTTGCTTCTGAGAGGTAGTCAAGCAGAGCGTGTCATTTGTTCAATATATCATGAGGACATGATAAGCTTCTTTGCCAAATGTCTGTGGGGACTGAGTCATTCAATGTTTTCTTTAAATAAACCAAAACATGATAACAGTAGCTGCGGTTCACTTGTTAAAACGAAGAAGGCATGGACTTAAAGGGACAAGTATATCAGCAATCCCGCCAAACTTTGACTCTCCGGAAGATCTTTTCAGCTTCTCATTCATATCTATTTTCTCTTGTTTGATTTTGTTTAAAATACGTGAAGTGTGGTGAGGTTTTGTGGGGCAAATTTCTTTTGATTTCTTTTGTTTTGTTTTCTTTGTTTTAATTCTTTTCAAAATAATTTTACTTTTATTTTATTTTAAAAAGGAAATAAAAATTTTAATTTTTTAAATATCCTGTGAAATTATACTTTCGCTGATAGTTTCGCAGGGTGAAATTGTAGCTTCGCTTGCTCTTTTGCACGTTGCAAGGTCAGTTTCGACCAGAGCTTATACGGGCGAAACTATAGTTTCGCTGTCTGCGAAACTATTGTCTATATAACACATTTTGCGAAATTACCTTCTCATTTTCGCTTAGTTGTGGTTTTTATGCTCAAGAGAGTCTCCCGTGACCTTACTTTACGATTCTGAGATTTTGTGTTTGTGTTTCTCGATTGATACTTGTTTTCTCTTCGTATGTGAGTTTCAAACTCTGCACCATAGTTTAATCTAGGTTTAATCATGTCATTGTGGACTATTTTGATTAAGACTCTTCGGTACCTTCGCAGTTCTTGCTGCGAAAGGATCGATAGTCCAGCGAAACTGAACGAAAGTTCAAAAGTTTTTCAGTGAAACTGTACAGCCATGCTGTCCGAGCGAACTTAACAGTTTCGCTGATTATATTTCAGTTTCGCTGCGCCGAATCTATAGTTTCGGCCTGTTGAACCTATTGCACTGTCTTGCCGAAACTACTTCCTAATAGCTGCAGAAATTACATTTTTGCTTGCCGAAACTAATATTTCAACTAGCGAAACTATAATTTCGCCTAGCAAATTTAAATTGATTTTTATTCATTTTTATTCTTGTAATTAATTTTCTTTAATATTAATTCTTAATATACAATTCTAATGCGTTTCATCTGCTTTTCAGATCACATGGCTAATCTTAAGTTCGACGAGAGGAATAATATCACAGCTCTTCTGGATGAGACTCATCCCAAAGCGGCGGGTTTTAGAGACTGCATCCGATGGCTTCAGAGATCTCCTATCGCCTATGCGATCTCTCATTCTACTACCGTATATGATCTACACATTAGAGATTTTTGGCGTACCGCCGAGTATGACACCAAAGCCAATCCTCAGAGGATTGTGGCAAGAGTGCTGGAGAATGATTTGAGTATTACTACTGAGATCATCTCGAGAGTGTTGAGACTCGAGGAGGATACTGGAGAGGAGGTCATGCTCACTAATCTGGAAGTTTTTTATACTTATAGTCTACGGGATATGAGGGCCCTTCGTTTGGCACGAGAAAGGAAATCAAAAAGTCCTTTCTCTCCAAGGAGTGGAGATATATTGCCCACGTGTATATTATGTGCTTAGATCAACGAAAAGGTGGATCAGACGGGTTAAACCTAGACTGGGATAAAGCCATGGTTATTTGTTGTAAAGGGAGGAAGGCCAACATTGCAAAACTGATTTTTGATTGTATGGCTGAGAACATGATGGCCCTAAAGAAAGACAAGTGGCTGTTGTACCCTAGATTCATTCAGATGATCATAGATGATCTTATTCCCAATATTCCATGAAATAGAGAGATCAAGAGATTGGTATAGATGAACACACGTATATTTGCAGAATGTTGTGCAATTAGACATGACTTCAGTGGCAAGATCACTCATCTATAGGAAAATATGTACCCTCCCGAACGATGGAATTATATCAGAAGGGTAAATGAGTCAGAGGAGAAGAGAGCGGAAGAAACGAGACAGAAACAGATTAAATCTGTTAAGAAAAGAAAGAGGTATGCGAAAGAAAAAGATTATGACTTTGAGGAGGAAATTCATGAGATGGCATAGGAGGCTAGAGCTCAGGAAGAGAAGAGGTCCAAGAAAAAAGCCGACGAGTGGGAGACTGAGAGAAGGACCAAACATAGACATCAATCTTTTACTGAGTTTCGAGAAGGGAGGAGAGAGCAGGATTGGACGAGGATGTTATTAGGAACCTCAACTCATCTCTCGCTAATGAGTTGAGTATAATCAAAACCAAACTCACTAATCAAGAACTGAGGGAACAATAGAAGGATGAGGTGATTAAAGATATTACAAGAATAATGATGGATCTGCAAAGATTGATCAAAAGATTGCTGACTGAGGTAAATGAACTAAAGATAGCAGCCGGCCTGCCCAATCAGCTAACCCAACCTAAGTTAGATAATTTGACTGACATCTTCAAATTCCCATTTCTAAATATGGGTACATCTTCTCGGGCATGAGAGGTCATGTCTGGTGCAGCGATTGAGGAGGCACGGGGTTCAGGTGTGAGGCAGGAGTTTGAGAAAGAGAATGAGGAAGGAGAGAACGTAAATGTGGAGAATGTGGAGGAGGTGTTTGAGGATCCTTTTGTTGATATAGGGATGAATATCGATGACTTTGGAGGAAAAGAGATCTTTCCAAAAGGAGCTGAAGATGTTGAGAGAGCTGTTGAAAAGGAGCTGGTGGATGAGGAGGAAGACGATGAACAGTTAGTTGATTATGACTCTGAGCACGAATACTATGAAATGGACGAGAGACCACTAACTTATGTAGTCAAGAAAGGAGATGATAAGAATGAGGTGTTTGAGATGTCTAAGGAAGAATGGTTTGTAAGGGAGAAGGAGCCTGAGGAGTTAACTCCCCTATTTTAAAACATACAAAGGTTGAGTAAGAAAGAGGCTGATAAGAAAATCATTAGTTGGAAGTACAACCCCGGCCTCAAGATGTTCATGATCAAGAGGAGAGGGGGAGGAATTACATATATGCATAAGAGGAAAGCGTTTAAGACCTTGCCGAAATGGGATTTAAGAAGGTTAGCGGTGTTGCCATTGCTTGATGCTCATCTCAGTGAGAGAGCAATGATGTTGGAGAAGGAAATCAAGAATGGAATGAATGATAATTTTGAGTCATTCGGCTTTATGAAGGCGGAACAAAGAATGTCAAAGAAGGATAAGGATTGGGAAACAGGAAAGGGGAGAATTGTACTAAGGGTGAAACCCCCAAAAACTATGAACGGAGTTAGACAGTCGGATCCCCTCCCCCAACAACTACAAAGTTTTGAGAAATGGTTCTATGATAACAACACTGGGGAGGCAGTGATCAGGGTGAAGAATGGGATTGAGTACAGGCTGTTTGACCCAATGGAGTTGTTTACCTTTTGTGATGAAGACCTGCTAGTGCTTTGTGAGAATCATATTAAAGCAGGGGCAGGAGAGGAGACTAGAAAAGAAGCAAGTTTGTTTATGGATATGGCTAACAAGGTGAGGGGAGTGAGAGCTGAGGTGAAAGAGTTGGCTGAGAAGGTGAGAGCACATGATGATTTGAATATGGATGTGTGGGACTTAACGAAACAACTTGAGCAAGCTAGTGCTCGTCCCGAGGAAGCTAATGAAGCAGGAGCTGACCAATGAGAATCAGTGGCTGAAGCTTCCAAGGATGATGCTGTAGGAGCTGATAAAGAAATATCAGAGGCAGCTGGAGAGTCTGGAGCTGACCAAGGAGAATCAGTGGCAATGTTTCCAAGGAAGATGCTGCAGGAACTGCAAAAGAATCATCAGAGGCAGCTGGAGATACTGGAGCTGATCAGACAAATCAAGATTGATAAAGACGGTGAGGTCCAACCTAGGGGGAGTATTGAAAATCATGTATAGGTTGAACTCACCTTAGATTAGATTATGTTCATATTTCATTGTAATAGGTTTAATGTTAGTTTACTTTTGTATGTTGCTTATTTTGTGTAGTTTTGCTGCCCAACGAAACTATGAGCGAAACTGTCAGCTGATTAGTTCACTCGGTGATAGTGTTGGTCTCTGCCGGGCGAAACTACATCTTCGGCAGCATAGTTTCGCTGACAGCGAAACTGTCAGCAAAACTATGTCTTCTATATTTAGTTTTGATCTTGCTCATTGTTGAGCATCCTTGGAAACCCCTAATCGAATATTACAATTGCCAGAGACTATGGTAAGCTTGTTCTTTACTGAAATATATTGAGCTTTGTTACCTTTGATTGTATTGGATCCTTATTGCTTATATTTGAATACATTGTGGTTGTTCTTATTCGTCTTCATCTTTGTTGTTTGTTATTTTTTCTGATAGGATCAAATGTACCAATCTGTGATGATGTATGAACACAATTCAAAAAAATACAAACAAAGTAATCAAATCAAGCAAGATATTAACAAAATTCATAGTTTCAATAATATCAAGCAAAGACAATTACAAAGTAAGTAAGCAGTCTCTTCTCTCTAACTGCTACAAGTCTAAGCTATTTATAATGAAACAGAAGGAACTAACAAAATTACACAACTAGTCCCTATACTATTACAAATAGTAAAAAGACACACAAAAACAACATGTTAATCTTTCTAGAGAACTAACAATACTCCCCCTAAGATTTACATGGTCTTCGGTCTTCAAAATCTTCAATCTTGTTTTCTTTTTATCTTTTCTTCAGCTTTATCTTCTATCTTCTATCTTCAATCTTAAGCATTTATCTTCTATCTTCATCTTCAATCTTCAGCATTTATCTTCTATCTTCATCACTCAAATAACTCTTCAGGTTCTTCCTTGATCTTGAACATTGGCTTCTTTTTAAACATCTCTTGTTCTTTCAAAGCATTAGCAATAGCAGACTTAAATTTGCTAGCAAGAATGCCTTGTTCTGGTTTTGCTTCATTTGTCTTTATCTCCATATTGCTCATTCTTTCCAATGTATCTTTTGATAGACATGAGATATCAATATTAGCATATAACTTAATAGGATTTTGACTTTTCTTTGAGTATATTTCTAATACTCCTTTTCTTGAAATTCTCATGAATTCAATGTCTTTGATGTCTTTCTTAACAATGTTTGCATAAGCAAGAGCTTTCCTTAATGATTTTCTTTCCATTGCAGCATTCATCACATTGACGATGGAAAGAAAATACTTCTTATCTTGCTCTGCAATTTCTAGAGATACCTTTTCAAACTTTTGCACCGACAAAAATGATATATAACTTGGATGCAATAGTTTCAGTTCAAAAACTCCAAATAATGTAATCATATCCTTATCCCATTGTTCGAGATTTCGGACCAGTTTAAGCTCAAAAGTCTCAGTGTTATAGAACCATCTGAGAATTGGCTTTGACTTTTGATTACCATCAATCACTTTTAGACCAGGAGTTGTGACTTTTTCAAAATACTTGTCACAAAATTCTATCATTAAATGTTCTTCTTCAGATTGTAATCCTTTAAGCTTTTTGTTTTTCTTTAAAGTAGCAAAGTACTCCTTATCTTCTTGATCACATCTTGTTTGAAGAAACTTACTTGATCTATCCATCCCTCTTCTCAATAATTCTATCATCATCTTACCACGTTTAGAATCAGATGGATTAATCAGAGGTAATCTGTTTAACTCTTTCAAGTCTTGCACTGGAAGTTTTATGATGCTTGAGTAAAAATGATATACATCACAAACTGCATTTACTCTTTTTATCAAAAATGCATCAAATATCTCATCATACTTCCATGCTATTATCTTTACTTGGTTTGTGAAATCAGGAGCAATCATAGCATTTAACAACTCAGCAACCGATTGTCCTCTTTGTAATACATTTCTCACCAAGTCTCCAGTAGATCTGGCATTATCAAAAATTTGTCTTTGATCAGAAGTGGCTTTATATGCTTGCCTTTCAGGGTCAGAAAACATTTTAATCAAATCTTTTCTGCTATCATGTGCATCTGATTTTCTAGCCATCTGTTTAATCTCTTGAGGCTTCAACATTCTTGTTCTTTTGGTAATCTCAAGGTATTGAGGATTATCAGTGTCAAGAACGATCATCTTCTTCGATTGTTTTTCAGTTTCTTGAAAACTTCTAACAAGATTCCTCAAAGATATAGATTGTAATCTTTTCAATTTCCTCCATGGATAATTCCTAGCTTGCAACCAAGACCTTAAAGCTGGAATACTCATATTATCAGGATCAGGGTGGTGCAGCTCAGAGCTTGATAATTCTTCTACATTAATACTTTTTTTAGCTCTATTCCATTCACCATGTTCCATTACAATCTCATTTGGATCAACAGGAGCAACTGACTCTGCAGTAATGCATTTCTCATATTCATCATTTATTTGAGAAACAGTCAGTCCATCCAAAAAGACTCTATTGTATTTCATCTTCACTAGGTAGTTGTATCTATCTTCAAAGAAATACAAACAAAGTAATCAAATCAAGCAAGATATTAACAAAATTCACAGTTTCATTAATATCAAGCAAAGACAATTACAAAGTAAGTAAGCAGTCTCTTCTTGTTTTAGTTTCTCACAGATTTTATATGAGTAGTTTCTATAGTATTCAACATGTTCATAGCATGATTTTATGCAGAGTTTTTCTCTCACTTCAGATGGGATTTCAGGGAATTTTGGAGATAAGGTTTCAGATTTTGAAGATGAAGTGTCAACCTTAGGTTGATCAGACTGTGCCATTAGAGCTACTTCATCTGTATCCTCCTTAGGATCATATTTGTTACTCCAATCATAGTCATCTTCTTCATTCTCACTTTCCACCTTTGGATCATTATTTTCTGACCAATCTTCTTCCTGGATTTCTACAACAAGAGATAAACTTGATGTTAAATCATTAGTAAACTGATCTGCATATGTACTCCAATCATAACCATCTTTAATGCTAACTACTAAAGCTTTCTTGGTTTCATCAGATGATTTTGTTTCATCTTTAAGCTCATGCATAGGAAGACTTTGATAAGGCTTTTAAAAAGTCTTCTGAGCTTGTTGAAACCTTTGATTGCTAGAACTTGATTGAGCATTTCCTCCATTATTCCTTGGAGCTTTGCATTCTCTGGAGAAATATCCATAACTGTTACAGTTAAAACACATTGATTTTGACTTATCAAACCCAACAGTCTTGTTAGCACTTGGCTTGTACTTCCTGTTGACATATGAGTGTTTTTGTGTCCTGTAAACAATCATCACCATCTGCCAGTTTAAGTCCATCTCTTCAATATCTTCAGGATCCATTTCAAACAAATCCTGCATAACAAGGTCTAATTGAGTTAAATGGCTACCTTGATATGCTTGAAAACTAGCCATAAATGCAGTAAATGCAGTTTTAGACTCTTCATCCTCTAATAGGATGTTTATCACATCTTTAACTTTGCTAGATTTAGCAGAGTGTTGGATCAAGAAAGGCTGGTGCAACCAAAACCAAGTCACTTAGAAGATTTTGGTACAACAAATAAAGGACTTCCGAAGCTAAGTGTGGAACTTCCGAAGGAAAAAGGAGCTCTTCTGAAGACAAAGTGTAAAACTTACTTCCGAAGGAAAACTCCAACTTCCGAAGACAAAGAACCTACTTCCGAAGATCAAGACTTAGAATAAAAGATCTGAAGTCAACTTCCGAAGTACAGAAGTCCTCAAGCCTCGGAAGTATAGAAGTCTCTTCCGAAGTATAAGTGGCTTCGGAAGAACTTGTTCTTCCAAAAGCCATGTGGACATAAGTATGGTCTCTCTGACACTCTGCTGCAAATCTCTGAGATACTGCATGGCGTTTTCTCAAAAGCCATGTAACTGACCATACTTTAATCCACTTTTTACCTTTTTATGTTAGTACAGTTGCCATCTTTAGTTGGTGACAAAAGGTAAGTCATGGACATGTCATGACTACCATATCTTAGATAATACTTTATCTAAGATATCTTAACTTTAGCATTATAGTATATGCTTTAGTCTTAGGTTTCCAGCTGGTATCAAAGTATATCCTGCTGTAGGATCTAGTATATATAGTTTCTCATTGTAACTCATGTATCATGCTTGTAAGAGTCTTGTAATATCTTGAGTTGAGAAGTAATATATACAAGTGCCTTGAAAATTATTTCTATGTGTTCCTTTGCTACTTATTATATTATTATCAACTCATGTAAAAGACTTTACTTCATCTGATTTGAGTGTTTCTATAAGTGAGTTTGAGAGAAATCCAAGTGTTTAAGTGACAAACCCGATCCTGCAATTTGTATCAGAGCTTTTTAGGCTCTTGATTGTGAGATCTTACCATCCTAATCAACCTGTTTTTCACTCCTCCTTATACCTCACTCAAAATGGCCCTCAAAAAATTTGAAATAGAGATGGGGACGATGACCAAAGCACCCATCATCACCCCTGAAAACTTTAGGTCATGGAGCAGAAGAATGGAAGGCTTCATCAGGTATCAAGACAGCAAGATGTGGCAATCCATTGTCAATGGCCCGTATAAGCCAAAAGTAGCTGGTGGAAACGGTGCCATGATTGAGAAAGTTGTTGAAGATTATTCTGATGAAGACAGGAAGAAGCTAGACATCGACAGCAACGCTATGACTGTTCTCATGACTGCAATTTCAAACTCTATCATGGTGGGGTTTGAGCATTGCAAGTCTGCCAAAGAACTGTTTGATGCGCTTGCTCAAATGTATTAAAGCTCAAATGAATTCAAGAAGGACTCTATGAAGTAGCAGTTCGAGAACTTCACCTATGTTGCTGGAGAAACTCTTAGCCAGCAATATTTCAGGTACATGTATCTCATTTCTTCCCTTCAATCTGTGGGAATTGCTCATGAACTCAGAGACCTTACAAGAAAGTTCATGAGTGCATTACCCAATGAGTGGACATTCTCCTATGTTTGTATCAAGAGAACAGAGAATCTGAATACCCTCACCATGACCGAGCTTTATGGGATCCTTGATGGATACCATTTGGAAATGGAAAGTAAGAGGGGTCATCAGACAAGCAGACCCTTGAGTCTTCCTACTAGCAACGCCTTAATAGTTGCTGAATGCTCAGGAATCTCCCAGCCTCAACAATACCTGACTTACACCCAACAACCATCTTGTTCTTCTAGGCCATACATCACATTTCCCGAGACTCCAAGGTCTCAACAAGCTCAGCAAAGCTCCTTTCAGGACATCTGTGCTTTTGTCTCAGGAAGTGGACACTCAAATGATTATCAATACTGCTTTGATGATCTAGAGTGTTTTAGCCCGGATGACGTGGAATACGTGGACATAGTCCAACAAATGGCTCTTCTAACCTACAGAGCAAAGAAGTTCTTTAAGAGAACTGGAAGGCAATTTCCCCAGAACCCAATCAACAGCAAATTTGGGTTTGATAAAACCAAGGCCAAATGTTACAACTGTAACCAACTTGGTCATTTTGCAAGGAAATGCAAGGCTCCCAAGTCCAACCCGGGAACCCCACAGGCCTCCACACATCCCTCTACACCAAAGCCCACTGGAAATTCAACTGAAACAGCTGCAAAGGCTTAAGAAGTTGACTGGAGCTTCATGGTACAGGATGTGACTTCTGCTCAAGCACTCATGGCCGGAACAGATGAAAATAAAGTATATGAACATCTCTGTACTCCTGCCTGTATTGCTAAGGTTAAATTGTATCACGAATACAATATGGAGATTAAATCTGATATTGAGTCCTTAAATGTGTTAAAATCTGACTTTAAAAGGGCTGAATCTGACTACCAAAGAAAAATTGAGGAGTTAAAGAAAACTGTGTCCCTATTAAAACATGAACACACAAACTATAAGACTCAGATAAAGGATTTAATATCCAAATTGACTGAGGCTCAAGCCCAGCTTGTCACAATTGAGGCTTAAGCCAGGAAGTATGATATTTCCGAGCAAAACTTCCAAGCCATTCTTGCATCATCCTCTCACTCAAAACTTTGCTACCAAAACAAAGGTGGGTTGGGAATCAATGAAATTGCTCCACCACACTCTTATGAGTCTATAAGACAACCAAGGTGTGGTACTGAAGAGCAAGAGGTTCTATTTGCTGACCCACCTTCTCATGAGTCAAAGAATGATGCAACTATGGAGACCATCACAGGGAAGAACTAGGTAATTATGCCCTCCCCTGCCAATGATGATCAAACCCTGACCACCAAAGCCAGAAGAAGCAGAGCTAAGGCAGCCAGAAAAACTGCCAAGAAAGTGGCTGAGTCCAAGCTAAAGATAGACCCAAAGCAAAAGGGTGTATTCATCTCAGCTGGATTCCAGGTGGTTGGAAACTCTGATTTAGGAAAGGGGTGTAGTACCAGCACTCCTGTCCTACCAAAGGATCAGAAGTTAAAGGGAAAGGTTGCTGATGAAGAGAAAAAGAACAATAAACAGCAATCCTCAAGTTCCCAGAAGATTAACATTGCATGCATAATGTGTAGTCTGCAAAACCACATGGCCAAAGATTGTTACTACAATCCTGCTAGCACACATTATGCAAATAATGTTAAAAAAGAAGGAGTTAGGGAAGGTTTCTCATTTGGACCATATCAAATGGTTCAAGTGATGAAAAAGGGAAAGCTTGTTTCCGAAGCAAGGATGCTTTCGAAAGAAGATTCTTCTTCTGAAAAGAAAAAGGCTTCGGAAGCTAAAGCTGTAAAGACTCAGAAAAACAAAAGAGTCCCCTTGAAACCATCCCAGAAGAAGACTGCTTCGGAAGAAAAGGTGATGAAGGCTTCTTCCGAAAAGAAAGAAGCTTCAGAAAAATGCCAAGCTACAAAAGCTTCAACAAGCTCATCCTCCATGATCAACCAAGGGATGGAATGGAAGATCAAGGAAGATGTTGTAGCCCAAACCTCTTCTTCAAAAACATCCATTGAACCCCCATGCATAAATTTTGGTTCAATTATGTCATTATCATTGGAAGAACCCAAGACCAATAAGGCTTGGGTTTCCAATCAAAACTAATCATCTCATCTTATGTGCAGGGACATCCATATGACAAGAATAACAACATTTGGATTGTAGATAGTGGATGCTCCAGGCACATGACAGGGAATAGATCTCTCCTTCAACAATTTCAACATTATGATGGAGGTCCTGTCCAGTTTGGAGGTGAGGCCGGAGGATATATTTCTGGCAGAGGAAGTATATCCAATGGAAAGTTAAAAGTTGACAAAGTTAATTATCAAACAGCTTGAACACAACCTGTTAAGTGTTTCTCAATTTTGTGATCAAAAGCACAAATGCTCTTCACAGAACATGAGTGCATTATCCTCAAACCCGGGATGACAATTCCTCAGGAATTGGTGCTTCTTAGATCTCCCAAGAAAGGGGATATGTACAAGCTGGATATGAACAATGCTTCCCCAACGGGAGAAGTATCATGCTTTCTTTCCAAAGCTGATGGTGATGAGTCAACACTATGGCATAAACGAATGTGTCATGTAAATTTTAAGACAATGAATAAATTGGCTAAAAATAACTTGGTACATGGTTTGCCTAAAAAGGAATTTTTCTGCAAAGATAATTGCGTTGCTTGCCTGAAAGGGAAACAACACAGGGCATCTCATAAATCCAAAGTTGTTAACTCCATCACCACCCCATTACACTTATTGCACATGGATCTATTTGGTCCCACAAGTATAATGAGCATTGGAAGAAAATCATATTGCCTTGTGATTGTTGATGATTTTACTAGATTTACATGGGTATTCTTTTTAAGAACCAAAGATGAAACTGCTGAAACTTTAAAATTTTTTATTCTTAAAATAAAAAATCAAGTTGATCACAAGGTTAAAATAATTAGAAGTGATCAAGGGACTGAGTTTAAGAACCTAGTTCTTGACTCATTTTGTAACTCAAAAGGGATTGCCAGACAATATAGTGCTCCCAGAACTCCTCAACAAAATGGTGTTGCTGAGAGGAGGAATAGGACACTTATTGAGGCTGCTCGGACTATGTTAGCTGATTCAAAGCTGCCTCTAACATTCTGGGCAGAGGCAGTCAGCACTGCATGCTATGTGCAGAACAGAGTTCTTATAGTAAAGCCATATGGAAAAACCCTTTATGAGTTATGGAACAAGAGGCCACCTTTCATTGGCTTTCTAAGGTCCTTTGGCAGTAGGTGTACCACACTTAACACAAAAGACAATTTGGCAAAATTTGCTGAAAAGTCGGATGATGCTATTTTTGTTGGATATTCCTCTTACTCTAAAGCTTATAGAGTTTATAATATTAAAAATCAACAATTTGAGGAATCTTCCAACATTGTAGTCAATGAGCACACTCCTTGTGTTAGGGGGAATGGCCCTGATCATATCTTTGATTTAGAATTGTTTCCAAACTATTCTAAACCATCTTGTGAGAATGTTTAAGCTGGAACAGGTGCTCAACGTGACTCTGATGAAGATCAACTATTTGAGCTTCCCAGACCTATTGCAAGTTCTCCAAGAGTTGCAGCAAATCAAGTTCCCACTATTGAAAGATCTAACAGTATAACCATCTCAAGAGATAGTGGTACTTCAACAAGGAGTTCACCTGCTGACTTTCAAATCTCTTCAGGTGACCCTGCACAACACCAAGCTGATGAAAGCAACATCTTGAAGGAACAGGAAACTGTTGATGATGCTTCACAGGAAACAAATGATGATGTTTCTCTTTCATTCAATCAGTCCTCATTAAATGAGTTTGAAACAATAGCTGTACCAAGTGTTCAAGCTCTTGAGCAAAATATGTCCAATTTGGATCTATCTTTGCAACTGGAGGTAATTCCTAGACTTAGGAGTCACAACACTCATCCAGCTGAGAACATCATAAGGGACGTCTCTGAAGGTGTTAGAACAAGAGGACAAACTCACAATGGGAATGTCTGCATGTACTCATGCTTTTTATCCCAAATGGAACCCAAGAAACCACAATCTCTGCCCTGACTCTGAGGGAGAGGATACTGATCAACATCAGTATAGAGCGGTTATTGGTTCTCTGATGTATCTCACAGCAAGTAGACCTGATATCATGTTTGGAACTTGTATTTGTGCAAGATATCAGGCTGCTCCAAAGGTGTCTCACCTAGTTGCTGCCAAGAGAATCCTCAGATACCTCAAGGGAGCACCTAAACTAGGTCTCTGGTATCCAAGGAATAGTGATTTCAATCTCTATGGTTACTCTGACAGTGATTATGGTGGTTGCAATATCAACAAGAAATCAACATCCGGTGGATGTCAATTTCTTGGTGGAAGGATCATCTCATGGCAATGCAAGAAGCAATCCTGTGTCTCTACATCAACTGCTGAAGCTGAATACATTGCTGCTGCTAGTTGTTGTGCTCAGCTGCTGTGGATTCAGAACCAGATGATAGACTACGGATTCAACTTCATGAGCACTCTTATCCACATTGACAACAACAGTGCTATATCCATTACTGAAAATCCAGTGAAGCACTCCAAGACTAAGTACATTGATATCAGGTATCATTTCATTAGAGATATTCATGAGAAAAATCTTATCAAGCTAATCAAAGTTGACTTAAATAAACAATATGCTGACTTGTTCATCAAAGCCTTTGATGAACAAAGATTTAAATATCTCATTACAACTATTGGGATGATAAACATTGATTAGTTTATCTCATTTGAAAACCTTTTAATGTGTAAAGTTTTATGTCAAAACAATCTAAGCCATGTTACAAAATATCTTTTTCGAAATTTTATCTAAGTATGAATTCTTCCGAAGAGAAATTAACCCTCGGAAGATATTTCACATATCTTCCGAAGCAAATTTCTCCCAGGATAATTTTCTTCTCGGAAGAGTGTTAAGTCTCGGAAGAAGCGATTGATTTCATATCAGATCTACTCCCGAAGCTTATAACACACTCCATTTGAAAAGCAACATATACTCTTGGAAGTAATCAATTTACCTTCGGAAGTAAATTTGCCTTCGGAAAAACATTACCTTCGAAAATGCTTTATACTCGGAAGAAAGATTTTACTGTGTAACGAAAATCTTTTGGGCCCCACTCTGTAGAAAGTAAAGATTTTGTTAATGATGTCGGATTATTTAAATGGACTAACCTTACCGCCCATGTCACATCATCCACTGAAACCTTACATCGTCTTATCCAAACCCCCTTTAAACCGCCATTCCACCCATTTCAATACCTCCGGCTAATCACTTACATCCTTTTTACCAAAATTACTGCCCTAAAAGCTTTCTTCATCTTCAATTTACCCTATTCCAAACTATCTTCCTGTAACTTTCTTCAATGGCACTTAACCCTCAGCACAACGCACTCCTTGACTCTTCAAAGGATGCTGACTTCTCAGACATCATCTCCTTTCTAACCCAATCTTCTTACTACACCGCTCTGACTGTAAATCCCACAATTTACTCAAACCATATGTCTGAATTTTGGGCAAATGGTCAGATTGAAACCCTAAATGGGGTTCGTGTCATTCGATCGAGCATAGGTGGCCAGGAGTTGGTCATTTCTGAACAGATCATGAGGGAGCATCTAGAGCTTCATGATAAGGGCGCTCCAACGGAATTTCCCAAAGCAGATTTGGACAATTCTTATATCCAAATGGGATATGGTGGAGATGTTAGCAGGTCAACTGTCTACAAATTTAACTTCTCTTACAATTGGAAGTTCCTGCTGCATGTGGTTCTTCACTGCTTGTCCAATAAATCTGGGGGATGGGATCAAATCCAATATGAACTTGGGTGCCTAGTTCATGGTTTGGTGAAAAGACTCCGTTTCAACTACTCAAGATTTGTGCTGACTAACCTCATGGGAAATCTTCAAAGGGACACATTCTTCATGTATCCCAGGTTTCTCCAGCACATAATCAATTGTGAGCTGGACCAACGCAAGCTTGTCTGCGCAGCTGCTCTGACTGCTCCTCAAATGAGGCCGACCATCTTCAAGACTTTGAAGAGAGTGTCCACCAACTTCAGCGGAAGAGATATTGCACTTCTTCCATGTATGATTGAGCCAATGGCTCCTGGTGACATCCCTGTTAACCCCACAGGTGATGAACCCACACCAGCAACTACCCTCACTTTGCCAAATCTACCTTCTCCACCCATTACCTTTACTTATCAGAGACGTCCCAAACGAAACCTTGTTCAATCTTCTCTGATTGAACAAGCTCCTCATGTTCTACCCAAAAAGGCTAGAGTGGAACAATGGGCTCCCACTCAGCCTGAGGTCCAACCATCCTTCACAATTAACCTCAATATGGGTCTTGAGTCTCCTCAGTCTCAGACCCATGAGCCCGAAACCCAAGCTGAAAGCCCTCAGGGAGAGTCTCTATACTCCCCTGAGCAGCCAAAAAGGGACAGCCCTGTCACAGGCTCAATGCCTTTAGACATTGATCAAAGTCCCGGGTCATTAGGTTTCACTTCCATATCCTTTACTAACCTTTTAATTGGAGCTGATGAAGAGATTATGTCTCTTCAGGGCAATGAAGTTGATCCACAACACACTCTCAAGGATCAACAGAGCCCAGAGAGATCTCTTATCTCTAACCCCCATCAGCAAACCTTTACTGAGGTGAGTCCCACAGATGTGGAGGGGACTCATGTAGATTCAGCTGCCACTACTGAAGGAGCCTCAATGGATCCTCAGAACATTGGTAACATCACTGAGACTGAATCTATGGCAACCATGCCCTTTGATGACTCTGAAAGAGACATCTTTGAGCAAGGGAAACCAGGGTGCCAAGAAACCACATCTGGTGGTGAGGATGAACATACAAGGTATGTTACCTCATCTCTCCGTGATTCTTCAAAAGAAGATGAGGGTAGAATGCAACTCACCATTCAAGACCTACTTTCTAAAGTCTCAAATCTTGAATCCAAGGTTAGGACTTTAGAGGATAGGTCCGCCACTCAGCAACTTGAGATTAAAACTCTCAAGGCCAAACTAGCCGAGAAACAGATTGAGAGGTCATTTAGGCATGTACCAACTCAGGTCTCCTTGACCTCTTCCTCTAGCTCATCAAGCTCTCAGGATGATGCTACCAAAAAGGAAGAGATTGTTCAGAGACAAAGTCAAAGACAAGAGGAAACCCAAAGTCAAGCTCTCACTTCCTTGAGCTCAAAGTATCCTGTGCAACAAGCTTCAATTTTCCCTGAGCCTCCTCCAGTTGTCATTCAATTGGATCAAAGGATGCTCCAAGATCTCAATAGGTTCTTTAACAAGTTCCTATTGGAATCTCTTATAGAACAGCCAAGTCCTGATCTGTCTGTGATCTACTGTGGAGCTCAAGAGCTTCAGAGGTTAAATGCACCTTCTACCACTATTGAGGAAGTTGGTCAACCTAAGGTCCAAGTGGAACTTGAGATTAACTTCGAAGGGGAAACAAGCACTGATGGCCTAGCAACTGAAACAGTTGGGACAGATAGTGCATTTTCACAGACTTCCGAAGCACAATTCAAAGTCTCGGAAGAACAATTTCAAACTTCTGAAGCTGAGAAGACTGCTGCGGAAGGACTATTCTCATTATCCGATGATCTAATAGTCACAGATGCAATCCTGGAACTTGCATCTGAGGTTAATAGGGAGGATTTTCTCACCCAACCTCTACTTCTAATATCAGCATTAACTCCAGCTTCCATCTCTACTACTCAACCTGAATCTTCCATCCAAAGAACCCCCAAAGTCTAGTACTTCTGAAGACATCAAAGGAAAGAGGAAGATGACTTCAGAAGAGCTTCAGGAGGAAGAAAGGTTGGAGAAACTCAAAAGAAAAGGTAGGCTTCCAACTGGAAAACTGCTAGCCGCAAGTACCAAAGCAGCTACAGCCAACCAGGAGGCAGTCAACAACAGAAAAAGAGTAGAGATTATTGATAGACTTGTTAGTCTAGGAGCTGCAACTGAAGATGTACTCTTGCTACCATTAGAGGAGTTAATAGAGCTGGAAAAGGCAACCTTGCTGCTAAAACATCAAAAAAAGAGGCTGCAAGGTTGGCCTTAGAAGAAGAAAGGGAGAGGAAAGAAAGAGAAGCTGATCTGCAGCTCAGGAAGGAAAGGATAACTTTCCTAACCTCCAGAGGTTTCTCTCAAGAAGAATTATCTCCACATAACAATGATACGATCTTATGGCTCTTCAACAAAGAGCAAGATCAAATGGAGAAAGAGAGAAAGAGAGCTGCAAGGGAAAAGCTAATACAGAAGAAGAAGAGGAGAGGAAGCAGGACTGACTGCTGCCAAGAAGATAGGTGAGAAGGCCTGGATGAAGAGCTATCTCAAGGCTCATGGCTTCTCTGGCAGGCAGGTGGGTCCTATGTCAGAAAAGACTCTCCAGCGACATGTCAGCGACATTAAGGCTGACATTCGCGCGGGGAAAAGGAAGGAGATGTATAGAAGGGGACAGGGGATGACCTTCAAAGCAACCACTCAACCCAAACTCCAAACCCAACCACAACCTGAACCTATACCCTTTCCATTTCCCATCAAAACCGAACCAACCACTGAACCATACACCCCCTGAACCTACACCATCACCTCTACCAACCTTTTCACCTCAACCACCTAAACTACCCATCCTCCAACCCAAAACTCTAGCCAGAACCCAAACACCTCAACCTACCCATCAACCCATCAAACCATCCCCTCAGTTTTTTAAACATTTCTCCTTAGAAGAATTCAAGGCAATCAAGACAAAGCTCATCAATTGCACAACTCTGAGTGATATCTCCTGTGAGGAGGATTCAGTCAATTTGACCTATGTTGACGGATCCTCAAGTTCCCTCACTAGAGATCAATTTCTTGATCTGCCCAGAGGAACATTGGACCAAGCTTCAAATCTCCTTGGCCTCAATTCAGACATTTTGAATGAGGAAGAAAAGAAGTTAAGGAGAAGGCTGGTGACTCTACTGGATACCAAGAAAGGCGACCGGGTGCCAAGACAACCTCTTGCACCTAGAAAGAAGATCATCCAGTGGAGGTTCAAAGACTCTTCTCACAACTTTGTTGTTGAAAGAGAGAATGGAGAGCTCAACAGGCTAAGTGCCTCATCTCTGCTACACTTGAGCAGATTTGACATTGCTGGGTTAGCAGAGAAGCCATTCTCTAACCCTTCAAACTCTGATGTAGCTGCCCATATCAGAAATCATCTAGGCAGCCTTCATATGGCCGAGCTAACTGCTAGAAGCAAGGTTGAAGAAGAGTTGAAACTGAGAGAGGAGGAGGAAAGGAAGGGATCAGCAACCAAAGGCAAAGCCTTTTTACAAATGGTTGAAGGTCCTGAACTTGAATCCATAGTTAGATGGGAGTATGACTATAACTCCCGTCAACTAACTCTTTTCAGGGGGACACAACAAAGGGTACATGTCATTCAGAGTGATAGACTGGATCTCCTATCCACCAATGACTTGTACAAGCTTCTCAGCACCACTTTAGGAAAGAACAAAGAGACAGACAAATATCTTTTGTCCCTGGTGCTGAAAGCTTTAAGAAGCAGAAATAAGTGAGGTTTTGGTAGCATCAGCCTAGGGGGAGTTTGTTGGATCAAGAAAGGCTGGTGTTGGATCTAGAGAGGCTGTGTGCAACCAAAACTATGTCACTTAGAAGATTTTGAGTACAACATACAAAGGATTTCTGAAGCCAAGTGTGGAACTTCCGAAGGAAGAAGGAGCTCTTCCAAAGTCTAAGTGTAAAATACACTTCCGAAGGAAAACTCCAACTTCCGAAGATAAAGAAGCTACTTCCGAAGATCAAGACTTAAAGACAAAGTTCTGAAGTCAACTTCCGAAGTATAAAAAAGTCCTCAAAGCCTCGGAAGCATAGAAGCATCTTCCGAAGTATAAGTGGCTTCGGAAGAACTTGTTCTTCCGAAGCCAGTTAACCTTCGGAAGACACTTCTATTATCCAGTAGACATAAGTATGGTCTGTCTAACACTCCGCTGTAAATCTCTGAGATACTGCATGGCGTTTTCTCTAAAGCCATGTAGTTGACCATACCTTAATCTACTGTTTACCTTTGTATGTTAAGTACAGTTGTCATCTTTATTTGGTGACAAAAGGTAAGTCATGGACATGTCATGACTACCATATCTTAGATAATACTTTATCTAAGATACCTTAACTATAGCATTGTAGTATATGCTTTAGTCGTAGGTTTCCAGCTGGTATCAAGTATAACCGGCTGTAGGATCTAGTATATATAGTTTCTCATTGTAACTCTTGTTTCATGCTTGTAAGTGTCTTGTAATCTTGAGTTGAGAAGTAATATATACAAGTACCTTGAAAATACTTCTGCTTGTTCCTTTGATTACTTATTATATTATTATCAACTCTTGTTAAAGACATTGCTTCATCTCATTTGAGTGATACTATAAGTGAGTTTGAGAGAATCACAAGTGTTAAGTGACAAAACCCGATCCTGCAATTGGTATCAGAGCTTTTTAGGCTCTTGATTGTGAGATCTTACCATCCTAATCAACCAGTTTTTCACTCCTCCTTATACCTCACTCAAAAATGGCCCTCATCAAATCTGAAGTTGAGATGGGAACGATGACCAAAGCTCCCATCATCGACCCTGAAAACTTCAGGTCTTGGAGCAGAAGAATGGAAGGCTTCATCAGATACCAGGATAGCAAGATGTGGCAATCCATCGTTAATGGCCCGTATAAGCCAAAAGTTGCTGGTGGAAACGGTGCCATGATCGAGAAGGCCGTTGAAGACTATTCCGATGAAGACAGGAAGAAGCTTGACATAGACAGCAATGCTATGACTGTTCTCATGACTGCAATCCCAAACTCCATCATGGTGGGGTTTGAGCATTGTAAGTCTGCCAAAGAACTCTTTGATGCTCTTGCTCAAATGTACTCAAGCTCGAATGATTCAAAGAAGGACTCACTGAAGCAGCAGTTTGAGAACTTCACCTATGTTGTTGGAGAAACTTTTAGCCAGCAATATTTCAGGTATATGGATCTTATCTCTTCCCTTCAATCTGTGGGAATCACTCAAGAACTTAGAGACCTTACTAGAAAGTTTATGAGTGCTCTACCCAATGAGTGGACATTCTACTGTGTCTCCATCAAGAGAACAGAGAATTTAAACACACTCACCATGACCGAACTCTATGGGATCCTTGATGGATACCGTTTGGAAATGGAAAGCAAGAAGGGTCACCAAGCAAGCAGACCCTTGAGCCTTCCTGCTAGCAACGCTTTAATGGTTGCTGAAGGCTCAGGTATCTCCCAGTCTCAGCAGTACCTGTCATACACCCAGCAGCCATCTTGTTCATCTGGGCCTTACATCACATTCCCTGAGACTCCAAGGTCTCATCAAGCTCAGCAAAGCTCCTTTCAGGAGGGCTGTGCGTTTGTCTCAGGGAGTGGACACTCCAATGATCATCAATTCTGCTTTGATGATCTTGAGTGCTTCAGTCCAGATGACATAGAGTATGTGGACATTGTCCAACAAATGGCTCTTCTAACCTACAGAGCGAAGAAGTTCTTTAAGAGAACTGGAAGGCAATTCCCTCAAAACCCAATCACCAGCAAGTTTGGGTTTGACAAAAGCAAGGCTAAATGTTACAACTGTAACCAGCTTGGCCATTTTGCAAGGGAATGCAAGGCTCCCAAGTCCAACCCGGGAACCTCACAGGCCTCCACACATCCTTCTACACCAAAGCCCAACGGAAAGTCAACTGAAACAGCAGCAATGGCTCAAGAAGTTGACTGGAGCTTTATGGTTCAAGATGTGACTCCTGCTCAAGCACTCATGGCAGGAACAGATGAAAATAAGGTATATGAACATCTCTGTACCCCTGCTTGTATTGCTAAGGTTAAATTGTACCAGGACTACAATATGGAAATTAAATCTGATATTGAGTCTTTAAATGTTTTAAAATCTGACTTTAAAAGGGCTGAATCTGACTACCAAAAGAAAATTGAGGAGTTAGAGAAAACTGTGTCCCTCTTAAAACATGAACACACCAACTACAAGACTCAAATCAAGGATTTAATATCCAAATTGACTGAGGCTCAAGCCCAGCTTGTCACTGCTGAGGCTCAAGCCAGGAAGTATGCTATTTCCGAGCAAAACTTCCAAGCCATACTTGCATCATCCTCTCACTCCAAACTTTGTTATCAAAACAAAAGTGGGTTGGGAACCAATGAAATTGCTCCACCACACTCTTATGAGTCTGTAAGACAACCAAGGTGTGGTACTGAAGAGCAAGAGGTTCCATCTGTTGACCCACCTTCTCAAGAGTCAAAGAGTGATGCAACTATGGAGACCATGACCATCACAGGGAAGGAACAGGTAATTGTGCCCTCCCCAGCCAATGATGATCAAACCCTGACCACCAAAGCCAGAAGAAGCAGGGCTAAAGCAGCCAGAAAAACTGCCAAGAAGGTGGCTGAATCCAAACTGAAGATAGACCCAAAGCAAAAGGGTGTATTCATATCAGCAGGATTTCAGGTGGTTGGACCTTCTGATTCGAGAAAAAGTACAGTACCAGTACTCCTATCCTACCAAAGGATCAGAAGTTAAAGGGAAAGTGCTGATGAGGAGAAAAAGAACAAGAAACAGCAACCCTCTCATTCCCAGAAAGTTAACATTGCATGCATAATGTGTGGTCTGCAAAACCACATGGCTAAAGATTGTTACTACAATCCTGCTAGCACACATTATGCAAATAATGTTAAAAAAGAAGGAGTCAGGGAAGGTTTCACATTTGGACCATATCAAATGGTTCAAGTGATGAAAAAGGGAAGGCTTGTTTCCGAAGCAAGGTTCTCTCGGAAGAAAACTCTTCTTCCGAAAGGAAAAAGGCTTCGGAAGTTAAAGCTGCAAAGACTCACAAAAGAGTCCCCTTGAAACCATCCCAGAAGAAGACTGCTTCGGAAGAAAAGGTGGTGAAGGTCTCTTCCGAAAAGAAAGAAGCTTCGGAAGAATGCCAAGCTACAAAAGCTTCAACAAGCTCATCTTCTATGATCAACCAAGGGATGGAATGGAAGATCAAGGAAGATGCTGTAGCCCAAACCTCTTCTTCAAAGACATCAATTGAACCCCCATGCATAAACTTTGGTTCAATTATGTCACTCTCATTGGAAGAACCCAAGACCAACAAGGCTTGGTTTCCAATCAAAACTAATTATCTCACCTTATGTGCAGGGACATCCATATGACAAGAATAACAACATTTGGATTGTAGATAGTGGATGCTCCAGGCACATGACAGGGAACAGATCTCTCCTTCAACAATTTCAACATTATGATGGAGGTCCTGTCCAGTTTGGAGGTGAGGCCGGAGGATATATTTCTGGCAGAGGAAGTATATCCAATGGAAAGTTAAAGGTTGACAAAGTTAATTTTGTCAAACAGCTTGAACACAACCTGTTAAGTGTTTCTCAATTCTGTGATCAAAAGCATCAAATGCTTTTCACAGAACATGAGTGCATCATTCTCAAACCTGGGATGACAATTCCTCAGGAATTGGTGCTTCTTAGATCTCCCAGGAGAGGGGATATGTACAAGCTTGATATGAACAATGCTTCCCCAATGGGAGAAGTATCATGCTTTCTTTCCAAAGCTGATAGTGATGAGTCAACACTATGGCATAAACGAATGTGTCATGTCAATTTTAAGACAATGAATAAATTGGCTAAAAATAACTTGGTACATGGTTTGCCTAAAAAGGAATTTTTCTGCAAAGATAACTATGTTGCTTGCCTGAAAGGGAAACAACACAGGTCTTCTCATAAATCCAAGTTGTTAACTCTATCACTACTCCATTACACTTATTGCACATGGATCTATTTGGTCCCACAAGTATAATGAGCATTGGAAGGAAATCATATTGCCTTGTGGTAGTTGATGATTTTACTAGATTTACATGGGTATTCTTTTAAGAACTAAAGATGAAACTGCTGAAACTTTAAAATCTTTTATTCTTAAAATAGAAAATCAAGTTGATCACAAGGTTAAAATAATTAGAAGTGATCAAGGGACTGAGTTTAAGAACTTTGTTCTTGACTCATTTTGTAACTCAAAAGGGATTGCCAGACAATACAGTGCTCCTAGAACTCCTCAACAAAATGGTGTTGCTGAGAGGAGAAATAGGACACTTATTGAGGCTGCTCGGACTATGTTAGCTGATTCAAAGCTGCCTCTAACATTCTGGGCAGAGGCAGTCAGCACTGCATGCTATGTGCAGAACAGAGTTCTTGTAGTAAAGCCACATGGAAAGACCCCTTATGAGTTATGGAACAAGAGGCCACCGTTCATTGGCTTTCTAAGGTCCTTTGGCAGCAGGTGTACCATACTTAACACAAAAGACAATTTGGCAAAATTTGCTGAAAAGTCAGATGATGCTATCTTTGTTGGATATTCCTCCTATTCTAAAGCATACAGGGTTTATAATATTAAAAACCAACAATTTGAGGAATCCTCCAACATTGTAGTTAATGAGCACACTCCTTGTGTTAGGGGGAATGGCCCTGATCATATTTTTGATTTAGAATTTTTCCAAACTATTCTAAACCATCTTGTGAGAATGTTTCAGCTGGAACAGGTGCTCAAAGCAATTCTGATGAGGATCAACTGTTTGAGCTTCCCAGACCTACTCCAAGTTCTCCAAGAGCTACATCAAATCAAGTTCCCACTATTGAAAGATCTGACAGTATAACCATTTCAAGAGATAGTGGAACTTCAACAAGGGATTCACCTGATGATTTTCAAATCTCCTCAGGTGATCCTGCACAACACCAAGCTGATGGAAGCAGCATTTTGAAGGAACAGGCAACTGTTAATGATGCTTCACAGCAAAGAAATGATGATGTTTCTCTTTCATTCAATCAGTCCTCATTGAATGAGATTGAAACAACAGCTGGACCAAGTATTCAAGCCCCTGAGCAAAATATGTCCAACCTGGACTTATCTTTGCAACTGGAGGTGATTCCAAGACTTAGAATTCACAATACTCATCCAGCTGAAAACATCATAGGGGAAGTCTCTGAGGGTGTGAGAACAAGAGGACAAACTCATAATGGGAATGTCTGCTTGTACTCATGCTTCTTATCCCAAATGGAACCCAAGAAGGTGGAAGATGCCTTGAAAGATAGTAGCTGGGTTGAATCAATGCAAGAGGAGCTGCTTCAATTCAAAAGACAAAAGGTTTGGAACCTATGTCCGCTACCATCTGGTCAAGTACCTATAGGCACCAAATGGGTATTCAGGAAACAAAAGAGATGACAGAGGCTTGATTATCAAGAACAAGGCAAGACTGGTGGTTCAAGGATACACTCAAGAGGAAGGAATTGATTATACTGATGTCTTTGCACCTGTTGCGAGACTTGAGGCAGTTAGGATCTTCCTTGCTTATGCTGCATCCAAGAATTTCACTGTCTACCAGCTTGATGTCAAGTGTGCCTTTCTATATGGGGATATAGATAGGGAAGTCTACGTATGCCAGCCTCCAGGATTTGAAGACCCACAGCACCCAAACTATGTGTGCAAGTTGGATAAAGCTCTATATGGGCTGCACCAAGCACCTAGGCTGTGGTATGAGACATTGTCTCAATTTCTCCTGAAGAATGGTTATACTAGAGGTACCATTGATAAGACTCTCTTCATTAGAAAGTCTGGGAAAGACATTTTGCTTGTTCAAGTCTATGTTGATGACATCATATTTGGTTCCTCAAATGACCAAATGTGCAAAGACTTTGAGAGCATTATGAAGAAGAAGTTCGAGATGAGTTCTATGGGAAAAATGGACTTTTTCCTTGGAATTCAGGTAAAGCAACTGAAGGAAGGGTTCTTCATCAATCAATCTAAGTATGTCAATGATATCTTAGAGAGATTTGATATGAAGGATTGTAAAGCAGCAAAGACACCCATACCCAGAAACCATGATTTATGCCCTGATTCTGAGGGGGAGGATACTGATCAACATCAGTATAGAGCAATCATTGGTTCTCTGATGTATCTCACAGCAAGTAGACCTGATATCATGTTTGCAACTTGCATCTGTGCAAGATATCAGGCTGCTCCAAAGGTGTCTCACCTAATTGCTGTCAAGAGAATCCTCAGATACCTCAAAGGAGCACCTAAGTTAGGTCTCTGGTATCCAAGAAATAGTGATTTTAATCTCTATGGTTACTCTGATAGTGATTATGGTGGCTGCAACATCAACAAGAAATCAACATCAGGTGGATGTCAATTTCTTGGTGGAAGGATCATCTCATGGCAATGCAAAAAGCAATCCTGTGTCTCTACATCAACTGCTGAAGCTGAATACATTGCCGCTGCAAGTTGCTGTGCTCAGCTGCTGTGGATTCAAAACCAGATGATAGACTATGGATTCAACTTCATGAGCACTCCTATCCACATTGACAACAACAGTGCTATATCCATCACTGAAAATCCAGTGAAGCACTCCAAGACAAAGCACATTGATATCAGGTATCATTTCATTAGAGATATTCATGAGAAAAATCTTATCAAACTAATCAAAGTTGATTCAAATGAACAATATGCTGATTTGTTCACCAAGGCATTTGATGAACAGAGATTTAAATATCTCATTACAGCTATTGGGATGATAAACATTGATTAGTTAATCTCAATTGAAAACCTTTTTAATGTGTAAAGTCTTATGTCAAACAATCTAAGCCCTGTTACAAAAGATCTTTTCTTAAATTTATCTAAGTATAAGTTCTTCCGAAGAGAAATTAGCCCTCGGAAGATATCTAGCATAACTTCCGAAGCAAATTTCTCATAGGATAATTTTCTTCTCGGAAGAGTGTTAAGTCTCGGAAGAAGCGATTGAGTTCATCTCAGATCTACTTCCGAAGCACTTAACACACTCCATCTGAAAGCAACATATACTCTCGGAAGTAAGCAATTTACCTTCGGAAGTAATTTGCCTTCGGAAGAACATTACCTTCGGAAATACTTATACTCGGAAGAAAGATTTTACTGTGTAACGGAAATCTTTTGGGCCCCACACTGTAAAAAGTAAAGATTTTGTTAATGATGTCGGATTATTTAAATGGTCTAACCTTACCGCCCTTGTCACATCATCCACTGAACCCTCACATCATCTTATCCAAACCACCCTTTAAACCGCCATTTCACCCATTTAAATACTTCCGGTTAATCACTTACACTCTTTTTACCAAATTCACTGCCCTAAAAGCTTTCTTCTTCTCCAATTTACCTTACTCAGAACTATTCTACTGCTATCTTTCTCAAATGGCCTTAAACCCTCAGCACAACCAGGTCGCACTCCTTGACTCTTCAAGGGATGATGACTTCTCTGATATCATTTCTTTCTTAGCCCAATCTTCATACTACACACTGCCTTGACCGTAAACCCTACCATCTACTCCAACCAAATGTCCGAATTTTGGGCAAATGGTCGGATTGAAACCCTAAACGGGGTTCGTGCTATTAGGTCAAGCATTTGTGGCCAAGAGTTGGTCATCACTGAACATCATCAGGGAGCATCTTGAGCTCCATGATGAAGGCGCTCCGACGGAATTCCCCAAATCTGAGTTAGATAGTTCTTATCTCCAAATGGGATACGGTGGAGATGTAAGCAGGTCAACGGTCTACAAATTCAACTTCTCCTACAAGTGGAAGTTCCTGCTGCATGTGGTTCTTCACTGTCTATCTAACAAATCCGGGGGATGGGATCAAATCCCTTATGAACTCGGGTGCTTAGTTCACGGGTTGGTACAAAGCCTCCGCTTCAACTATTCAAGGTTTGTGCTGACTAACCTTATGGGAAATCTGCAAAGGGACACATTCTTTATGTATCCCAGATTTCTCCAGCACATAATCAACTGCGAGCTAGATCAGGGTAAGCTTGTCTGTGCAGCTGCTCTGTCTGCTCCCCAAATGAGGCCGACCATCTTCAAGGTCTTGAAGAGAGTGTCTACCAACTACACTGGAAGGGATACCGCACTACTTCCAGGTATGATTGAGCCAATGGCTCCTGGTGACATCCCTGTTCACCCCACAGGTGATGAACCCACACCAGCAACTACCCTCACCATTCCAAATCTACCCTCTCCACCCATCACTGTCACCTACCAGAGACGTACCAAACGAACCCTTGTTCAATCTACTCTGATTGAACAAGCCCCTCCTCTTCAAACCAAAAAGGCTAGAGTGGAACAAGGGCTCCCACTCAGCCAGAGGTCCACCCATCCTTCACTATTGACCTCAATATGGGTCTTGAGTCTCCTCAGTCTCAGACCCATGAGCCCAAAACCCCAGCTGATAGCCCTCAGGGTGAGTCTCTATACTCCCCTGAGCAGCCACAAGGGACAGCTCAATGCCTTTTGACATTGATCAAAGTCCCGGGTCCTTAGGTCTTCACTCCTTTTCTTTCACTGACCTATTGACCGGAGCTGGTGAAGAGATTATGTCTCTCAAGGCGATGAAGTTGATCCACTACACCCTCTTAAGGATCAACAGCCTAGAGAAACCTCTTGTCTCTAGCCCACACCAGCAAAGCCCTACTGAGGTGAGTCCCACTGATGTGGAGGGGGACTCATGTAGATTCAGCTGCCACTACTGAAGGAGCCTCAATGGATCCTCAGGACAGTGGTAACGACAGTCAGACTGAATCTACGGCAACCATGCCCTTTGATGCCTCTGAAAGAGACATCATTGTGCAAGGGAAACCAGGGTGCCAAGAAACCACATCTGGTGGTGAGGATGAACATACCAGGTATGTTACCTCATCTCCCCGTGATTCTTCAAAAGAAGATGAGGGAAGTATGCAACTCACCATTCGAGACCTACTTTCTAAAGTCTCAAACCTTGAATCAAAGGTTAACTTTAGAGGATAGGTCTGCCACTCAGCAACTTGAGATTGAAAGTCTCAAGGCCAACTAGCTGAGAACAGATTGAGAGATCTGTTAGGCATGTACCAGTTCAGGTCTCCTTGACCTCTTCCTCTAGCTCATCTACCTCTCAATGATGCTACCAAAAAGGGGGAGAGTGTTGAGAGACAAGCCAAAGACAGGATACCCAAGGTCAAGCTCTTACTTCTTTGAGCTCAAAACCAATACAACAAGCTGCCATCTTCCCTGAGCCTCCTCCAGTTGTCTTTCAAGTGGATCAAAGGATGCTTCAGGATCTAAATAGGTTCTTCAACAAGTTCCTTTAGAGTCCTATAGAAAGCCCATAGTCCAGATATGTCTGTGATTTACTTTGGAGCTCAAGAGCTTCAGAGGTTGAATGCACCTCCTACCACTGTTGAGGAAGTTGGTCAACCTAAGGCCCAAGTGGAACCTGAGATTGATTTCGAAGGGGAAACTAGGACTGATGGCCCAGCAACTGAAACAGTTGGGACAGAAGGTGTGTTTTTCACAGACTTCCGAAGCACAATTCAAGCCTCGGAAGAACAAGCTCAAACTTCCGAAGCTGAGATTGCTGCTGCGGAAGGACTATTTTCTCTTTCCGATGATCTAATAGTCACAGATGCAATTCTGGAACTTGCATCTGAGGTTAATAGGGAGGACTTTCTCAGCCAACCATTAGCTATAACATCTGCATTGACTCCAGCTCCTACCTCTACCACCCAACCTGGATCTTCTATCCAAGAACCCCCAAAGTCTAGCACTTCCGAAGACATAAAAGGCAAGAGGAAGATGACTTCGGAAGAGCTTCAGGAAGAAGAAAGGTTGGAGAAGCTCAGAAGGAAAGGTAGACTACAAACTGGGAAACTGTTAGCTGCAAGTACCAAAGCAGCTGCAGCCAACCAGGAGGCAGTCAACAATCGAAGAAGGGTGGAGGTAATAGATAGACTTGTCAGTCTAGGGGCTGCTTCGGAAGATGTACTCCTGCTACCATTAGAGGAGCTGATAGAGCTTGAAAAGGCAACCTTGCTGCAAAGACAGCAAAAAGAAGAGGCTGCAAGGTTGGCCTTGGAAGAAGAAAGGCAGAGAAAAGAAAGGGAAGCTGATCTGCAGCTCAGGAGAGAAAGGATCACTTTCCTACTCTCCAGAGGATTCTCTCAAGAGGAGTTGTCTCCACACAATAGTGATACGATCTTATGGCTCTTCAACAAAGAGCAAGATCAAATAGAGGAGAGGAGAGAAGAGAGCTGCAAGGGAGAAGCTGGTGGAGAAGAGGAAGAAAGAAGAAAAAGTTGGACTGTCTGCCGCCAAGAAGATAGGTGAGAAAGCTTGGATGAAGAATTATCTTAAAGCTCATGACTTCTCTGGCAGGCATGGGGGGTCCAATGTCTGAGAAGACTCTCCAACGACATGTCAGTGACATCAAGGCTGACATTCGTGCGGGGAGAAGAAAAGAGATCTATAGAAGGGGACAGGGGATGACCTTCAAAGCAACCTCTCAACCCAAAATCCAAACCCAACCTCAACCTGAACCTATACCCTTTCCCTTCCCAATCAAAACTGAACCTGAACCTTTCACCCCTGAACCTACACCATCACACCTACCAACCTCTTCACCTCAACCACCTAAACTACCCATCATCCAACCCAAAACCTTAGCCAGAACCCAAACTCCTAAACCTACCCAACAACCAATCAAACCATCCCCTCAGCCTTCCAAACATCTCTCTATGGAGGAATTCAAGGCGATCAAAACTAAGCTCATCAACTGCACAACTCTGAGCGACATCTCCTGTGAGGAGGATTCAGTCAACTTGACTTATGTTGATGGATCCTCAAGTTCCCTCACAAGAGATGAGTTTCTTGATCTGCCCAGAGGAACTTTGTACCAAGCTGCAAAACTTCTTGGCCTCAATTCACATACATTGAATGAGGAAGAAAAGAAGCTGAGGAGAAAGCTGGTGACTCTGCTGGATACAAAGAAAGGAGACAGGGTACCAAGACAATCTCTTGTACCCAGAAAGAAGATAGTCCAGTGGAGGTTCGAAGACTCTTCTCACAACTTTGTTGTTGAGAGAGAGAATGGTGAGATTAACAGGCTGAATGCCTCATCTCTGCTACACTTAAGCAGATTTGATATTGCTGAGTTAGCAGAGAAACCATTCTCCAACCCTTCAAACTCCGATGTAGCTGCCCACATCAGAAATCATCTAGGGAGCCTTCATATGGCCGAGCTTACTGCCAGAAGCAAGGTCAAAGAGGAGTTAAAACTGAGAGAGGAGGAGGAAAGGAAAGGATCAGCAACCAAAGGCAAAGCCTTTCTTCAAATGGTTGAAGGTCCTGAACTTGAGCCCATAGTTAGATGGGAGTATGACTACAACTCCCGTCAACTAACTCTCTTTAGGGGGTCACAACAAAGGGTACATGTCATTCAAAGTGATAGACTGGATCTCCTATCCACGAATGACTTGTACAAGCTTCTCAGCACTACTTCCGGGAAGAACAGAGAGACAGACTGTAAGGATTCTTGAAGTCTGATGCAACCCAAAACAGCCTAAGTGTCTCAGCAACATGCACTAAGTACTGAAGTGAAGAATGCTTCGGAAGTTTTACACAAAGCATTAGAAAATACTCTAAGTGTAAAATCTTCCGAAGCCAAACATGAAGTCTTCCGAAGCTTCAGAGACAAAGTCTTCCGAAGCTTCAACCTATGAAGACAGATTTCTTCCGAAGACTTTTAGTACACATGCTTTATCTGATGTACTGTTCCATAAAGCACCTTTTCCACTGCATCTCTGTAAAGTCATCAACTTACATGAGTTGGTGAAAAGGGCCTTGCTTTTTGTAACTGTACATTGAGGTCTTGAGTCTGTAACTTTTCACTTTATGTACTTTATCCTTTTTGTAATGTATAAGGATGTGAGCTATGGCATGTCATAGTCACAAGGTCAAAAGGCAGATATGCCTTTTGATCCTACAATTGATTTTGTTAGTGTCTAGTCAATTGTATCCAGCTGGCTTTCAAAGTGTAGCCGGCTGTAGGTTGTAGTATAAGTATTTCAAGTTCTTGTATCTTTCTTTATGCTTTGTAACACTTGTAAAAGAACTTGAGAAAGCAATATACTGCCTCCTTGAAACCCATACTCTCTTGTTCTGTCTCTTGCTTTACTTGTGTTCTTTGTATCACCTTTGGTGACCCAGTTCACTGTTTGATTAAAGTTTAGTTAATCTCCTCATTGTGTTGTTGTGTTGTAATTGTGTTAAAGCCCTTAAACGGTCCTGCACAGACAAATATCTTTTGTCCCTGGTGCTGAAAGCTTTGAGAAGCAGAAATAAGTGAAGTTTTGGTAGCATCAGCCTAGGGGGAGTTTGTTGGATCTAGAGAGGCTGTTGCAACCAAAACTATGTCACTTAGAAGATTTTGAGTACAACATACAAAGGATTTCCGAAGCCAAGTGTGGAACTTCCGAAGGAAGAAGGAGCTCTTCCGAAGTCTAAGTGTAAAATACACTTCCAAAGGAAAACTCCAACTTCCGAAGATAAAGAAGCTACTTCCGAAGATCAAGACTTAAAGACAAAGTTCTGAAGTCAACTTCCGAAGTATAAAGAAGTCCTCAAAGCCTCGGAAGCATAGAAGCATCTTCCGAAGTATAAGTGGCTTCGGAAGAACTTGTTCTTCCGAAGCCAGTTAACCTTCGGAAGACACTTCTATTATCCAGTAGACATAAGTATGGTCTGTCTGACACTCCGCTGCAAATCTCTGAGATACTGCATGGCGTTTTCTCTAAGGCCATGTAGTTGACCATACTTTAATCTACTGTTTACCTTTTTATGTTAAGTACAGTTGCCATCTTTAGTTGGTGACAAAAGGTAAGTCATGGACATGTCATGACTACCATATCTTAGATAATACTTTATCTAAGATACCTTAACTATAGCATTGTAGTATATGCTTTAGTCTTAGGTTTCCAGCTGGTATCAAGTATAACCGGCTGTAGGATCTAGTATATATAGTTTCTCATTGTAACTCTTGTTTCATGCTTGTAAGTGTCTTGTAATCTTGAGTTGAGAAGTAATATATACAAGTACCTTGAAAATACTTCTGCTTGTTCCTTTAATTACTTATTATATTATTATCAACTCTTGTTAAAGACATTGCTTCATCTCATTTGAGTGATACTATAAGTGAGTTTGAGAGAATCACAAGTGTTAAGTGACAAAACCCGATCCTGCAGCTGGTGCAACCAAAACCAAGTCACTTAGAAGATTTTGGTTCAACAAATAAAGGACTTCCAAAGCTAAGTGTGGAACTTCTGAAGGAAAAAGGAGCTCTTCCGAAGACAAAGTGTAAAATTTACTTCCGAAGGAATACTCCAACTTCCGAAGACAAAGAACCTACTTCCGAAGATCAAGACTTAGAATGAAAGATCTGAAGTCAACTTCCGAAGTACAGAAGTCCTCAAGCCTCGGAAGTATAGAACCCTCGTCCGAAGTATAAGTGGCTTCGGAAGAACTTGTTCTTCCGAAGCCAACTTACCTTCGGAAGACACTGTTATTATCCAGTGGACATAAGTATGGTCTCTTTGACACTCCGCTGCAAATCTCTGAGATATTGCATGGCGTTTTCTCAAAAACTAGGTAGTTGACCATACTTTAATCCACTGTTTACCTTTTTATGTTAGTATAGTTGCCAACTTTAGTTGGTGACAAAAGGTAAGTCATGGACATGTCATGACTACCATATCTTAGATAATACTTTATCTAAGATACCTTAACTTTAGCATTGTAGTATATGCTTTAGTCTTAGGTTTCCAGCTGGTATCAAAGTGTGTATTCATGATTTGAACATGAACATGAGCTTGGATCTTAGGATTTATATTGATAAAGACAAGACTTGAATGATTAGATGCTAAAATATAATAATGATGAACATGATGAATAATATAATAATGATGAACACGACGAAGAACACCAACGTGTTTAATGTTTGATGTTTATTGATCTATTGTTGAAATCATCATCCTTGAGGGATGATGATATATTGTTGTTGATGATGAACTTAATTCACCCTAAGAAGTGGTGAATTAGTCACACTTTACAATGATAATATGTCCTAATATATATACTAGTCTAGCATTTACAATAATTACAAAATAAACCCTATACTAATATTTTTGTTGATTTTGTGCTTCAAGTCTTCAACTTCAATAATATTGAAATCTTCAAATTCTTCCAAGGTAAAATACCCAACGATACTCCCCCTAAATTGTAGATTTCCAATGTGAATTGAAGCTTGATCTTGTTTTTGTTGAATAGTTGTCCAAAGTTATGAAATTTTGTTGTTGATGCGGAAGCGAGGTCTTCAAAACTTTGGTACCACTATATTATGTAACAATGTTACTTGTTTTTGTTGATGAAAGCCCGAATACGAAGCCCAAATTTATTTTGTTGATCATAAGCCCAATCTTCAACACTTGAGCCCAATTCCAACTAATGTTTTTGTTTAATGATGGAGCCCAATACGAAGCCCAAATTTGTTTTGTTGATCATAGGCCCAATCTTCAACACTTGAGCCCAATTCCAACTAATGTTTTTGTTTAATGATGGAGCCCAAGAAATCCACCCAATTGTGTTCTCGAGCCCATTTGCAATCCTAGGTTGCAAACCCTAATTTTGCAACCCTAATGTGGCCGCAAACGAATTTTGGTTCGGCAACCCTAATTAGGGCAGCCCTAATGCGCATGAGGCAGCCGCATTTGGCAGCCATGTTCGGCCGCATCACCCTATTATGGGCATCCCCATTCGGCAGCCCTAATGTGGTTCGGGAGCAGCCTTATTCGCATCCCCATTCGGCCGCAAGATCCCTGATCGGCAGCCCCTATGTGGTCCTTGCTTTGGCAGCCGCAAATGGCATTTGGCTGCCCGATTTTCAGCCCCATTCGGCCGCATCATTTTGTTCGGCAGCCCTAGTTAGGGCGTCCCCATTCATCCGAAACCCTAATGAGCATGAAACCCTAATTTGTTTGATGCTTGAGGCAACCGCAAACATGAATGTTGAATTGATTGTTGATGAAATTGCTTTCTTCAGATCTTCAATAATTTTAGCAATCCAACCAAGAAATCTCATCGAGATCAATATGAATCCATCAACTCTGGCTCTGATACCAATTGTGTGTTCATGATTTGAACATGAACATGAGCTTGGATCTTAGGATTTATATTGATAAAGACAAGACTTGAATGATTAGATGCTAAAATATAATAATGATGAACATGATGAATAATATAATAATGATGAACACGACGAAGAACACCAACGTGTTTAATGTTTGATGTTTATTGATCTATTGTTGAAATCATCATCCTTGAGGGATGATGATATATTGTTGTTGATGATGAACTTAATTCACCCTAACAAGTGGTGAATTAGTCACACTTTACAATGATAATATGTTCTAATATATATACTAGTCTAGCATTTACAATAATTACAAAATAAACCCTATACTAATATTTTTGTTGATTTTGTGCTTCAAGTCTTCAACTTCGATAATATTGAAATCTTCAATTTCTTCCAAGGTAAAATACCCAACACAAAGTATATCCGGCTGTAGGATCTAGTATATATAGTTTCTCATTGTAACTCATGTATCATGCTTGTAAGAGTCTTGTAATATCTTGAGTTGAGAAGTAATATATACAAGTGCCTTGAAAATTATTTCTGTGTGTTCCTTTGCTACTTATTATATTATTATCAACTCTTGTAAAAGACTTTACTTCATCTGATTTGAGTGTTTCTATAAGTGAGTTTGAGAGAAATTCAAGTGTTTAAGTGACAAACCCGATCCTGCACGGAGTTAGATAAAGAAGTCTCTGTTTGAACATTAGATGTTTGAGACTGAGATTTAGGATGAGATTGAGAATGAGACTGAGTTGTATAAGCAGGAGCACTAGTAAATGATGAATTAGTGAAAAATCCTGCTCCAACAAATAAATCTCCCTCTTCTTCTGTAATTTTTTCACTTTTTACCATGAATGCATTTTCAATAGTGGTTGCAGGAGAAGCAACAAACTGATACTGAGACATTGATGCTGCTCTATCATTATTCCTTGGGCTTTCATTAATCTCTACTGACTCTATCTTGGCAATAAGTAGATCTAAATCCATAGGGAACTTCTCAGTATGCTTTAGTAAGGTTATTGTTTGTTTTCATGATAAGGGTAAAGCATTGAGTAGTCTAAGATTTAGATCTTCAAGATCAGGCTTAATACCAGCTGTTGACATCTCAACTGTTAGTTGAACAAATCTGTTCATCATCTGATTTATGGTTTCTCCAAAAAAATGTTAAAACAATATTTAATTTCTTTTTCAACTTTTGTTTCTTGAGATTTTGAATCTCCTTGCCTCTTTCACAAATGGTTTTTAAGGCTTTATATAAGGTGTATCCAGTTTGATATCCATCAAGCCTTGTAAGAACTTCCAGAGGTAGTCCTTTACACATCAAGGAATATGCTTTGATATCATTCTTTACTCTTCTCAAATCATCTCCTTGAAGACCATCTTCAGGATAGGGTTCTGGAGAATCTTTAGTATAAACAAACCCTCTGTCAGGCCCATCAGTGATTATAGGAATGCATGGTCCTTTCTCTATAGATTTCCAAAGATCAGTGTCAATGGAATTAAAATGTTGTTTTAACCTAAGAGACCAATTTTTGAAATCAGCTCTACTTTTATGTTTTGGAACTCTATTTTCAGAATCTTCTGATTTCACCATTCTTATATTTTTATTGTTTTTCATAGATATTGAATTAAGAAAAGAAATGAAAAAGTTTTTGAAAAATTTTAAAAAAAAAAATTCTAAGTATCAAGGATGATACGCCTGAACAGTAATCAAACTCCCAAACAGTTAATGCGTCTAAGTTAAGAGACGTCTAAGGGAATGCCTTAGAAAAATTTTTCCAAAACGCCCAAGTTGATGCGTCTGAACAGTAGTAAAACGCCTAAACAGTTGTAATGCGCCTACACAGTTGTAATGCGCCTCAACAGTTATCAACCGTCTGGACTTTTACTCTTCAACAGTAGTCAAGCGTCTGAACTGAAAACATCTAAACAGTGTTAATGCGACTAAACAGTAGTCAAACGCTTCACACTTAGACAATTTTTCAGCAAATCTCAACTCTAATGCGCCACATTCATCATGTTCATATGAATGTAACTAACTCAAATCTTCTGCAATTCTTCAAAAGTTGATGAATTGGATTGAAACTTTCTAATTAGACATGTTTTATACCGATAATCATTCTTCTAACATCAATTTCTTTCAATATCAACAATAAATCAATCAATTTTGTGATTTTCAGTTTGAAAAATAGTGACCTAATCGAACACAAATTCAACAAATTATCTCGAATTTGATGAATTTAACTGCTGATTGTGGTTCAAATCATGTTGCTGATGATGAAACACATCTGAAATCCACAAATTTTCAATTGAATTGTCTATCAATCACATATTCAGTGAAATTTTTGAGTTTGAAAGTTCGACAAACCTCAAAAAATCACTCAATCAACAGCTACCAACAGCTCTGATACCATTTGATAGGATCAAATGTATCAATCTGTGATGATATATGAACACAATTCAAAGAAATACAAACAAAGTAATCAAATCAAGCATGATATTAACAAAATTCACAGTTTCATTAATATCAATCAAAGACAATTACAAAGTAAGTAAGCAGTCTCGTCTCTCTAAATGCTACAAGTCTAAGTTATTTATAATAAAACAGAAAAAACTAATAAAATTACAAAACTAGTCCCTATACTATTACAAATAGTAAAAAGACACATAAAGACAACATGTTAATCTTTCTAGAGAACTAACAGTTTCTGATATTGAACGATTCAACATATCATTTGTACTGAAATTCGATCAAATGGACCAACAGTTTCTAAAAAATGAAAACAAAAAACAAAAAGAGAAAAAAAAATCATCCTGCTACCAAGTTTTGAACACATGGTCTTAGGTTTAAAAGAATGATACCAAGACCACTGCACTAAGAAAAAACTAATAATTTCAATTTGCACAAAAAAGTATATTAAAAAAAGTTGACATTGAATAAAAAATTATATATCCATTGACCTTTGTAATTGTGCTAGATATTGTTACACTTGCCTACAAGTTACATGTAAGGCATGCAATGCTGCAAGTGCATAGAGCTGATCAATGAAGACAGCAAACTTAAACAAAACAATTAAAAGTGGGCAAAAGGAACAGATAATAAGAAAATTATCCCTACATGTAATTTGATATCTTGATTTACATTTCCTTCTGAATGCTATTTTCTTAACAAACCAACTTAAACTAAAGTTGATATGGCGAAAGGTGAAAGAAATGGTGATAAAGCAGAGTTGTTGACTTGTTGGAGTAGGACCATGTCTACCATATGAGGATTTGAAACCATATCATCATATCATATACTCAAATATTTCAAAAATGAAAGTATATAAATACAGAAAATACTGATCATAACCTAGTTGTCTGAAACTTAAAAGTAACTTCATTTTTTAATCATACTTGAAATTTAAAAATGTTACAAATAATCAAGTATAAAAATTGGCTAATTCCTTAAACCATTATTGTTGACTCCATAATCCTGAAAAAGAATGGAGATGCAAGATGATACTGCAAAAGCAGATGTTTCCATTTCTTTCTTTTGCGTATTTAAAGGAATATTGCTGCTATGTACAGTTAGAGGAACTTATATTTTGATTATCATACATCTTTGTATCAACTGACAGGCCAAACCTCACAAGCATCCATCATGATCAGCAGCCACAATCGGTCTTAGTCTCTGCACAAAAGAAAGTGTTTTATATTTGACTCAGATCATGTTGATTTAGATCAATACTCATGTTCAACAGCAGTCTATGTTCTACTCGCCTTCGATTGTGTAAAAAAACTAAAAATGACGCACAAACGGGTCGGTGGTCAGAGAACCGTGAGTCCAAACGTGTATATGACTTCTGATGGATCCCATCCCCATACCATAGTATTCTGTCACACCTGCAATTTAAGGTTCTTAATCACTGAACAAATCAAGTCTATCCGGGAAACTGGGAGAAACCCATGGGTCAATGATCCACCCCAGTTAAAAGTGCTAATTTGGAACCATTTAAGTATAGATGATCGATTAGGGTTATCTTTTATCCTTTATGTGGTAAACTGGGTAAATGAACATTTGGTTAATAAGCAAACGGGTCAAATGGATCTATCAAGTCGGCAAACTGTATATATTTAATGCTTGCGGGCCATTAGATCACCTCATTAAGAAATGTTGCATTATTGTTGTAATAATATAGTTTTTGCAATCAAAATTAATACACAAGTTACCATAAATAAATAAAAGAAGTGGATGAAGATCATTTAAGGCCAATCCGACCCGGGTGCCCGTTTTACCACCTATAGCCCAGCTAAACAGAAAAGTAATTCATGCTTGTGTTTGAAAATCACCGCTCTAGAGGGAAAAGGGGAAACTCAAAATTTATCACTTGCGATGTAGCTTTCACTTTTGCACTCTAAAGATTTCTTTATTATTTTGGAGCTTGAATAATTTCTTTAACCAACAAAAGTCAAAGCTACATCTTTATCGAGGTTAAACTCATGACATTTAAACTCTAAATTCCTGGCTCGTTACCATGCGGGTGTTCTCCTTTTGCTCTTTGATTTTATAGTATCCCCAGCATACAAATCTGAGTTATAGGAGTATTTGTATGTTGGCGGAAAAAAGATCTTCCCTTCTTTCCATCCTGCAAATACTCTCCCAGCTTCCCTTTCAATCTTAAGCTATCCAAATATCCCATGAAACACATCAAAAGAAAAATAACTAAAAGAACAAGCAAGCACTGCTTCAAGTCAAGATTCAAGATTCAAGCACTAACAGGTCAAATGGGTAAAAAATAGCTTAAAAGGAAATACATCAAATGTGTCAAATGAGTCGAATGTCACCCATAGTGTATTTTTAATGCATCATGAAAGGATAATCTTCAAGAAGTAGATCATGATTGAGACAAACTTAAGATGCTATTTACAAAAACTTTAGGAAAGTGTTTCGGGTGATTGGGTCAACTCAAACTGACCCAACTGGTAAAAGTTAGCAGTTACAGCCTACCCCTTTTTGTGCTCCCAAATATTTTAAAACGTACAGACAATAGGAATAACATTGAACAGATGAACATGCAGAAGTACCTGATCCTTATCAAGAAGAGCATCCCAGTCATTCTGTTCTAAAAGTTTCTTAGTTTCATGGTAACTTAGAGCTATTCGATAGTTTAAATCCCCTAACCAAATGACGCGGCTGGAGAAATTATCATAAGATGAGATTACACCAAAATCTTGATATAAATTCAGTCAGGTATAGTTAAAAAGATAGTTGTAAAGCAAGGTGCTTACTCATGGTCTAAAATTTTATCTGGCACCCTAGCATTCGGTGTCCTGCAAATCCTTGGAAACTGTGTGCTTTTGAGTATCTCTATAACATCTAAATTCCTACGAAGTTCATCCCCTTCCTTTTCTCCTGATGCTAAGTGACTGCTGACAAAGCAAAAGCTCGTTTGCTTGAAGGTCATGCTCACCGAGATACAACCCTGCAATAATGAAATTGTTCACAAATGACCTCTCATGCAAAACCTTATGTGAGGGCCCATTTGTACTGCATGTGGGGACGTCTCTTCCTTAAACGCTATTCATGGTGTGAGACACTGAAATGAAGGTAACAAAAAGCACTCCATATACACAACCTTTTAGGTGGGCCCCACTAGAAAGGCCTCTTCTTTAAGCAATATTCATTGGGTAATATACATTACGTAGTGAGGACAAAAAAAGTTTAACAAAGATACGTGCACATGCATAACACCTCCACTATGTGGAGATGTCTCTTGAGCACATCATTCATTGTGTGATATACATTGGATTTTAATATTGGTAACACTAAAAAAAAGAAACCCTTAAATGAGGTCCACTTATAATACATGTGGGAAGGTATCTTTTTAAGCACTATTTATTGAGTGGGAGATCTGAGATAGTGTCATACCTTATTCCCAAGATAACCCAAAATCCCTCTACTAATGCAAGAAGTTCTTAAGTGGCCAATGTATGGAACAAGCTCTTTTTTGACCCAAATTGTAACGAATATTCCAACCATTTGCTTGCTCTTTATAAGACTATATCTCAAATGTTGGTTCTTGCCAGGGGGTGCAGCCGTGCTGATATCAGCAGCTATGCCACTATTGTTAAGGTTATCATCATCTTCTGATGAAGAGGGATCATCAAAACCATTTGACTTTGACTTTTGACATGCAAAACACGAATCCCTACCATAACTCTTTCTGCCAGACTCCATAATGGTGCAGTTGCAACTCTTAAACTTTCTCCGACTCTCTGATCGAAAGGCTCTGCTGGCTGATTTAAGGGATGTTCTTTGCATGAACACTGAACTGCTGCCACTACACTTCCTTTCAAAAGAATATGAATTTGTATTTGTTCTCTTTAGAGGACAATAATTGATGTTGGCTGATTTATTGAGGGATTGACTTATTAACGATAGCCATTTTGCTGCAGAACCATTATCTTCTATGACTAACACATTTCCCGCATTTAAAGGAACAATTTCCTGGAAACTGATAGCATAAAACAGTTTGTAACAACACTGTAGCCATTTATATCTGAATTAAGAACAATATTTATAATATATGAATCTTTTAAGGGATTTAAAGAGATAGGAGAATAACTCACCCTAATATGTATATATCAGATTGACAATGAACTTGCAGAAGGTTATCAAGATCAAGATCGCTAGAAGGAGATTTACCCCCTACATTCCATGTTGCGGTGAACACCCTAATGAGAAAAAAAGGCAAAAAAAGAGAAAAATGGTAATAGAATTAGTGAATTATTTAAAAAGAACAAACACATGGTGGCCTTGAGAAAGATAAAAATGAGAAGGCAGAATATATCATGATCTTGCACCTGAGGGACTGCACATCATGACTGATTGCCATTGAATCCAACACGCCAATCCCGCTAGCAACTTGAATTTCTGCACAATTGACGGAGCAAATTCAAGATTTTCTGATTCGAATAAAGAGTTTATTTAAAACCCATGTTCAATGAAGGGCAGATATAAAGATCACGTGAGTAAAAAGGTATCAGAAGATTTCAAATGATCTTCTTGGAGGCATCAAGCGATATTTTTGTTGCTTAGTGAGGTTAAAAAGCAAACAATTTGAACATATTCTCACTTTTCTTTCATCGACCTGATATATTCCTAATTATCTTATCTTCAAACAATCAAAGTTTGTAGTTTGCAGGTATTTAGGAGAGACTTTGACCAAAGATTATATGTCACACAACTTTTAAGCTAAAAACATAATTTAATAAAAATAATAATTAAAGCATAAGTTGGATGCTCAAGAAGTACTCAACCTGTGGGATCTTCAGAATTTTTCTTAACTTTTCCTTCATCTCCACTATTCATCCTCATTGACAAAAGTTTATGAATAAAGGACTGTAAATCATCATCATCATACATCAAAGGAATAACATAATCAGAGAGAATTAATGAATAAAAAGGGATTAAATTGGTAAATCATATCCATAACACAAACCTTTTTATTTTCTTCATTTCTTCCTGTCATTTTCATATGGGTGTGATCCAGATTCCAGAATCACAATGCTTCAACTGAAAAGATCAAAGAGCACTCCATAATCCATATCAGATACAATTCAAAACTCAATCAAAATGGGGAAACACAGACATACACCTAAGAACAAAATCATGAAATTAAGAAATCAAAACTCAACCATGTTTCCTGATATCTGGAAACACGGAGTTCGTTCGCAACAAGGAGACATTGAAAACCCCAAATGGATTTTCTGAAATGAAGTCAACTCACTGCAATTTAATGTGGAGTTCAATGTGTTCAAATATGGATATGAAGAAACAGGTAGAGATTGAGGGAGAGGGGAACCTGAAAAACATTCTGCGGTTTCGCAAATTGTTGAATCTGAAAGAATTTCTTCAAAGCAGTTTGATTGTGCTTATGCATTAAGAGAAAGTTGGAATTTCAAAGGAAATTGTTGGTCTGGATCGATAGAGTACGTCAAACTTGGGAATATATGCCTGCCAATTTTAACAGTTCTTTGTGTTGTGGCAAAGACGTGTTAAAGATCAATTTAATAAAACAAAATATTTAATTAAATAAATTATTAAAATCACATAGTAGCCAGTTGGTGTTAGAAGACAACCAGGTTCAAATTAGTTATGGTAGTTTAAAATGTCTTAAAATAAAATTATTGCTGTTAAAAAATTATTAAATAGTAATTAATTATTTAGTCCGTAGAAGTGTAGAACTAATATTATTAATACTGAAAGTTTATAACTTTAGAAGCAAAATCACATGTTTATACAAATTAATGTATTTATTAATTTTACTTTTTAAGTTAATGTGGGTTTTAGTTTATATACACTTTACTTTGTAACTGTATTATCATTTAAAAATGAAGGCGATGAACGGTAGATTTTTTTATTTTAGATCGTCTGATTTAAATCTATGGTTGTGGTTGACACGTAACTTTGGACACGCACAACCAACACTTGTATGTTTCCCTTTTCTAACACCTAGTGGTGACATAAAAGAATAGTAGAGAGAGAAAGCAAGCTTGTGAAGTCAAGAGAAGAGAAAGACCATTGCCAGCAACACCATGCCAAATGTCATCTCCTAGTGCCTACTTGTACAGTTTCACGTTCCTTCTCCTAGTGCCTACTTGTACAGTTTCATGTTCCTCACACTCTAATCAATGCTAGAGGAGGTGTGGTAATGATGGTTGTCCAACCGGCAGTGGAGTCAGCGAAACCAATAGGCTACATGTGATCTTATGTTCAAAACTAAGAAATAATTGTATATCTCTTTTTCTTCTTCCGGTTTCTTTGTCGACTATAGTTACTGGATTAACTGTAAGATTTTTTGCTTTATTTTGCATTGCTTTATTTTGCGGCCACATTCAATAGCTTTTATATTCCTCTTAATAGTTTAGCTTTCTTTTTTTTTTTTGTGTTCGAGCTGATTTTGCTTTGTTGTGTTTTTATTAGTGTGTCAGCACCTTTATTTTTAGTTCTTCTACTTATTCATTAGAACATCTACTTCTTAGGTGTGCTTATTTTTCAGACTACTATTGTTGTTGATATGTATGCACTTTGGACATAAAAGGTTTTCCTTTGTTATGTGTTCATTTTGTTCTTTTATATTTCGGTTATGATTTTGATCGATTATTGTAAGGTTTATACTTAAAGACTGATGCAACCAAACCAACCAAAGAGCTCTCAGCATTCATGCATGAAGTACAAAGTAAAGTTACTTCGAAAGTTTTACACAAATCAATAAAAATATGCTAAGTGTAAAATTTTCCGAAGAAGGCGAAGATGAAGTCTTTCGAAGCTTCAGAGATAAAGTATTCCAAAGCCAAAGACTGATTTCTTCCAAAGACAAAGAAGACATGCTTTCTCTAATCGCCTTTTTGACAAAAGCTAAACAACTTTTCGTTGCCACCTCTGAAGACTCACCAACTTAGATAAGTTGGTGAAAACGTCCATACTTTTGTTAACTATAGATTAAGGTCATTGGTCTATAAATTTCTACTTTTGTACCTTTTATCCTTTTTGTAATATATTAGGATGTGAGCTATACCATGTTATAGTCACAAGTCAAAAGACAATCTGCCTTTTGACTATACATTGATCTTGTTGTCTAGATTAGTATTTACAGCTGTTTCAAGGTATAGTCGGCTGTAGGATATATTATAAAGTGTCTCAAGTACTTGTATTTTTTTTTCTTTGTAACACTTGTAATAGAACTTGAGAGCAATATACAACATTCTTGAAAACCAAATACTATCTTGCTCTTGTTCTTTCTCATATTTACTTGTGTTTTAGTATCATAAACAAAAACCCAGTTTCCTATTTGATCTGTTAAATGTTCTATGTCTCTTCTCATTGTGAAACTGGTTGTATCCCCTCCCTTCAATGGTTTTGCAATTGGTATCATAGCATTTTATTCTCTTGATTGTAAGATCTTACTATCTTAAATCTCTTCAGTTTCACAAAACACTTAAGAACTCAAATGGTAGCTCTTACTAAGGCTGATATGGAAACTGGTACTATGACAAAGTCTTCACTGATCACTCTTGATGACTTTGATACAAATCTCAAGAAAGCAGGATGTAAGGATGTGTTGTCTCAGGACCTCATGTACCATGCACCACTTTAGCTACTGCTGGTGGTGGTATGATACCAAATGAAGTGGTTGACTACTCAGAAAAAGACTGGAAGAGAATTGGTATAGATCACAAAGCCATGACCACCCTTCAAGCTGCTCTTCCAAACCCTATCTACAGAGGCTTCAAGAAGTGCAAAACTATTAAGCAACTATGGGATGCACTGAAGCTTATGTATTAGGGATCTAATGAAGCAAAAAAAATAAGAAAAACCTTTTGAAGCAGCAGTTTGAGAACTTCACCTTCAAGATAGGTGAAACTCTTACTCAACAATACTTCAGGTATGTTGAGATTGTGGATACTCTAATGGATGTTGGAGTAACTCTTGAGAACAGGGACATTATAAGGAAGTTCATGTCTTCTCTTCCTAGACAATGGACACACTATTGTGTGGTCAGTAAGAGGACTGAAAACCTCAAAACCCTTACTCTCACTAAGTTGTATGGTATTCTCAGTGGATACCAGATGGAGATGAACATGCAAAATCCATCTAGCAACTCCAACAATCAGCAGAGTTCAGCCCTTCATGTGGTTGAAAGAGATTGCATAGAACCAAAGCATCATCTCATCAGCTACCTTGAAAACTCATACAAAGATCTTTTCATCACTTTACCGGAGACACCAAGGGAGAGCTACATCTAAGGAAGCCCGTTCCAAGAGACAAGCTCTTCTCAAGCCTTTGTGTCTTCTGATTGAAGCAGTGGCAATTTTCTCTTTCACTCCTGAAGACTTGGACTGTATCTAGCAAGATGATCTGGAGTACATGGAGATAGTCCAGCAAATGGCTATTCTCACTCACAGAGCCAATAATTTCTACAAGAGGACAGGTAGGAAGTTTCCCAGCAATCCAACCAGTGGAAAGTTTGGGCTGGATAAAAGCAATGTGAAGTGTTACAACTGTAACCAAATGAGACACTTTGCTAGAGAGTGCAAGGCACCAAGAACAATGGTGGCCAAGCACAAACCATACCAAACTACACTGATGGAGCTCCACAAATTGTGAAGCCCAAGCAGCAAGTTGCAGTTGCTGTTGAAGAAGGAGGCGTTGACTGGAGCTTTCAGGGTGAAAGTGCATCTCCAAACCAAGCACCGATGGTTGATCATGAAAAAGCCAAGGTATTGGAACATCTTTGTACTCCTGAATGTATTGCTAAAGTTAATAGATGGTAGATGCAAAACTAACTTGCACACCACTTTCTCCTAACATCCCCCCGATCGTCCGACGATACTTTCAGATAATCGTAGTGCTATTTTTTTATCAATCAAAAACCTATTTCTCGTAAAAGGGTGGATCATATCGAGTTGGACTATCATATCATTAGAGAGCTCATTGCGTTTGGAAAGCTTCATACACGATTCATTCCTACCAAGCTACAGGTTGCGGGCATCGTCACAAAAATCTTCTCTCATTCTCAATTTGAATACTTTCGTCACTTCATCTTGGTCTGCCAGCCTCTCGCTTGAGGGGAGATATCAACTTACAGGACCCTTTAAGGGATGGTCAATACACTTAGTCTCATAATGAGGAGAGTGTTAGAATATATAACAGATCAAATAGGGAACCAGAGCTTATATTATGATACTAAGAACACAAGCAAACAAGAAACATAACTTTAAGAACAACAACAAAGTAATGGTTTTCAAGTTTACAGTATCTTGGTTCTCAAGTTCTTTTTACAAGTGTTACAAAGAATAAAAGAAAGATACAAAGACTTGAGATACTTTATACTACATCCTACAGTCGGCCATACTTAGAAGGCCAGCTGGAAACATTGATCTAGACAACAAAATCAATGTAGAGTCAAAAGGCAAATCTGCCTTTTCACTAGTGACTATGACATGTCATAGCTCACATCCTAATATATTACAAAAAGGATAAAAGTACATAAAGTAGAAAGTTACAGACTTAAGACCTTAATGTATAGTTACATAAAGCATTGACCATTTGCTAACTTGTATAAGTTGTCAGTCATTAGAGTTGCAGCGGAAAGTTGGTCGGCTTTATGAAAAGTACATAAGAGAAAGCATGTTCTTCAAAGTCTTCAGAAGAAATATGTCTTCACTTCTTTGGCTTCGGAAGACTTTGTGTTTGAAGCTTTGGAAGACTTCACTTTTGGCTTCGGAAGATATTGGTCTTAGCTTTGGAAGATTTTACACTTAGAATATTTCTTATGCAGGATGTAAAACTTCCGAAGCAACTTCCACTTTGCACTAAGTGCATGCATGCAGGAAAGACTTGGTTTGTTTTGGGTGCATCAGCCTTTCAATAAGCCTTACAAACTCCCCCTAGGCTGATGCTACCAAAACAGAGAAGTGTTTAGATATTGACAGTCCTCATCATGATCATGACCATTCCCTTCTTCATTAATTGGTCAGGATCACTCGGACTCTCTAAGTATCTTCTCATGTCAAAGAGATCATGCAGAGGTAAGTTAAGCATGTCTTTCTAGAAGTAGACATCTTGATCACCTTGATCTCTTGTGACATACCATCTGTCTGGATTAGCAGCAAAGGTCCAAGACAAGATGGGTCTTCCTGATGCAAGAGGCTCTACTTGAGCAAACTTTTCATGCACTTCCTCAGGATGATTTGACTTATCCTAAGGGTTAGAGGTAGATGCCTTTGGTTTCTTCTTCTTTTTTGATTTAGATCTAATAGCCATCCTTTTCCTCCTCTTTGGAAACTTTAACTAAGAAGACTGGCCTTCAGCACCAGGTTGTTCTGTCTTGTCTTTCTCAGTTGGGTCATTTCCCTCACTGGTTCAAAAGGAGAGGGAGTTGGACCCTGCTTTGGATTAGAAGATGAAGCTTGTTGAGATTCAACAGGAGGTCCAGGTTGTGTTGTCTCAAAGTGTTCAACATGAACCTCCACTTTGAAGGAGCCTGACTTGGTGGAGAGTGTAAGTCAACTAGCTCTCCTCTCTTTATCTTCTACTTGATCACCTTAATATGCTCATCCACGATGGATAGAGATATTGGACCAAGCTTTCTTCCGGAGAATCCATACAGCTTCAAGAAGCTTATCATCCTCTGCCTGTCAGGAGACTTCTTTTGATTTTTTTGGATGATGGCTCTTGACTTTGTTGCTTCTTCCCTCATCTTCCTTTTAGCAGCTTTTTGTTCCTAACGAACTTGTAACTCGAGCTACTTGAGGTATTCAAATTCAATGTACTCATATGGTCAAGGGAGGAAGTACAACTGCCTGATAGAGACCTGTGGCACTCAGGTAGTTGATCATGTTTTGTCTGTCAGCTTCTTTGTCTACCTGAGGTTGTTGAGTTTCCACAGCCTCTCTTGCAGGACTTTCTTGAACTAGGGAGAGGGTAGGAGCATGCTTGTACTGCCTTTTCAGCCTTCTTTCTTCCTTAAACATGAAGAGCAACTCTGCATCCTCTGCCTCCTTCCTCTCCTTAGACACTTCCTTGTCTGTCAGTTCATTCAATTCCTTTAAGGGGAGAGATATAATCTCATCTATGTCAAAGTTCCTGGTCCCCAAGTAGTTTATCTTGGCTGCTCTCAACTTATCATTTTGAGTATTTAGTTTGTGAGCAGCCCTGATAGCAGCTTCCATAAAGCCTGAGGATCCAGTTGAACTTTCTCCCTTAGCTTCCTCTTCCTCTCTCTCTCTTCCTCCTCAATCTCTCCAGGAGTCATAATCCTTTTTCCCTTGTCACCCACAGACCTTTGTAACACAGGGTGGAGAGATCTTTGGCCTTCATTGTCTGATGTAGCAATCAGACTCTGGTCAGAGAGAGGTCGTGAAGAACCTTCCCCAACTGGTGCCTCACTGAGGGAAATGATGCAGGAAAGTGGTAGTGATGATGTTTGAGTGAGGGGTAGGCTGAGAAAGTCCTCACTATTTACCTCAGATGCTAGTTCAAGAATTGCATATATGATAATTAGATCATCAGATTGAGAAAATAACCCTTCCACAGCTTGAATCTCAGCTTCGGAAGTTTGAAATGGTTCTTCCGAGGCTTTGACTTTAGCTTCGGAAGTCTGTGGGATTGCACTTTCTGTCCCAACTATTTTAGTTGCTTGGCCATCATTCATCATTTCCCCTTCGAATTCAATCTCATGTTCAAATTGGACCTTAGGTTGACCAACGTTTTGGACAGTGGTAGAAGGTGCATTCAACCTTTGAAGCTCCTCAGCTCCAAAGTACACCACAACAACATCTGGGCTTGGCTGTTCAATGGAAGATCCCATGAGGAACTTGGAAAATAACCTGTTTAGATCATTTAGCATCCTTGGGTCTATTTGAAGAACAATTGGAGGAGGCTCAGGGAGGTATCTTGAATTTAGAGTTGAAAGTTCTAAACTTTATGGTTCCTCTTCTGTTTGTCTCTGAACACTCTCCTTCTTTTCGGTAGCATCACCTTGAGGGCTTGATGGGAGGAAGAGGTCAAGGAGACCTGAGTTGGTACATGCCTAACAGATCTGTCAAGCTGTTTCTCAGCTAGTTTGGCCTTGAGACTTTCAATGTCAAGTTGCTGAGTTGTAGACCTATCCTCTAAAGTCTTAACCCTGGATTCAAAGTTTTAGACTTTAGTAAGTAGGTCTCTTATGGTGAGTTTCAGACTTCCCTCATCTTCTTTTGAAGAATCATAGGGAGATGAGGTAACATACCTGGTATGTTCATCCTCACCACCAGATATGGTTTCATGGCACCCTGGTTTCCCTTGCCTAATGATGTCTTCTTCAAAGTCATCAAAGTGCATGGTTGCCGTAGATTCAGTCTCAGAGATGTTACCACTACCCTAAAGGTCCAATGAGGCTCCTTCAGTAGTGGCATTTGAATCTACATGAGTTCCCTCCACACCAGTGGGACTCACCTCAGTTTGGGCTTGTTGATGGGGGCTAGAGATAAGAGGTCTCTCTAGGATCAGTTGATCCTTAAGAGGGTGTTGTGGATCAACTTCATTGCCTTGAAGAGACATAATCTCCTCATCAGTTCCAATAAGTACAGGATCGGTTTTTGTCACTTAACACTTTCTTTTCCCTCAAACTCACTTGATCACACTCGGTTTAGATGATGCATAATCCCTTCTAAGAGTTGATAATAATATACTAAGTAACTAAAAACACAAGAAGATAATATTTAAGGTACTTGTATATATTACTTCTCAACTCAAAGTATTACAAGACTCTTACAATCATATTACATGAGTTACAATGAGAAACTATATATACTAGATCCTACAGTCGGATATACTTTCATACCAACTGGAAACCTATGACTAAAGCAAATACTACTATGCTAAAGACAAGGTATCTTAGTTAAATATTATCTAAGATATGATAGTCATGACATGTCCATGACTTACCTTTTGTCACCAACTAAAGTTGGTTACTGTACTAAGTGATAAAAAATGAACAATGGAATAAAGTATGGTCAACTACATTGGCGTGGGAAAGCACCATGCAGTATCTCAGTGATTTGCAGCGGAGTGTCAGAAGGACCATACATATGTCCAGTGGTTCATAGTAGGTTCTTTCGAAGGTTAACTGGCTTCAGAAGAACAAGTTCTTCTGAAGCCACTTATACTTCGGAAGATGCTACTTCTTTCCGAGGCTTGAGACATTCTTCAGGTCTTCATACTTCGAAAGTCAATGTCTTGAACTCTTCTAAGTGTTGAACTTCGAAAGAGAGACTTGTCTTCAGAAGTTGGAGTTCTCTTCGGAAGCTCGTTCAGTCTTAACCTTCGGAAGCTCTGCTTTTGCCTTCGGAAGTTCAACACTTAGAAGAGAGTTAGTTGACGGAAGCTCGTTCAGTTGAATGATATGTACCCTCTACTGCTGCCCTTTGAAGAGAGTTAGTTGACGGGAGCTATACTCATACTCCCATCTAAGTATGGACTCAAGTTCAGGACCTTCAACCATTTGAAGGAAGGCTTTGCCTTTGGTTGCTGATCCTTTCCTTTCATCCTTCTCTCTCATCTTCAACTCCTCTTCAATCTGGGTCCTTGTTGTTAGCTCGGCTAGATGAAGACTGCTCAGATGGTTTCCGATGTGAGCAGCTATCTTAGAGTTGGAGGGGTTGGAGAATGGCTTCTCTGCTAACTCAGCATGTCAAACCTGCTTTAGTGTAGCAGAGATGAGGCATTTAGCCTGTTTATCTCGCCATTCTCTCTCTCAACAACAAAGTTGTGAGAAGAGTCTTCAAACCTCCATTGGATGATCTTTTTTCTTGGCACAAGGGGCTGACTTGGTACTCTGTCCCCTTTCTTTGAATCCAGTAAAGTCACCAGTCTTCTTGTTAGCTTCTTCTCCTCTTCATTTAATGAGTCAGAGTTGAGGCCAAAAAGATTTGCAGCCTGTACCAAAATTCTTCTTGGCAGATCAAGGAATTGATCTTTAGTAAGGGAACTTGAGGAGCCATCAACATAGGTTAGCTTGACTGACCCTTCCTCACAAGAGACATCGCTCAGAGTAGTACATTTCATGAGCTTCATCTTGATCTCCTTGAATTCCTCCAAGAAGAGATGTGTGGAAGGCTGAGAGGATGACTTGGGTGGTTGTTGGGTAGGTGTTGATGTTTGGGTTCTGGGTAGTCTTTTTTTGGGTTTTAGGATGGGTCGTTGAGGTGGTTGTGGTGAGGAAGAGGGTAAGGATGATAGTGTAGGTTTAGGGGTGTAAGGCTCAGAGGTTGGCTCAGTTTTGATGGGGAAAGGGATAGGAGTTGGTTCAGGTTGAGGTTGGGGTAGAGGTGTTGGTCTGGAAGTCATCCCATGTACTCTCTAGTACATCTCTTTCCTTCTTCCTGCACGAATGTCAGCCTTGATGTCACCGACATGTCGATGTAGGGTCTTCTCAAACATAGAACCCACCTGCCTGCCAGAGAAGCCATGAGCCCGGAGATAGTCTTTCATCCGGGCTTTATCTTCTAGCTTTGTGACTGCAAAAAGTCCAGCTTCTTCCTCCTTCTTCTTTCTCTCCCTCAGCTTCTCCTTAGCAGCCTTCTTTCTCTATTTGATCTTGCTCTTTCTTAAAAAGCCACAAGATCGTGTCATTGTTGTGAGGAGTTAATTCCTCAAGAGAGAATCCATTGGGGCTGAGGAAGGCTATCCTTTCACTCCTTAGCTGTTGGTCAGCTTCCTTTTTCTTTCTCATCCTTTCTTCCTGCAAGGCCAACCTTGCTGCTTTTTCTTTTTGCTAAATCTGCAGCATAATTGCCTTTTCTAACTCAATCAGCTCCTCTAGTGGTAGCAGGAGCACGTCTTCACTGAAAGCTCCAAGATTGACAAGCTTGTCAATGATCTCCACCCTCTTCTTGTTGTTGATAGCCTCTTGGTTGGCTGCAACTACCTCACTACTTGCAGCTAGCAACTTTCCAGTTGGGAGTCTAACTTTTCTTTTTAGTTTCTCCAACCTTTCTTCCTCTATTAGTTCTTCCGTAGTCATCTTCCTCTTTCGTTTGGTGTCTTCGGATGCTTTAGACTTTGGAGGTTCTTATGTAGAGGTTTCAGGTTGAGAGGTGGTGATGGGAGCAAGAGATAGTGATGATGTTTGAGTGAGGGGTTGGGTGAGAAAGTCCTCCCTATTGACCTCAGATGTTAGTTCAAGAATTTCTTTTATGACAACTAGATCATCAGATAAAGAAAATAACCATTCCATAGCTTCAATCTTAGCTTTAGAAGTTTGAAATGGTTCTTCCGAGGCTTTGTCTTCAGCTTCGAAAGTCTGTGAGATTACACATTCTGTCCCAGCTGTTTCAGTTGCTGGACCATCAGTCCTCATTTCCCCTTTAAAATTAATCTCAAGTTCAACTTGGACCTTAGGTTGACCAATTTCTTGGATAGTGGTCGAAGGTGCATTCAACCTCTGAAGCTCTTCAGCTCCAAAGTACACCAGAGAAACATCAGGGCTTGGCTGTTCAATGGAAGATCCCATCAGGAACTTGGAAAAGAACCTGTTTAGATCTTGGAGCATCCTTTGGTCCATTTGAATGACAATAGGAGGAGGCTTGGCTGTTCAGGGCTTGGTTGTTCAATGGAAGATCCCATCAGGAACTTGGAAAAGAACCTGTTTAGATCTTGGAGCATCCTTTGGTCCATTTGAATGACAATAGGAGGAGGCTCAGGGGAAACTGAAGCTTGTTGAGAGGGATATCTTGAAGTTAGAGTTGAAAGTGCTAGACTTTGTGGTTCCACATCTGTTTGTCTCTGAACACTCTCCCCTTTTTTGGTAGCATCACCTAAGAGCTTGATTAGCTAGATGAAGAGATCAAGGAGACCTGAACTGGTACATGCCTAACAGATCTCTCAATCTGTTTCTCAGCTAGTTTGGCCTTGAGATTTTCAATCTCAAGTTGTTGAGTGGCAGACCTATCTTCTAAAGTCTTAACCCGGAGTTCAAGGTTTCTGACTTTAGAAAGTAGGTCTCGAATGATGAGTTGCATACCTCCCTCATCTTCTTTTGAAAAATCATGGGAAGATGAGGTAACATACCTGGTATGTTTATCCTCACCACCAGATGTGGTTTCTTAGCACCCTGGTTTCTCTTGCCTAATGATGTCTCTTTCAGAGTCATCAAAGGGCGTGGTTGCCGTTGTTACCACTGTCCTGAAGGTCCAATGAGGCTCCTTCAGTAGTGGCAACTGAATCTACATGAGTCGCCACCACATCAGTGGGACTCACCTCAGTTTGGGCTTGCTAATAGGGGCTAGAGATAAGAGGTCTCTCTAGGCTTAGTTGATCCTTGAGAGGGTGTTGTGGATTAACTTCATTGCCCTGAAGAGACATAATCTCCTCATCAGTTCCAATAAGTAGGTCAGTAAAGGATGTTGAGGTTAAGCCTAATGACCCGGGACTTTGATCAATGTCTAATGGCATTGAGCCTTTAAGAGGGCTGTCCCTTTTTGGCTGCTCAGGAGAGTATAGAGACTCATCCTGAGTGGTTCCAGCTTGGGTTTCGGGCTCATAGGATTGAGACTGAGAAGACTCAATACCCATATTGAGGTCATAAGTGAAGGAAGGTATGACATCTGACTGAGTGGGAGCCCATGTTTCCACTCTAGTATTTTTGGCTTGAACAGGGGAACTTGTTCAATCAGAGTAGATTGAAGAAGGGTTCGTTTGGGACGTCTCTGATAAGTAATTTTGATGGGGTGGTAAGGTAGATTTAGCATTGTGAGGGTTATTGCTGATGTGGGTTCATCACCTGTGGGGTTAACAGGGATGTCACTAGGAGCTATGCGCTCAATCATACCTGGAAGCAATGCATTGTGTCTTCCAGTGAAGTTGGTGGACATCCTCTTTAGCACTTTGAAGATGGCCGGCCTCATGTGAGGGACAGGCAGAGCAGCTGCACAGACAAGCTTGCTCTGGTCCAACTCACAGTTGATGATGTGTTGAATGAACCGGGGATACATATAGAATGTTTCCCTTTGAAGGTTCTCCATCAAGTTGGTCATCACAAATCTTGAATAGTTAAAGCGGAGGCCTTTTACCAACCCATGAACTAGGCATCCTAGTTCGTGTGGGATTTGATCCTATCCCCCAGACTTGTTTGTTTTGGAGCATATATTGTCATATATAGTGTGTCTGTCGCTTGTCGAATAGTCTAGGCTTAGTGTAATATACCTGATATGTTGTAAACATATGAAACTGGGACATTCGCAGGAGCATATGCGAATGAGACTCAGTCGTACGACTGAGCCATGCTAATGGACCAGTCGTGCGACTGAGAGATGTGATTGGGCCATTCGTAAGATTGAACCATAAGTATGGTCCAGTCGTACGATTGAACCATACGCATGGCCCAATCGTATGAATGGGCCCAGTCACATGTGATATGGGCTGAGGCCTATAAATACCAGTTTTATTGTGTAGAGAAAGAGGGGTTTTGAGAGTCTGCCCGGGGCCTAGGTGCTGCTGGATGAGAGGGGAGATCATGCTCGATCTCCCCTTGCCAAAAGTTGTGATTTTTATGTTTAACGAGCTTGTAATCATTTGAAACCATTGTATTCTTGGTCATGATCTTGTTTTGTCTTTTGGTTTTTCTTTTATTTCCGTCAAGAACACGCTCGGATGTCAACCAATCCAGCGAGTTCACAATTGGTATCAGGGCCGGTTACTGCTAGTTCTTTGACACGAAGAACACACTCCAGTCGTACGAATGGTCCGGTCGCATGGTCATTACTGCTAGTTCCGTCAAGAACACACTCTTGATTTCTGGATCTATTTCATGTTCTTTGACATTAAACCCACTTCGTGTTCTTCGTGTTTTGCTCAGATCTTGTTACATGTGTTGTTTCTATGTTAAAATCGAACTCGAAACCACGTTCCTATCACCCTTGCGAATCTGATGATGTCTATTTTGTTTCGGTTCATGTAAAATTCATCAGATTAGGGTTTTCGGCGGCCATGGCGGCTGCAGATCTGAAAATCTACGTGCAGATCCGCTCATGTGACTGGACCATGCGAATGGACCATTCGTACAACTAGACCATGCTAATGGACCATTCGTACGACTGGACCATGCTAATGGACCATTCATACGGTAGGACCATGCTAATGGACCATTCTTACGACTGGACCATGCTAATGGTGTTAGGACCTGGTATTTGAACGAAATACCTAGTGATTAACGTGTAAACCAGATCAAATAGTGCGGAATCCTATTTGATTGGCGATCCAATCAGTGAGAACACACAAAGAATCAATCAAGAATTGAATCTAACGTTAGAAGTCGATTGGGAATCGATCTAATGTGTTCTGTGAACTTGGAGAACGATTTGGGAGGCTTCTGGACGGCTAGGGTACGTCTGGAGTCGTAATGGTATGAATGCTTACGTTTTTCCACGAATTGGGTCTATTTATAGGTTAGTGTTGTTCATTCGTGCGATTGGACCATAAGTATGGTTCAGTCGTGCGATTGAACCACGCGGTTGATCCATTTGCACGACTGAGTGTTCAGTCGTGCAACTGAGTCAATCTTATGTGTCAATCATACGACTGATCCAGTCTCCTGGTTCAGTCGTGCGACTGAGTCAATCGGATGAAGTTATTCATGCGTATGGTCCATTCGCATGGGCCATTCGCATGAGAACTTCATTAAGTTAAGTTTGAATGTTTTAATTAATATAACTTGATGTGTAACCATTCAAACAATCACAAACCCAATTAACCAATTCAATATCGACTCATTAATGAAATATTAGACATTACAAATCACAACAATCAATATCATTTCATTAATCATTACATATTAAATCATAATCAGACAAACACGATCTATTACATTTCATATCATGATCTAGGGACATACATGCATCAACAAACTCCCCCTTGGACCTAGATCTCTCTAATCTCTTGTTTTCTGCATAACCTCCTTGTATTTCTTGTACTTCTCCTCTTTTGTGACTCCTGCGTGAATTTCAAACGCGAAGCAGAGTCGTATAACGTTTTGGAACTGGAGGGCTTGTACAATGTACTGCGTGTCATAGAACAGTGGCCACTTGTATAGCGTATAGACATCATTTGCCGACAAGTTAGTAAGCCACATCGGGTCGAATACCCTGATCGTATCCATTAGGCCCTCTTTGCTTAGGACTATGACCGCTTCAGCTGTTCTCCAATCATTCATAGTACCGCCACTTAAAGTGTGGAGTGAAGTCCTGTGGCATTTCCCTGAGTGGGATTCTCGACATTGTGCGTGGAGGACTCCACTTCAAACTATCTTGGGCTTGCCAGTAATGGCATCAACCTCAGACCTTCTGATATACCTAGTAGGCTGTTGTGGTCTAAAGTTAGCCCATCTGGTGTGGTACTCCTTCTTTAGGGCAGCCTCGAACCAGCCTGACATCTTCCTTGGGTCAGCATACAAAAGCTTTAGCTTAGCCAGCTGGTTGAGCTCAAAACCTGGTAGAGTCTTCAGATCATGTGGGAATCTGAAGTACTCTATGCCCTGTTCTCTCTTAACTGCATAAAATTAAGATCATCAAAATACGCCCATGCTATAATCCTGCCAGACACCTTGTGATGTTTCTTGACTCTGTAGAGTTTGGTGTAGGCATCCTTCTTTGGTGCAGCATGTTGGGCTCTAACTTCTTCAAAACATGCAGCCCACTCAGCCTTTCGAATGTCGACATCATCATTTGAGGCTTGGGCTGTTCCTTCTGCTTTCTCTGTTTCTTGCTCCATCTTGTTCAACACCTCAAAGGTATCACTGACGAGGGATTCACCCAGATTGGGGACCACATTTCCCTCATTGTCAGCGTACTGAGGGTAATCCTCGGCGGTGACATCTTCGATCTCGACTTCATCAACATCGTTGAGCTCTTCATCACTAGTCGAATCGCATGTCAGAGCATCTTTAACTATCTCATTCGGATTTAGCTTGAAAATCTCTGCGAGTTGCTCGTTTGATAGGTCATGAATTATTTCCCCTTCTTCAGGGGTATAACTCACTGACCTCCTTACGATCCCTTGCAGATCAAGAATCATTGTTAGTTGAGTCTTGACCTGTTGAAGGGGAGCAACATCAAACTCATCTCTTTGATAATTTGGATCTGTTTGATTTAAACATTCAACACATAAATCATTAGTAATTAATCAAACAGAAATGCATTAACTTAATATAAACATTCAATACATTGTTTTCAATACAGGATTCAAATACAAAAGTAAATAAATACATAAACATCTAGTCTTTACTTTTATCCTGTATCATAGTCTCGTCACTTGGAGGAGCAGAGGTGGAGGTTGATTGGTCCTTTCTGTTCTTTGACCTCCTCTCTTGACCTGAAGCAGAGGCCGATGCAGCTGCATCCCCTCCTTCTGCATCATCATCATCCTCCTTCTCCTCTGTCTTTTCACCTTCGGTTTCCTCATCCTCCTCTGTATCATCCTCCTCATCCTCATCATCATCTTCATCATCATCATCACCATCATCTCCATCATCTCCATCCCCCTCTTTGATCTTGAGGGGCTCCTCCTTAGATCCTTTCAGCTTCAACAGGATAGTCTTCTTTGCCTCCTCCAACTCCTCTATCTTTTTGCTTGATGTGACACTCTGTGCTTGGAGTTGGGCTATCTCAGTGCTCTGAGCAGCCATCTGTTGGGCCTGCTCCTCTATAACTCGAGCCTGCTCTGCAATCTGGTGAGATTGTGCAGCAGTCAGGTCGGCAAGCTGGCGGATCTGGGCTGCCTTCTCCTCATCTGCAGCTAGTAAGCGCATCACTATCCTGTTGAGCGCAGACAGCTGTTCCTCTACCCCGATTGGAGATATAGGTGATCCATAAGTGTGTGAGGGATGGGGTGAAGGTCCTGCTTGGTGTGAAGTGGTGGTGGTGGTGGCTGTAGTGAAGATAGGTCGGTGAAATGGTGGAGGTGATGTGGGATTAAAGGATATGGTGGTGGATGGAATATGTATTGTGGTGGGAGGTATGGTGGTGGCTGTGGTAGCTGTGGTGGATGTGGTGGCTGTGGTGGTGGATGGTGTGGCTGTGGAAGTGGTAGTGGTGGTGGTAGAAGTAGAGGCTATGGTGGTAACGAAGGTCAACCGACGCTTCTTCTTCTTCTGACCATGGGGCTGAGCCATCCTCTTCCTCCTCGTCCTGTTGAGGTGGATGCTCCCCGTACAACCCTGCCTGCTGACCCCGGTGCATAGCTTGGGTCAGTATCAATCTCTTTGGAGTCTCTCGGGTGTTCACCAACCACCCTTAGCCCATGTTCTGTGGGAACAACTTTGCTTCCCACAGTTCGTGTTAGGGGCTCCTCATCCGACTCCTCCTCCTCCTCCGCACCATGAACAAAATCCTGATGAAATCCAGCTGACTCAGCAACGTCTCCAGCTGGGGCAGACACTGGAGGTATAACATCAGACACAGTGCCTCTCGATGGAGCAGGCATATCGTCCCCAGCGTCCCCACTATCATCATCGTCAGAGTCATGCTCTGGGAGCAGCAGCCTCTCATCATCAGAATCACTGTCCTCATGACGCCATTTGCGTCTCCCCGGTGCCACATATCTCTCGTTGGCTAGGTGGCCAATCAATCTCTAAACCTGGGGCTTCACCTGCTTCCCCCTATAAACCCTCATCCATGATCTCCAGTGCAACTGCATCATGACTCTCTTTGGGAAGATGTGGCAGCTTCTCGTTGAAGATCAGCTGTAAAAACCTGGGGTACATACAAAACCCCTCCTTCCCCTTTGCCTCCAAGTTCTCCACCAGATAGGAGAAAATCATACTAGAAAAGCTGAAGGGGTGGTTCAGCACCAGTGCCACGTAGGCATTTTGGATCTGGTCTGATAGGTCGTCGAACCCACCCTCCTCGAAGCAACGCACTTAAGGATCACATGAGCTAAGTACTTGTACTGGGGGCACAGGTTGCTCTTGTTGAGCACACCTGAGTTTATGTCCCCAGCGTACTTGATCCTCAGAAAGCATCCTCGGACAGTCAATGGATGTAATCTGGTAGGGTGATCAGTGTCATCTCCAAACTCTAGAACCCTCTGGATATCAGCAGCAGTGACCTCGATATCATGACCCAGAATAGAGCTCCGAATACTGTAGGGCTCACGAGAGCGATCCACAGAGGCATTCTCCTAGAATGCCTGGTGTAGTGATCTGTAGGGTGTGCAAGGAGTAGAGATAGCCTTATGAATCCGGGAACGTCTGAGGAAAGCTATAATCTCGGTGAACTCGGCCCCGTTCCGAGTAGTATGATCCAAGTGAGCACAGATGTTGTGCTTTGGATTTATGGACCATCTCTCAGCCATTATCCTGAAAACACATGACACAGAACCATTAGTACATAATACATTAAAATTCTGTTCTAAGTGTAATGTTGAAATTCATTCTGATTCATTCGTGCGAATGAATCATGCGACTGAAGTCAGTCGGCTGTCCTTTCATGCGACTGAGCTCATTCGGGTGAATGAGACATGCGATTGAGTTCAATCTGCTGACTGAGTCTGCGATTGGTTCAGTCGGCCGACTGAGCTCATTCGCATGCTTCATTCGGGCGATTGACCAAATCGCAGGTGTCAATCGTGCGATTGGAGTTCATCAGGGCGACCAGTCGCCTGTCCTACAGTTCAATCGCCTGTTGTTCGAATCTTTATCAAAACAAGTGTTTTAACATGGATAACCGGTTCAATAGACTCGCATTCTTGTTACTAATAACCTATTAAACTTAATTTTAACATTTTGCATAGTTTAAGTAGGTTATTAGGTCAAGTTCAGTCCGTTTCTTGGTTTTCATTCGAATAGCACCAATTTAGGGTTTCAATCCACTGTTTTCGGTTAGATAGAACTTCAAACTACCTGTATAATCAACAACGAGCGTCAGTGAATCAAAATCAAGATGAAAACAGGGTCTAATGAAATTTTGGCAGAGTAACGGTAGGGTGTGCGATTTGAGAGCGAATGGGGTGTGATGAGTGAAATGCGATCGACTGTGCCCTTTAAATACTGAAGCTGAGTTCAATCGGCCGACTGGCCTCATTCGCTCAGTTCATTCGGGCGACTGAGGCTCAATCGTGCGATTGGCCCAGTCAGTCGCATGCAGTTGACCGACTGAGGTCCAGTCGGTCGACTGACTCAATTGTATCCTTCATTCGCATGTTCAGTTGACCGACTGAGTCTCAGTCGGTCGACTGACTCATTCGCCCCCTTCCAATCGGTCGAATGGGTCATTCTGATAAATCATTCGTGTGAATGGCTCAATCTCATGTCCAGTCGAGCGAATGGGAGCCATTCGCATGGTTGGTCCATACTCATGGTCCAATCGTGCGAATGGGTCACACTTATTAAATTTTCTGCCATTTTGCACATTTTACATTTAAAACCCTTTTAACCTTTGAGATTTACATTATGAGCATTTGATCATCTCAGACATGATCCTTTTAAACAATTTAGTCACCTCAGACGTGACTCTTTTAAACACTTTGTCACCTCAGACGTGACTGTTTTAAACCTTTTAAGACACATGTGGTCATCTCAGACATGACCCTTTTAGTGAGTTGATTCCTTACTGATTTTCCTGATGTAGTCCGACAACCTAACAAACTAAAATAACTAACTAAATTAGAAAATTAAACTAAATAATTAGAACAAGACTTGTTTTTGGCTTTTTGTGAGAGATAAATCCTAAGATGGACATCTACAGGATTTGGTTCCGGAATAGGCAGCTTCAATTTGGATTGACCACACCTGGACCAATTCAATTTTGGAATCATACAGGCAAGTCAAATCAGTTGGGACTTGTTATCAAAATCTTTTGATGCTCAATTCTTGGTGTTCATCCAGAGTCGTTAGCAACTTTAGGAAATCATACTGGAACTCTTAGATTACCACATTGATTTGAACTTTCAAGAATTGCAGCCACAATGATTGTCAATATGTTTGTCCACTTAAATCCATACACAGACTTTTGACACAGACTGGTGACTGTTTTAGGTTTAATTATTTCAACTAACATTTGTGGATCCCACACTTATATGGTAATCAACATTCCTCAGGAGCTTTTGAGCGGTCTACGGGTATTTATTACAAGAAGAGACTATTCTTAGAGCTTTCAAAGAGAAGCCAGTCCTCAGGTCAGTGCCATCGCACAGCAGAGAGGCGGCAAACAACAATGAATTCTAGAATATCTAGGTTATGCTTATCCTCAGGTCAGTGCCATCGCACAGCAGAGAGGCACACAACCTATCTCCTTGTTAGAGCAGCTTATTTTATTTTGCACAAAATGCACCAACAACATAAGTCATTAGCTTTATAGCATTTGTCTTTCATTTTTTTTCTTGCTTTGCTCTAATTATGGTCATCCGCACACATTTGTGGCGTTTACATGCTCATTACCCCTTATTGGAATATTGTTGATTGTGTTAACCAGTGATAAGATGGAAGCCCACAGTCAGTTGAACAACTTAGTTTGATCTTGAGATCACCAGTCAGGTCTAATCATCTATTGTGTTGAATCTACCGACATATCATTTGTGGTCTAGCAACCTCTAGGTCTACTTTCTTTGTGTTACCTTAGGAGTTACCAGTTTTTCTATCATCTTCCCTTTTATATTGCTTAGACTACACAGACTTATACTTTGAATTTTTGCATCTTTTCTAAAATTAAATTTTAAAGTCCCTCTTGATTTGTTCCTGTGTACTATCATTTTCAAAGGGTTTGAATCGGTATCACAGATACGATCTACCTTATATCAGCTATCCACTCCTTCTCCCTTTTTTTTAATGTTACTTGCTGACATATTCTCCCCCTAAAATACTAAAATCATAACTGGTTTAATTATTTTAGGATTTTAATAAACAGCAAAATAACATGAGTTTAATTTAAACAGACTAAAATAAACAAATAAAATAAAATAAAAAGAAAACTTTAACTAAACTACATCGGACTACACATTATCATCATCAGGAATAACCTCACTTTTCTTTTTAACGCCGTTGACCTCTAGCAAATATTGAAAACGTGGTTTATCAAAGGCTTTAGTATAGAGGTCAGCGCGTTGAAAATCAGTATTAATTTTTACCACATCAATTAAGTTCTTTTCAAAACAGTCTCTTATGAAATGGTATTTAATACCGATATGTTTGGTCTTAGGATGTTGGACCGGATTTTTAGTTACTGCAATTGCAGCAGAGTTATCAACAAAAATAGGAGTAGAAGAGAACTTTAAACCGTAATCCCGCATTTGCTGTTGAATCCAGATGATTTGTGAACAGCAACTTGCAGCAGCAACATATTCGGCTTCACAGGTTGACAATGCAACCGATGTCTGCTTCTTACACTGCCAGGTAACTAATCTTCTCCCAAAGAATTGACACCCTGCTGATGTAGACTTGTAGTTCATCTTGCAGCCCCCGTAATCCGAGTCACTATACGCGGTAAGCTCAAAGTCATCATCATGAGGATACCACAACCCAAGTGTGGGTGTACCCTTCAGATAACGAAAAATCCTTTGACCCCGATCAGATGGTTGACCTTAGGCTTAGCCTGATATCTAGAACATAAACATGTAGCATACATGATATCAGGTCTTGAGGCAGTGAGATACATGAGGGATCCAATCATTCCTCGATACATCGTGGCATCTACAAGATCTCCATTTTCATCAGGTGCTATATCGTGATTCGTAGCAAGTGGAGTCCCAGCAGCAGAAGCATTCTCCATGTCAAACGACTGAGAATGTCTCCTACATACTTGGTCTGATGTAGAAAGATCCCATTTGGAGTCTGATCCACCTGTAACCCGAGAAAGAACTTCATCTCCCCCATAGCACTCATCTCAAACTCTTTCTTCATAACTGCTTCAAACTCTTTGCATAACTCTTCGTTCTTTGAACCGAAGATTATGTCATCAACATAGATCTGTACGAGCAGTAGGTCGCCATCCTTTTCTTTAATAAACAGCGTGCAGTCAATGACTCCCCTGCGAAAGCCGTGTTTCACAAGATGAGTCGAGAGTTTCTCATACCAAGCTCTTGGAGCTTGATGAAGCCCGTATAAAGCCTTGTCGAGCTTGTAAACTCTATCCCGATGATAAGGATCTTCAAATCCCTCGGGTTGACTGACATAGACTGTTTCTCTGATTTCCCCATGAAGGAATGCACTCTTCACATCTAATTGGTAGACTTTAATCTTCATGTACGATGCATAGGCAAGGAAGATACGAATGGCTTCCATCCTTGCCACGGGTGCAAACACCTCATTGTAGTCAATCCCTCGACTTGGCGAAAACCCTGAACCACCAATCGAGCTTTGTTCCTGATAATGACCCCTTGGTCATCCTTCTTGCATTTCAGGACCCATTTGGTGCCAATGACTTTAGCACCTTTAGGTCTATCAACCAGAGTCCATACACCTAACTTCTTGAACTGAAGAAGTTCTTCTTGCATGGCACTCACCCACGCCTCATCATTTAGTGCATCACTGACATATTTTGGCTCAAACTGCGAGACAAAACACCGATAAGCACCATCATGAATGTAACCCTTCTCCATAACCGAGGCGTAATCAGCTGAATATAGCTGATTTCGGGTTTGTACTCCTGATCTGACATCCCCAATGACATTGTCAGGGGATGATAGACGTTTAGTCGTGATCCTGGAGTAGTAGGAACAGCTACCTCAGAGCCAAGATTATGAACATTTGGTTCTGCATCTGAGGTAGTTGGAGTTTGAGGTTCCGAAGTCGAAGGTGCATCACTGGTAGATGCTTGTGGACTTTCAGGAACTGGAACCTGTTCCTCCTGACTGTTCTGGTCATCTTCTTCAGCTTCATCTTCAGAGGAGGAGTCACTGTCATCGACTACTCCCCCTGACTGAGTAGATGATTCTCCCTGTGAGCTAGATGGTGTATTCAAGATATCATACATCATTCTAGTAGCTAACTCGTCATCCGAGGGAGAGAGAGGGATGTTGAAGGACTTGAAGAATCCATCATAGTCGAAGAAGTAGGCGGGTCCTTTGCCAGTAGGTGGTGTGGTATATCTCTGAACGTCAACATTACACCACACTTCTACTAGACCCGTTGAGTTGTTGTAAACTCGCTTGTTCGGTATGTTGTATCCTAGAAAGATTCCTTCATCCGCCTTCTCGCTGAATTTACCTTCTTGTGTCTTCTTCAGAAGTGTGCACGGCGCGCCAAATGGTTCAAGATACTCCAAATTCGGTTTGCGTCTTTGTAGTAGCTCGTAACATGTCTTTCCGTGGCGCTTGACTATCAGGACTCGATTCAGTGTATAACATGCATTCGCCACTGCCTCATTCCAGAATTGGATAGGCAGTTTCGAGTCTGCCAGCATAGTCCGTGCTGTCTCTATCAAGCTTCTGTTCTTTCTCTCAGCAACGCCATTCATCTGAGGCGTGTAGGCAGAAGTGAATTGATGCACAATTCCCTTTTCCTTGCAGTATGCCTCCATCCACTGGTTCTTGAATTCTGTCCCGTTGTCTGAGCGTACTTGTCTAACCTTCAGCTTGTAGAGAGATTCCAGTGTGGTTACTAACTCCTTGAATGACTCAAATGTTTCTGATTTGGATTTCAGAAACATTACCCAAGTGAACCTTGAGTAGTCATCAGTGACCACAAAACAGTACAAGTCGCCTGCAATGCTCTTTGTACTGACTGGACCAAACAGATCCATGTGAAGAAGTTCAAGAGGAAGTTCTATTGAATGAACTTTCTTTTCCTTATGAGACTTCTTTTTCTGTTTGCCTTTCTTGCAAGCTACACAAAAGTCAGGAAGCTGGAAGTTCTTGACATTAACTCCTCTCACAAGATCCTTCTGAATCAAGTGATTCATCTTCCTTTGACTAATGTGTCCCATTCTCCTATGCCAGGAGATGGAATCCTTCTCAGTAGCTTTAGATAGAAAGCACTGAACCTCATGATCCGTTGTAGCAGCTGTTGACAGATCCAAAACATAAAGGTCTTTATATCTTGAAGCAGTCATCAGAACTTGGTCCTCTGGGATCACGTAGTCTTTCTTGAGCACGTAACACTTCTTGTTGTCGAAGATGACTTTAAATCCCTTATCACATATTTGGGAAACAGAAAGTAAGTTATTTTGAAGTTGTTGAACGTAGTTCACCTTATCAAACTTAACTTTCTGATTCCCCACTTCTCCCTGAGCTGTGATATAGCCTCCCTTGTTTCCAGCAAATGAAACATGCCCTCCTTTTATTTGCTTGACGTTTGATAAAAGGGCCCTATTTCCTGTCATGTGCCTGGATGCTCCGCTGTCTACAATCCACGTGTTAGTTTCAGCACTGTATCGAACACCCTGCACATACAAAGTAAAGGATTAGTTTAGGTTAGGAACCCAAGCCTTTACTGGCTTGGGTTTCCCAGAGGCATCACACATCATAAATTCCACCCATTGACCCTTAGAGGGTGAGGGTAGCTCAGGTTCCTTGTCATCAGTATCAGATACGCAGGATGACTTCTCTTTCCATAAGCCAGATTTGTGCAAGGCCTGTTTGTGATAAACAGTCGACTGGCTTACAGGTTGAACTTTAGGTTCACTAGTTCTTCTAGGTGGAGTCAGAGAACTCCTCTTAGAAGACCTAGGCTTTGAATCCTGAAGTTCAATCTTCTTCCTAGGTGTCTGATAGAAAGGACAATAGGAAGCAATTGTCCACATTCTCCACAGTTGTAGCATGACCTACTATCAACTTTATGATTAAACTTTCTTTGTGGAGAAGTGTGTGACACTCTAGTAACATCAATCACTTTAGGTTTTGACTCTGGTTCTTTTGATGTTTTCTCTGGTTTAACAAAGTTAACTGTTTTAACCTGTTTAACATCTTTCTCCTTTTGGTTAACTGGTTTTTGACTTGAAACATGTGAAAAATTAACATTAGAAGTCTTTTTAGGTTCTGATTTGACTCTGTTTGACCCTGACTTTAAGTTAACCTTTTCAAATTCCTTTTCCAGATTAACACAAGGCAATTTACCCTTTGCCTTTGAAGTGGCCTCCTTTTGTTGTTTCCAGATTCAATAGATGAACATGAGGAATCTGGATCACTAACAAGAGGAGTAGACACCACATGATCCTTGATGGGGTTATTATTAACTGGTCTAGTCTTAGTGTTCATCAAGGTCTCAGGTGGTGGTGGAACCACTTTGTAACCCAATCCCTCCCCGTTGTTTCTTTCTCTCACTAAGTGTTGAACTATGTGTGAAGAACTAGTCCAACTATGCAGTTTCTGTTTTAATGAGTTTACTTCTACTTCTAGAACTGCCTTTTGCTTCTTAGTGTCTTCTAGGGAGTTTAGATAGTACCTAATGTCATTAGCTTGGTTAAAGGCAACTACTTCGGTTTCCCTAAGCTGTTTAGTCAAAAGGTCTATCTTTTCTTTATAACTATGCTCATTTTGTTTTAATACTCTATTAGCCTCAGTGCACAGTTGCAAATCTTTTACTAAGTTATCATTATGATCTAATAACCTAGCAAATTTTTCATCTATGCTATTCCTAAAAGTATCACAATCAGAACAAGCATGATTATCAAACATTTGGTCAGTAGTACTTACCTGAGTTGGTTCAGAAGAGTTAGCCATCAACGCAGCATCAGATGTCTCTGGTTCTGGTGATTCTGTCTTTTCTGTCTCTGACGTGGTAGTCTCCTCTTTAGGCTTGTAACTGACCTCGGTTGCAGTTGCTTCTTCACTATGTGACATCGCTATCTCAACTGCTAGATCTCCTTCACTCGCGGAATCATCGTCAATATCTTCTACACTTGCAATGTTTGATTCCCCTGGTGAGACAAACCTAAAGCTCCAATCCTGTCCTTCATCATCATGAGCAGTCAAGGCTTTTGGATCCTTGCTTGATGAAGTAGAACTAGAAGCTTGCTTGTCTTGGCGAGTGAAGGACGAGAATGGGTTCCCGTTACCCGTCTTCTTTGGCTTGACACATTCTCTCTTGAAGTGCCCTTCTCTCCACAGTTGAAGCAGGTCACTTTGCTCTTGTCAAAGCCAAATGTGGTATCCTTAGTAGCTACCAAGTTCTGTCCGGTCTTTTTAACAAACTTCTTCGCCCTCCGGACAGCACTAGCTAAGGCCCACATTATGTCCATCCTCTCAAGCTCCATTTCGTCCACCTGCTCGTAGTCCTCGTCTGCCAGATGGCAGTTTCCAATCTTCCCGGCAACAAGTCCATCATATGAATGAACCACTGCCAGCCAAAAGATCCATATGCTCTCGAGCTACTTCCACAGTCACATTACCGAGGTTCTCGGTCTTCAGTTTAGTAGCACTTGCTTCAGATCCAATATAGTGGGTACAAGAAGACCCTGACGTGTCTGATCCTGAAGGAGAAGCATGTGAAGGACCCGATGAGCTAGACACAAATGCAGTCTGGAGAGGTGCTCCAGATGTCTTAGCTTGAGGCGTGGCGTTGTACAAAGCTGGATTTTGAGTGTACGAAGACTTCTGAGCTCTGTACTTCATCCTAAGTGCTTCTTCTCGCAACTTAAGAATGAAGTCATTAATATCCAGCTTTGCCAGCATTCCATTCTGTCTCAGGTTAGACACGAATGAAGCCCACTTTTCAGGCATCCGTCTGCAAAGTTAGTAACTTTCTCTTCCATGGTAGTATCCACCCCATGTGTATGCAGTTCGCTCATCAAATGGTAGAATCTATCTATGACGTCGTCTAAACTCTCGTTACCCATCGATGAGAAGTTATCGAATTCCTTCTTTAACTCCTTAGCCTTGATTGCCTTCAACGAAGCATTCCCGTCGTACCTCTTTTCTAGCTCATCCCACAGTTTCTTGGACTGCTTATTCTCTGAGTACTGGTGGAATATGTCTTTGGGGATAGACTGTGTAATCAATGCATAAACTCTTTTCTCTGCATTGTATTTAACTTTCTGCGCGTCCGTCATCCCTCCTAACGTTAGCTTAACCCCATCAGCTCCCACCGGTGTACTATATCCAATCTCGATGGCTTCCCACAGATTCGGATCCACTCCATTGAGGTAGATCTCAAAACGTTGTTTCCAGTGAGGAAACTCATCTAATGTCAAGAGCTTTGGTGGTTTATTATGATTACCCACCTCACTCTCAAGCAACAGCAGATTCTGTATCCTAGAGTCCTTCCCAGCAGTAAAGGCTGACATTTGATCTTCCATGGCGAAAAACTTTAAGTCTAATAATACAAACTGTCACTGGTGCGACTGAAGGATGCGAATGGTCTAGTGATGCGTATGAACTCTGCGACTGGTTCAATCGTGCGGCTGAACTAAGCGATTGGTTCAGTCGTGCGAATGAATCTAATGCGTATGAGCTATGCGAACGAACGGTTCAATCGGCCAATAATCGGCCAAATAAGGTGCGACTAGGTCCAATCGTGCGAATGAGCAATGCGAATGGAGTCCAGTCGTGCGAATGGGGCACTCGTGCGACTGAAGCTGCTGTTTTGCGAAATTTTCTAGGTTAGACGTGGTTTAGCCGTAAAAATTCGAAATTTCGCAAGGTCTAATCGCCTAAGTCCGTAGAAACCAAACTTTGATGAGCAGGGAACGTCCAAGATCACTTTTGACACCAAAGATTGCGTTTTTAGTGCAAAACACAAACTTTTATGCAATCTTGATTGAATCACACGTAATCACGAGCCAAGGCTCTGATACCACTTGTTAGGACCTGGTATTTGAACGAAATACCTAGTGATTAGCATGTAAACCAGATCAAATAGTGCGGAATCCTATTTGATTGGCGATCCAATCAGTGAGAACACACGAAGAATCAATCAAGAATTGAATCTAACGTTAGAAGTCGATTGGGAATCGATCTAATGTGTTCTGTGAACTTGGAGAACGATTTGGGAGGCTTCTGGACGGCTAGGGTACGTCTGGAGTCGTAATGGTATGAATGCTTACGTTTTTCCACGAATTGGGTCTATTTATAGGTTAGTGTTGTTCATTCGTGCGACTGGACCATAAGTATGGTTCAGTCGTGCGATTGAACCATGCGATTGATCCATCCGCACGACTGAGTGTTCAGTCGTGCGACTGAGCCAATCTTATGTGTCAATCATACGACTGATCCAGTCTCCTGGTTCAGTTGTGCGACTGAGTCAATCGTATGAAGTTATTCATGCGTATGGTCCATTCGCATGGGCCATTCGCATGAGAACTTCATTAAGTTAAGTTTGAATGTTTCAATTAATATAACTTGATGTGTAACCATTCAAACAATCACAAACCCAATTAACCAATTCAATATCGACTCATTAATGAAATATTAGACATTACAAATCACAACAATCAATATCATTTCATTAATCATTTCATATTACATCATAATCAGACAAACACGATCTATTACATTTCATATCATGATCTAGGGACATACATGCATCAACAAATGGACCATTCGTACGACTGGACCATGCGACAGGACCATTCGTACGACTGGAATGTGACTGGACCAGTCTAATGACCAGTCATGCTACAGGACCAGTCTTATGTCCAGTCATGCTACTAGACCAGTCTTATGCCCAGTCTCACGAAGATATCATTCGTATTATCCACTCACACGAATGTGATAATTGTAGTCCATGTCATACGAATGAACGGTGTTCCAGACCAAAAAAAAATAATTTGGAACTACCTTTTTCACAAATTTGAGGATGATTGTAACACCTCTGAAATCTAGCCCAATTAGAAAACATAATGTATTATAGGACCCAATAAAGGTCCGGATTGAATTGGGCTTACCAAAGAAAACTTGGAAAAGAAACTAGCCTTTTTAGGCCCAATAGGCCCAATAAGGGCCAAAACTTATAAACAAGGCCCAATACCTATTTACCATCTAATTAAATAAGTGATCATAAGATAATAAATAAATTTGTGATTCGAAGCAACTACGATAAGAATCCAAACCAAAAACAGATTCAAAACCTATACCGTGTAAAGTCCGGTAATCTAACGCGTACTAACGTCTAATTTACATCGGAACATACTTATAATGGTTTATACTCTTTTAAAATCATTGTTAATCATGATGCATACTGTAAACAGTACTTGCTGAAAGATCCTAACCAAACGTGTATAATCAGCTATGATACGTCGGAAAAACGCGAATACCGGATACACCGGCATTTAGCGGACATCTGATACGACAACCGAGCCCTATAACGTCATAAATATTTATCTAATTATTATATATTTATTATCATATTCTAAATTAGAGAGTGAGACGGTTATCCACGAGCAATGTGGTTCGAGTCGCGACTGAAGCGTGGACCGGCCTGAGAATAGGTCAAACCCGAGAGTTTGACCATAAAAATACCAAATTGTTTTATTTCAAGCTAAAGTAATTAGATAAATCTATTATAAGTTTTCTAACGAAACTTTATCCAAAAGACCATTCGATACGCGATAACGAAGTTTTCGGGACGTATACGCGATTTTTAAATAAAGCCCACTCAAAAACCCTAGGTATAAAAGCAACTTTTCCACATTTTCTTCATTTGAAACCCTAAAAACCCAGCTAAAATGCTCTCAAGAGGCTGCATGGCCGACTTCGCCGGAGCAGGCGGCGGCACGGCGGCTTCCGGCCAAGTCTTGGCCTACCCCCCCTAATCTCGACCTCCTGATCACGATGGTGGTGGCGGTTTCTTCTAATTCGCATCGGTTTGGAAGATATGGAAGAAAGAAGGCGGCGGCGGCTAGGGATCCGGCAAGTTTTCAGGCCGTCGGCGCCGGCGACTGGCGGCGAGTGCCACCCATGCTCTTCTTCGTCTCGACGAGATCTTTCCAACGGCGGCAGCGGCGCTGTCTAACTCTTAACGGTTTGAAAGTTACGGGCGTTTGAAGGTGACGGCAGAAGGGTTTTGGCAGTGAAGGTGGCTGTCGTGGCTGTGGCTGATGTTGTGGGCTGCGGTGGTCGTTCGGTGGTTCCCGAAGGTGGCAGTTGTGGTGATGGCAGCTGTGATGGTTGGCTGTGAGCTATGGTTGTCGGGTTTAGGTGGTGATTAAGGTATGAATCTTGAGGTTTGATTCATTGTTTTGTTGGCTAAAAGATTGTAAATGGTCGATCTATCATGCATGCTTGATTTTTATGAGGAAATAGTCGGAGATATAGATGGGCGGCACCGTTCCAGCAGGTTTTCCGGTGACCCGGTGGCTACCGGCCATGGTAGTGACGGCCTAGGGCTAAGGATGTTGATGGTGTGTTGATCCACGACAACTAAACTTGAATCAAATCATGAAGAATTAGATCAAAATAAAGATGAACACAATGAAAACCCCTTGATCTCTATTGATTGCATATAATTTGTATAAAGTAAATCCCTCAATCAATTGGTCATGCAACCATTAACCTAATTTCTAATTACAATTAGGCTATTTATAGTCTAGTTTAAGTTTCCATATTACACATAACCCCCTAGACTATATATTTAGACTAAAACATGACTCAAAGAAAGTAAAATATATTTTGTTTACACAAAATATATTTATTACAATAAAACTCATAGTCATCTAAATCTTCAACGTCTCGTCTCGGTTCCTCGTCTCGAACGTGTCGGGTTTGACTTTTGTTGACTTTGACCTTGACGTTGACTTTTGTTGATTTTCATTGTGTTGATAATATAGACTATCTTTTACAGCTCCAACAATACCCCCCTTAGTCTATCATTATCAACGTCTTCAAACGAAATCACCATCGAGAAGTCAACACTAGAAAGATCTTCAATTTGAATCTTTCTGAATCTGATGAGAAAGATTTTTCATCTCATAAACTCCCCCTATTTATATGCTCCCCCTTTTCGAGTGCAAGCTTTACAAAGATATTGGAACAGGTTTCCCAAATCTCTAATCTTGAGTGCTTCAGAAGATGTAGGAGGAGGATTTCTAGCTCGGTATCTTCTGCAAACTTGAGGAACAGGTTCTCTGATCAGGTACACTGCTCAACTGATGATCGGCCATCACTTAAAGCAAAAATCTGAAACACAATCACAAACACAATCTCGACATTTCTAATTAGATCATTTCATTTTAACAAAATAAACCCGTGTTTATCTGTGTGTGAAAACAAGCGAAACCGTGTTCGTTTGTGCTTAATTTCTGTGAAATGCATGAAAAATAATGAAATGTAATTAGCATAATATGGAAGACCTAAAAGAAATTTGAAAAGAAATATTATTATATTTTTCTATTTTTTATTATATACATGTATTATAACATATTTTATATCTATTATATAATTTTTTGTGTTTTTTTTTTGTTTTGTTTTTTTCTAAACCGAGAACTGAATCGATCATGAGATCATATCCTCAAGACATACTTTAGCACAAAGATGAATTTAATCATCGACAAGCAATGAGATCACACTGATAACTGAATCTAATCACAGTCTTTAAATGATTTTGAAAAACTCAAACAGATCAATAACGATTGCTTATATGTTTGTCCACTTAAACCCATGCCCTATCTTTTTCAACAAGCAGAAGATGATTCGTTAAGGTTCGATTAAATGCTTTAGAATGCTAGGACCCCACAATCATTTGGCAAAAACCCTCACCCAACCTCAGGATTTCTTGAATTTTGTAACGATCTTTATAGAGCAAGGCGTGTGCATTAGTGTGCAAGTGATTATCAACAGAATATTGCATTCTGTGATGTATTAGATGATTTGACACTACTTAGACCAAAATGGTGAGAGCTCCAGATCTATACTCACGTATAACAAAGGAGATGACCATTTAATCATGTGCCGATGAGAGCTCCAGGTCAGTACTATCGTACAGCAGAGGAGATCACTCCAGGTCAGTACTTCCGTACAGCAGAGAGATTAGCACAAACACAAGACACATAAATACACCAATCATTGCACAAAGATATGGCATATATGATTTGTATCATGGAGGGTGAAAGATCAATTCTCAATCCAATTTTTGTCGGGACTCAGTTTTTGTGCAGGCCAAAATGATTGCGTAAATCCAGACATCCTTAAGCATGATGTTTTAATTTAAATCATTATGCTGTTGTCTACTTTATTCTTCAGGCCGAGTCTACCAAGCATATCATTAAAGCACTGTTTGTTTTTCTATTATTTGCAATTAAGAATAAGATGTAAATCAGATAACAGCATCAGTTACTATCATTTCTCATTTTTAAAACGCAAGTCATGCAAAAGCAAGCATTTCAAGAAGATATACAATCATTTCTCAGTCATCTCGAATCAGGTTCTCAGTACACTTTTCATTTTTATTTACTTATACTCTCCCCCTAAATTTTATTTTTGCAAATTTTTTTATTATTTTTTAATTTTTTTAATTTTTATTATTTTTTAATTTTAATTTTTAATTTTTTATTTTTTTTATAATACTGTACAAAAATAGAAATTTACCAAAGAAGGTCTTCCAAACTACACTGATATGAATATAAGAAATGAGTTCTCAAGAAATATGCAGTGATTGTGAAATGAGAACGGTGATTATGCAGATAAGAATCTAGATTGTGGATAAAATACCATGACCTTAACCTGTTTGGTCCACCTCAAATTTGAATTAGGAACAATCTCTGTCAGTAAACCGGCTTACTAACAGTTCTCCTGAATTGTTCCTGCACTCATTAACAAATTAGTTAGAAAGGGGAACCCAGGCCATCGTAGTCCTGGAAGTTCCTTTTTCATCAAGATAAGTAACAAGCTTCTGCACACAACCGTTTAAACAATCGGGGATTGTTGTATCCTTCTTTTTAATTTGCCAAATTTGTTTCGGTTCAATTAACTTGGATTTGAATGAATTAAATTTGGAAATCATTTTCTGCTTAAGACCGGAAGGAAAAGAATTTGGTTTTGAACCTTTGGTCATTTTCATCTTTGTATCATGTGAAACCGGCTTCACATGAAAAGGTTTGGATGGAGGGTTTTTCATCCAACCATTCAACGATGTTTGCTTTTGACCTTTTGAACCAGAGAAGCAACCCGTGTTGCCTTTACCAACTTGAACATTCTTTGTTGACTGTGATCTGGAGAAGCAATTTGGTTTGCCTTTACCATCCGAAACAAGTCTTTGAGGACATTTCTTTACCACATGACCTTCTTTTCCACACTCAAAACAAGCCTTGAAAGGCTTTTGATTCTTTGTAGTCCCGTGTTGTGTAGGTGTTGAGAAGGATTGCTTTGAGCTTGTAGCAGATTCTTGCTTGTTTTGGCATTTGCTATGCTGAACAGGGAATGATATCTTCACTGATTGACTGGGTTGCTTTGCAATTGGAGAAGAGATCCGTATTGGTCTTGATTCAGCTTTTGGAAGCTTTTGTGACTTGACAATGTTAGGAGACATTTTGATCTGTGAGGAACCAATGCGCACCTCTGTGATTGATTCATCATCTGAGCTTGTCCAGTCTCGTATACACAGATCTTTCTCCAACGGATCTTGATTGACATCTCCTATTGTGTCGGCTTCGCTTATAGGATTCTGATTGCTTGATGATTCGACAACCGTTCCTTCTTTAACAAACTTGACAGGAACAAACGAAGGAATATTACCTGTTTTGAATTTGTTGAAAAAGGTTGGAGAAGTAACTGATATTGGTGATGAAGCATCAGAAGTGGAATCATCATTAATCTTCTTATCAGACCCCTGCCTGAGGAATCCTAAACCTACAGGTGAATCCTGCACATCTCTAACCTCTTTAAGATTAACGCTGCTTAATCCTGCATTTAAACGATTAGTTTCTGCAGCTTCAATCAAATCATTTGTTGAATGAGGTTTGGGGATAGGTGAATAACATAAAGTAGAAGGAGGTGGAACTGAATTAAATACAGCTTCACCATCAGATTTATATCCAATCCCATGTTTTACCCGCACCCCTTGTTGTTTAGCAATAAGCTCATCCATTTTCATGTGTGAAAGGGTCCATTTATCAAGCTTTGTTTGAAGCTGAGTTGTTTCAAATTGAGCTAAAACAGCCCTTTCTCTCAAAATATTAATTTCAACGTTACGCTCCAAAATGGTTCTTCTTAAAAGATCATTTTCAGCCAATGCTTCATTAAGTTTCCTTGAAAAAGCAATTTCATTGTTTTTTAATTCCTGATTGATTATTTTTAATTCCTTTTCATTTTCCAGTAACAATCTGTTGGCCTTATAAATTCCAAATAATCAGATTTTGCATGACGAAGAACACATATCCTGAACAGTCTCATAAGGAAGACCCATGATAGTTCGTTCTGCAGCTAAGCTCTTTTCACAGTTGCAAACCCTTGTGATTTCTTGTTGTTCCTCTTCTTTGACCTTCAGCATCTCGTCAGCCTCGGATTCTTTCTCTCTTTTATCAGCTTTTCCATCCTTATCATCATCGGTTCTCACAGACTCCGGTTTATTGTTATTGTCGACTCTCGAAGCTTCACAGTTCTCTTCAACAGTTTCTCTAAATTCAAAATTTAAATCCGAATCATTTTTCAATAATTTCATCTTTTCAATCAGCTCGGCTTTGTAATCAAGTATGCTTGTTACAGAAGAAACAAGTTCAGTATTAAGCGCGTGGGTTTGATGTGGGAACACAGCTTGCTGAAATTCGTTTCTTTGGATATCCATCTCAAGAGATTTTAGTCTGTTGATCATATCCATAAGTTTTGTGTCGACATAACCTCTTTCTTGTTTCAGCATTTTAACTTGATGATTCCATGCAGACGGAAGCGAGTCAAGAAGCTTTTGAATTTGTTCATGATTACTAAGATCAGGAACATGCTTCTTTAGATTATTTGCCACTTTCAAAAATCGATCAATTAAATCTGACAATTTTTCTTTCTTTATACCTGCAAAAGAGTCAAACCGGCTTTGTGCCATTGTGATATTATCTGATTTAAAGTCTTCTGAAGATGACATTGTATTAAAAAAAATTTAAACAATTAAACGCCCCAAAAATATTTTTCCCAAAAAGTTTAGAATAATTCTCCCCCGGGAATAATATTGTTTTTTTTTTATAAATCTTGCAAAATTGATGAAAATTTCTTTATCAGGATGAACTCAATTAATCTCAACTAGGGGGAAAAAGTCATCTTTGACATTCTAGTTTCGCTGAAACAAAATGATAATTTCGTCGAAATTGTAGTTTCGCAGAGCTAGTTTCGCAGAAATATCTAGTTTCGCTGAGCCGACTGCTTAGTTTCGCCGACAATTTCGCACAAAACAAGCTTGAACTTTCGTTCAAAGATAGTTTCGACAGCAATTTCGCTTGTAATATGCACACAAGCACTGTTGAACTTTCGTTCAAGATCACTACTTTCGCTGAGATGCTGAAATTAACTACAAAGTGTAAAACACTTGTAGTTTCGCTGAAAGAACAGCCAGTTTCGCTGGATGAATTTGTAATTTCGCTGAACGAAGCTGAAAAGCTTTTTCAACACGAAATCAATCTGAAAACGCCCAAATCTGAATGGATTTGAAACCTGATGATTAACAGAGCTTTCCCAACCAATAACAAGCAAACTTCAATCAATTTCCATGTCTATAACACTCAAATTTGATCCAAAATTGATGAAAACATGATATTGAACAAAAACAACCAAAACCTCAACTCTCTCTCTCTAAAAATCTTCAAATCTCCAGTGAATTTGATCCAAAATGGCTCTGATACCAAATTGTTGATCCAGGACAACTAAACTTGAATCAAATCATGAAGAATTAGATCAAAATAAAGATGAACACAATGAAAACCCCTTGATCTCTATTGATTGCATATAATTTGTATAAAGTAAATCCCTCTATCAATTGGTCATGCAACCATTAACCTAATTTCTAATTACAATTAGGCTATTTATAGTCTAGTTTAAGTTTCCATATTTACACATAACCCCCTAGACTATATATTTAGACTAAAACATGACTCAAAGAAAGTAAAATATATTTTGTTTACACAAAATATATTTATTACAATAAAACTCATAGTCATCTAAATCTTCAACGTCTCGTCTCGGTTCCTCGTCTCGAACGTGTCGTGTAACACCCGGAAATTTCCTTTGTAGCCGACGAGAGAAGAAAAAGAAATAAAGTCCAAAGTTGAGGGACCAAACCCGCCAACGAGAGAAACTTTGATGCAAGGGAGTATAAAAGGGAGGAGGCACTCCCATACTCCCCATTTTTCAGCCAAGGGAGGAGAAGAGAGAAAGAAGAGAAAAGAGAGAAAGTGTTGGCCCGGGTTGGTTCGAGTAGCCAAAATCGACGAGGAGCGAGTCAAATCGAAGCTCTACTCGACGGGATCGTTAAGGTGAGTTCTAGGACCCCTCTTTTACACGTTTTCAACTGATTTTGGGGCTGGAACACGTCCAAAAACCTATTTTCGAGTTTTTGGGTGAAAACCCGTTTTGATGTATGTATGTATGTGTATGATGCGTTAGAGGCTTTATTCCTTGCTTGGTTATGCTTGTATGAGGTCATGGTATGATTCCCTAACCTTTAGAAGGGTTGATTTGAGCTTAAAAGAGGTTTGGAAAGGGTTGGAGGTCGAAAACCCGCGGCTGCAGTCGACCTAACTGCACTCTGCACCAGCTAGGGCTAGGCGACCGACTGGAGGGCGACTGGAGGCCATTCGGCCGATTGAAGTGCGACTGAGGTCCATACGCACGATTGCTATGCGACTGAGGTCCATACGCATGATGGTCATGCGATTGGAGTTCATGTGCTTGGGAGCCATGCGATTGAGGGATGGTGCGACTGAGGTTCATTCGCACGAAGGTTATGCGACTGAAGTCCATGCGCCTGGAGGCCATGCGACTGAGGTTCATTCGCATGAAGAGTATGCGACTGAAGCCCATACGCCTGAAGTCATGCGACTGAAGGCCATACGCATGAGAGTAATGCGACTGGGAGTCCATTCGCATAGAGGTCCATTCGCCCATAGTCCATTCGCATAGGGTCCATTCGCATAGATGCCCATTCGCCTAAGTGTTCAGAAATGATAACCGAGATGGAATTACTCGACGATGTGAAGGGCATGGAGGGTATAAGGTAACGTAGGATGATGAGCTTATGAGGTGGATATTGATGGAGATGATGGTAATATGCATGATGTTATGTGTTATGTTAGGCACGACGGTGCGTGTGATGCATAGTATGTTTGATGTGCGTGATGTGATGTATGATTGATGCGTATGTATGATGATGCCGTATGTTTATGTTTATGTTGTGCTCCTTGCTATGTATGATTATCTTTCTATGTCTTTGCGTTGAACGTTAATGAATGAAATGAAAGTATTATGTAACGTAAAGTGAAAGATAAAGAAAGAGGAACGTAACGAATGAATGCATGCATTAATGAATGAATGAAATCATGTGAGGTATGTAAGTGAAGCGAAATGAAGTGCACGGCTCTAATGCCTTAAGCTCAACCGTGAGAGGTTCAGCTAGTCTATAGTGTGCACGCAGGGGTTCCAGTCTTTGTGGCTGACCTTCGATGATGTACCCATTTTGATGGGGGTGATGTACCCATTTTGATGGGGGTGATGTACCCATTCTGATGGGGGTGATGTACCCATTTTGATGGGGGTGATGTACCCACTTCGGTGGGGGTGATGTACCCACTTCGGTGGGGGTGATGTACCCACTTCGGTGGGGGTGTAGTACCCATAATGTTGGGGGTGTAATGTATGATGGTTACCCGGGTTACGCATAACTCCGGGGGTGTAGCATGAAGCCATGCATATGTATGAGGTGAGCAACCCGGTCGTTGCAAAAGACTCGAGTATGTGCTATCGTGATGTTGCCTTGGGGTGAGCAACCTTGTTGTTGCAAAAGACTCGGATAGCTTGCTATCGTGATGGGCAATGAGGTGAGCAACCCTAGGGGTGCAAAAGACTCGGATAGCGTACATTCATTGAGATGGCTATTGAGGTGAGCGACTTGGTGTTGCAACAGCCTCGGATGGAGTTCAATTCCTGTGATTGACTCGTATGGGATCTTTGTCGCGTATTCCGGTGTTGTGTCAGTCTTCGGACATGAGTCGGGGGCTTGCGAGCAGGTCCCGGCACAACATCAGCTTTCGAGCATGAGTCGGGGATATTGCATAAGACAAGATTCGAGTAAGGAAGGGTAATGAGTAAAGAGATGAACGAGAGAAAGAATGTATGAAATGAACGTTAACGAATGATCCTAATAATGTATGAAACGGGATCCTTGTCATTCGACCTCAGTAATCGTGGCTGTGTGCCATGAAGAGGGTAAAGTCTGACAGAATCAAGAAAGAAGTGAAAGATAATGATGAATGTAATGAACGTAATGACGAAGATAATAATGATATTATCTGTATGTACGTATGATGTGTGAACGCATGTATGTAACGAATGTTTTTATTAAAGAAAGTAAAGAACGGTTTTACGAAAGAAAAGTAAGTTTTATATAAAACTAGAACTCACTCAGCAACGCTGACTTTGATGTGTTTCCAGTTGGCAGGTATATTGCTGAGGATGGCACGGGGCGGCTACTCAGCGTATTTTGGACGGCATCTTTATGTTTAATGCTTTTATAATAAATGTGTTATGAAATTGTTAAAAAGATGATTGTACTATTGTGCAAAAGTATTTTGATGAAATGAAATTATGTTTTTAATGTTTCCGCTGCAACTATTTATGAAAAGAAAATATAAATATATGTCTTGAGTGCGATGAATGACCAACTGTAAGCGTCCCGGGAACGGGGCCTTACAAGTTGGTATCAGAGCCAAAGTTTAAGTGAATTGGGTAAATATTTTCAAAAACCTAATCTTAAACTGAGAATGGGACGGAAGGGAATGGGATGCCAATTTGAGTAGCTGCGTGCCATCAGGTATGTTTTTGTAAAGTTAACCGGTTTTACGTGCGCATGTTATATGGTTTATGTGTTGCTGGTAGGTTTAGATACTGATGTAGTCAGGATAGGTAATGCTCGGAGTATGAAAAGTAAAGTAAGTGGCTAATCACAACTGGCCACTGTAATTAGGGACTTACTATACTTGACATAAACTGAGCTGTTCCTTGAATGACTGTGTTAGTGTTTGAATCTTTCAGTGTGTTTAGAGAATGGCTGGTGGAAGATCTTCGAAAGCTTCTCGTGGTGGAGGTGACGGTGGACGTGGTGCTGAACCACGGGTCACAAGAGGAAGGGCAAGGGCCGAAAGGGTAGTTCACGAAGAACCTGTGACCCCTCATCCTGAGGGCGGTGATGAGAATGCTAATCAGAGGGCCTCGATGAGAGAGGCGGTCGTGAAGGAAGTGCATCAGGTCATGCAGACGATTCTACCGTCGGTGGTGACCGAAGTTATAAAGGCTGTTAGAGATGAGGAGAGAAGGGAAAGGGGTAGACCTTCGGACGAAAGGAGACGACCCGAGACTGAAACGGTTCTCTTCGATGACGAAGAGGAAGAAGAAGAGGAAGAGCCTACGCCGGAGGCGGCACGAGGCTGTAACTATGGGGCGTTTCAGCGATGCAAGCCCCCTACTTTTGATGGTAATGGTACTGCTGCTACTGCACACCGATGGGTGAGGGAGATGGAAGCTGTTTTAAATATCAGCGAGTGCCGAGAAGATCAGAAAGTAAAGTTTGCTACCCACTCTTTCGTGGACTCAGCTTTGTGCTGGTGGGAGAATATAGTCCAAGTTGAGGGAAGCAGGGCTATTGGAAGGATGAGATGGTCAGAGTTGAAGAGGCTGGTGATTGAGGAGTTCTGTCCTCACCGTGAGATGGATAAAGTAGAAAGAGAGTTCCTGCAGCTGGAGGCGGGAACAATGACCCATCAGCAATACACCACCAAGTTCAACGAAATGGCACGACTGGTGCCGGATCAGGTGACACCCCTCTCACGGAAGATCAAGAGGTATATTCATGGCTTGCCAGCAGACATTCGTAGGCACATGATTGCTGCCCGACCGAGCACGTTTAGATCGGCGGTTGATTTAGCGGGAAGATTATACGATGAAAGATTGATGGTGGTGACAGAAGGTAGCAAGAAAGGAGATGGTGATCGGGATTGGAACGGGAAGCGATTGGGACGCGACGAAGCCGCACCAAGTAACAAAGGTGCATGGGTGGATGACCAGCGTATGGTCATAAATGATGTGGGTTCTGAAAGGTGTAACAAGTGTGGACACAGACACCCCGGAGAATGTAGATTGGGGACTGATGCCTGCTTTCGTTGTGGGAGGACCGGGCATGTAGCGAAGAACTGCGGTATGGGGAAGTGTTATTCTTGTGGTGAGGAAGGTCATAAGAGCAGGGACTGTAAGAAGCAAAGGGCTGGAGGTTCGGGAGTGAAGAAGATCGGAGGAAGCTAGGACGGACTTCGATGTTGTGTCAGGTATGTTCCTAGCAAATAGATCCTTAGCTTGTGTTATTTAATGATGGCGTAAGTAAAAGTTTTATTCCTGCTACTTTCTGTGCAAGACTGCCTGTTAGTGGTAAAAATATAGATACGCCATTCGATGTAGCCCTAAGAGTGGATTGTTTGACGAACTGCGGAGCGAACGCTATGTGTTGCAAAAAGATGATACGGTTGATAGTGCCTGAGGGGATCATGGTGATGGCTTAAGGTGATTGAGTCACGACGATTCCGAAGGTGATTTCGATGGCAATGGCGGGAAGGTGCACGAAGCGTGACATTATGGAGTAAGTGAGTAGATGCCTTACTTGTCTACAAGTGAAGGCCAAGCACCAAACGGCGTTTGGGAAATATTGAGGCGACTGAGGCAACGTCTGAGAAGCTCGAAGGGATCAAAGCCCTGGGGGAAAGCAGTCCGAGACAAACCAGAGGTCGTATGTTGATAAACGACGTAGACCGATTGAACTCCAGGTGGGAGACTGGAGAAGAGATGAGACAGAATTGCTCGCGACGGTTTAAGGAATGATAGGTTTCGGGGACGAAACCCATTTAAGGGGGGTGGACTTGTAACACCCGGAAATTTCCTTTGTAGCCGACGAGAGAAGAAAAAGAAATAAAGTCCAAAGTTGAGGGACCAAACCCGCCAACGAGAGAAACTTTGATGCAAGGGAGTATAAAAGGGAGGAGGCACTCCCATACTCCCCATTTTTCAGCCAAGGGAGGAGAAGAGAGAAAGAAGAGAAAAGAGAGAAAGTGTTGGCCCGGGTTGGTTCGAGTAGCCAAAATCGACGAGGAGCGAGTCAAATCGAAGCTCTACTCGACGGGATCGTTAAGGTGAGTTCTAGGACCCCTCTTTTACACGTTTTCAACTGATTTTGGGGCTGGAACACGTCCAAAAACCTATTTTCGAGTTTTTGGGTGAAAACCCGTTTTGATGTATGTATGTATGTGTATGATGCGTTAGAGGCTTGATTCCTTGCTTGGTTATGCTTGTATGAGGTCATGGTATGATTCCCTAACCTTTAGAAGGGTTGATTTGAGCTTAAAAGAGGTTTGGAAAGGGTTGGAGGTCGAAAACCCGCGGCTGCAGTCGACCTAACTGCACTCTGCACCAGCTAGGGCTAGGCGACCGACTGGAGGGCGACTGGAGGCCATTCGGCCGATTGAAGTGCGACTGAGGTCCATACGCACGATTGCTATGCGACTGAGGTCCATACGCATGATGGTCATGCGATTGGAGTTCATGTGCTTGGGAGCCATGCGATTGAGGGATGGTGCGACTGAGGTTCATTCGCACGAAGGTTATGCGACTGAAGTCCATGCGCCTGGAGGCCATGCGACTGAGGTTCATTCGCATGAAGAGTATGCGACTGAAGCCCATACGCCTGAAGTCATGCGACTGAAGGCCATACGCATGAGAGTAATGCGACTGGGAGTCCATTCGCATAGAGGTCCATTCGCCCATAGTCCATTCGCATAGGGTCCATTCGCATAGATGCCCATTCGCCTAAGTGTTCAGAAATGATAACCGAGATGGAATTACTCGACGATGTGAAGGGCATGGAGGGTATAAGGTAACGTAGGATGATGAGCTTATGAGGTGGATGTTGATGGAGATGATGGTAATATGCATGATGTTATGTGTTATGTTAGGCACGACGGTGCGTGTGATGCATAGTATGTTTGATGTGCGTGATGTGATGTATGATTGATGCGTATGTATGATGATGCCGTATGTTTATGTTTATGTTGTGCTCCTTGCTATGTATGATTATCTTTCTATGTCTTTGCGTTGAACGTTAATGAATGAAATGAAAGTATTATGTAACGTAAAGTGAAAGATAAAGAAAGAGGAACGTAACGAATGAATGCATGCATTAATGAATGAATGAAATCATGTGAGGTATGTAAGTGAAGCGAAATGAAGTGCACGGCTCTAATGCCTTAAGCTCAACCGTGAGAGGTTCAGCTAGTCTATAGTGTGCACGCAGGGGTTCCAGTCTTTGTGGCTGACCTTCGATGATGTACCCATTTTGATGGGGGTGATGTACCCATTTTGATGGGGGTGATGTACCCATTCTGATGGGGGTGATGTACCCATTTTGATGGGGGTGATGTACCCACTTCGGTGGGGGTGATGTACCCACTTCGGTGGGGGTGATGTACCCACTTCGTTGGGGTGATGTACCCATAATGTTGGGGGTGTAATGTATGATGGTTACCCGGGTTACGCATAACTCCGGGGGTGTAGCATGAAGCCATGCATATGTATGAGGTGAGCAACCCGGTCGTTGCAAAAGACTCGAGTATGTGCTATCGTGATGTTGCCTTGGGGTGAGCAACCTTGTTGTTGCAAAAGACTCGGATAGCTTGCTATCGTGATGGGCAATGAGGTGAGCAACCCTAGGGGTGCAAAAGACTCGGATAGCGTACATTCATTGAGATGGCTATTGAGGTGAGCGACTTGGTGTTGCAACAGCCTCGGATGGAGTTCAATTCCTGTGATTGACTCGTATGGGATCTTTGTCGCGTATTCCGGTGTTGTGTCAGTCTTCGGACATGAGTCGGGGGCTTGCGAGCAGGTCCCGGCACAGCATCAGCTTTCGAGCATGAGTCGGGGATATTGCATAAGACAAGATTCGAGTAAGGAAGGGTAATGAGTAAAGAGATGAACGAGAGAAAGAATGTATGAAATGAACGTTAACGAATGATCCTAATAATGTATGAAACGGGATCCTTGTCATTCGACCTCAGTAATCGTGGCTGTGTGCCATGAAGAGGGTAAAGTCTGACAGAATCAAGAAAGAAGTGAAAGATAATGATGAATGTAATGAACGTAATGACGAAGATAATAATGATATTATCTGTATGTACGTATGATGTGTGAACGCATGTATGTAACGAATGTTTTTATTAAAGAACGTAAAGAACGGTTTTACGAAAGAAAAGTAAGTTTTATATAAAACTAGAACTCACTCAGCAACGCTGACTTTGATGTGTTTCCAGTTGGCAGGTATATTGCTGAGGATGGCACGGGGCGGCTACTCAGCGTATTTTGGACGGCATCTTTATGTTTAATGCTTTTATAATAAATGTGTTATGAAATTGTTAAAAAGATGATTGTACTATTGTGCAAAAGTATTTTGATGAAATGAAATTATGTTTTTAATGTTTCCGCTGCAACTATTTATGAAAAGAAAATATAAATATATGTCTTGAGTGCGATGAATGACCAACTGTAAGCGTCCCGGGAACGGGGCCTTACATGTCGGGTTTGACTTTTGTTGACTTTGACCTTGATGTTGATTTTTGTTGATTTTCATTGTGTTGATAATATAGACTATCTTTTACAGCTCCAACATGGTGCATGATAGTAAGGACTAGTGGTGGTAAGAATCATAGTCGAGGTGTTTGGTAACGTATGTTGCGGTTAAAGTTGTGTTTGGTTATGAGATAACAAAATAATAGTGATGTATGTAATTTGGTGTGGTTTTGGTTAGGTTTAACTTTGGTCAAAGCTGGTCAATGGACAGTCAACGCGATGCGGATCGAAACAAGCGAGTTTTAGGATGCGATATGGAAACGTTAGGTATAACCGTGCGTTAAATATTCTTACGCGTAAATATAATGATTATATACTAACTTGTGTGTGCGTTGAGCTACAAATAAGTATAAAATGTTAACTAGCTTATAAATTATCATGAATGGATGTAAAAATTTAAATAACGTGAGCATCGCATAATGAAAAACAATATTGGAAAAGTATTCATATGAACAAAGATATTAGAAATATATATATGAAGTTATCTAATCCCGTGACATATAAAAATCCTTACAAGACGTATAGATGATTAATATATATATAAAATGCAATTGTACATACCTATGTTTATATATATATATATATATATATAGATATATATATATATATATATATATATATATATATATATATATATATATATATATATATATATATATATATATATATATATATATATATATATATATATATATATATATATATATATATACACACAATGGATAATTTAGGTTAACCGATGTTCACTCGTAATTATTTAAGACTTATAATTCTATACTAATCCATCGTCTTATTATTATTAATAATCGATAATCTTGTTATTATTGGAATAAATATTAATTGTATCACCCTTTTTATTCAATATAACGACAACTATTATTGATATTCAAATTATTCTAACATCATATTAACTACATTATTGGCAGAAATATATCTATATAACTATGAATTATGGATGAATCTTTGAAGGTGTACTTACACTTATTGTTTAAAATATATTTTTGGTTCGCACTAAACGCGTTAAAAAGAAATTAATCATATCTATCCGTGAACCATCTAAGTATCATATAATTTATAAGCTAAGCCTTTTAACAGCCTAAATTAGGCGATCTTAAAAAGTATATATGCTATGCGCGTGAAAATAACATAATATCATGACATGAGAGAGTATAATTCATAATATTTGATGCATTTTAGATTGCTTTTACTACCAAACAGTTAGAGGTTTGACTACATTCCTACCTATGCAAGTATCACACATTTAAAGAATCTGCATAAACGATATAAATATTATTAGAACATCTAATACAATAATTGGAACATTAAAGATTTCTAATATCATCAATAATAATTATCTATAAAGATTGGAATCCTTATTATCAACCGATTATTGTTACAATCATTGTACAAATAATCATTTATCGGATAAAGGCATTAATTAACCTAATATGCACGAGTGAGTGCATAACAATTGATAATTTTACAAGAAGCTAATCTACATCAATGATACTAATCGTTAACTTTAAGCTAACTAAAGAGCTCAACCGCACGCATGTAATGACATCGTGCTAATTCTAAACATGAATCTCATATATTCTAATTAGGATTGCTTTGTTGGTGACCTTCGCATTTCTTTACCGAGCTCAGAATTTATATAAGGATACCAGGTGAGTTCTAGTGATCCCCCTTTTTACTATTGTTTTGGGATGAAACATGCTCTACTTTTTTATGAACTATGATTGTGCTTTACTTGATGATTCTATGTGGGATTTGTGGTTACCTGCTGATTCTTATATCATGATCATTAATTCTTTCGTGAACCGCTTGTTTTATATGGATAGATCTATTTGGGGAATCCCCCACACACAATGGCTTCCGTTCCAGGAAGGTTACCCCACTGAGATCCTAAGGGGTCGTTGTGGCATGTAACAAGTTTTGTTAAGATACTATGGTGAACCATCCGGGCAGGTAGGGTTCACTGGTTTGGGGCTCAGTTTCTTCCTTCGGGAATATCCGGTAAAACACAACTTTAGAAGAGGCCAACCGGGACTGAGTGCAGGATTGATTATGATTTTTCTCCCACAATGTTGAAACTATGATTCATTCATTTTTATCAAATGAGGATTTGTTAAGTCCTTTTTGTTTTTAAACTTTAAGCACTTGAACTCACCAACTTTATGTTGACACAAAATCTTTTGAGCATGTCTTTCAAGTACAGCTAGGTAAATTAGCTGAGCTATAGAAGATATCTAAATCCGAAGCAAGAGGTGAGGGTAGGTGTTGAAGGAAAAAGGTCGAGCTTAGAAGCCTTAGTTACTGAAGCCTCAAGAAATATTTACAAAGAGATAGGTCATGATACCCATGGACTGTAGATTGAGGCACCTTGTAAACTGAAACTAAACCCATATCCTAATGTAAATATTGTGAGATGCATTGTAATAAACCATTTAGTTTCCGCTGCATTTTGGTTGTTGTTTACCAACCGTTACGTCCCGCCTCTCTGGGCCCGGGGTGTGACAATGATCGAAGCACATTCACCTTGAGGTTCTTTTGTCAAATAATGTAAGGGCCCGTTCCCGGGACGGCTACGGTTGGTCATTCATCGCACATAAAACAAATAATAACATTTAACTTTCATAAAATATCGCAGTGGAAACATTTAAGACTTCCATTCATTTCAATATAATAGCTTTTGCCAAATAATAAATCATTATCCAATTACAAAATACAAGTTTGCATTACATCACAAAAGCATAATAAATGAATGCCATCCCAAAAGAGCCGAGTAGCCTCGCAGTGCCATCCTCAGCAATCATTACCTGCCAACTGGAAACACATAAAAAGTTAGCGTTGCTGAGTGAGTTTTAGTTTTATAATAAAACATACTTTTCTTTTGTTAAAACCGTTCATTACATCCATGCGATCACACATCATACGTACACATAGATAATAGTTATTATCTTCATCATTTATTAACTTCCTTTCATTCATTCATTCTTACTTTCATTCGTTCGTTCATCATTATATCTTTTTCTTTCGTCAACACCATGAACTTTACCCTTCATGCTCGTGGTACTGGGCCTAAGCCTATCATAGACCTTCATTCACGGTGCCCAACACCTCTGGCCACAGTACCTAGGATAAAGTTCAGGTATACCAATGTCGTGTGCTATGCCTTTCATGCTCATGGTACTTGACCTAAGCCTATCATAGACCTTCATTCACGATGCCCAACACCTCTGGTCACAGTACCTAAGGCAAGAAACAATGGTTCCATACAAATGGTCAATCACAAAGAAAGACCCCAATGTGAATCCTCCCCATGTAGCGAACCCGCACACTGTTGGGCTAACACCTTTTAATGGCGTGTCCCGTGTTCAATGCTTGCAAGACTTTTGTTACATTCCATCGTTTATTAATGCATGCATTCATTCATTATGTTCCTATTTTATTATCTTTCACTTTAGGTTACATAATACGTTCCTTTCATTTATTAACATTCCAAGTAAGCCAAGGTAAAGATAAAAATGCATAATAAGAAACATAACCATAAACATACAGCATCATCATACAGGGCATAATCATACATACATAACATGCATCATGCATAATCATGCAACATCATACATCACACACACCATCACATCATCATCATTCATACATTGCACATACCCATCATAACATCTGTGACCTCCAAGTCAACCTACACGAACTTTCGGGAACCTCCCTAGTCAAAACCCTCAACTGCACTTTCCCTCGAAAGTCATAAAATAAACCGTTGTTCTTTCGGGCGTATGAGCCCTACTTGGGCGTATGGACACCCTCCAGTCGCATGGCTTTCCAGGCGACTGAACACTTAGGCGAATGGACATCATGCGAATGGACCCTATGCGAGTGGACCTATGGGCGAATGGACATCTATGCGTATGGACTCTCAGTCACATAGCTTTCATGCGTACGGCCTTCAGTTGCATGACTTCAGGCGCATGGGCTTCAGTCACATACTCTTCGTACGAATGAACCTCAGTCGCATGGGCTCCAGGCGCATGGACTTCAGTCGCATACCCTTCGTGCGAATGAACCTCAGTCGCATGATCCTTCAATCGCATGCCTTACAGGCACATGAACTTCAGACGCATGACTATCATGCGTATGGACTTGAGTCGCATGGCAATCGTGCGCATGGACCTCAGTCGCACGCCAATCGGCCGTATGGACTCCAATCGCACTCCAGTCGGTCGCCTAGCCCTTTTTGGCCCCAAGCTCTTCCAAACTTGATTTTAGCACAAATCAACCGTCCTAAACCTTAGAAACATCTACCACAACATTATTCAAGCATTCACAAGCCCAAAATCCAACCCCAAACGCATCTAACACATACACATATGCATAAAAACGGGTCAACACCCAACTTTTTCGAAAACGGGTTTTGATGTGTTTCTAGCCCCAAAATAGTTTGAAAACATGTAAATGAGGAGTCCTAGAACTCACACACACGATCCCGATGAGAAGATCTTTGATTCAACCCGCTACACTTCTACTTTCACGCTCGAATCCACACGAACCGAGCTCGAGACCACTTTTTCTTCCCCTTTCTCTCTATGGCTGAAATGTGTGAGTGTGGGGGAGGGTGAGGGCTGCCCTCCTCCTTTTATACTCCCACCCATTCAACCTTTTCCTGTTTTGGTAAGTTTGGTCCCCCGACTTTGGACTTTATTTCTTTTTCTTCTTTCGTCGGCTTCAAAGAAAATTTCCGGGTGTTACAAGTCCACCCCCTTATTTAGGTTTCGTCTCCGAAACCTGCTATTCCTCGAACAAACGTGGAAAATGTCGTCTCATCTTTTCTCCAGTCTCCCACGTAGACTCAGATCCCTTTTGGTGCTTCCACTATACGCGCACAAGTGGAACCACTCTATTCCTCATCCTATTCTTTTTTCGATCGATGATTGCCACTGGTTACTCCACATAATTGAGCCATTCATCTACCTCGATATCATTCATTGGAACAATCATATCCTCGTCCGACGAACATTTTCCTTAGATGAGATATGTGGAATGTCGGGTGAATCCCACTTAACTCATCTGGTAACTCCAATCTATAGGCCACCTCTCCTACTCGAGCAATGATTCGGAAAGGCCCTCTGTATCTCGGGCTCAACTTGCCCCGCTTTCTGAACCGAATGATACCTTTCCAAGGTGAGACTTCCCAGCATAACTCTATCACGCACCCGGAATTCAATCGGTTAATGTCTCTTATCGACATACGACTTCTACCTATCTTTAGGCTTTCTACCTGGTGCATAGGCTATAACCTTCCCTCTCTGCATTAACACACACCCCAACCCCGATTTGGAGGCATCAGAATTAAACACCAGATCCTCACTTCCATCGGGTAATGACAGAACAAGAGTTTGAGTCAGTCTTGCCTTCAATTCATCGAACGCCTTCTCTTGAGCTTGACCCTATACAAGTTTCACATCTTTCAGGGTCAACTTAGTTAGTAGGGAGGCGATCTTGGAGGAATCTTGATTGAGTCTTCTATAGTAGCCCGCCACACCCAAGAAGCTACGAATCTCGGATGGCGTCTTAGAAGACTTCCATTGCATAACTGCCTCCACCCTTGCCGGTTCCACCATAATCCCGTCGGGATTCACTACATGACCCAAAATTGAACCTCGCGCAACCAGAATGCGCACTTGGAGAACTTTGACATACAACTTCTCCCTTCTCAGCGTCTCCAACACCTCTCGAATGTGATCGACATGCTCCTCCTCGCTCTTCGAATAAATCAGGATATCCTCAATAAACACAATTACTGATTTATCTAACATCGGCCGACACACTCGATTCATCCAATCCATAAAAGCAGCTGGCGCATTGGTCAATCCAAAAGACATAACAAGGAACTCGTAGTGACCATATCGCGTGCGGAAAGCTGTTTTTTGGGATATCTTGCTCCTTCACCTTCAACTGATGGTAGCCCGACTAAAGATCTATCCTTGAGAACCAACCGACACCTTGAAGCTGATCAAACAAATCATCAATCCTCGGTAACGGGTATCGATTCTTCAGTGTCAACTTGTTCAGCTCTCGGTAGTCAATACACATCCTCATGCTACCGTCCTTTTTCTTCACAAATAAGACCAGAGCACCCCAAGGAGAGATACTCGGCCTAATAAACCCCTTGTCGAGCAACTTCTGTAGTTGTTCCATCAACTCCTTCATCTCTGTCGGAGCTAACCGATACGGTGCCTTTGCAACAGGTTGGCACCCGGTATCAAGTCAATCTGAAACTCGATCTCGCGGTCAGGTGGCTCTCCTGGTAAGTCTTAGGGAAATACATCTGGAAAGTCACACACAACCGGTACATCGGATAGTTGTGGTATTGGCGTATCCACATCCTTTACATAGGCCAAGTAGGCACTACATCCACACCTCATACACTTTCCCGCCACCGCCATTGAGATTACCTTCGGGATCGCCGTGACCCGATCACCATAAACCGTTACCGGACTCCCGTCAGGCGCTGTCAATCGGATCATCTTCTTGCGACACACAATGTTTGCCTCGTATTCCACCAACCAATCCATTCCTAGGTCTACATCGAAACTGCCAAAGGTCATTACGAATGGTCTAACTAGATATTTATGACCTTCTAATTCCTCGTCACGACCATCTATCGCATAAAAATCCTGGTAGACTTACCTATGGCAGTTTCTACATCGAAGGGCTTATCAATACTTCTACCCCTAATGGGAAACTTAGCACAAAAGGCAGCAGAAATGAAACTCTTACTCGCACCAAAATCAACTAACACCGAAGTTAGAGTTCGGTTTACTAGAAACGTACCTGACACAACACCGGGGTCCGTACTAGCCTTCTCCTAAGTCATCACGGAAGCTCTGCGCTCGCCCCCTGCCCTCCGGTTCCGGTCGTCTTCCTTGGTCCAGAACTCTCTGCCCTCGGTGCCTTGCAGTCCCTGCTTATGTGACCCCTTCCACTACAGTTATAGCACCGTACCACCCCACACTCTCTTGCCACATGACCGGTCCTTCCACAACGGAAACATACATTGGTCCTCAATCTACATTCCCCGGGGTGTTCTCGTCCACACTTACCACAACTCTTCACCCCCCATATTGGATGTGACCACACGTCGGTCATCCACCCTCGCAGCCTTGTTGTTTGGGGTGAAACTCTCACGTTCAACCCGCTTTCCTTTCCAATTCTTGTTGCTACCACCCTCCTTGTTTACTTCAATCACGGTCGTCTCCTTCACCGCCCTAATTACCTCAGTCACCATAAACGGCAGAATCGTCTGCATCGCATGTTGAACTCCCGCAACCACAACCTCTTTCATTGCGGTCCTCAGGTTAGCGTTATCATCACCGCCTTCCCGGTGATGGATTTCAGGCTCTTCGGGTGCCATTTCAGCAGCCCTTGTCATGCTCCTCGTGACACGCGATCCAGCACCACGTCCACCACAACCTTCACCTGACACAGCCTTCGAAGATCTACCACCAGCCATCCTCTAGACACACTATAAGATTCAAACACCAACACGATCATTCAAGGGAACAGCTCAGTTTATGTCAAGTATAGTAAGTCCCTAATTACATGGCCAGTTGTAATTAGCCACTTACTTTACTCTTCATACCCCGAGCATTACCTATCCTGACTACATCAGTATCTAAATCTACATACAACACATAAACCACATAACATGCGCACATAATACCGGTTATCATTAAGAAAATACCTGATGGCACGCAACTACTCAGATTGGCATCCCATTCCCATTCCGTCCCATTTTCAGTTTAAGTTAAGGTTTATTTGGAAAATTTACCCATTTCACTTAAACTTTGGCTCTGATACCAACTTGTTAGGCCCCATTCCCGGGACGCCTACATCTGGTCATTCATCGCACATAAAACAAACAATTACATTTAACTTTCATAAAATATCGCAGCAGAAACATTTAAGACTTCCTTCCATTTCAATATAATAGCTTTTGCCAAATAATACATCATTATCCAATTACAAAATACAAGTTTGCATTACATCACAAAAACATAATAAATGGATGCCATCCCAAAAGAGCCGAGTAGCCTCGCAGTGCCATCCTCAGCAATCATTACCTGCCAACTGGAAACACATAAAAAGTCAGCGTTGCTAAGTGAGTTTTAGTTTTATAATAAAACATACTTTTCTTTGGTTAAAACCGTTTGTTACATCCACGCGATCACACATCATACGTACACGTAGATAATAGTTATTATCTTCATCATTCATTAACTTCCTTTCATTCATTCATTCTTACTTTCATTCGTTCGTTTATCATTATATCTTTTCCTTTCGTCAACACCATGAGCTTTACCCTTCATGCTCGTGGTACTGGGCCTAAGCCTATCATAGACCTTCATTCACGGTGCCCAGCACCTCTGGCCACAGTACCTAGGATAAAGTTCAGGTATACCATTGTCGTGTGCTATGCCTTTCATGCTCATGGTACTGGACCTAAGTTTATCATAGACCTTCATTCACGGTGCCCAACACCTCTGGTCACAGTACCTAAGGCAAGCAACAATGGTTCCATACAAATGGTCAATCACAAAGAAAGACCCCAATGTGCATCCTCCTGGGGTAGCGAACCCGCACACCGTTGGGCTAACACCTTTTAATGGCGTGTCCCGATGTTCAATGCTTGCAAGACTTTTGTTACATTCCATCGTTTATTAAGGCATGCATTCATTCATTATGTTCCTCTTTTATTATCTTCCACTTTACGTTACATAATACGTTCATTTCATTCATTAACATTTCACGTAAGCCAAGGGAAAGATAAACATGCATAATAAGAAACATAACCATAAACATACAGCATCATCATACAGGGCATCATCATACATACATAACATGCATCATGCATAATCATGAATCATCATACATCACACACACCATCGCATCATCATCATTCATACATCGCACATACCCATCATAGCATCTACGACCTCCAAGTCAACCTACACGAACTTCCGGGAACCTCCCTAGTCAAAACCCTCAACTGCACTTTCCCTCGAAAGTCATAAAATAAAACGTTGTTCTTTCGGGCGTATGAGCCCTACTTGGGTGTATGGACACCCTTCAGTCGCATGGCCTTCTAGGCGACTGAACACTTAGGCGAATGGACATCATGCGAATGGACCCTATGCGAGTGGACCTATGGGCGAATGGACATCTATGCGCATGGACTCTCAGTTGCATGACTTTAGGCGCATGGGCTTCAGTCGCATACTCTTCGTACGAATGAACCTCAGTCGCATGGCCTCCAGGCGCATGGACTTCAGTCGCATACCCTTCGTGCGAATGAACCTCAGTCGCATGATCCTTCAATCGCATGCCTTACAGGCACATGAACTTCAGACGCATGACTATCATGCGTATGGACTTCAGTCGCATGGAAATCGTGCGCATGGACCTCAGTCGCACGCCAATCGGCCCTATGGACTCCAATCGCACTCCAGTCGGTTGCCTAGCCCTAGCTGATGCAGAATGCAGTTCCAGCCGAACGCAAAATGCCCTTTTTGGCCTCCAAGCTCTTCCAAACTCGATTTTAGCACAAATCAACCATCCTAAACCTTAGAAACATCTACCACAACATTATTCAAGCATTCACAAGCCTAAAATCCAACCCTAAACGCATCTAACACATACACATATGCATAAAAACGGGTCAACACCCAACTTTTTCGAAAACGGGTTTTGAAGTGTTTCCAGTCCCAAAATCGTTTGAAAACATGTAAATGAGGAGTCCTAGAACTCACACAAACGATCCCGATGAGAAGATCTTTGATTCAACCTGCTACACTTCAACTTTCACGCTCGAATCCACACGAACCGAGCTCGAGACCACTTTTTCTTCCCCTTTCTCTCTATGGCTGAAATGTGTGAGTGTGGGGGAGGGTGTGGGCTGCCCTCCTCCATTTATACTCCCACCCATTCTAGCTTTTCCCATTTTGGAAAGTTTGGTCCCCCGACTTTGGACTTTATTTCTTTTTCTTCTTTCGTCGGCTTCAAAGAAAATTTCTGGGTGTTACAAATAAGTTCGATGGATACCCCATTATTCGTTGGAATTCCAGAATAGGTGATTGTAGTTAGAACACAAAAGAGAGAAGAGAAGATGTCAGCAGTCGGTGTTGATTTTGTGGGGTAGTCAGGAGCATCTGACTATTTATGGGCCAATCAAGTTATATCTATCCGCACAGAGAGGATTCTCATTCTTAGGGGGAATCCATGTATAGAGAAATTGAAGATGCAATCAGAAAGTGATGATATGATCTGGTTTTTGATGATGAATCTGAGTGCATGCTGATTTGTTTGAGATTTTCAGCTGTGGATTGGAACCTTCTACCTTTTGCCCAATACACCGTATGAAGACGCCAGGAGAGCACAATGTCTATATATTGGGATATGCTGAATTTGAGGGGGAATTTCTGCAGGTGTTAATGTTAATCAGGTTAGCCTGTGTGAAGATTGGAGCAATGGAAAACTGTTCATGTCATTATCTGGAAAAATTAGTCATATGGGGAATCTTACTGCTATGATGGTGTTCTGCAAAGTAAACGAAAACTATTGTGCCTAAATTCATTTTCAGGGATACTGTAGCATCCTGACGGATCGCAACGTTGGCTAATATGGTTTTTCGTTTGATTCTATTGGAAACTAGAGCAAAGATTGACTGAAGATTGTAAGAGGTGTTATCTACTATTCGCAAGCAACGTCCAAGGGGGAATTTGTTGGAGCATATATTGTCATATATAGTGTGTCCGTCGCTTGTCAAATAGTCTAGGCTTAATGTAATACACCTGATATGTTGTAAACACATGAAACTAGGTCATTCGCAGGAGCATATGCGAATGAGACTCAGTCGTACGACTGAGCCATGCTAATGGACCAGTCGTGCGACTGAGAGATGCGATTGGGCCATTCGTAAGACTGAACCATAAGTATGGTCCAGTCGTACGATTGAACCATACGCATGGCCCAATCGTACGAATGGGCCCAGTCGCATCTGATATGGGCTGAGGCCTATAAATACCAGTTTCATTGTGTAGAGAAAGAGGGGTTTTGAGAGTCTGCCCGGGGCCTAGGTGTTGCCGGATGAGAGGGGAGATCATGCTCGATCTCCCCTTGCCAAAAGTCGTGATTTTTATGTTTAACGAGCTTGTAATCATTAGGCTTTATCAATGAAACCATTGTATTCTTGTTCGTGATCTTGTTTTGTCTTTTGGTTTTTCTTTTCCTTCTGTCAAGAATACGCTCGGATGTCAACCGATCCAGCGCCTTCACAGTTTGACAAATAGTGAAGGATTGTACAGCAGGAACTTCCAATGGTAAGAAAAGTTGAACTTGTATACCGTGGACCTGCTGACATCACCACCATATCCCATTTGGGTATATGTGTCATCAAGGTCTGTCTTGGGGAACTCCGTAGGAGAGCCTTCATTATGGAGCTCTAGATGCTCCCTGATGACTTGTTAAGATATAATAAAAACTTGATTAAAGATGCTCGACCTCATAACCCTAGCTTCGTTCAGGGTTTCAACCTGAGTATTTCCCTAAATTTTGGCCATATGGTTCGAATAAACTATGGGGTTATCAGTTACGGCTGTGAAGTAGGTAGATTGGGTTAGGAAGGAGATGATTTCTGAGAATTCAGCATCCTTGGTTGAATCAAGGAGTGTGACTTGGTTGTGCTAAGGGTTTAGTGCCATTTTTGGGAGAAGTTGCAGAGAAATGAGTTTGAATCTGGGTAAATTGGAGACGGAGGAAGCTTTGGGCAGTAAATTTGGTAAAAAGATTAAACAAGTGAGTCGGAGTTATTTAAATGGGTGAAAAGGCGGTTTTGGTTGTTGGATAAGGTGAAAAGATGGTTTGGGGTAAGATGTGACAGAGGCGGTAAGGTTAAATCCATTTAAATATTCCGACATCATTAATAAAATCTTTGCATTTTACAGTGTGGCGCCCAAAAGATTTCCATTACATAGTAAAAGCTTTCTTCCGAGTATAAAACATTTCCGAAGGTAATCTTCTTCCGAAGGTAATCTTCTTCCGAAGCCAATCTTACTTCCGAAGGTATATGTCTTACTTCCGAGATTAAAAAAGGCTTTTCGAGTGGAGAAGTTTATAAGCTTCAGAAGTAGATTTGATACACTATCAAATGCTTCTTCTGAGACTAAAAACTCTTCCAAAAAGAACATTTCCCTTGGAGAAATTTTGCTTCGGATGATATACATGACATCTTCCGAGGGTTAATTCCTCTTCGAAAGAATTTATAGTTAGTGAAATTTTAAAGAAAAACCTTATGTAACATGGCTTAGATTGTTTGTTACAGTTGTAACATTTGGCCTTTTTCTTGTCAAACCCAAACTTGCTGTTAGTTGGGTTTTGGGGAAACTGCCTTCCAGTTCTCTTGAAGAACTTCTTTGCTCTATAAGTTAACAGAGACATCTGTTGGACAATGTCCACATACTCGACATCATCTAAGCTGAAACATTCTAGATCATCAAAGCAATACTGAAAGTCACTAGAATGCCCATTTCCTGAGACAAAGGCATAGCTGTCCTAGAAGGAACTTTGCGAAGCCTGTTGCGACCTTGGAGTCTCAGGGAATGTAATGTATGGCCCAGAAGAACTCGATGGATGTTGGGTGTATGTCAGGTACTGCTGACGTTGGGGGGTCTTGAGCCTTCAGCAACCATTAAACCGTTGCTAGCAGGATGGCTTGAGGGTCTGCTCATCTGGCTGCCTCTCTTGTTCTCCATCTCTAGACGGTATCCATCAAGGATGCCATATAGTTAAGTCATGGTAAGGGAGTTCAGGTTTTCTATCCTCTTGATAGAGACACAGTAGAACGTCCACTCATTTGGGAGTGCACTCATGAATTTTCTTGAGAGATCTCTCAACTCAAGGGCAATTCCCACAGACTGAAGGGAGGAAATAAGATCCATGTACCTGAAGTATTGCTGGCTGAGGGTCTCTCATGCAATATAAGTGAAGTTATCAAATTGTTGCTTCAAAGAATCTTTCTTGGAGTCACTAGAGCTTGAGTACATCTGGGACAAGGCATCAAATAGTTCTCTGGACGACTTGCAATGCTCAAACCCCACCATAATGGATTTGGGTATAGTAGTCATTAGAACAGTCATAGCATTGCTATCAATGTCCAGCTTCTTGCGGTCTTCATCTGAGTAGTTATCTACAGCCTTCTCTATCATGGCGCCATTTCCACCTGGTGCTGTCACCTTTGGTTTGTAAGGGCCATTGATGATAGATTGTCACAGTTTGCTATCTTGATATCTGATGAAGCCTTCGATGCGTCTACTCCATGATCTAAAGTTTTCAGGGGTGATGATAGGTGCTTTGGTCATCATCCCCATCTCAACTTCAGATTTTTGGTTGAGGGCCATTTTTTAGTGTGGTGAAAGAATGAGTGAAGAAAATGTTCATTTATATGGTAAGATCTCACAATCAAGAGCCTAAAAAGCTCTAATACCAATTGCAGGATCGGTTTTTGTCACTTAAAATTTTCTTTTCTCTCAAACTCACTTGATCACACTCGGTTTAGATGATGCAGAATCCCTTCTAAGAGTTGCTAATAATATACTAAGTAACTAAGAACACAAGAAGATAATTTGCAAGGTACTTGTATATATTACTTCTCAACTCAAAGTATTACAAGACTCTTACAAGCATATTACATGAGTTACAATGAGAAAGTATATATGCTAGATCCTACAGTCGGATATACTTTGATACCAACTGGAAACCTATGACTAAAGCAAATACTACAATGCTAAAGACAAGGTATATTAGATAAAATATTATCTAATATATGGTAGTCATGACATGTCCATGACTTACCTTTTGTCACCAACTAAAGTTGGCAACTGTACTAACTAATAAAAATAAACAGTGGAATAAAGTATGATCAACTACATGGGCGTGGGAAAGCACCATGCACTATCTCAGAGATTTGCAGCGGAGTGTCAGAAAGACCATACTTATGTCCACTGGTTCATAGAAGGTTCTTCCGAAGGATAACTGGCTTTGGAAGAACAAGTTCTTCTGAAGCCACTTATACTTCTGAAGATGCTGCTTCTTTTCGAGGCTTGAGACATTCTTCAGGTCTTCATACTTCGGGAAGTCAATGTCTTGAACTCTTCTAAGTGTTGAACTTCGGAAGAGAGACTTTGTCTTCGGAAGTTGGAGTTTCTCTTTAGAAGCTCCTTCAGACTTAACCTTCGGAAGCTCTATTTTTGCCTTCGGAAGTTCCTCATCAGTTGCACCAAAATTGTCTAAGTGTTAGTTTTGGTTATACCAGCCTTACTTGATCCAACAATATGTAGGTCAATAAAGGATATGAGGTTATGCCTAATGACCCGGGATTTGATCAATGTCTAATGGCATTAAGCCTTTGAGAGGGCTGTCCCTTTTTGACTGCTCAGGAGAGTATAGTGACTCATCCTAAGTGGTTTCAGCTTGGGTTTCGGTCTTATGGGATTGAGACTGAGGAGACTCAATACCCATATTGAGTTCAAATGTGAAGGAAGGTGTGACCTTAGACTAAGTGGAAGCCCATGTTTCCACTCTAGTCTTTTTGGATTGAACAGGGGGGCTTGTTCAATTAGAGTAGATTGAAAAAGGGTTCATTTGGGATGTCTCTGATTTGTGATTTTGATGGGGTGAGAAGGTATATTTGTCATTGTGAGGGTTATTGCTGGTGTGGGTTCATCACCTGTGGGGTTAACATTGATGTCACCAAGAGCTATACGCTCAATCATACCTGGAAGAAGTGCAGTATGTCTTCCGGTGAAGTTGGTGGACATCCTCTTCAGCACTTTGAAGATGGCCGGCCTCATGTGAGGGGGCAGACCAGTTGCACAGACAAGCTTGCTCTGGTCCAACTCACAATTGATGATATGCTGAATGAACTGGGGATACATGTAAAATGTTTCCTTTTAAAGGTTCCCCATCAAATTGGTCAGCACAAACCTTGAATAGTTAAAACAGAGGCCTTTTACCATCCCATGAACTAGGCATCCTAGTTCATATGGGATTTGATCCCATCCCCAAGACTTGTTTGACAAGCAGTGAAGGACTATGTGCAACAGGAACTTCCAATGGTAAGATAAGTTAAACTTGTACACCGTTGACCTGCTCACATTACCGCCATATCCCATTTAGGTATATGTGTCATCAAGGTCCGCTTTGGGGAATTCTATAGGAAAGCCTTTATCATGAAGCTTTAGATGCTCCCTGATGACTTATTCAGATATGATCAATTCCTGACCAAAAATGTAAAACCTCAGAACCCTAACTCCGTTTAGGGTTATAATCTGTTTGACAGCAGTGAAGGACTATGTGCAACAGGAACTTCCAATGGTAAGAGAAGTTAAACTTGTACACCGTTGACCTGCTCACATCACCGCCATATCTCATTTAGGTATATGTGTCATCAAGGTCCGCTTTGGGGAATTCTATAGGAAAGCCTTTATCATGAAGCTCTAGATGCTCCCTGATGACTTATTCAGATATGATCAATTCCTGACCAAAAATGTAAAACCTCAGAACCCTAACTCCGTTTAGGGTTATAATCTGTTTGTTCCCCCAAAATTTAGCCATATGGTTTGAACAGACAGTGGGGTTGACAGTTAGGGTTGTGAAGTAGGTGGATTGGGTTAGGAAGGAGATGATTTCAGAGAAGTCAGCATCCTTGGACGAATCAAGGAGTGCAACTTGGTTTTGCTAAGTTTAGTGTCATTTTAGTGAGAAAGATGCAGAGAAATGAGCTTGAATTTGGGTAGATTGGAGACGAAGAAGCTTTGGGTAGTAAAACAGTGAAAAGATTAAAGTAGGTGAGTTGGAAGTATTTAAATGGGTGAAAAATGGCGGATGGATAAAGTGAAGTGATGGTTTGTGGTATGATATGACTGGGGCGGTAAGGTTAAACCATTTAAAATATTCCGACATCATTAAGAAAATCTTTACCTTTTTACAGTGTGGGGCCCAAAGATTTTCGTTACACAGTAAGGCTTTCTTCCGAGGGTAAAAGCTCTTCCGAGGGTAATCTTCTTCCGAAGCCAATCTTACTTCCGAAGGTAAATTTCTTACTTCCGAGAGTAAAAAGGGCTTTCCGAGTGAAGAAGTTTATAAGCTTTGGAAGTAGATTTGATACTTCATCAAATGCTTCTTCCGAGACTAAAACTCTTCCGAAAAGAAGATTTCCTTTGGAGGAATTTTGCTTTGAAAGATATATATGACATCTTCCGAGGGTTAATTCCTCTTCGGAAGAATTTATACTTAGTGAAATTTTTAAGAAAAACCTTTTGTAACAGGGCTTAGATTGTTTTTGACAATGACAAGACACATTTTGAAAAGGTTTTTCAAATGAGATGGACTAATCAATGTTTATCATCCCAATAGCTGTAATAAGATACTTGAATCTTTGTTCATCGAATGCTTTGGTGAACAAATCAACATATTGTTCATATGAATCAACTTTAATTAGTTTAATCAGATTTTTCTCATGAATATCTCTAATGAAATGATACCTGATGTCAATGTGGTTTGTCTTGGAATGCTTTATGGGATTTTCTGTAATAAGATAGCACTGTTATTGTCAATGTGGATAGAGTGCTCATGAAGTTGAATCCATAGTCTATCATTTGGTTTTGAATCCACAGCAGCTGAGCACAGCAACTAGCAGCAGCAATGTATTCAGCTTCAACAGTAGATGTTGAAACGCATGATTGCTTCTTGCATTGTCATGAGATGATCCTTCCACCAAGAAATTGACATCCTCCTGATGTGGATTTCTTGTTAATGTTGCAGCCACCATCGTCACTATCATAATAGCCATAGAGATTGAAATTGCTGTTCCTTGGATACCAGAGACCCAGTTTAGGTGCTCCTTTGAGGTATCTGAGGATTCTCTTGGCAGCAGCTAGGTGAGACACCTTTGGAGTAGCTTGATATCTTGCACAAATGCAAGTTGCAAATATAATATCAGGTCTACTTGCTGTGAGATACATCAGAGAACCAATGATTGCACTATACTGATGTTGATCAGTATCCTCCCCCTCAGAGTCAAGACAAAGATTGTGATTTCTGGGTATAGGTGTCCTTGCTGGCTTACAATCTTTCATATCAAATCTTTTTAAGATGTCATTGACATATTTAGATTGATTGATAAAGAACCCTTCCTTCATTTGCTTTACCTGAATTCCAAGAAAAAAATTCCATTTTTCCCATGGAACTCATCTCAAATCTTTTTCATAATGCTCTCAAAGTCTTTGCACATTTGATCATTTGAGGAACCAAATATGATGTCATCAACATAGACTTGTACGAGCAAGATGTCTTTCCTAGACTTTCTTATGAATAAAGTCTTGTCAATGGTACCTCTAGTGTAACCATTCTTCAGGAGAAACAGAGACAAAGTCTGATACCACAGCCTAGGTGCTTGATGCAGCCCATAGAGAGCTTTATCCAATTTGCACACATAGTTGGGGTGCAGTGGGTCTTCAAATCTTGGAGGCTGGCATACATAGACTTCCCTATCTATATCCCCATATAGAAAGGCATACTTGACATCAAGTTGGTAGACAGTAAAATTCTTCATAAGCAAGAAAGATCCTCACTGCCTCAAGTCTTGCAACCGGTGCAAAGACATCAGTGTAATCAATTCCTTCCTCTTGAAGGTATCCTTGAACTACCAGTCTTGCCTTGTTCTTGATAATCAAGCCTCTATCATCTCTCTTGTTCCTAAAAACCCATTTGGTGCCTATTGGTATTTGACCGGATGGTAGCGGACATAGGTTCCAAACCTTTTGTCTTTTGAATTGAAGCAATTCCTCTTGCATTGACTCAACCCAACTACTATCTTTCAAGGCTTCTTCCACTTTCTTGGGTTCCATCTGGGATAAAAAGCATGAGTACAGGCACACATTCCCATTGTAAGTTTGTCCCCTTGTTCTCACACCTTCAGAGACATCTCAAATGATGTTCTCAGCTGGATGAATGTTATGAATCCTAAGCCTAGTGATCACATCCAGTTGTAAAGATAGATCCAGATTGGACATATTTTGCTCTGGAAGTTGAACACTTGGACCAGCTGTTGTTTCATACTCATTCAATGAGGACTGATTGAATGAATGAGAAACAACACACTATATGTTGGCTGTGAAGCAGCATTAGCAGTTGCATGTTCCTTCAAGATGCTACTTCCATCAGCTTGGTGTTGTGTAGTGTCACCGGATGAGGTTTGAGGCTCACTAGGTTGACAACTAGTTGAAGCTCCACTATCTCTTGAGGTAGTTATACTATCAGATCTGATAATTGTAGGAGCTTGATTTTCAGTAACTCTTAGAGAACTTGGAAGAGGTCTGGGTAACTCAAACAATTGTTCATCATCAGAGTCACTTTGAGTACCTGTCCCAACTGAAACATTTTCACAAGAGGGTTTAGAATAGTTTGAAAATAATTCTAAATCAAAAATATGATCAGGGCCATTCCCCCTAAGACAAGGAGTGTGTTCATTAACAACAATATTGGATGATTCCTCAAATTGTTGATTTTTAATGTTATAAACTCTATAAGCAATAGAGTTGGAGGAATATCCAACAAAGATAGCATCATCCGACTTTTCAGCAAATTTCGCCAAATTGTCCTTTGTGTTAAGTATGGTACACCTCCTGCCAAAGGACCTTAGAAAGCTAATGAACGGTGGCCTCTTATTCCATAGCTCATAAGGGGTTTTCCATGTGGCTTAACTACGAGAACCCTATTCTGCACATAGCATGCAGTGCTGACTGCCTCTGCCTAGAATGTTAGAGGCAGTTTTGAATCAGCTAACATAGTTCGAGCAGCCTCAATAAGTGTTATTTCTCCTCTCAGCAACACCATTTTGTTAAGGAGTTCTAAGAGCACTATATTGTCTGGCAATCCCTTTTGAGTTACAGAATGAGTCAAGAACTTGATTCTTAAACTCAGTCCCTTGATCACTTCTAATTATCTTAACATTGTGATAAATTTGATTCTATTTTAAGAATAAAAGATTTTAAAGTTTCAGCTGTTTCATCTTTAGTTCTTAAAAAGAATACCCATGTAAATCTACTAAAATCATCAACAATCACAAAGCAATATGATTTCCTTCCAATGCTCATTATACTTGTGGGACCAAATAGATCCATGTGCAATAAGTGTAATGGAATGGTGATTGAGTTAACTACTTTGGATTTATGAGATGCTCTATGTTGCTTTCCTTTCAGACATGCAACACAGTTATCTTTTCAGTAAAATTCCTTTTAAGGCAAACCATGTACCAAGTTATTTTAACCAATTTATTCATGGTTTTAAAATTGACATGACACATTCGTTTATGCCATAGTGTTGACCCATCACCATCAGCTTTGGAAAGAAAGCATGATACTTCACCTAGTGGGGAAGTATTGTTCATATCCATCTTGTACATATCCCCTTTCTTGGGAGATCTAAGAAGCACCAATTCCCGAGGAATTGTCATCCCGGGTTTGAGGATAATGCACTCATGTTCTGTGAAAAGCATTTGGTGCTTTTGATCACAAAACTGAGAAACACTTAACAGATTGTGTTCAAGCTGTTTGACAAAGTGTACTTTGTCAACTTTTAAATTACCATTGGATATACTCCGTCTGCTAGAAATATATCCTCCGGCCATACCTCCAAACTGAACAGGACCTCCATCAAAATGTTGAAATTGTTGAAGTAGAGATCTGTTCCCAGTTGTAAGGCCCCGTTCCCGGGACGCTTACAGTTGGATTCTCATCGCACATAAAAGGTATTATTACATTTAACTTACATAAAACGTTGCAGCGGAAACATTAAAAACAACAATTTCATTTCATCAAAATGCTTTTGCAAAATAAAACCACCGTTCATTACACAATATCATTTTGATTTTCATTACAAAAGCATTAAACATAAGGATGTCATCCAAAATAAGCTGAGTAGCCGCCCCGTGCCATCCTCAGCAATATACCTGCCAACTGGAAACACATCAAAGTCAGCGTTGCTGAGTGAGTTCTAGTTTATAATAAAACATACTTTACTTTCATTAAAACCGTTTTATACTTTTATGCGATCATACATCATACGTACACATAGATAATTTCATTATTATCTTCATCATTCATTAATTAACTTCCATTCGTTCATACGTTCTTACTTTCATTCATTCGTTAATTAATGTTACATCTTTTCTTTCCATTAAAACCATGAACTTTACCCTTCAGTTTCCTGGTACTGGGCTTAAGCCTATCATAGACCTTCTTTAACGGTGCACAGCACCTCTGGCCACAGTATCTAAGGTAAAGTTTATGATCATTACATCTATTATTTCATCACGTTCTGGATCAGTGTCAACAGCTATGCCCCAAACAATATGGCTACTGGGTCGAAGTTCATAAATGACTTCCACACTGCACGTAGCCTGGCACCAGCACCGGGGTAAGCGACAAAAATCCCAACTATATTCTTCACCCCCAACATATGGGTACTATGACATTCTACACCCCCAACAATAAGGGTACTACACCCCCATCAATATGGGTACTACACCCCCATCAATATGGCTACTACACCCCCATCAATATGGGTACTACACCCCCATCAATATGGATACTACAACCCCATCAATGTGGGTACTACACCCCCATTAATATGGGTACTACACACCCATCAATATGGGTACTACACTCCCATCAATATGGGTACTACACCCCCATCAATATGGGTACTACACCCCCATCAATATGGGTACTATGACATACTACACCCCCCACGATATGCATAACTCGAGTACTGGGCCGAAGATCATAAATGACTTCCACACTGCACATAGCTGGCACCAGCACCGAGGTGAGTAATCACTACTCCACCCCCAACGATATGCATAACTCGAGTACTGGGCCGAAGTTCATAAATGACTTCCACACGGCACATAGCCTGGCACCAGCACCGAGGTGAGTAATCACTATACACTATGTACCTCAACGTTGGTCAGTCACAAAGACTGGAACCCCCGCGTGTACCCCTAAGGGTTAGCTAAACCATACGCAATTGAGCTTACGGCATTTTAGAGCCGAGCACCTTTGTACATATTGCTTGCAAGCCTTTCATACTTTCATTTTTTCATTAATGCATGCATTCATTCATCTATCATGTTCCTCTTTTCATTATCTTCCACTTTACGTTACATAATACTTTCATTTCGTTCATTAACATTCGACGTAAAGCCATGGGAAAATATTTACACATATTAAGGAACATAAACATAAACATAAACATACAGCATCACCATACAGGCATCATCATACATACGCATCAATCATACACACGCATTATTAACATCACACACATGCCCGACATAACGTCTATGACCTCGAAAGTCAACTTACACAAGCCTCCGAGAACCTCTTGAGTCAAAACCCACAACTGCATTTTCCCTCGGAAGTCATAAGATAAACCGTTGTTCTTTCGGGCGTATGAACCCTACTTGGGCGTATGGACACCCTCCAGTCGCATGGCCTTCCGGGCGACTAAACACTAAAGCAAATGGACATCAGGCGAATGAACCCTATGCGAATGGACCCTGTGCGAATGGACATCTATGCGAATGGACTCTCAGTCGCTTAGCTTTCATGCGTATGGCCTTCAGTCGCATGACTTCAGGCGTATGGGCTTCAGTCGCATACTCTTCGTGCGAATGAACCTCAGTCGCATGGCCTCCAGGCGCATGGACCTCAGTCGCATAACCTTTGTGCGAATGAACCTCTGTCGCACAATCCTTCAATCGCATGCCTTACAGGCATATGAACTTCAGTCGCATGACCATCATGCGTATGGACCTCAGTCGCATGGAAATCGTGCATATGGACCTCAGTCGCACGCCAATCAGCCGTATGGCCTCCAATCGCACTCCAGTCGGTCGCCTAGCCCTAGCTGATGCAGAATGCAGTTTCAGCCGAACGCAAACTGCCCATTTTCGGCCTCCAAGCTCTTCCAAACTCGATTTTAGCCCAAATCAACCATCCTAAACCTTAGAAACACCTACCACAACATCATTCAAGCATACACAAGCCCAAAATCCAACCCCACACGCATCAAACACATACACATATGCATAAAAACGAGTTTACACCCAAAAACTCGAAAAAGGGTTTTCAGATGTGTTCCAGCCCAAAAATCAGTTGAAAACGTGCAAAAGAGGGGTCCTAAAACTCACAAAAACAATCCCGTTGAGTAGAGATTCGATTTGACCCGCTACATGACGATTTCCACGCTCGAATCCACCCGAACCAAGCTTTTCTCCTCTTTTCTCCTTCTCTTATCTTCTCTTTGGCTGAAAATGGCAAGAATGGGGTGTCTTCCCCCTTTTATACTCCCATTCATCGAAGTTTCTCTCGTTGGCGAGTTTGGTCCCTCGACTTTGGACTTTATTTCTTTTTCTTCTTTCGTCGGCTTCAAAGAAAATTTCCGGGTGTTACAAGTCCACCCCCTTATATAGGTTTCGTCCCCGAAACCTGTTATTCCTTAAACCATTGAGCGCAATACTGTCTCATCTCTTTTCCAGTCTCCCACCTTGATTTCCATCGGTCTACGTCATTTATCCACACACGACTTCTTGTCTATCCTTGGCTACCTTCATCAAGGCTTTGATCCTTTCGAGCTTCTCAGTCGTAGCCTCGATCACCTTAATACTTCCCATACGGCTTTTGGTGCTCGGCCTTCACTTGTAAACAAGTAAGGCATTTACTCTCGTACTCCACCATGTCACGCTCATATCCGGCCACCAATAATCTTTACTCTGGTCTCGGTACGTCTGACAGTTGGAACATCAGTGTATCCACATACCTTACATCGGCCAAGTAGACAATACGTGCACGCCTCATGCACTTTTCTGCCACTGCGATCGAAATCACCTTCGGAGTCGTCGCGACTCGATCACCTTATACCGTCACTGTGATCCCGTCTGGCGCTGTCAACCGTATCATCTTTTTGCGGCACACAATATTCGCCTCGAAGTCTGCTAACCAATCCATTCCTAGGTCTACATCGAAACCGCCTAAGGTCATTACGAATGATCAAACTGGAATTTTATGACCTTCTAATTCCATGTCATGATTATCTATCGCATAAAAATCCAAGTAGACTTACCTATGGCAGTTTCTACATCGAAGGGCTTATCAATACTTCTACTCCTAATGGGCAACTTAGCATAAAAGGCAGCAGAAATGAAACTCTTACTCGCACCAAAATCAACTAACAACGAAGTTAGAGTTCGGTTTACTAGAAACGTACCTGACACAACACCGGGGTCCGTACTAGCCTTCTCCTAAGTCATCAAGGAAGCTCTGCGCTCGCCCCCTGCCCTCCGGTTCTGGTCGTCTTCCTTGCTCCAGAACTCTCTGCCCTTGGTGCCTTGCAGTCCCAGCTTATATGACCCCTTCCACTGCAGTTATAGTACCATACCACCCCACACTCTCTTGCCACATGACCGGGCCTCCCACACTTGAAGCAGAGATTTGATCCCCACCTACACTCTCTTGTATGTCTATTCCCGCAATTACCACATCTCTTCACCTCCATATTGGATGTGACCACACGTCGGTCCTCCACCCTCTCAACCTTGTTGTTTGGAATGAAACCCTCACTTTCAACCCGCTTTCCTTTCCAATTCTTGTCGCTGCTACCTTCCTCGTTTACTTCAATCACGGTCGTCTCCTTCACCGCCCTAATTACCTCAGTCACCATAAACGGCAGAATCGTCTGCATCGCTACTTATGTTTAATGCTCTTGTATGTCTATTCCCGCAATTACCACATCTCTTCACCTCCATATTGGATGTGACCACACGTCGGTCCTCCACCCTCTCAACCTTGTTGTTTGGAATGAAACCCTCACTTTCAACCCGCTTTCCTTTCCAATTCTTGTCGCTGCTACCTTCCTCGTTTACTTCAATCACGGTCGTCTCCTTCACCGCCCTAATTACCTCAGTCACCATAAACGGCAGAATCGTCTGCATCGCTTGTTGAACTCTCGTAACCACAACCTCTTTCATTGCGGTCCTCAGGTTAGCATTATTATCACCGCCTTCCCGGTGATGGATTTCAGGCTCTTCGGGTGCCATTTCAGCAGCCCTTGTCATGCTCCTCGTGACACGCGATCCAGCACCATGTCCCCACAACCTTCACCTGACAAAACCTTCGAAGATCTACCACCAGCCATCCTCTAGACACACTATTAGATTCAAACACCAACATGGTCTTTCAAGGGAACAGCTCAGTTTATGTCAAGTATAGTAAGTCCCTAATTACAGTGGCCAGTTGTGATTAGCCACTTACTTTACTCTTCATACCCCAAGCATTACCTATCTTGACTACATCAGTATCTAAATCTACATACAACACATAAACCACATAACATGCGCACGTAATACCGGTTAACATTATGAAAATACCTGATGGCACGCAGCTACTCAGATTGGCATCCCATTCCCTTTCCGTCCCATTTTCAGTTTAAGTTAAGGTTTATTTTGAAAATTTACCCATTTCACTTAAACCTAGCTCTAATACCAACTTGTAAGGCCCCGTTCCCGGGACGCTTACAGTTTGATTCTCATCGCACATAAAAGGTATAATTACATTTAACTTTCATAAAACGTTGCAGCGGAAACATTAAAAACAACAATTTCATTTCATCAAAATGCCTTTGCAAAATAAAACCACCGTTCATTACACAATATCATTTTGCATTTCATTACAAAAGCATTAATCATAAGTATGCCATCCAAAATAAGCTTAGTAGCCGCCCTGTGCCATCCTCAGAAACATACCTGCCAACTGGAAACACATCAAAGTCAGCGTTGCTGAGTGAGTTCTAGTTTTATAATAAAACATACTTTACTTTCATTAAAACCGTTTTATACTTTCATGTGATCATACATCATACGTACACATTGATAATTTCATTATTATCTTCATCATTCATTAATTTACTTCCATTCGTTCATACGTTCTTACTTTCATTCATTCGTTAGTTATTGTTACATCTTTTCTTTCCATTAAAACCATGAACTTTACCCTTCAGTTTCCTGGTACTGGGCCTAAGCCTATCATAGACCTTCTTTAACGATGCACAACACCTCTAGCCACAATACCTAAGGTACAGTTTAGGATCATTACATCTATTATTTCATGACATTCTGGATCAGTGTCAACAGCTATGCCCCAAACAATATGGCTACTGGGCCGAAGTTCATAAATGACTTCCACACTGCACGTAGCCTGGCACCAACACCGTGGTAAGCGAAAAAGATCCCAACTATATTCTTCACCCCCAATATATGTGTACTATGAAATTCTACACCCAAACGATATGGGTACTACACCCCCATAAATATCGGTACTACACCCCCATCAATATGGGTACTACACCCCCATCGATATGGGTACTACACCCCCATCGATATGGGTACTACACCCCCACCAATATGGGTACTACACCCCCATCAATATGAGTACTACACCCCCATCAATATGGGTACTACACCCCATCAATAGGGGTACTACACCCCCCACGATATGAATAACTCGAGTACTGGGCTGAAGATCATAAATGACTTCCGCACTGCACATAGCCTGACACCAGCACCGAGGTGAGTAAACAATACTCCACCCCCAACGATATGCATAACTCGAGTATTGGGCTGAAGTTCATAAATGACTTCCACACTGCACATAGCCTAGCACTAGCACCGAGGTGAGTAATCACTATGCACTATGTACCTCAACGTTGGTCAGTCACAAAGACTGGAACCCTCGCGTGTACCCCTAAGGGTTAGCTAAACCATACGCAATTGAGCTTACAACATTTTAGAGCCGAGCACCTCTGTACATATTGCTTGCAAGCCTTTCATACTTTCATTCGTTCATAAATGCATGCATTCATTCATTTATCATGTTCCTCTTTTCATTATCTTCCACTTTACGTTACATAATACTTTCATTTCATTCATTAACATTTGACGTAAAGCCATGGGAAAATAATCACACATATTAAGGAACATAAACATAAACATACAGCATCACCATACAGGCATCATCATACATATGCATCAATCATACACACGCATCATTAACATCACACACATGCCCGACATAACGTCTATGACCTCGAAAGTCAACTTACACAAGCCTCCGAGAACCTCCATAGTCAAAACCAACAACTACATTTTCCCTCGGAAGTCATAAGATAAACCGTTGTTCTTCGGGCGTATGAACCCTACTTGGGCGTATGGACACCCTCCAGTCGCATGGCCTTCCGGGCGACTGAACGCTTAGGCAAATGGACATCAGGCGAATGGACCCTATGCGAATGGACCCTTTGCGAATGGACTCTCAGTCGCTTAGCTTTCATGCGTATGGCCTTCAGTCGCATGACTTCAAGCGTATGGGCTTCAGTCGCATACTCTTCGTGCGAATGAACCTCAGTCGCATGGCCTCCAGGCGCATGGACCTCAGTCGCATAACCTTCGTGCGAATGAACCTCAGTCGCACAATCCTTCAATCGCATGCTTTACATGCACATGAACATCAGTCGCATGACCATCATGCCTATGGACCTCAGTCGCATGGCAATCGTGCGCATGGACCTCAGTCGCACGCCAATCGGTCGTATGGCCTCCAATCGCACTCTAGTCGGTCGCCTAGCCCTAGCTGATGCAGAATGCAGTTTCAGCCGAACGCAAACTGCCCTTTTCGGCCTCCAAGCTCTTCCAAACTCGATTTTAGCCCAAATCAACCATCCTAAACCTTAGAAACACCTACCACAACATCATTCAAGCATACACAAGCCCGAAATCCAACCCCACACGCATCAAACACATACACATATGCATAAAAACGGGTTTACACTCAAAAACTCAAAAAAGGGTTTTCAGATGTGTTCCAGCCCCAAAATCAGTTGAAAACGTGTAAAAGAGGGGTCCTAAAACTCACACAAACGATCCCGTTGAGTAGAGCTTCGATTTGACCCGCTACACGACAATTTCCACGCTTGAATCCATCCGAACCAAGCTTTCCTCCTCTTTTCTCCTTCTCTTCTCTTCTCTTTGGCTGAAAATGGAAAGAATGGGGTGTCTTCCCCCTTTTATACTCTCATTCATCAAAGTTTCTCTCGTTGGCGAGTTTGGTCCCTCGACTTTGGACTTTATTTCTTTTTCTTCTTTCGTCAGCTTCAAAGAAAATTTCTGGGTGTTACTAGTCCACCCCCCTTATATATGTTTCGTCCTCGAAACCTGTTATTCCTTAAACCATTATGGGCAATACTGTCTCATCTCTTTTCCAGTCTCCCACCTGGATTTCCATCGGTCTACGTCATTAATCCACACACGACTACTTGTCTATCCTTGGCTACCTTTATCAAGGCTTTGATCCTTTCGACCTTCTCAGTCGTAGCCTCGATCACCTTAATACTTTCCATACGGCTTTTGGAGCTCGGCCTTAACTTGTAAACAAGTAAGGCATTTACTCTCGTACTCCACCATGTCACGCTTCATATCCGGCCACCAATAATCTTTACTCGGGTCTCGGTACGTCTGACAGCTAGAACATCAGTGTATCCATATACCTTACATCGGCCAAGTAGACAATAGGTCCACGCCTCATGCGCTTTCCTGCCACTGCCATCGAAATCACCTTCGGAGTCGTCGCGACTCGATCACCTTATATCGTCACTGTGATTCCGTCAAGCGCTGTCAACCGTATCCTCTTTTTGCGGCACACAATATTCGTCTCGAAGACCGCTAACCAATCCATTCCTAGGTCTACATCGAAACTGCCTAAGGTCATTACCAATGATCTAACTGGAAATTTATGACCTTCTAATTCCACGTCACGACCATCTATCGCATAAAAATCCTGGTAGACTTATATGGCAGTTTCTACATCGAAGGGCTTATCAATACTTCTACTCCTAATGGCAACTTAGCACAAAAGACAGCAGAAATGAAACTCTTACTCGAACCAAAATCAACTAACACCGAAGTTAGAGTTCGGTTTACTAGAAACGTACCTGACACAACACCGGGGTCCGTACTAGCCTTCTCCTAAGTCATCACGGAAGCTCTGCGCTCGCCCCCTGCCCTCCGGTTCTGGTCGTCTTCCTTGCTCCAGAACTCTGTGCCCTTGGTGCCTTGCAGTCCCTGCTTATGTGACCCCTTCCACTACAGTTATAGCACCGTACCACCCCACACTCTCTTGCCACATGACCGGGCCTCCCACACTTGAAGCAGAGGTTTGATCCCCACCTACACTCTCATGTATGTCTATTCCCGCAATTACCACATCTCTTCACCTCCATATTGGATGTGACCACACGTCGGTCATCCACCCTCGCAGCCTTGTTGTTTGGAATGAAACCCTCACTTTCAACCCGCTTTCCTTTCCAATTCTTGTCGCTGCTACCTTCCTCGTTTACTTCAATCACGGTCGTCTCCTTCACCGCCCTAATTACCCCAGTCACCATAAACGGCAGAATCGTCTGCATCGCTTGTTGAACTCCCGCAACCACAGCCTCTTTCATTGCGGTCCTCAGGTTAGCATTATCATCACTGCCTTCCCGGTGATGGATTTCAGGCTCTTCGGGTGCCATTTCAGCAGCCCTTGTCATGCTCCTCGTGACACGCGATCCAGCACCACATCCACCACAACCTTCACCTGACACAACCATCGAAGCTCTACCACCGGCCATCCTCTAGACACACTATAAGATTCAAACACCAACACAGTCATTCAAGGGAACAGCTCAGTTTATGTCAAGTATAGTAAGTCCCTAATTACAGTGGCCAGTTGTGATTAGCCACTTACTTTACTCTTCATACCCCGAGCATTACCTATCCTGACTAAATCAGTATCTAAATCTACATACAACACATAAACCACATAACATGCGCACGTAATACCGGTTAACATTACGATAATACCTGATGGCACGCAGCTACTCAGATTGGCATCCCATTCCCTTTCTGTCCTATTTTCAGTTTAAGTTAAGGTTTATTTTGAAAATTTACCCATTTCACTTCAACCTGGCTCTGATACCAACTTGTAAGGCCCCGTTCCCGGGACGCTTACAGTTGGATTCTCATCGCACATAAAAGGTATAATTACATTTAACTTTCATAAAACGTTGCAGCGAAAACATTAAAAACAACAATTTCATTTCATCAAAATGCTTTTTGCAAAATAGAACCACCGTTCATTACACAATATCATTTTGAATTTCATTACAAAAGCTTTAACATAAGGATGCCATCCAAAATTAGCTGAGTAGCCGCCACGTGCCATCCTCAACAACATACCTGCCAACTGGAAACACATCAAAGTCAGCGTTGCTGAGTGAGTTCTAGTTTCAAAATAAAACATACTTTACTTTCATTAAAACCGTTTTATACTTTCATGCGATCATACATCATACGTACACATACTTAATTTCATTATTATCTTCATCATTCATTAATTAACTTCCATTTGTTCATACGTTCTTACTTTCATTCATTCGTTAATTATTGTTACATCTTTTCTTTCCATTAAAACCATGAACTTTACCCTTCAGTTTCCTGGTACTGGGCCTAAGCCTATCATAGAACTTTTTTAACGGTGCACAACACCTCTGGCCACAGTAGCTAAGGTAAAGTTTAGGATCATTACATCTATTATTTCATCACGTTCTGGATCAGTGTCAATAGCTATGCCCCAAACAATATGGCTACTTGGCCGAAGTTCATAAATGACTTCCACACTACACGTAGCTTGGCACCAGCACCAGGGTAAGCGACAAAGATCCCAACTCAATTCTTCACCCCCAACATATGGGTACTATGACATTCTACACCCCCAACGATATGGGTACTACACCCCCATCAATATGGGTACTACACCCCCATCAATAGGGGTACTACACCCCAATCAATATGGGTACTACACCCCCATCAATATGGGTACTACACCCCCATCAATATGGGTACTACACCCCCATCAATATGGGTACCACACCCCCATCAATATGGGTACTACACCCCCATCAATATGGGTACCACACCCCCATCAATATGGGTACTACACCCCCATCAATATGGGTACTACACTCCCATCAATATGGCTACTATGACATACTACACCCCCACGATATGCATAACACGAGTACTAGGCCGAAGATCATAAATGACTTCCACATTGCACATAGCCTGGCACCAGCATCGAGGTGAGTAATCACTACTCCACCCCCAACGATATGCATAACTCGAGTACTGGGACGAAGTTCATAAATGACTTCCACACTGCACATAGCCTAGCACCAGCACCGAGGTGAGTAATCACTATACACTATGTACCTCAACGTTGGTCAGTCACAAAGACTGGAACCCCCGCGTGTACCCCTAAGGGTTAGCTAAACCATACGCAATTGAGCTTACGACATTTTAGAGCCGAGCACCTCTGTACATATTGCTTGCAAGCCTTTCATACTTTCATTCGTTCATTAATGCATGCATTCATTCATTTATCATGTTCCTCTTTTCATTATCTTCCACTTTACGTTACATAATACTTTCATTTCATTCATTAACATTCGACGTAAAGCCATGGGAAAATAATCACACATATTAAGGAACATAAACATAAACATACAGCATCACCATACAGGCATCATCATACATACGCATCAATCATACACACGCGTCATTAACATCACACACCTGCCCGACATAACGTCTATGACCTCAAAAGTCAACTTACACAAGCCTCCGAGAACCTCCTGAGTCAAAACCCACAACTGCACTTTCCCTCGGAAGTCATAAGATAAACCGTTGTTCTTTCGGGCGTATGAACCCTACTTGGGCGTATGGACACCCTCCAGTCGCATGGCCTTTCAGGCGACTGAACACTTAGGCGAATGGACATTAGGCGAATCGACCCTGTGCGAATGGACATCTATGTGAATGGACTCTCAGTCGCTTAGCTTTAATGTGTATGCGCTTCAGTCGCATGACTTCAGGCGTATGCGCTTCAGTCGCATACTCTTCGTGCGAATGAACCTCAGTCGCATGGCCTCCAGGCACATGGACCTCAGTCGCATAACCTTCGTGCGAATGAACCTCATTCGCACAATCCGTCAATCGCATGCCATACAGGCACATGAACTTCAGTCGCATGACCATCATGTGTATGGACCTTAGTCGCATGGCAATCGTGCGAATGGACCTCATTCGCACGCCAATCGGCTGTATGGCCTCCAATCGCACTCCAGTCGGTCGCCTAGCCCTAGCTGATGCAGAATGCAGTTTCAGCCGAACGCAAACTGCCCTTTTCGGCCTCCAAGCTCTTCCAAACTTGATTTTAGCCTAAATCAACCATCCTAAACCTTAAAAACACCTACCACAACATCATTCAAGCATACACAAGCCCGAAATTCAACCCCACACGCATCAAACACATACACATATGCATAAAAACGGGTTTACATCCAAAAACTCAAAAAAGAGTTTTCAGATGTGTTCCAGCCCGAAAATCAGTTGAAAACGTGTATAAGAGGGGTCCTAGAACTCACACAAACGATCCCGTTTAGTAGAGCTTCGATTTGACCCGCTACACGACGATGTCCACGCTCGAATCAACCCAAACCAAGCTTTTCTCCTCGTTTCTCCTTCTCTTCTCTTCTCTTTGGCTGAAAATGGCAAGAATGGGGTGTTTTCCCCCTTTTATACTCCCATTCATCAAAGTTTCTCTTGTTGGTGAGTTTGGTCCCTCGACTTTGGACTTTATTTCTTTTTCTTCTTTCGTGGGCTTCAAAGAAAATTTCCGGGTGTTACACCAGTCATGTGCCTGGAGCATCCACTATCTACAATCCACACATTGTTATTCTTGTCATGTGGATGTCCCTACACATAAGGTGAAAAAGTTCGTTTTTTTTGGAAACCCAAGCCTTATTGGTCTTGGGTTTTTCCAATGATAATGACAAAATGGAACCAAAATTTATGCATGGGGGTTCAATGAATGTCTTTGAGGAAGAAGGTTGGGCTGCAACATCTTCTTTGTTCTTTCATTCCATCCCTTGGTTGATCATTGTAGATGAGCTTGTTGAAGCTTGAGTAGCATGGCATTCTTCCAAAGCTTCTTTCTTTTCGGAAGAAGCCTTCACCACCTTTTCTTCCGAAGCAGTCTTCTTCTCAGAATGTTGCAAGGGAACTCTCTTGTTTTTTTGAGTTTTCTTAGCCTTTTCTTATGAAGCTATTTTCTCTTCGGAAGAATGAGTTTGTTCCAAAAGCAACTTTGCTTCGGAAACAAGCTTTCCCTTCTTCATCACTTGAACCATATGATAAGGTCCAAAATTGAGACCCTCATTGACTCCTTTCTTAACATTATTTGCATAATGTGTGCTTGCAGGATTGTAATAACAATCTTTAGCCATGTGGTTCTGCATACCACACATTAAACATGCAATGTTAATTTTTGAGGGATGCGACTGTTGTTTCTTGCATTTCTTGCTTTCATCAACAGTCTTTCCTTTTAACTTTTGATCCTTCGGCAGGACAGGAGTGCTGGTACTACACTCTTTTCCTGGATCAGAGTTTCCAACCACTTGGAATTCGGCTGAAATGAATACACCCTTTTGTTTTGGGTCTATCTTCAACTTGGATTTAGCCACTTTCTTGGTAGTTTTTCTGGCTGCCTTAGCCCTGTTTCTTCTAGCTTTGGTAGTTAGGGGTTGATCATCACTGGTGGAGGAGGTTTGATCTACATGGTTCTTCCCTGTGATGGTCTCCATAGTTGCATCACTCTTTAAATCAAGAGAAGGTGGGTTAACAGATGAAACCTCTTGCTCTTCAATCCCATATTTTGGTTGTCCAATAGACTCATAAGAGTGTGGTGGAGCAATTTCATTGTTTCCCAACCCACCTTTGTTTTGATAACAAAGTTTTGAGTGAGAGGATGATGCAAGAATGGCTTGGAAGTTTTGCTCAGAGATAGCATGCTTCCTTGCTTGAGCCTCAGCTATGACAAGTTGGGCTTGAGCCTCAGTCAATTTGGAGATTAAATCTTTGATTTGAGTCTTGTAGTTGGTATGTTCATGTTTTAACAAGGACACAGTTTTCTTTAACTCTTCAATTTTCTTTTGATAGTCAGATTCAGCCCTTTTAAAATCATATTTTAAAATATTAAAGACTCAATATCAGATTTAATTTTCATATTGTAGTCCTGATATAGTTTAACTTTAGCAATGCAAGCTGGAGTACAGAGGTGTTCATATACCTTGCTGTCTTCAGTTCCAGCCATCAAAGCTTGAGAAGGAGTCACATCTTGAGGGAGTTCAGGTTTTTTGTCCTCTTGATAGATAAACAGTAGAACGTCCACTCATTTGGGAGTGCACTCATGAATTTTCTTGAGAGATCTCTCAACTCAAGGGCAATTCCCACAGACGGAAGGCATCAAACAGTTCTTTGGCAGACTTGCAATACTCAAACCCACCATAATGGAGTTGGGTATAGCAGTCATCAGAACAGTCATAACGTTGCTATCAATGTCCAGCTTTTTGCAGTCTTCATCAGAGTAATCTTCTATCGCCTTCTCTATCATAGCACCATTTCCACCTGGTGCTGCAACCTTTGGTTTGTAAGGACCATTGGTGATAGATTGCCACATTTTATCATCTTGATATCTGATGAAGCCTTCAATTCGTCTGCTCCATGATCTGAAGTTTTTCAGGGATGATGATAGGTGCTTTGGTCATCGTCCCCATTTCAACTTCTGATTTTTGGTTGAGGGCCATTTTGAGTGTGGTGAAAGGATGAGTGAAGAAAAGGTTGATTTGGATGGTAAGATCTCACAATCAAGAGCTTAAGAAGCTCTGATACCAATTGCAGTATCGGTTTTTGTCACTTAACACTTATGTTTTCTCTCAAACTTACTGAATCTCACTCGGTTTAATGATGCAGAATCCCTTCTAAGAGTTAATAATAATATACTAAGTAACTTAGAACACAGAAAGATAATTTTCAAGGTACTTGTATATATTACTTCTCAACTCAAAGTATTACAAGACTCTTACAAGCATATTACATGAGTTACAATGAGAAAGTATATATACTATCACATACAGTCGGATATACTTTGATACCAACTGGAAACCTATGACTATAGCAAATACTACATTACTAAAGACAAGGTATCTTAGATAAAATATTATCTAATATATGGTAGTCATGACATGTCCATGACTTACCTTTTGTCACCAACTAAAGTTTGTAAATGTACTAACTAATAAGGAATGAACAGTGGAATAAAGTATGGTCAACTACATGGGCGTGGGAAAGCACCATGCAGTATCTCAGAGATTTGCAGCGGAGTGTCAAAAGGACCATACTTATGTCCACTGGTTCATAGTAGGTTCTTCCAAAGGTTAACTGGCTTCGGAAGAACAAGTTCTTCGAAAGCCACTTAAACTTCGGAAAAGGCTACTTCTTCCAAGGCTTGAGTCATTCTTCAAGTCTTTATACTTCGGAAGTCATTGTCTTGATTTCTTCTAAGTGTTGAACTTCGGAAAGTCTTCGGAAGTTGAAGTTTCTCTTCGGAAGCTCCTTCAGGCTTAAGCTTCGGAAGCTCAACATTTTCCTTCGAAGTTCTTCATTTGCCTTCGAAAGTTCTTCATCAGTTGCACCAAAATAGTCTAAGTGTTTGTTTTGGTTGCACCAGCCTTACTTGATCCAACAAATGGGTTCACATTGGCTGACTCCTCAACTACTCTAGTTCTAAGATTATATACTCTATAAGCCTTAGCTTGAGAAGAGTATACAATAAAGTGTCCATCATCTGATTTTTCATCAAACTTGGCTATTTGATCCTTGGTATTCAAGATGGTACAAGGACATCCAAATGACCTGAGAAAACCAATGAAAGGTTTCCTCTTGTGCCAAAGTTCATAAGGAGTCGTACCATGAGTCTTGACTACTAAAACTCTGTTTTGCACATAGCAAGCAGTGTTTACTGCCTCTGCCCAGAAGGTATGGGCAGTTTAGAGTCAGACAACATACTTCTTGCAGCTTCAATTAGTGTCTTGTTTCTCCTCTCAACAACACCATTTTGCTTAGTCCTAGGAGCACTATATTGTCTTGTAATACCCTTTTCATCCCAAAATGTATCAAGGATTTGGTTCTTGAATTCAGTTCCATGATAACATATTATGATTTTGACCTTGTGATCACATTGAATCTTAATTTTTTTAAGATGAAACTTTTTAAGATCTCAGGAGTCTCATCCTTATTTCTAGGGAAGAAGACCCACGTGTTGTAAAGTCATCTGTGATCACCAAGCCGTATGACGTCTTTCCTAGACTCATTACACTAGTGGGGCCAAAGAGATCCATATGTAACAAGTGTAATGGAGTAGTGATGGAGTTTCTTTCCTTTGGCTTGTGAGATACCTTGTGTTGCTTCTCTTTGAGGCATACAACACAGTGGTCATCACTTGTAAACTCTTTCTTTGGCATTCTAGTTACCAAATCATTCTTAATTAATTTATTCATGTTTTAAAGTTTACATGGCACATTCTTTTATGCCAGAAGAAAGACTCATCACTATTGGCTTTAGATAGAAAGCATGAAACTTCTATAAAGGGAGATGTTTCTCGCAAGTCCATCTTGTACATGTTTCCTTTCCTAGGGGCTCTGAGCAGGATATGATCATGAGAAATGACCATCCCGGGCCTGAGAACAATGCACTCATGCTAAGTAAAGAGCATGTTATGACTCTGATCACAAAATTAAGATACACTCAAAAGATTGTATCCAAGCTCCTTGACAAAGTTTACCTTCTCAATGCTGAGCTTTACCATTTGTGACCCTGCCCCTTCCGGTAATGTGACCTCCAGTATCTCCTCCAAAAGCAATTGGCCCTCTATAAATTTTATCAAAATTTTGGAGTAGTGACACATTACCTGTCATGTGCCTGGAACAACCACTGTCAATGATCCATACATTCGTGTTTGTCTTGAGTTGATCCTGCACAAAAGAGATGGTTAGTTACATTCGGAAACCCAAGCCTTGTTGGTCTTGGTCTTATCAAAAGAAGTTGAATCCAATGCAACAGTGATTGATCGTATGGTTAGATTTGAAGGATCATTTGTTGATGCTAATGAAGAACTTTCACTCACTTGGTCTTTCGTTGTCCTCCACACCACCTTTGGAAGCTTAGACTTGACCTTCATCTAAGACCCCGTTCCCAGGAAGCCTCACAGTTGGTTAATCATAGCATAAAATCATTTTTATAGCAAATTTTGTAGCGGAATAAAATAAACATTCACTTAAAACTTGTAGTTCATATTGTAATCATACATTTGTCTTTCAAATAGAATAAAAACATAGTACTTTGTCTTAAGTTACAATAAAAGATTTCATAAACAAGAATGCCATCCATTGCCCTCCAAGTAACTCTCAACCTGGTGCCATCCTCAGCATCAGCATTTACCTACCAACTATTATGCATAAAAGTCGGCTTTGCTGAGTGAGTTCTAGTTTTAGATAATATAAGAAAATATAAACTTTATCCTTCTTATAATGACCATGCATACATCATAATACATAGCATTTGCGTCTTAATAAGCATGTTCGTTATCTTTCCTTCTTTTATTATCTTTCAATTCATCATAAACAAGATTGCACAAAGCAAGAGCTCCCTATTTCGCATGGTAGTTTCACTGCCAGCATCGCATGGCAGTTTCACCCAACTTTCGTTGGAATTCCATGGCTGCGAAATTACCTGCGAAACTATAGTTACGCATAAAACTCACAGTTTGACAGCTTGAGCACACAATTTCGCTGTATGGACAGGCAGTTTTGCAGAACGTAAAAAAATTACGAACCAGCCCGTTTTTAACCCAAAATCGTAACTTTTTACGTCCAAACCCTTAGTTTATCATCCATGAGACTATATCTAAGCTTTTTACATGATTTCATACGTACAAATGTGACCTTTATGCGATTCTTTGCAACTTTTTAAAACCCAAAACCCTAGAATTCGGGTTTGACCTACAGAAGGGTTTAGAAGCTGATTCTTACCTAGATTTCTTGTTCCTTTCTTATGGTTTCATGCTCTAACCCTAGATCTTCAATCCCTTCCCCAAAGAGGCTTCAAATCTAGAGTTTTCTTCACTCTCTCTCTCTACTTTCTCACTCTAGAATTTGGTGGCTAGGGTTGAGCAATGGAGAAGATGGTGGCTGGTTAGGTGGCTTAAGGGTTGATTGTGGGCTTTTAATCACTTAGGCTATTACTCAATAAGGCTAATTTAGCCCATGACAAATTTTCTTCCTTTATTTTTTATTAGATACCTATTAATTAAGCCTATTATCATTGATGACTCGTTTTGACTTTTCGGGGTGTTACACTTCAACACTTTGGAAGTTTTGACAACTTTGGAAGTTTTGACAACTTTGGAAGTTTTGGAGACTGGACCTTCGGAAGATCTTGCTATCACTACAGCATGGTTTAGTATTTCGGAAGTATTCCTTTCTTCCGAGACCAACTTTTCTTCCGAAGGCAAATTTTCACTTGTGTTCTTCTTCATTTTGGAGCTTCCGAAAGGAAAAGAGTTTCCTTCTGAATCTTGCTTCTTCTTCAAACTCTCAGAAGTTTCTTTCTTGGCCATGTGGACAGTATTTTTTGGATTGTAGAGCCAATCCTTTGCAAGATGATAAGTACTACCACACATGACACAGTCCATTTTCTTCCTTCCAAGAGTCTTCCGTTGGGAACAAGACTGAACTTGATCACTTTCCTTCTCCATCTGTGTTGGGTATTCTACCTTTGAAGAAATTGAAGATTTCTAATATTATTGAAGTTGAAGACTTGAAGAACAAAAGCAACAAAATATTAGTCTAGGGTTTATTTTGTAATTATTGTAAATGCTAGATTAGTATAAATATTAACATATATTATCATTATAAAGTGTGAATGGTTCTCCACCAAGTGTGGGAATTAGTTCCATCACCAACAACATCATCATTCTTCATGGATGATGATTTCATCATCAAATCAATAAACAACAAACATTAAACACTTTTGTGTTCATCATTATTATATATTAGCATCGAATCATCAAGTTTTGTTATTATCAATATGAATCCTAAGATCCAAGCTCAACGATCTCGTTCATATCGGGAAAACACAATTGGTAATAGAGCCGGAGTTGATGGATTCATATTGATTTTGATAAGATTTCATGGTTATATTGCTAAAATTATTGAAGATCTGAAGAACACTTGGGGAAAAAGTTAGTGTGTTCTTCATGAGAAATCCAATGATTTGGATTCAGCAACATAATGCTACAATAGCAATTTCATCAACAATCAATTCAACAATACAAGATCCGATGCGGACCTTGCAAGAAAGCGAATGAAAGAGGCTGCCTCAAGGATCAAGAAGCTACGGATTGCTTGCGAATGAAAGGGGCTACCGTAGGCAGCTTTTGTGAATGAGAGGAGGCTGCCAATTAGGGTTGCGATTGAATGTGGGGCTGTCGTCGCTAGGTTTTAGTCGAATGGAAGGAGCTGCCATAGGTGGCCATTCTCGGCCGAATTAGGGTTTGCGAATTAGGGTTTTCGAGAAGATGGATTGTGAGGTTTCTCATTACTTGGGCTCAAGGATTAAAGGATTGGGCTGTGATCATTAAAACAAAAAGAAAAGGTGGGCTCGGTTTTATTTGTATGGGCCGCCAACATCAAAAAGAAAAGGTGGACTTGGGTTTTAGCTTAAAGCTATGAAAGCAAGCTATAACAACAAAATAAAAACAAAAATTGGTTGTTCTAAAGTTTTGAAGATCTCGCTTCCGCATCAACAACAAAAATTTCTTGGCTTTGAACAACTATTCAAAAGAATCAACATCAAGCTTCAATTCACATCGGAAATCTACAATTTAAGGGAAGTATTGTTGGGTATTCTACATTGAAGAAATTGAAGATTTCCAATATTTTTGAAGTTGAATACTTGAAGAAAAAAAGCAACAAAATATTATTCTAGGGTTTATTTTGTAATTATTGTAAATGCTAGATTAGTATAAATATTAACATATATCATCATTGTAAAGTGTTAATGGTTCTCCACCATGTGTGGGATTTAGTTCCATCACCAACAACATCATCATTCTTCATGGATGATGATTTCATCATCAAATCAATAAACAACAAACATTAAATACTTTTGTGTTCATCATTATTATATTTTAGCATAGAATCATCAAGTTTTGTTATTATCAATATGAATCCTAAGATCCAAGCTCAACGATCCTGTTCATATCGTGTAAGTTCTTTTAGGGTGAGAACTACCTTTGGAGCTGGATGGTTCAAGTTGTGTAGCAGTGGTACACAACTGATTAACCTTCTTCATGATGTTGGGATGATTTAGACATAAACTAGAACTCCTGGTACTAGAGTTCAAGTTTGAGTCTTCAGCCTTAACCACTTCAAAACCTACAGAGATAAAAACTTATTTCTACATTGAGTTAAAGGTGGCCTTAATCTCTTGAGCCTTCTTGGATTTCCTCTTGGCTTTTCTGTAACTCCAGGATAATCAAACTTGAATCAAATCATGAAGATTATAGATCAAATAATGAATAACACAATGAAAACCCCTTTGATCTTCAAATTAGATTGCAAAATATGTTTACAAGTAATCTCCCAATCTATTGGTCATACAACCATTAGTCTAATCCTAATAACAATTAGGCTATTTATAGTGAATATAATATTCACTAATTACATTTAACCCCCTAGACTTATGCTAATTAATGAAATTACATATAAAACATAAAAATGACTAAAAACAAGATAAAATATATTTTGTTTACACAAAATATATTTATTACAATAAAACTTCTAGTCATCTAAATCTTCAACGTCTCGTCTTAGTTCTTCGTCTCGAACGTGTCGGGTTTGACTTTTGTTGACTTTGACCGTGATGTTGACTTTGACTGTGTTGATAATATAGACTATGTTGTACAACTCCAACAATACTCCCCCTTAGTCTATCATTATCAACGTCTTAAAACAAAATCAGCACCAAGAAGTCAACCATAGAAAGATCTTCAAATTGAATCTTTCTAAATCTGATGAAAAAGATTATTCATCTCTTAAGCTCCCCCTATTTATATGCTCCCCCTTTTCGAGTGCATCCTTTGTGAGAATATTGGAACAGCTTTCCCAAATCTCTAAACTTGAGTGCTTCAGAAGATGTAGGAGGAGGATTTCTAGCTCGGTATCTTCTGCAAACTTGAGTAACATGTTCTCTGAACATGTACACTGCTCAACTGATGATCGGCCATCACTTACAGCAAAAATCTGAAACACATTCACAAACACAATCTCGACATTTCTAATTAGATCATTTCATTTTAACAAAATAAACCCGTGTTTATCTGTGTTTGAAAACAAGCGAACCCGTGTGCGTTTATGCGCAATTTCTATGAAATGCATGAAAAATAATAAAATGTAATCAGCATAATATGGAAGACCTAAATGAATATTGAAATGAAAATTTATTATAAATTTTTTTATTATATACATATATTATAACATTTTTTTATCTATATATTTTTTTATAACCGAGAACTGAATCGATCATGAGATCACATCCTCAAGATATACTTTAGCACAAAGATGAATTTAAACATCGACAGCAATGAGATCACACTGATAACTGAATCTAATTACAGTCTTTGAATGATTTTTGAAATTCTCAAACAAATCAATAATGATTGCTGATATGTTTGTCCACTTAAACTCATGCCTTATCTTTTTCAACAAGCAACAGATGATTCGTTAAGGTTCGATTAAATACTTTAGAATGCTAGGACCCCACAATCATTTGGCAAAAACCCTCACCCAACCTCAGGATTTCTTGAATTTTGTTACGTTTATTATAGAGCAAGGCGTGTGCATTAGTGTGCAAGTGATTATCAACAGAATATTGCATTCTGTGATGAATTCATTGTTTAGATGATTTCACACTACTTAGACCAAAATGGTGAGAGCTCTAGGTCTATACTCACGTATAACAAAGGAGATGACCATTTAATCATGTGCTGATGAGAGCCCCATGTCTGTACTATCGTACATCAGAGGAGATCATCACTCCAAGTCAGTACTTCCATACAACAGAGGAGATTAGCACAAACACAAGACATATAAATACACCAGACATAACTCAAAGATATGACATATATGATTTTTATCATGGTGGGTGAAAGATCAATTCTCAATCCAATTTTTGTCGGGACTCAGTTTTTGTGCAGGACAAAATGATTGCGTAAATCCAGACTTCCATAAGCATGATGTTTTAATTTAAATCATTATGTTGCTGTCTACTTTATTCTTCAGACTGAGTCTACCAAGCATATCTATAAAGAATCTGTTTGTTTTTCTATTATTTGCAATTAAAAATAAGATGTAAATCAGATAACAGCATCAGTTACTATTATTTCTCATTTTAAAACGCAAGTCATGCAAAAACAAGCATTTCAAGATGATATACAATCATTTCTCAGTCATTTCGAATCAACTTCCCAGTTGTCTTTTTATTATTTTTATTGAGACTCTCCCCCTAAATTTTATTTTTGCAAACCCCTTGTTTTTTTTGGTATTGTTTATATATTTTTTTATTTTTTTATATTTTTTATTATTTTTTATAAAACTATGCAAACATAGAAATTTAGCAAAGAAGATCTTCCAAATTACACTGATAACAAGATAAGAAATGAATGATCAAGAAATATGTAGTGAGTGATTTTTGAAGTTGTCGAACTCAAAAATTTCACTGAATCTGTGATTGATAGACAATTCAATTAAAAATTTGTGAATTTCAGATGTGTTTCATCATCAAAACATGATTTGAATCACAATTAGCAGTTAAATTCATCAAATTCAAGTTAATTTGTTGAATTTGTGTTCGAAAAAGATGAACTGGAAAGAAATGGATGTTAGAAGAATGATTATCGGTATAAATCATGTCTAATTGGAAAGTTTCAATCCAATTCATCAACATTTGAAGAATTTCAGAAGATTTGAGTTGGTTACATTCATATGAACATGATGAATGTGGCGCATGAGTTGAGATTGGCTGAAAAATTTGTCTAAGTGTTAGGCGTTTGACTACTGTTTAGTCGCTTTAACACTGTGTGGACGTTTTTAGTTCAGACGTTTGACTATTGTTGAAGAAAAAAAAGGCCAGACGCATCATCTTTGTTGAGACGTATTAGAACTGTTTAGACGCTTGACAACTGTTGAGGCGCTTTACAACTGTTTAGGCGCATTTCAACTGTTCAGTCGTTTCACACTGTTCAGACGCATCAACATGGGCGTTTTGGAAAATTTTTCTAAGGCATTCCCTTAGACGTCTCTCAACTTTGGCGCATCAACTGTTTGAGAGTATAATCACTGTTCAGGCGTATCACCTTTGACACTTAGAATTTTTTTTTAAAAAAGAAAATTTTTCAAAAACTTTTGCATTTATTTTCTTAATTCAAAATCTAAGAAAAACAACAAAAATATAAGAATGGTGAAATCAGAAGATACTGAAAATAGAGTTCCAAAACTTAAAAATAGAGCTGATTTCAAAAATTGGTCTCTTAGGCTAAAACAACATTTTAATTCCATTGACACTGATATTTGGAAATCTATAGAAAAAGGACCATACATTCCTATAATCACTGATAGGCCTGACAGAGGGTTTGTTTATACTAAAGATTCTCAAGAACCCTATCCTGAAGATGGTCTTCAAGGAGATGATCTGAAAAGAGTAAAGAATGATATCAAAGCATATTACTTGATGTGTAAAGGACTACCTTTGGAAGTTCTTGCAAGGCTTGATGCATATCAAACTGGATACACCTTATATAAAGCCTTAAAGACCATTTGTGAAGGAGGCAAGGAGATTCAAAATCTCAAGAAACAAAAGTTGAAAAGACAATTAGAATTGTTTCAACATTTGTCTGGAGAAACCATAAATCAGATGATGAACATATTTGTTCAACTTACAACTGAGATGTCAACAGCTGGTATTAAGCCTGATCTTGAAGATCTAAATCTTAGACTACTCAATGCTTTACCCTCATCATGGAAACAAACAGTAACCTTACTAAAGCATACTGAGAAGTTCCCTATGGATCTAGATTTACTTATTGCCAAGATAGAGTCAGTAGAGATTGATGAAAGCTCAAGGAACAATGATAGAGCAGCATCAATGTCTCAGTATCAGTTTGTTGCTTCTCCTGCAACCACTATTGAGAATGCATTTATGGCAAAAAGTGAGAAAAATGCAGAAGAAGTGGGAGATTTGTTTGTTAGAGCAGGATTTTTCACTGACTCATCATTTAGCAGTGTTCCTACTTATACAACTCAGTCTCATTCTCAATCTCCTCCTAAATCTCAGTCTTAAACATCTAATGTTCAAACAGAGACTTTTTCATCTAACTCTGCTAAATCTAGCAAAGTTAAAGAAGTGATAAACATCCTATTAGAGGATGAAGAGTCTAAAATTGCATTCACTGCATTTATGGCTAGTTTTCAAGCATATCAAGGTAGCCATTTAACTCAATTAGATTTTGTTTTGCAGGATTTGTTTGAGATGGATCCTGAAGATGATGAAGAGATGGACTTAAACTGGCAGATGGTGATGATTGCCTACAGAACACAAAAACATTCATATGTCAATAGGAAATACAAGCCAAGTGCTAACAAGACTGTTGGGTTTGATAAGTCAAAATCTAGATGTTTTAACTGTAACAGTTATGGACACTTCTCCAGAGAATGTAAAGCTCCAAGGAATAATGGAGCAAATGCTCAATCAAGTTCTAGCAATCAAAGGTTTCAACCAGCTCAGAAGACTTTTCAAAAGCCTTATCAAAGTCTTCCTATGCCTGAGCTTAAAGATGAAACAAAATCATCTGATGAAATCAAGAAAGCTTTAGTAGTCAGCATTAAAGATGGTTATGATTGGAGTGCATATGCAGATCAGTTTACTAATGATTTAACATCAAGTTTATCTCTTGTTGCAGAAATCCAGGGAGAAGATTAGTCAGAAAACAATGATCCAAAGGTGGAAAGTAAGAATGAAGAAGATGACTATGATTGGAGTGACAAGTCTGATCCTAAGGAGGATACAAATGAAGTAGCTCTAATGGCACAGTCTGATCAACCAAAGGTTGACACTTCATCTTCAAAATCTGAAACCATATCTCCAAAATTCCCTGAAATCCCATCTGAAGTGAGAGAAAAACTCTACACTAAATCATGTTATGAACATGTTGAATACTATAGAAACTACTCATTCAAAATCTGTGAGAAACTAAAACAAGAAGAGTCTATGCATAGCAAACTAAAATCCGATCATAAAACAGCAGATCAAAAGATTATCTCTCTTCAAACTTCATGGAACAAAACTATAAAAGATTTAGAAATTGTTTCTAAACAATTGGAAAAGATGACCAAAAATCTTGAACAAGAGAAGATAGCACATGGTGCTACTCAAATGGATCTGGCTAAAGTAAAAAGTTCAAAAATGATTGTAGAAAAACTGGTAAGTGAAAGAAAAGATAAACAAAAAGCAGGGTTAGGTTTCACTCATGAACCTATGCCTGAATCTATTACAAACACTCTACTAGAGAACTTCAATACACATGATCATTCTCCTGAAAATAAAGCTAAACTTAAAGCTTTTAAGATCAAAAACAAGAATTCAGAAGAAAAAAGGAAAATGTACAAGTGTTTGTTAAAAATGATCAAGAAAAGATTAAAAATGGTCATCCAATCAAGATAAAATCTTATGAACCAAAACAAACAAAACAAACCACTTCTGATCAAATTCATGTGTATTAGAAGAAGTGAAAGTTCAAAGCAAAGAAAAAGATAAACAACAGGTAGGAACATCAGAAGATTCAAACACTATTAATCTGAAACAAGTACAATCTGAAAAGGAATCTTCTTCTAATGATGTTCAATCTGAAAGTAAACCAAGTTCTTCTAAATCAAAGAATCAAATAAGAAGAAATAAATCATCAAAAACAACATCTGAACGAAACAAAAGTTTAGAAAATTTGATCAATGCAACAAATCAAGCAACAAAACTTAAACCGATAAAATTTGTGTCAGCTGGTTTATTAAATATGAATTCTCTTTAAAACAACAAAGTAAATATTATGAACAAATCTCACTCTGGTCTGAAATCAAGTTCAGATTCTAAGACTTCCGCTGTAGCAAAAAGATTTGTTCATAATGCATTCAAGAAGGAAGTTCATGTTAAACAAATACAAAATAATTTGGCACAAAATCAAACTGTGAAAAATGAAAGACAAAAGATTAACTATTTGACACCAAAATCAAACATTGTGTCAATGTCAAATGTTAACAAAAAGTTGTTTTTAACTCCACAAAAGTAATGTGAAATTTGTGACATGAAAAATCACAATACTGCTGAGTGCTATTTCAACAAGTATTGTCACATATGTGACATGAGAAACCATTCAGCAGATTGTTATTTTAACAAATATTATACTTATTATGATGAAAAGACTCATAATACTGCAAATTGTTATTTTAGAAATAGATCTCTTACTAGAGGATTTGCAAAATCAAACATGAGCAAAGGTTATGTTAATCCTTAATATTTGAGAAATCAAACTGATGGATTTTAAAAATTCCCTAATCAACCTTCTTCAGGTTTGAGATCTTTTCAAAAGAACAATTATGTGAGATCTAAACAAAATATGCAAGAACAATTCATACCAAGATCTGTAAGAATGATTAATAAAAATATTAGTCATCAATACATTTCAAAAGTTGATCAATCAAATGATATGAATGTTATCAAAAATAAATCAAACAATTTTCAAAACAATTTCCAAAATAAGATTGGTAAATTCATCAAGAATTAACCTGATTTGAATAATCTTCATTACAAACAATTTACAATTGTTGATAAATTTGGAAAACCCAAGACCATCTCGGCTTGGGTAGATATCTCAACTTAATTTTCTTGTTGTGCAGGTACGCCCAAAAAGACCACTCAATACATGGTATGTGGATAGTGGGTGTAGCCGGCATATGACAGGCAATCCTGCCTTGTTACAAGATTTTAAGTTAAAGGATAGAACTCACGTCGCCTTTGGTGGTGATGCTGGAGGAAAAATAACCGGAGAAGGAACAGTATCAAATGGGATAATAAGCTTTGATAAAGTCAACTTTTGTTCATAGTTGAACTTTAATCTTTTAAGTGTATCTCAAATATGTGATAAATCATACTCTATTCTATTTGATGATTCATTTTGTTATGTTTTGAAGCCAGGTCTTAAGATAAGCAAAGATTATGTGATTGTTACAGCTGAAAGAGATAGAGATGTATACAAGCTGGATATGTCTCAAGTTGATCCTTCAACTGAAACAACATGCCTAATTGCTAAGGCATCAATATGAAAGCCAACTTTGACATAGACGTCTCGGACATTCAAATTTCAAGAATATGAACAAGCTTGTAGCAGGAAATCATGTCATTGGACTTCCATCTAAGAAGTTTGCAACAACTGATCACTGCTCAGCATGTTTGAAGGGAAAGCAACACAGAGCGTCTTATAAGTCCGAGCTCATAAACTCAACATCCAAACCTCTTCAAATGTTACATATGGACCTTTTTGGACCAAGAAATGTCAAGAGTATTGGACGAAAATCATATTGTTTAGTTATCATTGATGACTATACAAGATTTTCATGGGTTTTCTTTTTATATGCCAAATCTGAAACGGCTGATTTACTAAAAGAATTTATCATTAAAGTTGAAAATCAATTAGAAAATAAAGTGAAAATAATAAGAAGTGATAATGGAACGGAATTCAAAAATGCTAACATTGAAATGTTTTGTGCACAGAAAGGGATAGCTCATCAGTTCAGTGCTCCCAGAACTCCTCAACAAAATGGAGTTGCTGAAAGGAAGAATAGAACACTGATTGAAGCTGCTCGTTCTATGTTAGATGATGCAAAAATTCCTATCACTTTTTGGGATGAAGCTATATCAACTGCGTGTTTCGTTCAGAACAGAATCTTAATTATGAAAGATAAAATGAAAACTCCATATGAGTTAATGTTTGGCAGGAAACCGAACATAAACTTTCTAAAATCATTTGGTTGTCCTGTTATGATTCTTAATTCAAATGATATAGGAAAATTTGAAGCAAAATCTGATAATGGATTTTTCGTTGGATACTCATATGTTTCAAAAGCCTATCAAGTGTACAACTCTAGGACAAATATAATTCTTGAAACATTCAACGTTAAATTTCTGGAAAATTCTTTTCCATCAGTTTCAAATGGTCCTGCATGGTTATTTGATTTAGATTCATTATCAAACTCTCTTCAATCTAACTTGTTTAATCAACCAAATTGTCTTGATTCTACAGTTAAGAAGAACTCTAGAGGAGATCTTGGATCTTTAAGTGAGGATTCAGATTCTGATGACCCAGATGATTCTAGCTCAGACTACCCATTTTTATCATTTTTCAAGGACTCAACAATACAATTCGATGACAATAATCATGATAATACAGTTTCAGATCATTCAGTTTCATTTGATCAGGAAGGATCACAACATATTCCTAATGATGGTAATAAGTTTGTGCTACCTGAGTCAGGAACATCATCCATCTCTTGTGATGTAGTTGATACTGGTAACTTTGATTACTTTATCAACTCACCGACTCAAATTCCAAACTTCAATCCACATTCTTCTACTTTGTTACATGAGTTTCCAACTTGAACCAAACAAATCTGGATGTTAATGTTCAATGTGATAAGATTCCAACATCTCGTATTCACAAGAATCATCCAATTTCTCAGATTATTGGTCCATTGAATGAGAGAACAACAAGGAGTAAATCAGAACAAGCAAACGTGTGCTTATACTCTTGTTTTCTTTCTCAAATTGTTCCTAAAAATGTTACCGAAGTATTAAAGGACAATGGTTGGATAGAAGCCATGCAAGAAGAATTACTTCAATTTCGCAAACAAGAAGTGTGGAATTTGGTGGATCTACCTGAAGGAGAAAATGCTATAGGCACGAAATGGTTATTTAGGAAAAAGACTGATGATCGTGGTGTTGTAATAAGGAACAAAGCGAGACTTATTGCACAAGGATACACACAGGAAGAAGGAATAGATTATGATGAAGTGTTTGCACCAGTTGCAAGACTTGAATCCATTCGAGTTTTCCTGGCTTATGCTTCATTCATGAAATTTAAGGTGTATCAAATGGATGTAAAGGGTGCATTTCTATATGGTCCTATCACTGACGATGTGTTTGTGAAGCAACCTCCGGGCTTTGAGGATGCAGAATTTCCACATCGAGTATATAAGCTGAGTAAAGCTTTATATGGACTTCATCAAGCCCCTAGAATTTGGTATGAGACGTTATCACAACACTTAATCCAACATGGATACACAAGAGGGAAAATTGATCCAACTTTATTCATAAAGAAGGATAATGATGATCTCTTATGTGTACAAGTGTACGTTGATGACATCATATTTGGTTCTACCAGTCCAAAATTGTGCAATGAATTTGAAGAAATCATGAAATCACGGTTCCAAATGAGTTCTATGGGAGAGATTAATTTCTTCCTTAGACTTCAACTCAAGCAAATTGACGATGGAATTTTCATCAATCAATAGAAGTTTGTTGACAAGTTCTTGAAGAAATTTAAGTTGCAAGACTGTCAGTCCATATGAACTCCAGCAGATGTTAACACCAAGATTGAACCTGATTTAAAAGAAATCTATTGACCAAACGTTATACAGATCAATGATTGGTTCTTTGATGTATCTTACTGCATCTAGACCAGACATTATGTATGCTGTTTGTGTTTGTGCCAGGTATCAATCAGACCCGAAAGAATCTCACTTAATTGCTGTTAAAAGGATATTCAGGTATCTCAAAGGTAAACCAGCCTTAGGGCTTTGGTATCCTTACGAGGGTAACTTTGAACTACATGGATATACAGATAGTGATTATGGTGGATGTTGTCAAGATAGAAAATCTACTTCGGGTGGGTGTTAATTTCTTGGTCCCTGATTAGTCTCGTGGCAATGTAAGAAAAAAACAAATGTCTCTGTTTCAACTGCAGAAGCTGAGTACATTGCTGCATCAGCAGGATGTTCTCAAATCCTCTGGTTGCAAAATCAACTACTGGATTATGGGTTCAATTTTCTTAAAACACTAATTTACATTGATAACACTGCTGCTATGTTCATTACAGCTAATCTTGTTCAACATTCAAAAACAAAACATATCAAATTCGATATCATTTTCTCAGAGATAACTCTGAAGAAGGATTAATCATATTGATTCAAATTGCAACAGAAAAACAGTTAGCAGATCTATTTACTAAAGCCTTCTTACTAGGACGGTTTGAGTATTTGGTAGAGTCAATTGGTCTTATAAATCATATGTGAACTCTCTAAATCAAAAGATCATAATAAGTGATCCTCTCATTGTTAATTGCCTGTTTATATTTTGTGTGTGTGTGATTCTTGTTTCCTTAGAAAAATCAAATACAGAAATATAAATCAAAACTACAAAAATAGAGTCTTTTTCTAATTATCAGTTTACCTTTTTTAGAAAGGAATATGTTATGCAATATGTGAGAAATGATAGTACATTAGTGAGATCAGTTGCATACTTCACTCATTAATAAAGTCTGACATGATCAGATATGATGTGTAGACAATATCTGACTATTATACTGAAAAAGTAAATTCTTGTGATCACACTAAATCTTAATGCTTGTGTGTATTCATCTGAGTACTTTTGAGTTGTTTTGGCTTATCAGATTGATTGCTTGTTAAGTTACACCACTCACACCTGTTGATAATGTGTTTAATCATGAGATCTGTTACAAAGCATCATATCACTTCTCTGTTATGAGTCATCATAGACCTGAAGTGTTGAGATATCCTTTGTTGTTAGTGATTACAGACCTGGATTCTCTTTTTGATGCAACAGATGCCAATGTGCACAAACTATTCAAATGAATAGTAAGAGCTGATCAAATGGTTATCCATGATCTTTCTCTATTAATTTAAGTAACATGAATCTGATGATACATATGTTTCAGGTAATAAGTTGAGTATGTGTTCTTTCTTGCATGTCATGATGATGGTTGAGCTCTCTCAGTCTCTGTATGATTTACATCATGTCATATCTAAAGCTACCCTAATCAATCCACGAATTGAAAAAGTAAGTGAGTTGATAATTTGTCAAAAACACTCATTGTCTGTCCTTAGATCTTGTGTCTCCTTTGTTGTGATATCACTGACCTGGAACACACTTGATCAGGATTTATTCATTGTCTATGACTATTCCCATTTCTTTTATTTTAATGTGCTGATCTTCATTAATATGATCTCACTGCAGACATTAATTCTTTTGTCTATATTAGATTTTGATTTTGCTTTCATTTTGATTTTATGCATGTTTTTTGTGTGTGAAGGAAATGTTACAATGAGATGTGTGAACTTCTTATGATACCTTAGGAAACTTATAAGTTTTTCAAACTTAAAAGTTTAGGGGGAGTAATAAATGGAAGACTTGTTCTCAGAAAATAATCAAAATCAAAACTAAAATGTTGAATTAAAAGGATGATGCTATATGTTTAAAGTATATGTGTATCTTGAAAATGAAAGTTTTGAAATACTAATTTGAACCTATATAAATTTGCAAGTTTGCAAGTGAAAAGGCTTTTGTCAAAAGTTGAAAATTAGATGATGCCAATTGATTTTATGTTGAGACTAAATGAAGGGACAAAATAAATTTAAAAAAAATAAATAAAATTGTTAAAAAATTAAAAATTGAGAGTGCAAAATGCAAAAAGTTCAAAATTGAAGGACTAAAAGGTAAAAATTTGAAAAATTCAAAATTATGCTTAAAATGTTTAAATATTAGTATGAAATATTACTAAATGTTTAAACAGTGTGCAGGTGAAGAATTTGGAAAACACAAGTGTAAGACTCATGAAAGTCCACTCATGCGCCTAAACAGTGTGCATACGTCTAAATAGGAGCATGATGAAATTTTCAGGAATTATACAAGTGTTTGGGCGTTTTTTACATTCCCATGCGTCTAAACAGTTGTAATAAGTCCATGGAATTATACAAGTGTTTGGGCGTTTTTCACATTCCATGCGCCTAAATAGTTGTAACAAGTCTATGAATTTAATCAAGTGTTGGGCGTTTTACACAAACCATGCGCCTAAACAGTGAATGAGTCAGATTTTAACTAAGTGTTAGACGTTTGAAATGTCTCATGCGCCTACACAGTGTGAAAAAGTTTCAAAGTTACAAGTGTTAAGACGTTTCAAGAACTCCATGCGACTAAACAGTGCCTATGCGTCTCAATAGTTCTCATGCGTCTAAAATATCACTTGATATAAATTGAACACTTACATTTGTTTTCTCATTCACACTCAAAATTTTCCACAAACAAGTCTCTGAACTGTCGAATATCAGTCATCATCGAACTCTCAGATACACTTTGATTGCATCAAATCTTGTTGATTGTAGATATTATTTGGATCTATAAACGTAAGTTTGTGATTCGAATCAGTAAATTTTGGTTAAATCATGATGATAGGTATAGGCGTTTGAATGCTATTTGGGCGTTCGAACACCATATCCTTCAAAGTTTAACTAATCAAATTTGAATCATATCTAAAATTGACTCTGGATTGTTGATAAGTATCAGATTGCGAGTAATTTGATATAAAGTTCATCATCTGAAAGTGCAAATGATTTGATAATAGTTCGATCAGTCTGTTAATCGATGAAAGAAGAAGAAGATGAACAGACAGATTCAAAATTTAAAATTAAAAAAAAATTCTTTAAACAAAAAGTAAATAAATCAAAATTAAAATGTTTGATAATAAATTCAAAATGAATAAATTTTAATGTTTCACAAATTAAAATCATAATTCAAAAGTCAAAATCATAAGACAACATTTAATTTAAAGTTATAAGTCAAAATTGCAAATTCATATGTTAAAAATGAAACTCATTAATCAATATTTCAATGTTCTCATAATATTTTCTCTATGTTTTGCAGATGGCAGAATTGAAGTTTGAGCCAAAACATAATGTTGTTGCATACTTAGATGATGAAAACAGAGAAGCTATTGGTTATGAAGAGATTATTCGATTTTTGCTTAGAACAAAATATGTCTATGCAATGTGTGCAAGACCAATGATTAATGGAAGATTGATCAAAAGATTTTGGAGAACTGCAGAAGTAGAAAGAGATGAAGAAGGGAATAAAGTTCTAAGAGCTTTTATTACATCAGACAGAATGCTTGAAGTTTCTGAACAAGCCATCAGAATAGCTCTAAAACTTGGTGAAAATGACCCAGAAGATTTGTCTGAATATACCTTCAATGAATGTAGAGATGTATTTCTACAAATGGGTCATCCTGATCATTTCCCTAAGAAGCAATTCTTCAGAGCACGAGTATATAAACATTGGAAGCTGTTGTGCTATGTATTTCAATATTGCATGTCTAAACGAAGTGCTGGTTGGGATTCATTCCCAGTAGACATTGCATCTCCTATTATTGCTTTAGCCACAAACAGAAGATTCAACATGGCTAAGTGGATAATGAATGGATTCATATTTAATCTTGAAAGAGGAAAGAGAAATAAATACTTGATGTATCCAAGATTTCTCCAATTGCTTATTAATGAAGAGAATCCAGATCTGTATGCTGAAGGAGTTACAGGAGATAAGCTTGTGACAACCGACCTCCAGGTTGTTACCCTAACCCTAGATTACTTGCATCATTATCCATGCTATGAGTACTAATAATTGAAACTATGCAACCCTACTATGAAATTGGAATCAATTCTTGCTATTTGATGTGAATTATGATTTCATGTGATTTTTATTTTTGATTTTTAACCAATTTAGGTTTCTACCATTTTAAAAATTAGTGTTCCGGGAATGTCAACTAGTCACCCTTACAAAATTAAACTCAAGAGAAGACAATTAAAATGTGAGCATACACACTCACACTTGCATAAATTCGGCCATGCATGCATGGGTATGCATTAGACACCTCAAATCACCTTTCCACTAAATAATACATAATACCCAATACTACAAAATTACACTACACAATATTAATTTACAATTAAAATTAAATTAAAACCCTCCCCACTACACTCCAAGATCGGCCGCCCCCTCCCTCACCACTCTCCTCTCCTCTTCACACCACCCCTCTCACCCACTAGCCTTTCATGCATTTCTCTCCATCTCTCTCCCTCTCTCTCCCTTTAATCGATCCACCAGCTGATTCCACACACACACATCTCTCAACACTTTCAAAACTATTCTCTCTAAGCTTTGTGCAAGAAAATTCGAAGACCACACAAAAATCCATTCGGCCAAGACCGAAACCGCAAAGGAGCAGCCTTGTTGCAAGATTTGGTCACACAACCGTGTTTGTTCCACCTTTCCAGCCTTAGTTCGAGTTTCTCCATTCAAGTCCAAGGAGTTTCAAGCCATTCACGGCCATCAACACCCTCCAAACTGTGAGTTATTTCGAGTGTAAGCTCAAGATGTCGGTTTTGTGACATTTCTCTTGTTTTCTTCATTTGACATCTAAGAACCGTGTATTTCTTTGTTGTAGCAGAAACATCTCACCATCATATCATTCTTAAGGAGTTACCAACTTTCTTGAAGGTAAACTTCATGTTTTGTTAGCCATTCTTGAGGTGGAAACCGATTTCCACCATGAAAACCCTCATTTTGAGTGTTTTGACATCATCTAACTTGTGAAAGCTTAAACTCTTGTAAACCAAACTTGTAACCTGCATTTTTATGACTTAATGGACTCCAAAGAACCTGTTTTTAAAAGTTCCAAGTGGCTACATACTCAAACCCACGGTTGATACATGGATTTCACTTTGAAACCCCCTTTCTACATGTAACAACACCCTCTTGAGCATTTGTTTGAAAAATCCTTTTAAACAAGACCCATAACCTACTCATGAACGACTTAATGACACCTTAATAATTTGCTTATGAAGTTAAATGAAGTGTTGGTAACATTTAAACTCAAGTTATGATGGTTTACACTAGTGTAATTGTCGGTTATGACATTTTCTACATATTTGAAGCATATGGATGTATAGATCAACTAGGCAACATGTTGGGACTGAAATTTCAGTAGGTTTTAGTGAATATTTGAAGTGTTAGCAATGTTTAATCTCTGGAATAAAGGACATGATGTGATTTACCCTCTTTTAGTCACTTTCGGGACCCGAAAACATGGTAAAATGACTTAAAAATAGTAAGAATATGAATTTAACATTCTTAAAAAGTATTCCAGGCTCAAAAATGATAAATAAAGTATTCTGGAGTCAATGGATAAGTTAAGTGGTCAAAGACTCAAATAAATGGCATTTTAACTAAAAAACGGGTACAAACCGAGCATAGTTTATGAGAAAATCTATAAAAATAGAGTTCAAAACTAAGATGTATGAAAATCATGTGATTTAAGTAAGATAAGTGATAAAGGACCTAAAAGATTTAAAAACTCGGTCAAATGAGCTTAAAATGGTCAAACCCGGTCAAAACCGCGTATTAACGGGTCAAACGTGAAAACAAGATTTTGACTATAAAAGCCAATTTACACAATTTAAGGACTTGGAAATTTATAAAGAAGTCTCTTAGAAAATACCTACTGGTCCAAAATTTAAATATTTGAAAACTCCAATTTACTATTAAAATTATCCGGCTTTTACCGCAACCGGGAGCGTTAAACGCGCAGTTTTCAAAATCGAACCCGTAGACCAAAGTTTTGAACCACTTACTCCATAATAATCATAATATGACTCAAACAATCTGATTTTGGACATAAATGACATAAAAGGCAAGAAACTAAACTTAAGGGTAGAAACTGTCAATTTTGAAACTTGAGGGACTAAACTGTAAAATTTTTCCAAACCTTATAACCGACTTCCAGGAAGCTAATAAACACTTGAACAATAAAATCTCTTAATATACCTAATCTAATGAAGTGAAAATCCCTAATTTTCTTGAAGACGCCTTGACTTGCCATAAAAGGAAACTTTTTATACAAACTTTCACTAAACCAAAGCCATACCCTATAGCTAAACTCTTGACACCATTGTTGCACTTGATATGAGTTTAGGGCAGTAGCTTATTGCTTAATATGTACTTGTTAGGGTGCTAGACTTGTGACACTTCCTGGCACATCAGGAAACTTTGATTTGGAAACCTAAGGTGAGTTCTAGTGATCCCCCTTTTTACTACTGTTTTGGGATGGAACATGCTCTACTTTTATGAACTATGATTGTGCTTTATTTGATGATACTATGTGAGATTGTGGTTACCTGCTAATGTTTATATCATGATCATTAATTCTTTCGTGAACCGCTTGATTTATATGGATAGATCTATTTGGGGAATCCCCCACACACAGTGGCTTCCGTTCCAGGAAGGTTACCCCACTGAGATCCTGAGGGATCGTTGTGGCATGTAACAAGTTTTGTTAAAATTCTATGGTGAACCATCCGGGCAGGTAGGGTTCACTGGTATGGGGCTCAGTTTCTTCCTTCGGGAATATCCGGTAAAACACAACTTTAGAAGAGGCTAACCGGGGACTGAGTGCAGGGTTGATTATGATTTTATTTCTCCCACGATGATAAACAATGATTATTTTTTTTTTTTTAATCAAAGAAGAATTTATTAAGTCCTTTTGTTTTTGAACTTTAAGCATTTGAATTCACCAACTTTATAGTTGACACAATTTTCTTTTGAGCATGTTTCAGGTAATGTTTGAAGAGATCCTAGTTGTTTGAAGACCTAGACTTATCCCCGTGACATGGCATTGGCTTATTTCCTTGATGAAACATTTGAACAATTTATATTTTGTGTTAAGCAGGTACAATTTTATTTTTATGGTTGATTGTAAAACTTAATTGGGGTCTTGATGTGTATCTAGCCCTGTTACTCTTTAAAACTTTAATGCCATGTGATATTCTCTCCTTTGAGCTCTTATAATGGTTTGTTTCCGCTGCCATATGTTGTTGCTAGTATGTGACGTCCCACCCTATCTGGGCCCGGGGTGTGACAGATTGGTATCAGAGCCAAAGGTTGTAGAGAAGTCGGGAATGCCATAGTAGACCCTAGGCTACAACCCTGATACCCTAGGACTGTCCTTGTGGGAAGTGTTGGAATGATCGGGTTGGGTAAATTGATGATTACACTTGATCAACGTAATCATGAATTTACCGGACGCGTAATTTCCATCACTGATCTTTAGGTTATGGTTGGATTTTTCTGGTTTATATTGATGATTTGAAAACTAATTTTAAAAGGGGATTTAAATGATTTTTATGATGAACTATGTTATCCGATACTACTTGAAGAAACTATTGATCTGGGCAAAACAGACAGCTATATGTTGGAATAACAGATACTATTGCCATCACTACTATTATTAGTACTATTATGTAAATCATGAGCTATGAGAAACCAAATTACTCATGATGTATTTCTTACAGGATAACGATAATGGCTGATAAAGGAAAGGCGCCTGCTCACCCCGACGCTGAGACCGCTCCTACCGGACATCTAAGGAGAGAGAAACCACAGACGGAGTATGAGGCGTACCTCCGGAGATGCGGACATCCAGGGTGGATATCCGTCACGTCCGAAGACACTGAGGCTTCCGAGGACTCTTCCTCCACATCACCTTCCCGAAGCCGAACGCGATCCCACTCTCCTCAAGTAGCTGCTCCGACCCTCTCACCCATCCCACCTATTGGGAATAGGGGTGCGCGTACTGTCACCCGACCTCGCAAAAGCGTTAGACCAGGATCCTCCGTATCCTTTAGGATGCCTCCTCCTCCTCCCCCGCCTGTTAGGATTCCGACATCGGTACCCCCACTGTTTGACCCTCGCGACGAGCGCCTGATGCCGCCGAGACATAGTATGTATGACGGCCCCACTGTACTGGCTGGTGATAGGTACTCCCAGTCGAGTCGCCGGGCGAGTGATGTAGGACCCTCCGATGCGACACTAGATGAGATTTTGAGGACTGTTCGCCGTCATGAGCTGACTGTTCAGCACGCCACTCGAACTTCTCAGTCGGCCTAGTTCCAGGCGATGATGGCTACACAGGGAGTGAAGCGTTTGGAGCAGGAGCAGAGGAAGAAGGGTACAGGGTGGTTTGGATGGTTAAAGAGGAAGTGGATGTGAGAACTGGAGTACTCAGTGGGATTTATCTGTCTGTGGACAGTAGAAGGAAACTATTGAATTCTTATTTGAGACTATTATTTTTATATTATGGGGGTGATGGCACCTTCCAAATTGTAAGAGCATGACTCTGATTCTACTCGTTTGGATGATACTATGTTGACTGCTTTTGAGATGCTAAAAACTTTTAAACTGTCTGTATTAAACTGCTATATGTTTTGTTGTGCCTTGTGATTATCTGTGCCTTTTCTAAATTGTTGCCCAACTATTATATCATGTTTTGAATTGGACATTTAAGGTTCTTTAGTGGGTTGTAAATACATGTATGTGCATGCTATGATTCCTCTTCCGAGGCATGGTGCGATAGGATAATGATGCCTAGGCTATCCGAAACAAAATTTATGAGATGCTAAACGAATCTATTTGTGATACTATCAGAATGCCGACTCGCAGAGGAACACGTTTTGGTCGACGTGGAGCCACCAGAGGCCGCCATGAGGGAGCAAGGCCTACTGGAACCCAACCTACTCCACCAGGGACTCCCCACGGGGAGAATACTAATCAAGAGAGTGACGAAAGGATTGCTAACCTCGTAGCTCAGCAACTGGCCAACGCCATTCCGACTATCATTGCTCAGATAAATGCAGACCGGGATAACACTACTGGGAATGAACGGCCGATAAACGATGAGAGCCACGATGATGAAGCTGAGGAGTTAAGGAATGGGTGCTCTTACAAGACCTTTATGGCCTGCAAGCCCAAGGACTTCTATGGCACCGAGGGTGCTATAGAGACTTACAGGTGGATCGACGAAATGGAAGCCGTCTTAGACATCAGCGAGTGCAAGATGGAGCACATGGTGAGATTTGCATCACAATCTCTCAAGGGATCAGCTCTTGAATGGTGGAAGTCCATTACCCAGAGCCGTGGAAGAAACGTGGCAAATCGAATGGGTTGGACTGAATTCCGAGAGTTAATGACCAACAAATATTGCCCCATCAATCAACTCGAGAAGCTGGAGACAGAATTTTTAAGCTTGGAGATGAAGGGACCCAACTACACCGAATACATCAATCGTTTCTTAGCCCTGTCCCGACTTGTGCCACATTTGGTGACGCCAGAAGCCAAAGGTGTAGCACGGTCATCTGGGGACTACACCCAAGAGTTAGGGGTATGGTTCGTGCCTCTCAGCCTGTGACCCTACAAGCTGCTGTCGACCTTACCAGCAGTCTGACTGACGATCTTATTAGGGCTGGATGGACCGATCAAGGAAGGGCTGATGAGAAGAAGAAGTTTGTTGGAGACAAGAGGAAGTGGTTTGAAGCAAAAAGAGTGATTGGAAGTAGCAGTGGGTCGAGTAGAAGGAATTCTGAAGGAGTGAGACGTGATGATCAAGGAAGCAAAAACCGGAGATTGTATACGGGGACAAGCCCACTCTGCAGCAAGTGCAAGTTACATCATCAAGGAGAATGTAACCCGATGCCCTGTTTTAGGTGCAAGAGAACAGGCCATCTAATTAAAGACTGTACTTATGTACCGGGGAAACAATGCTACGAGTGTGGAGACCCAGGGCATATGAGGAACAAGTGTCCTAAGCTGGGTAGAGACAAGGATGCCAAGCCAATAAGCCTAAGGGAAGAGCTTTCGTTATGGACCCAGCAGGAGCTCGTAAGGAACCCGACGTTGTCAACGGTACGTTCCTTGTAAATAATCATCCCGCTACTGTACTGTTTGATACTGGAGCGACTGCTAGTTTTATCTCTAGTACCTTTAGGCAATTGATTGACTTAGACGCATGCACCTTGACTGATACATTTACCGTAGAACTAGCTGACGGTAATATTTTAGAAGCTAACGAAATCATTAGGGATTGCCCCCTGAATCTAAAAGGGAATGTGTTTAAGATTGACTTGATGCCCATTAAGTTAGGAGGATTTGATGTTGTCGTGGGTATGGACTGGTTAGCGAAGCATAAAGTTGAAATCGTATGCGATGAGCGATTGCTCAAGATACCATTGAGCGTCGAAGAAGTGTTAGTGGTAGAAGGAGAAAGGAGTAACACTCTATACCCTATGATATCTCACTTGAAAGCTACCAAGAGCTTGAAGAGGGGATGTCCAGCTTTTATAGTCTATGTGATGAAAACCCAAAAAGAGAAGAAAATCGAAGAGATTCCCGTAGTTTCGGAATACCCAGAGGTGTTTCCGGAGGAACTACCAGGACTTCCTCCGAATCGACAGGTGGAATTCCAGATAGACTTGATGCCTGGTGCTGCACCAGTAGCCAAGGCACCGTACCGGCTCGCCCCACCCGAGATGAAGGAGCTAATGGTACAAATTCAAGAACTAATGGACAAGGGATTTATACGTCCGAGTGTCTCTCCATGGGGTGCCCCGGTGCTATTCGTGAAAAAGAAGGACGGAACGCTGCGAATGTGTATTGATTACAGGGAGTTGAATAAGCTGACCATAAAGAACCGTTACCCTCTCCCGAGAATAGACGACTTATTTGATCAATTGCAGGGAGCAAGTTATTTCTCCAAAATAGACTTGAGGTCAGGATACCACCAGCTGAAGATAAGAGAAGAAGATATACCCAAAACTGCCTTCGAACTAGGTATGGACACTATGAGTATTTGGTCATGCCCTTTGGACTGACTAATGCTCCAGCAGCATTCATGGACCTCATGAATCGCGTTTGCCGCCCTTACCTCGACAAGTTTGTGATCGTGTTTATCGACGACATACTGATCTATTCTCAAACTAAAGACGAGCACGAGAAGCATCTCAGGCTAATCCTTGAATTGCTCAAGAATGAGCAACTATATGCCAAGTTCTCGAAATGTGAATTCTGGATGCGCCAGATCCAATTCTTAGGTCATGTGGTAAATAAGGATGGGATTCAAGTTGACCCTTCCAAGATAGAGGCCATAAAGAATTGGAAGATTCCTGAGACTCCTACGGAGATAAGGCAATTCTTAGGACTGGCTGGCTATTACCGAAGATTTATAAAGGACTTCTCGCGTATAGTGCAACCTTTGACCGCACTAACCAAGAAAAACACAACCTTTGTGTGGGAGCGAGAGCAGAATGAGGCGTTTGAAACACTTAAAGAGAAGTTATGCAGTGCACCTATACTTGCTCTTCCAGAAGGAGTAGAAGACTTCGTGGTCTATTGTGACGCTTCGCGTCAAGGGCTAGGATGTGTATTGATGCAACGCAATAAGGTGATTGCTTACGCATCGAGACTGCTGAATGATCATGAGAAGAATTACACGACGCACGATCTGGAGTTGGGTGCCGTGGTGTTTGCCCTTAAGATGTGGAGGCATTACCTTTATGGCACAAAGTGCATTATCTACACCGACCATAGAAGCTTGCAGCATATCCTTGACCAAAAGATGCTCAACATGCGTCAGAGAAGATGGGTTGAGCTATTGAACGATTATGAGTGCGAGATCCGCTACCACCCTGGTAAGGCCAATGTTGTGGCGGATGCGTTAAGTCGAAAGGAAAGAGAAAAACCTCTTCGAGTACGAGCCTTAAGAATGAGTGTGTATACCAACCTTATAGCAAAATTGAAGGAAGCTCAAGGCGAGGCATTAAAGGAAGAAAAATTGAAAGAAGAAGGATTGACTGGAATGGAGAAGCAGTTGGAGATAGGGGACGATGGTACATATAGATATGGTGGAAGGACTTGGGTGCCAAAACACGGAGGAATTCGAGAAGTAATCCTCGATGAAGCACACAAGTCTAGGTATTCAATTCATCCTGGAAGTGATAAGATGTACCAGGATTTAAAGACACTTTTCTGGTGGCCAGGAATTAAGAGATCAATCGCTGTTTATGTGGGGAAATGTTTAACTTGTGCCATGGTAAAAGCTGAGAACCAAAAACCATCGGGAACGTTGCAGCAACCTGAAATTCCAGAATGGAAATGGGATAATGTTACGATGGATTTCGTTACCAAGCTGCCTAGAACGTTTAAAGGTCACGATGCTATTTGGGTAATAGTGGATAGATTAACCAAATCAGCTCACTTCTTGCCAATTAGAGAAGACTACGATATGACGAAACTGGCCCAACTTTATGTCGATGAGATTGTAACAAGGCATGGAGTGCCTCTGTCGATCATCTCAGACCGTGATAGCCGTTTCACCTCTCGTTTCTGGAAATCGTTCCAGCAAGCTTTAGGAACCCGTTTAGATCTTAGCACGGCTTACCACCCTCAGACCGACGGACAGAGCGAAAGAACTATTCAAACGATGGAAGACATGTTGAGAGCTTGCGTGATGGACTTTGGCGGAAACTGGGATAACCATCTTCCTTTGGTGGAATTCGCCTATAACAACAGTTACCACGCGAGTATCAAAGCCGCTCCGTACGAGGTCCTTTATGGCAGGAAATGCCGATCACCCTTGAGTTGGAATGAGATTGGTGACAGCCAAGTGATGGGACCCGACATAGTGTTGGAAACCACCGATAAGATCTATAAGATAAAGGAACGACTGAGAGCAGCTAGAGACCGACAGAAGAAGTACGCCGACAGGAGGCGGAAACCTCTAGAGTTCCAAGTGGGCGACAGAGTGATGCTAAAAGTAGCACCGTGGAAAGGAACGGTGAGATTCGGAAAAAGAGGAAAACTAAGCCCAAGATACATTGGACCATTTGAGATAATGGCAAGAATTGGCCCAGTAGCATATAAGTTGAAACTACCCCCGGGATTGAGTCACATACACGACACCTTTCATGTGTCAAACTTGAAGAAGAGCATGGTAGACAAAACCCTGGAACTACCATTAAAAGAAGCAAGGATAAGCGACAAGCTGAACTTTGTGGAAGAACCTGTGGAGATCACGGATCGTTTGGTCAAACAACTCCGGCGGAGCCGCATACCCAAGGTTAAAGTTAGATGGAACTCCAAGCGAGGACCTGATTTTACTTGGGAACGTGAAGATGAAATGAGAAAGAACTATCCACACCTCTTCAAACCCACCCGTTCAGTCCCCAATCAAAGTTAAATTTCGGGACGAAATTTCCTAAACGGTGGGAGAATGTGACAACCGACCTCCAGGTTGTTACCCTAACCCTAGATTACTTGCATCATTATCCATGCTATGAGTACTAATAATTGAAACTATACAACCCTACTATGAAATTGGAATCAATTCTTGCTATTTGATGTGAATTATGATTTCATGTGATTTTTATTTTGATTTTAACCAATTTAGGTTTCTACCATTTTAAAAATTAGTGTTCCGGGAATGTCAACTAGTCACCCTTACAAAATTAAACTCAAGAGAAGACAATTAAAATGTGAGCATACACACTCACACTTGCATAAATTCGGCCATGCATGCATGGGTATGCATTAGACACCTCAAATCACCTTTCCACTAAATAATACATAATACCCAATACTACAAAATTACACTACACAATATTAATTTACAATTAAAATTAAATTAAAACCCTCCCCACTACACTCCAAGATCGGCCGCCCCCTCCCTCACCACTCTCCTCTCCTCTTAACACCACCCCTCTCACCCACTAGCCTTTCATGCATTTCTCTCCATCTCTCTCCCTCTCTCTCCCTTTAATCGATCCACCAGCTGATTCCACACACACACATCTCTCAACACTCTCAAAACTATTCTCTCTAAGCTTTGTGCAAGAAAAATTCGAAGACCACACAAAAATCCATTCGGCCAAGACCGAAACCGCAAAGGAGCAGCCTTGTTGCAAGATTTGGTCACACAACCGTGTTTGTTCCACCTTTCCAGCCTTAGTTCGAGTTTCTCCATTCAAGTCCAAGGAGTTTCAAGCCATTCACGGCCATCAACACCCTCCAAACCGTGAGTTATTTCGAGTGTAAGCTCAAGATGTCGGTTTTGTGACATTTCTCTTGTTTTCTTCATTTGACATCTAAGAACCATGTATTTCTTTGTTGTAGCAGAAACATCTCACCATCATCTCATTCTTAAGGAGTTACCAACGTTCTTGAAGGTAAACTTCATGTTTTGTTAGCCATTCTTGAGGTGGAAACCGATTTCCACCATGAAAACCCTCATTTTGAGTGTTTTGACATCATCTAACTTGTGAAAGCTTAAACTCTTGTAAACCAAACTTGTAACCTGCATTTTTATGACTTAATGGACACCAAAGAACCTGTTTTTAAAAGTTCCAAGTGGCTACATACTCAAACCCACGGTTGATACATGGATTTCACTTTGAAACCCCCTTTCTACATGTAACAACACCCTCTTGAGCATTTGTTTGAAAAATCCTTTTACAAGACCCATAACCTACTAATGAACGACTTAATGACACCTTAATAATCTGCTTATGAAGTTAAATGAAGTGTTGGTAACATTTAAACTCAAGTTATGATGGTTTACACTAGTGTAATTGTCGGTTATGACATTTTCTACATATTTGAAGCATATGGATGTATAGATCAACTAGGCAACATGTTGGGACTGAAATTTCAGTAGGATTTAGTGAATATTTGAAGTGTTAGCAATGTTTAATCTCTGGAATAAAGGACATGATGTGATTTACCCTCTTTTACTCACTTTCGGGACCCGAAAACATGGTAAAATGACTTAAAAATAGTAAGAATATGAATTTAACATTCTTAAAAAGTATTCCAGGCTCAAAAATGATAAATAAAGTATTCTGGAGTCAATGGATACGTTAAGTGGTCAAAGACTCAAATAAATGGCATTTTAACTAAAAAACGGGTACAAACCGAGCATAGTTTATAAGAAAATCTATAAAAATAGAGTTCAAAACTAAGATGTATGAAAATCATGTGATTTCAGTAAGATAAGTGATAAAGGACCTAAAAGATTTAAAAACTCGGTCAAATGAGCTTAAAATGGTCAAACCCGGTCAAAACCGCGTATTAACGGGTCAAACGTGAAAACAAGATTTTGACTATAAAAAGCCAATTTACACAATTTAAGGACTTGGAAATTTATAAAGAAGTCTTTTAGAAAATACCTACTGGTCCAAAATTTAAATATTTGAAAACTCCAATTTACTATTAAAATTATCCGGCTTTTACCGCAACCGGGAGCGTTAAACGCGCAGTTTTCAAAATCGAACCCGTAGACCAAAGTTTTGAACCACTTACTCCATAATAATCATAATATGACTCAAAGAATCTGATTTTGGACATAAATGACATAAAAGGCAAGAAACTAAACTTAAGGGTAGAAACTGTCAATTTTGAAACTTGAGGGACTAAACTGTAAAATTTTTCCAAACCTTATAACCGACTTCCAGGAAGCTAATAAACACTTGAACAATAAAATATCTTAATATACCTAATCTAATGAAGTGAAAATCCCTAATTTTCTTAAAGAAGCAAGCTAAAAGCTGTTGGACTTCCAGGAAGCTAATAAACACTTGAACAATAAAATCTCTTAATATACCTAATCTAATGAAGTGAAAATCCCTAATTTTCTTGAAGACGCCTTGACTTGCCATAAAAGGAAACTTTTTATACAAACCTTCACTAAACCAAAGCCATACCCTATAGCTAAACTCTTGACACCATTGTTGCACTTGATATGAGTTTAGGGCAGTAGCTTATTGCTTAATATGTACTTGTTAGGGTGCTAGACTTGTGACACTTCCCGGCACATCAGGAAACTTTGATTTGGAAACCTAAGGTGAGTTCTAGTGATCCCCTTTTTACTACTGTTTTGGGATGGAACATGCTCTACTTTTATGAACTATGATTGTGCTTTATTTGATGATACTATGTGGGATTGTGGTTACCTGCTAATTTTTATATCATGATCATTAATTCTTTCGTGAACCGCTTGATTTATATGGATAGATCTATTTGGGGAATCCCCCACACACAGTGGCTTCCGTTCCTGGAAGGTTACCCCACTGAGATCCTGAGGGATCGTTGTGGCATGTAACAAGTTTTGTTAAGATTCTATGGTGAACCATCCGGGCAGGTAGGGTTCACTGGTATGGGGCTCAGTTTCTTCCTTCGGGAATATCCGGTAAAACACAACTTTAGAAGAGGCTAACCGGGGACTGAGTGCAGGGTTGATTATGATTTTATTTCTCCCACGATGATAAACAATGATTATTTTTTTTCTTTTAATCAAAGAAGGATTTATTAAGTCCTTTTGTTTTTGAACTTTAAGCACTTGAATTCACCAACTTTATAGTTGACACAATTTTCTTTTGAGCATGTTTCAGGTAATGTTTGAAGAGATCCTAGTTGTTTGAAGACCTAGACTTATCCCCGTGACATGGCATTGGCTTATTTCCTTGATGAAACATTTGAACAATTTATATTTTGTGTTAAGCAAGTACAATTTTATTTTTATGGTTGATTGTATAACTTAATTGGGGTCTTGATGTGTATCTAGCCCCGTTACTCTTTAAAACTTTAATGCCATGTGATATTCTCTCCTTTGAGCTCTTATAATGGTTTGTTTCCGCTGCCATATGTTGTTGCTAGTCTGTGACGTCCCACCCTATCTGGGCCCGGGGTGTGACAAAGCTGCAATTCGAGCATATGTCACAAGCTGTGTATAAAAGACTCGCAATGAGTACTGGTGCTCAAAACATTCCAGTATTTGATTATATCAGGAATATATCTATGAATGAAGTAGATATCACTCAACAACACTATCATCTATCTGAAGATGAACAAATAGATCCAAATGATCTCATTGAGGATGTTGTAGATGATATGAGTGATGATGATGATGAAGAAAGTGAGGATGAAGCTACTGAAAGCTCTTCAGATGAAGAAAATGATGATAACAATGAAGATGATGATAATAATGATAATGATGAAGAAAGTGAGGATGAAGCTCCTGAAAGCTCATCAGATGAAGAAAATGATGATAATAATGATGATGATGATGGTAATGATGGTGCAACTAAAGCACATCAAGAAGAAAATGATGAAAGAAATGAGGATGATACTGTCAATGAACCTCAAAACTTGGCTGAAGAAACCAATGATGCTGATATTCATGTTGATGCTGTACATGAAAGAGATTCATAAAATCAAACCTTTGATTTTGATTTTATGACTGATATGTTATATGATCCAGTTTTTGAAACTGAAGTGAATGAAGAAGTTGAAGAAATTCCTGTTAGTACGACACACAATGTGTCAGTACAAACTGAGGAAATAGTAGATATTGATGAGATTGAGAGACTGAAAGAAGAAAACTTGATTAAAGTGAAAGAAAATGAAGAATTGAAAGTTGAAAATGAAAGGTTAAAAGAGATGAATATATCTCTTGAAAAGGAAATTCAAAGGCTAAATGATGAAAATTTGAAGTTAAATGAAGAAAATTCATTGAAAGATTGTGAGTTATGCCAAAGATAAAGAAGATGTCATCAAGAACTTTGAAGTAATGATAAAGGACTATGATATTCTTGAAGAGAAATTCAAGAAATTATGAGATGAAAATGAAAAACTAAAAAATGAGTTAATGAAGGAAAAAGAAGCTCAAAAACCTATCTCGCCAGATCAAGTGATAAGTGCTGAGATGAGTGTTGAAGAAAATCTTAAGCTGCTCATAGGCAAAAGAAGAATTGATGAAGTAGCAGATACAAATCTAACTGAATCATCTTCCAAATTGCAAAGAACAGAAGAAAATGTTGAAGAACAAAGCGTTCAAGAACAGATTGAAGCATTAGAAGATATTGAAGAAGTGTATAATGATGATTGGTATGATGAAGTTTTGGATGATGAAGATATTGATGAAGCTCAATTTGTATCACATTTCTCTTCACAAGAACAAACTCAAGAACAAGACGAAATTCCACAAGACTTTGAAGACAGATATAACTATCTTGTGAAGATGAAATACAATAGAGTATTTTTGGATGGACTGACTGTTTCTCAAATAAATGATGAATATGAGAAATGCATTTCTGCAGAGTCAGTTGCACCTGTTGATCCAAATGAGATTGTAATTGAGCATGGTGAATGGAATAGAGCGAAAGAAAGTATTAATGTAGAAGAACTATCAAGCTCTGAGCTGCACCATCCTGATCCAGATGATATGAGTATTCCAGCTTTAAGATCATGGTTGCAAGCTAGGAATTACCCGTGGAGAAAACTGAAAAGATTAAAATCTGTATCCTTGAGGAATCTTGTCAGAAGTTTACAAGAAACAGAGAAACAATCAAAGAAGATGATTATACTTGATATAGATAATCCTCAATATCTTGAAATTACAAAAAAAACAAGAATGTTAAAGCCACAAGAGATCAAACAAATGGCAAGAAAGACAGATGCACATGCTCACAAAAAAGATTTGATTGAAATGTTTGCTGATCCTGAAAGGCAAGCATACAAAGCCACATCTGAACAAAGGCAAATTTTTGATAATTCAAGATCAACTGGAGACTTGGTAAGAAATGTACTACAACGAGGACAATCAGTTGCTAATTGTTAAATGCTATGATTGCTTCTGATTTTACAAACCAAGTAAAGATTATAGCATGGAAGTATGATGAAGTATTTGATGCATTTTTTATAAAAAGAGTAAATGCAGTATGTGATGTATATCATTTTTACTCTAGTATCATAAAACTTCCAATGCAAGATCTGAAAGAGCTAAATAGATTACCTCTGATCAATCCATCTGATTCTAAACGTGGCAAGATGATGGTAGAATTATTAAGAAGAGGATTGGATAGATCAAGTAATTTTCTTAAAACAAGATATGATCAAGAGGATAAAGAGTACTTTGTTACTTTAAAGAAGAATAAAAAGCTCAAAGGATTACAGTCTGAAGAGGAACATTCAATGATAGAATTTTGTGACAAGTATTTTGAAAAGGTCACAACTCCTGGTCTGAAAGTGATTGATGGTAATCAAAACTCAAAGCCAATTCTCAGATGGTTTTATAACACTGAGACTTTTGAGCTTAAGTTGGTCGAAATCTTGAACGATAGGATGAGGATATGATTACTTTATTTGGAGTTTTTGAACTGAAGCTATTACATCCTAGCTATATATCATTTTTGTTAGTACAAAAGTTTGAAAAAGTATCTCCAGAGATAGCAGAGCAAGACAAGAAGTATTTCATTTCTATCATCAATGTGATGAATGCTGCAATGGAAAGAATATCTTTGAGAAAAGCTCTTGCTTATGCTAACATTGTAAAGAAAGACATAAAAGACACTGAATTCATGAGAATTTCAAGGAAAGGAGTATTAGAAGTATACTCAAAGGAAAGTCAAAATCCTATTGAGTTATATGCTAATATTGATATCTCATGTCTTTCAAAAGATACATTGGAAAGAATGAACAAGATGGAGATTAAGACAAATGAAGCAAAACCAGAACAAGGTATTCTTGCTAGCAAATTCAAGTCTGCTATTTCTAATGCTTTGAAAGAACTAGAGATGTACAAACAAAAGCCAATGTTCAAGATCAAGGAAGAACCAGAAGATTTCTTTGAGTGATGAAGGTAAAAGTTGAAGATAAAAGCTGAAGATGGAAGATGAAGAAAAAGAAGACAAGATTGAAGATTTTGAAGACCAAAGACCATGTAAATCTTAGGGGGAGTATTGTTAGTGCTCTAGAAAGATTAACATGTTGTCTTTAGATGTCTTTTTAATACTTTGTAATAGTATAGGGACTAGTTTTGTAATTAGTTAGTTCCTTTCTATTTTATTATAAATAGCTTAGACTTAAAGGTAGTAGGTAACTAGTTGAATACGAAACTGCTTACATACTTTGTAAATTGTCTTTGCTTAATATTAATGAAACTATGAATTTTGTTGATATCTTGCTTGATTTGATTACTTTGTTTATATTTCATTGAATTGTGTTCATACATCATCACAGATTGGTACATTTGATCCTATCATCCTTTTTCATCAATATACGTAACCTGCTTCGGCACACAACCGTTTAAACAATCGGGGATTGCTGTATCCTTCTTTTTAATTTGCCAAATTTGTTTCGGTTCAATTAATTTGGATTTGAATGAATTAAATTTGGAAATCATTTTCTGTTTAAGACCGGAAGGAAAAGAATTTGGTTATGAACCTTTGGTCATTTTCATCTTTGAATCATGTGAAACCGGCTTCACATGAGAAGGTTTGGATGGGGGGTTTTTCATCCAACCATTCAAAGATGTGTGCTTTTTACCTCTTGATCCAGAGAAGCAACTCGCGTTGCCTTTAATGACTGGAACATTCTTTGTAGACTTACATCCGGAGAAGCAATTTGGTTTGCCTTTACCATTCGAAGCAAGTCTTTGAGGGCATTTCTTTACCACATGACCTTCTTTTCCACACTCAAAACAAGCCTTGAAAGGCTTTTGATTCTTTGTAGTCTCGTGTTGTGAAGGTGGGGATGATAATTGCTTTGAGCTTGTAGAAGATTCTTGCTTGTTTTGGTATTTGTTATGCTGAACAGGGAATGAGATCTTCATTGATTGACTGGGTTGCTTTGCAATTGGAGAAGAGATCCGTATTGGTCTTGATTCAGTTTTAGGAAGCTTTTGAGACTTGACACTGTCAGGAGATATCTTGATATGAGAGGAACCAACACGCTCCTCTATGATTGATTCATCATCTAAACTTATCCAGTCTCGTATACACAAATCTTTCTCCAACGGATCTTGATTGACACCTCCTATTATGTTGGCTTCGATTATAGGATTCTGATTGCTTGATGATTCGACAACTGTTCCTTCTTTTACAAACCTGACAGGAACAAACAAAGGAATATTGCCTGTTTTGAATTTGTTGAAGAAGGTTGGAGAAGAAACTGATATTGGTGTTGGAGCAACAGAAGTGGAATTGTCATTGATCTTCTTATCAGACCCCTGCCTGAGGAATCCCAAACCTACAGGAGAATCCTGCACATCTCTAATCTCTTTAAGATTAACGCTGCTTAAACCTGCATTTAAACAATTAGTTTCTGCAGCTTCAATCAAACCGTTTGTTGAATGAGGTCTGGGGATTGGTGAATAACATAAAGTTGAAGGAGGTGGAACTGAATTAAATACAGTTTCACCATCAGATTTATATCCAATCCCATGTTTTACCCGCGCCCCTTGTTGTTTAGCAATAAGCTCATTCTTTTTCATATGTGAAATGGTCCAATCAAGCTTTGTAAGCTTTGTCGTTTCAAATTGACCTAAAACAACCCTTTCTCTCAAAATATTAATTTCAACGTTACGCTCCAAAATGGTTCTTCTTAAAAGATCATTTTCAGCCAATGCTTCATTAAGTTTCCTTGAAAAAGCAATTTCATTTTTCTTTAATTCATGATTGATTATTTTTAATTCTCTTTCATTTTCCAGTAACAATTTGTTTGCTTTATAAATTCCAAATAATCGGATTTTGCATGACGAAGAACACATATCCTGAACAGTCTCATAAGGAAGACCCATGATAGTTCGTTCTGCAGCTAAGCTCTTTTCACAGTTGCAAACCCTTGTGATTTCTTGTTGTTCCTCTTCTTTGACCTTCAGCATCTCGTCAGCCTCGGATTATTTCTCTCTTTTATCAGCTTTTCCATCCTAATCATCATCGGTTCTCATAGACTCCGGTTTATTGTCATTGTTGACTCTCAAAGCTTCACAGTTCTTTTCAACAGTTTCTCTAAATTCAAAATTTAAATCCGAATCAGTTTTCAATAATTTCATTTTTTCAATCAGCTCGGCTTTGTAATCAAGTATGCTTGTTACAGAAGCAACAAGTTCAGTATTAAGCGCATGGTTTGATGTGGGAACACAGCTTGCTGAAATTCGTTTTAGTCTGTTGATCATATCCATAAGTTTTGTGTCGACATAACCTCTTTCTTGCTTCAGCATTTTAACTTGATGATTCCATGTATACGGAAGAGAGTCGAGAAGCTTTTGAATCTGTTCATGATTACTGAGATCTGGAACATGCTTCTTTAGATTATTGGCCACCTTTAAGAATCGATCAATCAAATCTGACAATTTTTCTTTCTTTATTGCTGCAAAAGAGTCAAACCGGCTTTGTGCCATTGTGAGATTATCTGATTTAAAATCTTCCGAAGATGACATTTTATTAAAAATTGTGAACAATTAAACGCCCCAAAAATATTTTTCCCAAAATTGTTGAATAATTCTCCCCCGGGAAAAATATATTCTTTTTAAATGTCACGCTAGACAATCTTAGCAACTGGGGTCAAGCTGACTAAATGATAGTTTCGCCGAAATTATAGTTTCGCAGAGCTAGGTTCGCTGTGAACTCTAGTTTCGCTGAGCCGACAGTAGTTTCGCTGGCAATTTCGGCAGCAGTTTCGCTAACCAAATGCTTGAGACTGCTTAGATTCGCCGACAATTTCACACGAAACAAGCTTGAACTTTCGTTCAATGATACTTTCGACAGCAATTTCGCTTGTAAAATGCACACAAGCACTGTTGAACTTTCGTTCAAAGTCCCTACTTTCGCTGAGATGCAGAAACTAACTACAAAGTGTAAAACACTTGTAGTTTCGCTGAAAGAGAATGCAGTTTCGCTGGATGAATCTGGAAGACTTTTTCAACACGAAATCAATCTGAAATCACCTAAATCTTAATGGATTTGAGATCTGATGATTAACAAATCTTTCCTAACCAATAATAGGCAAAATTCAATCAAGTTCCATATCAAATACACTCAAATTTGATCCGGAATTGAGGAAATATTGATATTGAACAAAAAACCCCAATTTCACTCTCTAAAAATCTTCAAATCTTCAATGAATTTGATCCAAAATGGCTCTGATACCAAATTGTAACTCCAGGATAATCAAACTTGAATCAAATCATGAAGATTATAGATCAAATAATGAATAACACAATGAAAACCCCTTTGATCTTCAAATTAGATTGCAAAATATGTTTACAAGTAATCCCCCAATCTATTGGTCATACAACCATTAGTCTAATCTTAATAACAATTAGGCTTTTTATAGTGAATATAATATTCACTAATTACATTTAACCCCCTAGACTTATGCTAATTAATGAAATTACATATAAAACATAAAAATGACTAATAACAAGATGAAATATATTTTGTTTACACAAAATATATTTATTACAATAAAAATTCTAGTCATCTAAATCTTCAACGTCTCGTCTCGGTTCTTCGTCTCGAACGTGTCGGGTTTGACTTTTGTTGACTTTGACCGTTACGTTGACTTTTGTTGACTTTGACTGTGTTGATGATATAGACTATCTTGTACATCTCCAACATTTTCTAATCAAGTTCTTTCTTCTAGACTTGGTCATCCCAACTTATTTTCTCTCCTGAGGAGAATAGTGACCCTTCTTAGGATGCTCTTCTTCACTCTTTTTAGAGACATCTTATCTATCTCCTCTTCTTCCTCTTCACTTATGGGGTCTATGAGGGGAAGCTCATCTTCACAAGTTCTACACCTAGGAGATCTTACAGACAAGATTGTGTATGAAGGAGCTATCTTAGTAGATCCCAGTCCCTGCTTATTTTGATAACAAACTTTTGAATGCAAGGATGAGGATATTATGTTCTTGGAGGTCTCTTCTTCAAGAACACATTTTTCTACCCTGGCTTTGTTGATCACAAGCTTAGCCTAGCATTCAGTCAACTTAGTTATGAGGTCTTTAATCTGACTCCTGTAGTTGGTATGTTCATGTTTAAGAGTTGAAATGGTTTTCTCTAAATCTTCTATTCTAAGTTTGTAGTCATTTTCAGCTCTTTTGAAATCAGATTTTAGGATATTCAAGGACTTAAGATCAGATCACATCTCTAAGTTGTAGGACCTATATCTGTTAACTTTAGCAATGCATTTAGGTGTACAGAGATGTTTCAATAACTTGGCTTCATCATGGTTAGCCATTAGTGCTTGGTTTGGAGATGCATCTTCCACCTGAAAGCTCCAGTCAAAGCCTCCTTCTTCAACAGCAACTACAGCTTGCTGCTTTGGCTTCTCATTCTGGTTGGCTTTATCAATGTAGTTTGGCCTAGTTTGTGTTTGGCCACCACGTGTCCTTGATGCCTTACACTCTCTAGCAAAGTGTCCTATTTGGTTATAGTTGTAACACTTCACTTTGCTCTTATCCAGCCCAAACTTTCTACTGGCTGCATTGCTAGGAAACTTCCTCCCTATCTTCTTGTAGAACTTCTTGGCTCTGTGAGTAAGAGGAGCCATTTGCTGAACTAGTTCCATATACTCTAGGTCATCTGGATGGATGCAGTCAAGATCTTTAAGAGTGAAGAGAAAGTTGTATGTGCTTTCATTAGAGGACACAAAGGCTTGTGAAGAGCTTGTATCTTGGAATGGGCTTCCTTGAGTGTAGCTTTCCCTTGGTGTCTTCGGGAAGGTGATGAAAGGACCCTTTTGTGAGTTGTCAGGGTAACAAATAAGATGATGTTGTGGTTCTCTGCAATCCCTTTCAACCACATGAAGGGCTGAACTCAGTTGATTACTGGAGTTACCAGATGGACTTTGCATGTTCATCTCCATCTGGTATCCACTAAGAATACCATACAAATTTGTATAGTGAGAGTCTTAAAGTTCTTAGTTCTCTTGATAACAACATGTGAATCCAAGGATCGCAATCAGGAATTATCGGTGTTAAAAGGGAATCAAGTTAATGTTTGCGGAATCAACATTAACCTTGTTTAATTGTTTAATAAATAAATATCAAATATAATTAATATTGATTATGACGAACACAATGATAAGAACACAATTAATAAGCAAACAAGATTTGATTCAAAAGTATTTCATTAAAATTGATTAATGATTACAGATGAATAAATAATGAATGATGTAAACAATAAATGCTTCGAACATGTTGATGTTGATGTGACGGCTGGTAGGGTTTATGTTTGTGTGAATTGATGTGATGTTTAGGTTTGCCATTTTGTAGCTCGTGTTTTCGTGTTCTTGTGTCGTCTTTTGATGTGAAACCTAGGATCCATATTTATAGGCACACGTGTTTCAGTTAAGGAAACACCGGATCTTTTGGGATTCGCACAACTGTTTTGTTGACTTGTTAACTTGTTGACTTGTAACACTTGTATTATATAAATACAAATATTTGAACTCCACAGCTTAACAGGTCTTCCAGAGGTAATTTGTTCTTCCGAAGGTAATGACTTCCGAAGGTACTTAGTTCTTCCGAAGGTAGTTAGTTCTTCCAAAGGTACTTAGTCTTCCGTAGATGTTTGTTCTTCCGAAAGTACTTGATCTTATGATTTCATGTTCTTCCGAAGGTACTTGATCTTCCAAAGAACATTTTGTTCATCCGTAGATGTTTCTTACACTTAGTCAATTTCAGTAATTGACCAAGTATTATATTTGTACCTCCAATCATACACAAATCAACACACATATAGGTTAACCTATATACACAATGCATACATCAAAATAATGAATTATAATCATTCATTACAAGTATTGATTAAAGTTCTAAGCCTATACAAAATGATCTAGATCTATTGTTCCTAGATCTAACAATACTCCCCCTTAGGCTTAGACACTTCTAATCAATTTTTCTAAACTGAAAGCTCCTTCAATCTTGACACCATCTTCTTGTTGAAATAAGATACTGCAACCTTTTGATCATCGTAATTGTACTTGATCTCCATTCTGCATATGTTTTGAAGAGTCTCAAAACGTAATCCCAAGATGTCTTCTTCAGTTGTTAGAGTTTCCACAATACTTTGATTGTGAACAATTTCAAGCTCATCTTCCTCAGTGATTCTTAGTTCTGATACTTCTTCAATGTTAACTCCTTTCAAAAGCCCAATATCATATCTTCTTCTTTTATATCCTTTTGCATGCAGATTATCCACCACTTGTATCATGTGCACATATAAGCATAGATCATTATGTGCTCTTTCATCTGACAGCTTTAGAAAGAATTTGTCATGCAAGTATGATGTGTAGCTGGGGTGGAGCAGTTTGATCTCTACTGGGTCAAAATTCTTATCTTTTCACCTTTCTTCCCTTCAGCATTCCTCAGTAGCACCATTTCTTTTGTTTTCTCAACATATCCCCACTTAATTATAGGAATAGTGTATTGATTTACTACTATGACTTTGATGGCTGCTGTTTTTTTGTTAGAGTATCCAACCCTCCTTAAGAATTCATCATCAACCATAGTAGAGGAGTTGGTGTTTGATCTTCTTTCCTTTTGAAGTCTTTTCTTATGTTCAGCATCTTCTCTCTTAGCCTCCTTCAGCACATCATCTATAAACCTTGTTTTCATCCTACACAGACATAGAAAAGTCTCTTCCCCTTGATGGATTGGATAATTGGAGATGAATAGGCTTTGCAAGTCTTTAATGTCTCTCTCAGGAAGTCTCAATAATTCTTCTACATTATTACTCCCCCTTAAGTTTCGCAATATAGCTTCTGCTGATGTTTACAATGCACTGTAGCTTCTGCTGATGCTAAGTATGCACTGTAGCTTCTGCTGATGCTTAAAATGCCACAATTGAAACTTATTGTTGTATGGTTCTAATCAACTGATAGAACCATTTATTGTTGTTGGACCTTGTTGACTTTGTATTCATGACAATTGTGCACAAGAAGGTTTATATTTAAAAACTTCAGTATCCAAAAGCCAAGTTAGTGCTCAGGTTCCAATTCCTTCATATTGACAATTCATTTGACAATTTTATTGTTAACATATTTTCATGATTCTACTCCCCCTAAATTTTTTATTAACGATGAATGAAGACATTTATAATAAATTTCTAAGAAGAATATTATGAAAGACACATGTCTGTCCAAATAGAAAGAAATGAAACTAAACAAAACTGAAATGAGTACTATGTACAAGCATATATATACACATTGAATGGGATCATACTATAACACTATGCATTTTCCTGATTTATTTGTTTGATGAATTGATACCTGATTTTAGTTTTGATTGCAAGTATGTTTGTCCACTTAAATCCATACAAGAGTATTATGTCAACTAGGCATGTTGTTTATCATGTTATCAAGTTTATTAGGAGGTAACTTTTATGGGCTTCACATTTTATTTACTTAGAGTTTGTCCTCCCTTTGTGAGACAAGTCATCACCTATTCACACTTAGAAACTATGTACTTTAAGTTATAAGTTCTATCTTGAGATGCATTTGACATCTTATTAATGCATTGATGTAAAAGCTCTAAATTTAATATACAGTTGATCACAGAGGATTCTTTTGAGAGCTCAAATATGATCATCATCAGGTCACCAGGTCTTTACTTCCGTAAAACAGAGGTGCCTCTAACCCAGGTCTTTGTTTACACAAAAAAGAGGGATGATGAGGATCATGATCTTTTCACCAATTGGTTACAAATGTATACCATAGTGATCATACACCCAGGTCTTTGTTTACACAAAACAAAGGGAATATGATTTGCAAAGATAGATATTATAAAGTGTTGGTACATAGTGTGCTTTGATGAATGATTTGGTCACATCAGAATAAGATATATCCTCAAAATAAAGTTTCCCACAAAAAGGATTTGATTCAAAAGTATTGTTAGGACCTGGTATTTGAATGAAATACCGAGTGATTGCGTGTTAAACCAACTCAAATAGTGCGGAATCCTATTTGATTGGCGATCCAATCAGTGAGAACACACGATGAATCAATCAAGAATTGAAATCAACGTCAGAAATCAATTAAGAACCGATCTGATGTGTTCTATGAACTTGGAGAACGATTTGGGAGGCTTCTGGACGGCTAGGGTACGTCTGGAATCGTAATGGGATGAATGCTTACGTTTTCCCACGAATTGGGTCTATTTATAGGTTAGTATTGTTCAATCGTGCGACTGGGCCATAAGTATGGTTCAGTCGTGCGATTGAACCATGCGGTTGATTCATCCGCACGACTGAGTGTTCAGTCGTGCGATTGAGTCAATCTTATGTGTCAATCATACGACTGATCCAGTCTCCTGTTTCAGTCGTGCGATTGAGTCAATCGTATGAAGTTATTCATGCGTGTGGTCCATTCGCATGGGCCATTCGCATGAGAACTTCATTAAGTTAAGTTTGAATGTTCTATTTAATATAACTTAATGTGCACTCATTCAAACATTCATAAACCCAATCAATTCAATCACAACTTATTAATGAAATATTAAACATTACAAGTAACAACCAATTTATATCATTTCATTAATCGATTACAATTACATCATAATCAGACAGACAAGTTCATTACATTACAAATCATGATCTAGGGACATACATGTATCAACAAACTCCCCCTTGGACCTAGATCTATCTATTCTCTTGTCTTCTGCATCACCTCCTTATACTTCTTGTACTTCTCCTCTTTAGTGACTCCTGCGTGTATCTCAAAAGCAAAGCAGAGTCTTATGACATTTTGGAATTGGAGGGCTTGTACAATATCTTGCGTGTCATAGAATAGTGGCCACTTGTATAATGTGTAGACATCATTAGCAGACAAGTTGGTTAGCCACATTGGGTCGAATATTCTGATAGTATCCATTTGTCCCTCTTTATTCAACACTATGACAGCTTCAGCGGTTCTCCAATCATAGTACCACCATTTGAAGTGGGGAGTGAAGTCCTGTGGCATTTCCCTGAGAGGGATTCTCGACATTGTTCTCGGGGGATTCCACTTCAGCACTATCTTTGGCTTACCAGTTATGGGATCAACTTCAGAACGTCTGATATACCTCGTAGGTTGTTGAGGTTTGAAGTTGACCCACCTGGTGTGGTACTCTTTCCTCAGGGCAGCCTCAAACCAGCCTGACATCTTTCTCGGGTCAGCATATAGCAGCTTTAGTTTAGCCAGCTGGTTGAGCTCAAAACCAGGTAGAGTCTTCAGATCATGTGGGAACCTGAAGTACTCTATGCCCTGCTCCCTCTTAACTGCATAAGCGTTAAGGTCTTCAAAATAAGCCCATGAGATAATCCTGCCTGACACCTTATGGTGTTTCTTGACTCTGTAGAGTTTGGTGTAGGCATCTCTCTTTGGTGCATCACGCTGGGCTCTTACTTCTTCAAAACAAGCAGCCCATTCAGCCTTGCGAATATCTACGTCTGCATTGGAGGCTTGGGCTGTTCCTTCAGTCTTTTCTGTTTCTTGCTCCATCTTGTCTAGTACCTCAAAAGTATCACTGACTAGGGATTCACCCAGATTGGGGACCACATTTCCCTCGGTGTCAGCGTACTGAGGATACTCTTCTGCAGTAATGTCTTCAACCTCAACTTCATCAATGTCATTCAGTTCCTCATCACTGGTTGAATCAACTGTTGGAGCGTCCTTCACTATTTCATCGGGATTGAGTCTGAACATTTCTGCCAGTTGCTCATCAGACAGGTCATGAATTATCTCCCCTTCTTCAGGGGTATAACTCACAGACCGTCTTACTATCCCTTGTAGGTCAAGAATCATGGTTAACTGAGTCTTGACCATTTGAAGGGGAGCAAAGTCAAACTCATCCCTTTGAAAGTTTGGATCTGTTTGATATAAACATTCAACACATAAATCATTAGTAATTAATCAAACAGACATACATTAACTTAATATATATAAACATTTAATACACTTGTTTTTCATTACATGATTCAAGTACAAAATAAATAAATACATAAAACGTCTAATCAGTACTTTTGTCTTGAATCTGTGGCGTGTCGCTCGGAGGAGCAGAAGTAGTGGATGACTGGTCTTGTCGATGCTTAGATCTCCGCTCTTGACCTGAAGCAGAGGCCGATGCAGCTGCATCCCCTCCTTCTGCCTCGTCATCATCATCACGTCCTTCTGTCCTGTCTTCTTCGGTTTCCTCATCATCATCATCTTCCTCATCATCATCCTCATCTTCATCATCATCATCTCCATCATCCCCGTCACCTTCCTTTAGCTTCAGGGGCTCATCCTTCGACCCCTTCAGCCTCAGCATGATAGTCTTGTTGGTCGTCTCCAACTCCTCTATACGTTTGACGGACTGAGCCTGCATGTCTTGGAGTTGGGACACCTCAACTCTCTGCTGGTCTATGACCCGAGCCTGCTCTGCCAGTTGCTGAGATTGGGCAGCAGCCAGGTCGGTCAGCTGGCGGATCTGCGCCGCCTTCTCCTCGTCCGCAGCAAGCAGACGCATCACCATACGGTTAAGCGCTGAGAGCTGCTCCTCTACCCCGATGTGAGGTAGAGTGAATCCATGAGCATGTGAGGGCTGGGCTGACGGTCCAGCATGATGTGTGGTGGTGGTGGCAGTGGCCGTGGTGAATATGGGTCGGTGGGCTGATGCTGGTGAAGTAGGAGTGAATGATCTGGTGATGGTTGGGATAGCTACAGTGGTGGTAGGTAGAGTGGTGGATGTGGTAGAGTGAGTAGTGGCTGTGGTAACTGTGGTGATGGGTGGAATGTCAGTAGTGGTGGTAGTGGTGGCTGTGGTGCTGGCAGTGGTAGTCACGAAGGTCAAACGACGCTTCTTCTTCTTCAAACCATGTGGTTGAGCCATCCGCTTCCTCCTAGTCCCGGAGGAAGTAGATGCTCCCCCTGCAGCTCTGCTAACTGACCCCGGAACATAGTTCGGGTCAGTATCTCTCTCCGAGGAGTCCCTGGGGTGTTCACCAACCACCTTAAGCCCGTGGTCTGTGGGAACTACTTTACTTCCCACAGTCCTGGTGAGGGGCTCCTCATCTGACTCCTCCTCCTCGATATCACCAGCAACAAACTCTTGATGGAAACCGGCCATCTCTGCGACCTCTCCGGCAGTGGCTGACCCCGGGGGAATAACGTCTGAATCTGTGCCTCTAGATGGGGCAGGCATGTCATCCCCGGCGTCGCCGCTATCATCATCATCAGAGTCAGTCTCTGGTATAGCAATATGCTCCACATCTGAGTCACTGTTCGTGGCGCCACTTCCTCTTTGCTGGCGCCACATAATCAGCACGGGCCAGATGCCCAAACAACCTCCTGACAGGGGGCTTCACCTGCTTCCCCCTGTATACCTTCATCCGGCCAAGAGTCGTGTCGTCCATGACCTCAAGAATAACAGCGTCCTCCTTCTCCTTCGGCAGGGAGGGAAGCTTCTGATCAATGATCATCTGTAGAAATCTAGGGTACATACAGAAGCCTTCCTTCCCTTTCCCCTCGAGGTTCTCCACCAAATAAGTGAATATCATCTTGGAGAAGCTGAACGGGTGGTTCAGCACCAACGCTGCATAAGCGTTCTGGATCTGGTCGGAGAGCTCGTCAAAACCTCCTTTCCTGGATGCAATACACTTTAGCAGCACGTGCGCAAGGTACTTAAACTGGGGACAGAGGTTACTCTTGTTGAGTACCCCGGCATTGATGTCCCCAGAGTACTTGGCTCTCATGAAACATCCTCGGACCGTGAGGGGGTGTAGACGAGTGGGACACTCAGCATCGTCTCCAAACTGTAGGACAATCCTCAGATCCTCCTCAGAAACAGTGATAGCCTCACCAAAAATCGAGCTCCTGATGCAATGAGGCTCGGTGGATCTATCTACAGATGCGCCTTCCCAGAAGGCCTGCTGCACTGATCTGTACGGTGTGCAGGGAGTAGATATAGCATAAGCGATCCTGGATCTCTGTAGAAAAGTAATAATGCCTGCGAAGTCGGCTGCATTCCTGGATGTCAAGTCCAGGTGAGCACATATGTTGTGCTTGGTGCTCATATTCCAACGACTCGCCATCTGTAACACATAATAATATAAACGTTAGTTTCGTTGGCTAAGAGTATAAAGCAAGACTTAAACTTTGAATGAAAATTATCTGTCATGCGATTGAGGTTGTACGACTGAAGACAGTCGTGCGACTGAATCGTGCGATTGAGGTTCAGACGTGCGATTGACCTCATACGCACGACTGAGTGTGCGACTGGACTCATGCGCATGTACTCCTGTGCGGTTACACCAGTCGTGCGACTGAGTCTCATTCGCATGGTTCAGTCGTGCGGTTAAGTGAATCGTTCCCTTCAGTCGTGCGACTGAAGTTCATCCGGACGACCAGTCGTCTGTCTCATGTGTTCAGTCGTCCAAAGTTCGAATCTACGCAAACTAAGTCTTATAACTCAATTAACCGGTTCTTTAGTGTCGCATTCTCTTTACTAACAACCTATTTTACTTAATTTCAACATATTGCTTAGTTTTAATAGGTTATTAGGGTTTGACAGTCGCGGTTCGCACTTCACAGTCGATTTAATCCAATTAGGGTTCCATTCTTTCTGATTTCGATGGAAGAAGACTTCAAAATACCTGTACGATGATTAACGAACGTCAGTATCACAGAATCAACAAGAAAACTCAGGCAAATCAAATTTTGGCAGAGTAACGGTAGGATGTGCGATTTAGGGGCGATTTGAGGATGAGGAGTCTCTGCGACCGACTCCACCTCTATTTATATCCACCCTAGATCCAATCGTGCGACTGAGTTCATTCGCACCTTTCAGTCGTGCGAGTGGGACTCAGTCGTGCGATTGGGTCAGTCGCCCTTCTCCAGTCGTCCGACTGAAGTTCAGTCGTGCGACTGACTCACTCGTTCGCACTTAAGCCTCCGATTGGACTAATCGTATGATCCATTCGTGCGAATGGACTTCATTCGTATGGTTAGTCCATACGTATGGTCCATTCGTGCGAATGGGTCATACTTAGTTAATTTTTCTGCTATTTTACCAATTTACCTTTAACTCTTTTATATTAATTAAATTAACGTTATGAACTTTTGATCATCTCAGACATGATCCTTTTATCTTGAAAACACTTTGATCACCTCAGACGTGATCCTTTTAACCACTTTGGTCACCTCAGACGTGACTCCTTTTAAAAATACTTTGTCACCTCAGACGTGACTGATATAACCTTTCAAAGCACATATGGTCATCTCAGACATGACCCTTTTAGTGAGTTTATTCCTTCTGATTTTCCTGATGTAGCCCGACACTTGACTCAAGTTAAAACTTAAAACAAACTAACTAATTTAAGAATTTAAACTAATTACATAATCAGACATATTTTTGGCTTTTTGTGAGAGATAAATCCAGAGATTGATATCTACGGGATTTGGATCGGGAGTAGATAGCTTCAACTTAGGTTGATCACATCTGGACCAAATCAATTTTTGGAATCATACAGGCAATTCAAATCATTTGGGACTCGTTATTAAACCTTTTGATGCTCAAGTTCTCGATGTTCATCCAGAGTCGTTAGCAACATAAGGAAATCATACTGAAACTCTTAGATTCTCACTTTGATTTGGACCTTTGAGAATGTAGCCACAATGATTGTCAGTATGTTTGTCCACTTAAATCCATACACAGACTTTTGACACAGACTGGTGACTTATTTAGGTGTAATTATTTCAACTAACACTTGTGGATCCCACACTTATATGGTAATCAACATCCCTCAGGAGCTTTTGAGCGGTCTACGGGTATTATTACAAGAAGAGACTATTCTTAGAGCTTTCAAAGAGAAGCCTGTCCTCAGGTCAGTGCCATCGCACAGCAGAGAGGCGGCAAACAACAATGAATTCTAGAATATCTAGGTTATGCTTATCCTCAGGTCAGTGCCATCGCACAGCAGAGAGGCACATAACCTATCTCCTTGTTAGAGCAGCTTATTTTATTTTGCACAAAATGCACCAACAACATAAGTCATTAGCTTTATTGCATTTGTCTTTCATTTTTTTTTTGCTTTGCTCTAGTTATGGTCATCCGCACACATTTGTGGCGTTTAATTGCTCATTACCCCTTATTGGAATATTGTTGATTGTGTTAACCAGTGATAAGATGGACGCCCACCGTCAGTTGAACACTTTAGTTTTATCTTGAAATCACCAATCCGGTCTATTTGTCTATTGTGTTGAATCTACCAACATATCATATATGGTCTAGCAACCTCTAAGTCTACTTTCTTTGTGTCACCTTAGAGTTGCCAGTTTTCTATCATCTTTCCTTTTCGTATTGCTTAGACTACACAGATTTATTTCTTTGAACTTTTGCATATTACTAAAACTTAAATTTTAAAGTCCCTCTTGATTTGTTCCTGTGTACTATCATTTTCCAAAGATATTGAATCGGTATCACAGATACAATCTACCTTATTTCAGCTCGCTACTCCTTCTCCCTCATCATTTTTTTTTTTTTTTTTTATTGTTAACTTGCTGACATATTCTCCCCCTAAAATACTAAAATCATTTCTGGTTTAATTATTTTAGGATTTTAATAAACAGCAAGAGAACATGAGTTTAAATAAAATTAAAATCAAATAGACAAATCTAAATAAATAAAATAAAATTTAACTACACGACATCGGACTACACATTTTCATCATCAGGAATTACCTCACTTTTCTTTTTAACACCGTTGACCTCTAATAAATATTGAAAACGTGGTTTATCAAAGGCTTTAGTATAGAGGTCAGCGCGTTGAAAATCAGTATTAATTTTAACCACATCAATTAAGTTCTTTTCAAAACAATCTCTTATGAAATGGTATTTAATACCGATGTGTTTGGTCTTAGGATGTTGGACCGGATTTTTAGTTACTGCAATTGCAGCAGAGTTATCAACAAAAATAGGAGTAGATGAGAATTTTAAACCGTAATCCCGCATTTGCTGTTGAATCCAGATGATTTGAGAACAGCAACTTGCAGCAGCAACATATTCGGCTTCACAGGTTGACAATGCAACCGATGTCTGCTTCTTACACTGCCAGGTAACTAATCTTCTCCCAAAGAATTGACACCCTGCTGATGTAGACTTGTAGTTCATCTTGCAGCCCCCGTAATCCGAGTCACTATACGCGGTAAGCTCAAAGTCATCATCATGAGGGTACCACAATCCAAGTGTGGGTGTACCCTTCAGATAACGAAAAATCCTCTTGACCCCGATCAGATGGTTGACCTTTGGTTTAGCCTGATATCTTGAACATAGACATGTAGCATACATAATATCAGGTCTTGAGGCAGTGAGATACATGAGGGATCCGATCATTCCTCGGTACATAGTGGCATCTACTAGATCTCCATTATCATCCGGTGCTATATCATGATTAGTAGCAAGTGGAGTCCCAGCAGCAGAAGCATTCTCCATGTCAAAGCGACTGAGAATGTCTCCTACATACTTGGTCTGATGTAGAAAGATTCCATTAGGTGTTTGATCCACCTGTAACCCGAGAAAGAACTTCATCTCCCCCATGGCACTCATCTCAAATTCTTTCTTCATTACTGCTTCAAACTCTTTACATAACTCTTCGTTCTTTGACCCGAAGATTATGTCATCAACATATATCTGTACAAGCAGTAGGTCGCCATCCTTTTCCTTAATAAACAGTGTACAGTCAATTACTCCCCTGCGAAAGCCGTGTTTCACAAGATGAGTTGAGAGTTTCTCATACCAAGCTCGAGGAGCTTGATGAAGCCCATACAAAGCTTTGTCGAGCTTGTAAACTCTATCCCGATGGTAAGGATCTTCAAAACCCTCGGGTTGACTTACATAGACTGTTTCTCTGATTTCCCCATGAAGGAATGCACTCTTTACATCTAATTGGTAGACTTTGATCTTCATGTACGATGCATAGGCAAGGAAGATACGAATAGCTTCCATCCTTGCCACGGGTGCAAACACCTCATTGTAGTCAATTCCCTCGACTTGGCGAAAACCTTGAACCACCAGTCGAGCTTTGTTCCTGATAATGACCCCTTGGTCATCCTTCTTGCATTTTAGTACCCATTTAGTGCCAATGACTTTAGCACCTTTAGGTTTATCAACCAATGTCCATACACCTAACTTCTTAAACTGCAGAAGTTCTTCTTGCATGGCACTCACCCACGCCTCATCATTGAGTGCCTCACTGACATATTTTGGCTCAACTGCGAGACAAAACATCGATAGGCACCATCATGAATGTAACCTTTCTCCATAACCGAGGCGTAATCAGCTGAGTACAACTGATTTCGGGTTTGTACTCCTGATCTGACATCCCCAATAACATTGTCAAGGGGATGATAGACGTTTAGTCGTGATCCTGGAGTAGTAGGAACAGCTACCTCAGAACCAAGATTATGAACATTTGGTTCTGCATCTGAGGTAGTTGGAGTTTGAGGTTCTGAAGTCGAAGGTGCATCACTCGTAGATGCTTGTGGACTTGCTGGAACTGGAACCTGTTCCTCCTGACTGTTCTGGTCATCTGCTTCAGCTTCATCTTCAGAGGAGGAGTCACTGTCGTCGACTACTCCCCCTGACTGAGTAGATGATTCTCCCTGTGTGCTAGATGGTGTATTCAGAATATCATACATCATCCTAGTAGCTAGCTCATCGTCCGAGGGAGAGAGAGGTATGTTGAAGGATTTGAAGAATCCATCATAATCGAAGAAGTAGGCAGGTCCTTTGCCTGTAGGTGGTGTGGTATATCTCTGAACGTCGACATTACACCACACTTCTACAAGACCCGTTGAGTTATTGTAAACTCGCTTATTCGGTATGTTGTATCCTAGAAAGATTCCTTCATCTGCCTTCTCGCTGAATTTTCCTTCTTGAGTCTTCTTCAGAAGTGTACACGGCGCGCCAAAGGGTTCAAGATACTCCAAATTCGGTTTGCGTCTTTGTAGTAGCTCATAACATGTCTTTCCGTGGCGCTTGACTATTAGGACTCGATTCAGTGTATAACATGCATTTGCTACTGCCTCATTCCAGAATTGGATAGGCAGTTTCGAGTCCGCCAGCATAGTCCGTGCAGTCTCTATCAAGCTCCTATTTTTCCTCTCAGCAACACCATTCATCTGAGGCGTGTATGCTGAAGTGAATTGATGAACAATTCCCTTTTCCTTGCAGTATGCCTCCATCCATTGATTCTTGAATTCGGTCCCGTTGTCTGAGCGTACTTGTCTAACCTTTAGCTTGTAGAGAGATTCCAGAGTGGTGACTAATTCCTTGAATGACTCAAATGTTTCTGATTTGGATTTCAGAAACATTACCCAAGTGAACCTTGAGTAGTCATCAGTGACCACAAAACAGTACAGATCGCCTGCAATGCTCCTTGTACTGACTGGACCAAACAGATCCATGTGAAGAAGTTCAAGAGGAAGTTCTATTGAATGAACTTTCTTTTCCTTATGAGACTTCTTTGTCTGTTTGCCTTTCTTGCAAGCTACACAAAAGTCAGGAAGTTGGAAGTTCTTGACATTTACTCCTCTCACTAAGTCCTTCTGAATCAAGTGATTCATCTTCCTTTGACTAATGTGTCCCATTCTCCTATGCCAGGAGATTGAGTCCTTCTCAGTAGCTTTAGATAGAAAGCACTGCACTTCATGATCCGTTGGAGCAGCTGTTGACAGATCCAAACATATAGGTCCTTATATCTTGAAGCAGTCATCAGAACTTGGTCCTCTGGAATCATATAGTCTTTCTTCAGCACGTAACACTTGTTGTTGTCGAAGATGACTTTAAATCCTTTATCGCAGATTTGGGAAACAGAAAGCAAGTTATTTTGAAGTTGTTGAACGTAGTTCACCTTATCAAACTTAACTTTCTGATTTCCCACTTCTCCCTGTGCTGTGATGTATCCTCCCTTGTTTCCTGCAAAGGAAACATGCCCTCCTTTTATTTGTTTGACATTTGATAAAAGGGCTCTATTTCCTGTCATGTGCCTGGATGCTCCGCTGTCTATAATCCACGTGTTAGTCTCAGCGCTATACCGAACACCCTGCACATATCAAGTAAATGTATTAGTTTAGGTTAGGAACCCAAGCCTTTACTGTCTTGGGTTTCCCAGAGGCATCACACATCATAAACTCTACCCATTGACCTTTAGAAGGTGAGGGTAACTCAGATTCCTTCTTGTCATCAGTATCAGTCACACAGGTAGTCTTCTCTTTCCATAAGCCAGATTTGTGCAATGCCTGTTTATGATAAACAGTCGTCTGGCTTACAGGTTGGACTTTAGGTTCACTAGATCTTCTAGGTGGAGTTAGAGAACTCCTCTTAGAAGACCTAGGTCTAGAGTCCTGAAGATCAATCTTCTTCCTAGGTGTCTGATAGAAAGGACAATAGGAAGCAATATGTCCACATTCTCCACAGTTGTAGCACAATCTGCTATCAACCTTATAATTTGACTTTCTTTGTGGAGAAATGCGTGACACTTTAGTAACATCAATCACTTTAGGTTTTGACTCTTGCATGTTTGATGTTTTCTCTGGTTTAACAAATTTAACTGTTTTAACCTGTTTAACTTGTTCAATTTTTGGTTAACTGGTTTTTGACTTGTAGCATGTGAAAAATTAACGTTTGAAGTCTTTTTGGGTTCTGATTTGACTCTGTTTGACCCTGACTTTAAGTTAACTTTTTCAAATTCATTTTCCAGATTAACACAAGGCAATTTACCCTTTGCCTTTGAAGTGGCCTCCTTTTGTTTCTGTCCAGATTCAGTAGATGAACATGATGTGTCTGGATCAGTAACAAGAGGAGTGGTCACCACATGATCCTTGATTGGGTTGTTGTTTACTGGTTTAGACTTGGTGTTCATCAAGGTCTCAGGTGGTGGTGGAACCACTTTGTAGCCTAATCCCTCCCCATTATTCCTTTCTCTCACTAAGTGTTGAACTATGTGTGAAGAACTAGTCCAACTATGCAGTTTCTGTTTTAAGGAATTAACTTCTACTTCTAGAACTGCCTTTTGTTTCTTAGTGTCCTCTAGGGAGTTTAGATAGTACCTAATGTCATTTGATTGATTAAAGGCAACTACTTCGGTTTCCCTAAGTTGTTTAGTCAATAGGTCTATCTTTTCTTTATAACTATGCTCATTTTGTTTTAGAACTCTATTGGCCTCAGTGCATAGTTGTAAATCCTTTACTAAGTTATCATTGTGATCTAATAACCTAGCAAATTTTTCATCAATGCTATTCCTAAACAATCACAGTTAGAACAAGCATGATTATTAAACATTTGGTCAGTTGTACTTACCTGTGTTGTTTCAGAAGAGTTAGCCATCAACGCAGCATCAGACGTCTCTGGTTCTGGTGATTCTGACTTTTCTGTTTCTGACGTGGAAGTCTCCTCCTTTGGTATGTAACTGACCTCAGCTGCAGTTGTTTCTTCTTCACTGTGTGACATCGCTATATCAACTGCTAAATCACCTTCACTCGCAGAATCATCATCAATATCTTCAACACTGGCAATGTTAGATTCTGGTGAGACAAATCTAAAACTCCAGTCCTGTCCTTCATCATCATGAGCAGTCAAGGCTTTTGGGTCCTTGTTTGATGAAGTAGAACTAGAGGCTTGCTTGTCTTGGCGAGTAAAGGATGAGAACGGGTTCCCATTACCCGTCTTCTTTGGCTTGACACATTCCCTCTTGAAGTGCCCTTTCTCTCCACAGTTGAAGCAGGTCACTTTGCTCTTGTCAAAACCAAATGTGGTATCCTTAGTAGCTATCAAATTTTGTCCTGTCTTCTTAACAAACTTCTTCGCCCTTCGGACAGCGCTAGCTAAGGCCCACATTATATCCATTCTTTCAAGCTCCATTTCATCTACCTGCTCGTAGTCTTCATCTGCCAAATGACAGTTTCCAATCTTCCCAGCCACAAGTCCATCATATGAATGAACTACTGCGGCGAGAAGATCCATATGCTCTCGTGCTACTTCTACAGTCACATTACCGAGGTTCTCGGTCTTCAATTTAGTAGCACTTGCTTCTGATCCAATATAATGGGTACATGACGACCCTGACGTGTCTGATCCAGAAGGAGAAGCATGTGAAGGACCTGACGAGCTAGACACAAATGCTGTCTGGAGAGGTGCTCCAGATGTCTTAGCTTGAGGCGTGGCATTGTATAAAGCTGGGTTTTGTGTATACGAAGACTTCTGTGCTCTATACTTCATCCTTAGTGCTTCTTCACGCAGCCTGAGAATAAAGTCATTTATATCCAGCTTTATAAGTATTCCATTCTGTCTAAGATTAGACACGAATGAAGCCCACTTATCAGGCAATCCATCTGCGAAGTTGCTTACTTTCTCTTCCATAGTTGTTTCCACTCCATGTGTATGCAACTCGCTCATCAAATGGTAGAATCTGTCTATGACTTCATCTAAACTCTCGTTACCAATCGATGAGAAGTTATCGAATTCCTTCTTTAACTCCTTTGCCTTGATTGCCTTTAACGATGCATTCCCATCATACCTTTTCTCTAGCTCATCCCACAGTTTCTTGGACTGCTTGTTCTCTGAGTACTGGTGGAATATGTCTTTGGGGATCGACTGAGTTATCATCGCATAAACTCTTTTCTCAGCATTATACTTTACTTTCTGTGCGTCAGTCATCCCACTTAACGTTAATTTTACTCCATCTGCTCCCACCGGTGTACTATAACCCAACCTCGATAGCTTCCCACAGATTAGGATCTACTCCATTGAGGTAGATCTCAAAACGTTGTTTCCAGTGAGGAAACTCATCTAAAGTCAAGAGCTTTGGTGGTTTATTGTGAATACCCACCTCACTCTCAAGCAGCAGCAGGTTCTGAATTCTTGAGTCCTTCCCAGCAGTAAAGGCTGACATCTGATCTTCCATGGTTAATAAACTTAGAGTCTAATCAAATCAACTTTAACTGATGCGACTGAAGGATGCGAATGGTCTTATCGTGCGTATGAACTCTGCGATTGGTTCAACCGTGCGACTGAACAGGGCGAATGGTTCAGTCGTGCGAATGAATCTGGTGCGTATGAGCTATGCGAACGAACGGTTCAGTCGGCCGAATGAGGGTGCGACTAGGTCCAGTCGTGCGAATGAATACTGCGAATGAGTCTAGTCGTGCGAATGGGTCACTCGTGCGACTGAAGCTGCTGTTTTGCGAAAATTTCTAGGTTTGACGGGTTTCAGCCGTAAAAATTCGAAATTTTGCAAGTCCAAATCGTCTAAGTCCGTAGAAACTGAACTTCGATGAGCAGGGAACGTCCAAGATCACTTTTGATGCTAAAGATTGCGTTTTTCGTGCAAAAACACAAACTTTTATGCAATCTTGATTGAATCAACACGAAATCAAGAGCCAAAGCTCTGATACCACTTGTTAGGACCTGGTATTTGAACGAAATACCGAGTGATTGCGTGTTAAACCAACTCAAATAGTGCGGAATCCTATTTGATTGGCGATCCAATCAGTGAGAACACACGATGAATCAATCAAGAATTGAAATCAACGTCAGAAATCGATTAGGAACCGATCTGATGTGTTCTATGAACTTGGAGAACGATTTGGGAGGCTTCTGGACGGCTAGGGTACGTCTGGAATCGTAATGGGATGAATGCTTACGTTTTCCCACGAATTGGGTCTATTTATAGGTTAGTATTGTTCAATCGTGCGACTGGGCCATAAGTATGGTTCAGTCGTGCGATTGAACCATGCGGTTGATTCATCCGCACGACTGAGTGTTCAGTCGTGCGATTGAGTCAATCTTATGTGTCAATCATACGACTGATCCAGTCTCCTGTTCAGTCGTGCGATTGAGTCAATCGTATGAAGTTATTCATGCGTGTGGTCCATTCGCATGGGCCATTCGCATGAGAACTTCATTAAGTTAAGTTTGAATGTTCTATTTAATATAACTTAATGTGCACTCATTCAAACATTCATAAACCCAATCAATTCAATCACAACTTATTAATGAAATATTAAACATTACAAGTAACAACCAATTTATATCATTTCATTAATCGATTACAATTACATCATAATCAGACAGACAAGTTCATTACATTACAAATCATGATCTAGGGACATACATGTATCAACAAGTAGAAGTAAATTGATTAATGATTACAGATGAATAAATAATGAATGTGTAAACAATAAATGCTATGAACGTGTTGATTTTGATGTGACGACTGGTAGGGTTTATGTTTGTGTGAATTGATGTGATGTTTAGGTTTGTCGATTTGTTGCTCGCGTGTTCGTGTTCTCGTGTCGTCTTTTGATGTGAAACCTAGGATCCATATTTATAGGCACACGTGTTTCAGTTAAGGAAACACCGGGTGTCTTGGGATTTGCACAACTGTCTTGTTGACTTGTTGACTTGTAACACTTGTATTATTTAAATACAAGTGTTTGAACTCCGCAGCTTAACAGGTCTTCCGGAGGTAATTTGTTCTTCCGTAGGAATGACTTCCGAAGGTACTTAGTTCTTCCGAAGGTACTTAGTCTTCCGTAGATGTTTGTTCTTCTGAAGGTGCTTAGTCTTCCATAGATGTTTGTTCTTCCGAAGGTTCTTTCGAAGATTTCATGTTCTTCCGAAGGTACTTGATCTTTCGAAGAACATTTTGTTCATCCGTAGATGTTTCTTACACTTAGTCAACTTCGATATTTGACCAAGTATTATGTTTGTACCTGCAATCATACACAAATCAACACACATATGGGTTATCCTATATACACAATGCATACATCAAAATAATGAATTATAATTATTCATTACAAGTATTGATTAAAGTTCTAAGCCTATACAAAATGATCTAGATCTATTGTTCCTAGATCTAACACAACAAAATAATGTGTCCATTGTCTAGGAAGAGAGGACATGAACTTCCTTACAATGTCTCTATTTTAAGAGTTACTCCCATATCTATTAGAGTATCCACAATCTTAACATACCTAAAGTATTATTGAGTCATGGTTTCACCTGTTTTGAAGGTGAAGTTCTCAAACTACTGCTTCAATAGGTTCTTCTTGTTCTCTTTTGCTTCGATGGACCCCTCATACAAAATAATGTGTCCTTTTTATTCTCTTTTGCTTAGCAGTTTTGCACTTCTTGAAGCCCTGTATATGGAGTTTGGAAGAGCATTTTGGAGGGCAGTCATTGCTTTCTGATCTATATCTATTCTCTTCCTGTCTTCTTTAGAATAGTCAGCCACTTCCTTTGGAATCATACCACCCCCAGCAGCAGCTAAAGAGGTGCTTGGTATGTGAGGTCCAGAGACAACAGATTCCCACATCCTGGAGTCTTGAGACTTTATAAAGCCTTCCATTCTTTGACACCAAGTGTTAGAGTCTTCAGGAGTGATCAGTGGGGACTTTATCATGATTCCAGTTTCTATATCAGCTTTAGTGAGAGCTGTCATTTGAGATGTTAAGTGTTTTGTGAGATTGAGGGATCTAAGATGGTGAGATCTTATAATCAAGAGCATGGAATGCTCTGATACCAATTGCAGGACCGTTTAAGGGATGGTCAATACACTTAGTTTCACAATGAGAAGAGTGTTAGAACACTTAACAAATCCAATAGGGAACTAGAACTTTTATTATGACACTAAGAACACAAGCAAATAAGAGACATAACTTTAAGAACAACAACAAAGTAATGGTTTTCAAGATTGCAGTATATTGCATCTCAAGTTCTTTTTACAAGTGTTACAAAGCATAAAAGAAAGATACAAAAACTTGAGATACTTTATACTATATCCTACAACCGGTCATACTTAGAAGGCCAGCTAGAAACATTGATCTAGACAACAAAATCAATGTAGAGTCAAAAAGCAAATCTGCCTTTTGACTAGTGACTATGACATGCCATAGCTCATATCGTAATATATTACAAAAAGGATAAAAGTACATAAAGTAGAAAGTTACATACTCAAGACCTCAATGTATAGTTACAAAAAGCATGGACAATTCAGCAACTTGTATAAGTTGGCGAGTCTTCAGAGTTGCAGCGGAAAGTTGGTCAGCTTTATGAAAAGTACATCAGAGCAAGCATGTTCTTCAAAGTATTCTGAAGAAATCTGTCTTCACTTCTTTGGCTTCGGAAGACTTTGTCTTTGAAGCTTCGGAAGACTTCACTTTTTGCTTCAGAAGATATTGGTCTTGGCTTCAGAAGATTCTACACTTAGAATATTTCTGATGCATGGTGTAAAACTTCCGAAGCAACTTCTATTTTGCACTAAGTGCATGCATGCAGGAAAGACTTGGTTTGTTTTGGGTGCATCAGCCTTTCAATAAGCCTTACACAACTCTACATGTTCCACTACTTAATTATCATTTATTCATTACATGTAGCTTACATTCTTTTCGTATGCTTCTTCGTATTTAAAATGTTGATTTTAAATGATTAATAAGTTATTCGTTTATTAATTTACTTTTGACTTATTTAATAAATTAATAAGTTTGTTTGGAAAAATTTAAAATTTTGATTTTAAATGATTAATAAGTTACTTTTTAATAAAATAAAGAATCCCAAAGATAGACACAATGTAACATATATGTATTATAACATGTCATATGTAGGATTGTGTATTAATTATTTTATACGTTGAACTAGTACTAAGCCCCCGCGTTGCGGCAGTGGTGTAACAACCGACCTCCAAGTTGTTACCCTAACCCTAAATTACTTGCATCATTATCCATCTTATGAGTGCTAATAATTGAAACTATTCAACCCTACTATGAAATTGGAAACAATTCTTACTACTTGATTCAAATTATGGTTTCATGTGATTTTTTTATTATTGACTTTTAGCTAATTTAGGTTTCTACCTTTTAAAAAATTTGTGTTCCGGGAATGTCAACTAGTCACCCTTACAAAATTAATTTCAAGAGAAGGCAATTAAAATGTGAGCATACACACTCACACTTATATAATTTTCGGCCATGCATGCATGGACATGCTCTAGATACCTCAAATATACCATCCACTAAATAATACATTACACCCAATACTACAAAACTACACTACATAATAACAATTTACAATTAAAATTTAATCCAAAAACCCTCCCACTACACTCCAAATGCGGCCGCCCTCCCCCCTCCACTCCTCTCCTCTCTACACCACCACCACACTCACCACTTACATAACATGCAGGTCACAAGTTTGGTTTACAAGAGTTGCAACATTCACAAGTTAGATGATACCAAAACACCCAAAAAGAGGGTTTTCATGGTGGAAATCGGTTTCCACCCAAAGAATGACTATCATAACATGAGATTTACCTTCAAGAACGTTGGGAACTCCTTAAGAACAAAGTGATGGTGAGAAGTTTCTGCTACAACAAGGAAAAGCAAGGTTTTTAGGTGAAAAATGAAGAAAACAAGAGAGATGTCCAAAACCGACAACATGAGCTTACACTTGATGTAACTCACGGTTTGGAAGGTGTTGATGGTCGTGGATGGCTAGAAACTCCTTGGACTTGTCTGTAGATGCTCGAACCAAGGCTAGAAAAGTCGAACAAGTGTGGTTGTGTGTCCAAAACTCACGAACTAGGCCACCTCCTTGCGGTATGCACTTGGCCGATTGTTGCTTGGTGTTGTTCTTCACGATTTCTTGTGCTTGACTTAGAGAGGATTTCTTTGAGAGAATTGTGGTGTGAGTGTGTGTTTCGTCTCAGCTGAATTCGAATAAGAGGGAGAGAGGGAGAGAGGGAGAGAGACTTGCATGTAATGTAAGTGGTGAGTGTGGTGGTGGTGTAGAGAGGAGAGGAGTGGAGGGGGGAGGGCGGCCGCATTTGGAGTGTAGTGGGAGGGTTTTTGGATTAAATTTTAATTGTAAATTGTTATTACGTAGTGTAGTTTTGTAGTATTGGGTATAATGTATTATTTAGTGGATGGTATATTTGAGGTATCTAGAGCATGTCCATGCATGCATGGCCGAAAATTATATAAGTGTGAGTGTGTATGCTCACATTTTAATTGCCTTCTCTTGAAATTAATTTTGTAAGGGTGACTAGTTGACATTCCCGGAACACAAATTTTTTAAAAGGTAGAAACCTAAATTAGCTAAAAGTCAATAATAAAAAAATCACATGAAACCATAATTTGAATCAAGTAGTAAGAATTGTTTCCAATTTCATAGTAGGGTTGAATAGTTTCAATTATAAGCACTCATAAGATGGATAATGATGCAAGTAATTTAGGGTTAGGGTAACAACCTGGAGGTCGGTTGTTACATTCTCCCACCGTTTAGGAAATTTCGTCCCGAGATTTTAGCTTTGATTAGAGACTGAACGGGTGGGTTTGAAGAGGTGTGGATAATTCTTCCTCATTTCATCCTCACGCTCCCAAGTAAATTCAGGTCCTCGCTTGGAGTTCTATCTAACCTTAACCTTGGGTATGCGGCTCCGCCGGAGTTGTTTGACCAAGCGATCCGTGATCTCCACGGGTTCTTCCACAAAATTCAGTTTGTCGTTTATTTTTGCTTCTTTTAATGGCAGTTCTAGGGTTTTGTCTACCATGCTCTTCTTCAAGTTCGACACATGAAAGGTGTCGTGTATGTGACTCAACCCCGGGGGTAGTTTTAACTTATACGCCACTGGGCCAATTCTTGCCAGTATTTCGAATGGTCCAACGTATCTTGGGCTTAACTTTCCTCTTTTTCCGAACCTCACAGTTCCCTTCCATGGTGCTACCTTTAGCATTACCCTGTCGCCCACTTGGAACTCTAGAGGTTTCCGTCTCCTATCAGCGTACTTCTTCTGCCGATCTCTGGCTGCTTTCAGTCGCTCCTTTATCTTATAGATCTTGTCGGTGGTCTCCAACACTATGTCGGGTCCCATCACATGGCTATCACCAATCTCATTCCAACTCAAGGGTGATCGGCATTTCCTGCCGTATAGGGCCTCATACGGAGCGGCTTTGATACTCGCGTGGTAACTATTGTTATAGGCGAATTCCACCAAAGGAAGATGGTTATCCCAGTTTCCGCCAAAGTCCATCACGCAAGCTCTTAACATGTCTTCCATCGTTTGAATAGTTCTTTCGCTATGTCCGTCGGTCTGAGGGTGGTAAGCCGTGCTTAGATCTAAACGGGTTCCTAAAGCTTGCTGGAACGATTTCCAGAAATGAGAGGTGAAACGGCTATCACGGTCGGAGATGATCGACAAAGGCACTCCATGCCTCGTTACCACCTCATCGACATACAGTTGGGCCAATTTCGTCATGTCTAGTCTTCTCTAATTGGCAAGAAGTGAGCTGATTTCGTTAGTCTATCTACTATCACCCAAATAGCATCGTGACCTTTAAACGTTCTGGGCAACTTGGTAACAAAATCCATCGTGACATTATCCCATTTCCATTTTGGGATTTCAGGTTGTTGTAACGTTCCTGATGGTTTTTGGTTCTCAGCTTTTACCATGGCACAGGTTAAACATTTCCCCACATAAACGGCGATTGATTTCTTGATTCCCGGCCACCAGAAAAGTGCCTTTAAATCCTGGTACATCTTATCACTTCCAGGGTGAATTGAATACCTGGACTTGTGTGCTTCGTCGAGGATTACTTCTCGAATTCCTCCGTGTTTTGGCACCCAAGTCCTTCCTTCATATCTGTATGTACCATCGTCCCCTATCTCAAATTGCTTTTCCATTCTAGTCAATCCTTCTTCCTTTAATCTTCCTTCCTTTAATGCCTCGCTTTGAGCTTCTTTCAGTTTTGCAATAAGGTTAGTATACACACTCATCCTTAAGGCTCGTACACGAAGAGGTTTTTCTCTTTCCTTTCGGCTCAATGCATCCGCCACAACATTGGTCTTACCAGGATGGTAGCGGATTTCGCACTCGTAATCGTTCAATAGCTCGACCCATCTTCTCTGACGCATGTTGAGCATCTTTTGGTCAAGGATATGTTGCAAACTTCTATGGTCAGTGTAGATGATACACTTTGTGCCATAAAGGTAGTGCCTCCACATTTTGAGAGCAAACACCACGGCACCCAACTCCAGATCGTGAGTCGTGTAGTTCTTCTCATGATCATTCAGCAGTCTAGATGCGTAAGCAATCACCTTGTTGTGTTGCATCAATACACATCCTAGCCCTTGACGCGAAGCGTCACAATAGACCACGAAGTCTTCTACTCCTTCTGGAAGAGCAAGGATAGGTGCACTGCATAACTTCTCCTTAAGCATTTCAAACGCCTCGTTCTGCTCTCGCTCCCACACAAAGGTTGTGTCCTTCTTTGTTAGTGCGGTCAAAGGTTGCACTATACGCGAGAAGTTCTTTATAAATCGTCGGTAGTAGCCAGCCAGTCCTAAGAATTGCCTTATCTCTGTAGGAGTTTCAGGAATCTTCCAATTCTTTATGGCCTCAATCTTGGAAGGGTCAACTTGAATCCCATCCTCATTCACCACATGACCTAAGAATTGGATCTGGCGCATCCGAAATTCACATTTAGAGAACTTGGCATATAGTTGCTCATTCTTGAGCAATTCAAGAATTAGCCTGAGATGCTTCTCGTGCTCGTCTTTACTTCGGGAATAGATCAGTATGTCGTCAATAAACATGATCACAAACTTGTCGAGGTAAGGGCGGCAAATGCGGTTCATGAGGTCCATGAATGCTGCTGGAGCATTAGTCAGTCCAAAGGGCATGACCAAGTACTCATAGTGTCCATACCTAGTTCGGAAGGCTGTTTTGGGTATGTCTTCTTCTCTTATCTTCAGTTGGTGGTATCTTGACCTCAAGTCTATTTTGGAGAAATAACTTGCTCCTTGCAGTTGATCAAATAGGTCATCTATTCTCGAAAGAGGGTATGGTCAGCTTATTCAATTCCCTGTAATCAATACACATTCGCGGGGTTCCGTCTTTCTTTTTCACGAATAGTACCGGGGCACCCCATGGAGAGACACTCGGACGTATAAATCCCTTGTCCAATAGTTCTTGAATTTGTACCATTAGCTCCTTCATCTCAGGTGGGGCGAGTCGGTACGGTGCCTTGGCTACCGGTGCAGCACCAGGCAACAAGTCTATCTGGAATTCGACTTGCTGATTCGGGGGGAGTCCTGGTAGTTCTTCCGGAAACACCTCTGGGTATTCAGAAACCACGGGAATATCTTCGATCTTCTTCTCCTTTTGGGTTTTCATCACGTAAACTATAAAAGCTGGACATCCCTTCATTAAGCTCTTGGTAGCTTTTAAGTGGGATATCATAGGGTATAGGGTGTTACTCCTTTCACCCTCTACCACTAACACTTCTTCGTCGTTCAACGGTATCTTGAGTAGACGCTCATCACATAAGATTTCGCTCTATGCTTCGCTAGCCAGTCCATACCCACAACCACATCAAATCCTCCTAACTTAATGGGCATCAAGTTAATCATAAACGTATTCCCTTTTAGATTCAGCGGGCAATCCCTAATGATTTCGTTGGCTTCTAATATATTACCGTCAGCCAATTCTATGGTAAACGTATCAGTCAAGGTATACACGTCTAAGTCAATCAATGGCCTAAAAGTACTAGAGATAAAACTAGCAGTCACTCTAGTATCAAACAGTACAGTAGCGGGATGATTGTTTACAAGGAACGTACCGTTGACCATGTCGGGTTCCCTACGAGCTCCTGCTGGGTCCATAACGAAAGCTCTTCCCTTAGGCTTTTTGTGCTTGGCATCCTTGTCTCTACCCAGCTTAGGACACTTGTTCCTCATGTGCCCTGGATCTCCACATTCATAGCGTTGTTTTTCTGGTGCGTAAGTACAGTCTTTAATTAAATGGCATGTTCTCTTGCACCTAAAACAGGGCATCGGGTTACATTCTCCTTGATGATGTAACTTGCACTTGCTGCAGAATGGGCTTGTCCCCGAGTACAATCTCCGGTTTTTACTTCCCTGATCATCGCGTCTCGCACCTTCAGAACTCCTTCTACTTGACCCACTACTACTACCAACCACTTTTTTCGCTTCAAACCACTTCCTTTTCTCACCAACAAACTTCCTCTTCTCATCAGCCCTTGCTTGATCGGTCCATCCAGCCCTAATTAGGTCATCAGTCAAACTGCTGGTAAGGTCGACTGCAGCTTGTAGGGTTACAGGCTGGGAGGAACAGACCATTCCCCTAACTCTTGGGTGTAGTCCCCAGATGAACCGTGCTACACCTTTGGCTTCTGGCGTCACCAGATGTGGCACAAGTCGGGATAGGGCTAAGAAACAATTGATATATTCTGTGTAGTTGGGACCTTTCATCTCCAAGCTTAAAAATTCTGTCTCCAGCTTCTCGAGTTGATTAATGGGGCAATAATTGTTGGTCATTAGCTCTCGGAATTTAGTCCAGCCCATTCGATTAGCCACATTTCTTCCACGGCTTTGAGTAATTGACTTCCACCATTCAAGAGCTGATCCCTTAAGAGATTGTGATGCAAACCTCACCATATGCTCCATCTTGCACTCGCTAATGTCCAAGACAGCTTCCATTTCGTCAATCCACCTGTAAGTCTCTATAGCACCCTCGGTGCCATAGAAGTCCTTAGGCTTACATGCCATGAAGGTCTTATAGGAGCATCCATTCCTTAACGCCTCGGCTTCTTCGTCGTGGCTCTCATCGTTCACCGGCCGTTCATTACCAGTAGTGTTATCCCGGTCTGCATTTATCTGTGCAATAATAGTCGGAATGGCGTTAGCCAGTTGCTGAGCTACGAGGTTAGCAATCCTTTCGTCACTCTCTTGATTAGCATTTTCCCCGTGGGGAGTCCCTGGTGGAGTAGGTTGGTTTCCAGTCGGCCTTGCTTCCTCACGGCGGCCCCTGGTGGCTCCACGCTGTCCAAAACGTGTTCCTTTGCGAGTCGGCATTCTCATAGTATCACAAATAGATTCGTTTAGCATCTCAAAATTTATTTCGAATAGCCTATGCATCATTATCCTATTACACCATGCCTCGGAAGAGGGATCATGGCATGCACATATGTATTTACAACCCACTAAGGAAACCTTACAAAGTCCAAATCAAAACACAACATAACAGTTGGGCAACCATTTAGAAAAGGCACAGACCAATTTCAAGGTACAACACAACATATAGCAATTTGATACAGACAGTTTAATAAATCTAGCATCCCAACAACAGTTCACGATAGTATCATCCAACAAAATAGAATCAGAGTCAAGCTCTTACAATTTGGAAGGTGCCATCACCCCCATGATAATAAAATAATAGTATCGAATAACAATTCAAATAGTTTCCTTCTACTGTCTAGAGACAGATAATCCCGCTGAGTACTCCTACACTCACATCCACTTTTTCTTCAGCCATCCGAACCATCCTGTACCCTTCTTCCTCTGCTCCTGCTCCAAACGCTTCACTCCTTGCGTAGCCATCATAGCCTGGGATTGAGCAGACTGGGAAGTTCGAGTGGCGTGCTGAACAGTTAACTCATGACGGCGAACAGTCCTCAAGATCTCATCCAATGTCACATCAGAGGGTCCTACATCACTTGCCCGGCGACTCGACTGGGAGTACCTATCACCAGCCAGTACACTAGGGCCATCATACATACTATGTCTCAGCGGCATCAGGCGTTCGTCACGTGGGTCAAACAGTGGAGGTACCGAAGTCGGAATCCTAACAGGCGGGGGAGGAGGAGGAGGCATCCTAAAGGATACGGAGGATCCTGGCCTAACGCTTTTGCGAGGTCGGGTGACAGTACGCGCACCCCTATTCCCAATAGGTGGGATGGGTGAGAGGGTCGGAGCAGCTACTTGAGGAGAGTGGGAACGCGTTCGGCTTCGGGAAGGTGATGTGGAGGAAGAGTCCTCGGAAGCTTCAGTGTCTTCGGACGTGACGGATATCCACCCTGGATGTCCGCATCTCCGGAGGTACGCTTCATACTCCATCTGGGGCTTCTCTCTCCTCAAGGTTCCGGTAGGAGTGGTCTCAGTGTCAGGGTGAGCAGGCGCCTTTCCGTTATCAGCCATAGACGTTGTCCTGTAAGAAATACATCATGAGTAATTTGGTTTCTCATAGCTCATGATTATAATAATAGTACTAGTAATAGTAGTGATGGCAATAGTATCTGTTATTCCAACATATAGCTGTCTGTTTTGCCCAAATCAATAGTCTCTTCTAGTAGTATCAGATAACATAGTTCATCATAAAAATCATTTAAATCCTCTTTTTGAAATTTAGTTTCAAAATCATCAATGTAAACCAGAAAAAGTCCAACATAACCTAAAGATCAGTGATGAAAATTACGCGTCCGGTAAATTCATGATTACGTTGATCAAGTGTAATCATCAATTTACCCAACCCGATCATCCCAACACTTCCCACAAGGACAGTCCTAGGGTATCAGGGTTGTAGCCTAGGGTCTACTATGGTATTCCCGACTTCTCTACAACCTTTGGCTCTGATACCAATCTGTCACACCCCGGGCCCAGGTAGGGTGGGACGTCACAGACTAGCAACAACATATGGCTCAAAGGAGAGAATATCACATGGCATTAATGTTTTTAAAAAGATACCGGGGCTAGAAACAAATCAAGCCCCCAAATGAGTTTTACAATCATCCATAAAAATAAATTGTACTTGTTCAACACAAATATAAAATTGTTCAAATGATTCATTAAAGAAGTATGCCAATGCCATGGTCACGGGATAAGTCTAGGTCTTCACAACAGCTTGGATCTCTTCATACATTACATGAAACATGCTCAAAAGAAATTTGTGTCAACTAAAAAGTTGGTGAATTCAAGTGCTTAAAGTTTATAAACAAAAGGACTTAACAAATCCTTCTTTGATTAAAAGAAAATAATCATTGTTTAAACATCGTGGGAAAAATCATAATCAACCCTGCACTCAGTCCCGGTTGGCCTCTTCTAAAGTTGTGTTTAACCGGATATTCCCGAAGGAAGAACTGAGCCCCAAACCAGTGAACCCTACCTGCCCGGATGGTTCACCATAGTATCTTAACAAAACCTGTTACATGCCACAACGACCCCTTAGGATCTCAGTGGGGTAACCTTCCTGGAACGGAAGCCACTGTGTGTGGGGATTCCCCAAATAGATCTATCCATATAAAACAAGCGGTTCACGAAAGAATTAATGATCATGATATAAGTATCAGTAGGTAACCACAAATCCCACATACAATCATCAAGTAAAGCACAATTATAGTTCATAAAAAGTAGAGCATGTTTCATCCCAAAACAATAGTAAAAGGGGATCACTAGAACTCACCTTAGGTTTCAAGTCAAATGTCTCTTGGTGTGCCGGGAGTGTCTCAAGTCTAGCACCCTAACATGTACATATTAAGTAATAAGCTACTGCCCTGAACTCATTTAAGGTGCAACAATAGTGTCAAGAGTTTAGCTATTGGTTAAGGCTTTGGTTTCGTGAAGGTTTGTATAAAAAGTTTCCTTTTATGGCAGGTCAAGGCGTCTTCATGAAAATTGGGATTTTCACTTTATTAGGTTAATTATATTAAGGAATTTTATTGTTCAAGTGATTATTAGCTTCCTGGAAGTCGGTTATAAGGTTTGGAAAAATCTTACAGTTTGGTCCCTCAAGTTTCAAAATTGACAGTTTCTACCCTCAAGTTTGGTTTCTTGTCCTTTATGACATTTAAGACCAAAAATCAGATTCTTAGAGTAATATTATACTTATCATAGAGCAAGTGTTTCAAAATTTTAGTTTACGGGTCCGATTTAAAAACTGCGCGTTTAACGCTCCCGGTTACGGTAAAAGCCGGAGAGTTTTAACCGTAAATTGGGGTTTTCATATATTTGAATCTTGGACCAGTAGGTATTTTCTAAAAGGTATCTTTATAAATTTTTAAGTCCTTAAATTGTGAAAATTGGCCTTTTACAGTTGAAAATCTCGTTTTTACGTTTGACCCGTTAAAACGCGGTTTTGACCGTGTTTGACCATTTAAAGCTTGTTTGACCAATTTTTCAAATCCTTTAAGTCTTTTATTACTTAACTTACTGAAATCATATGATTTTTATAAATCTTAGCTTTGAACTCCATTTTTATGGATTTTTCTCAAAAACGATGCTCGGTTTGTACCCGTTTTTGGTTAAAACGTCATTTATTTGTTCCTTTGACCATTTAAATTATCCATTGACTCCAGAACACTTTATTTATCATTTTTAAGCCTGGAATACTTTTCAAGAGTGTTAAATTCATATTCTTACTATTTTTAAAGTCATTTTACCATGTTTTTGGGTCCCGAAAGTGACTAAAAGAGGGCAAATCTCAACATGTCCTTTATTCCAGAGATTAAACATTACTAACACTTTTAATATTCATCAAAACCTACTGAAATTTCAGTCCCAAAGAGTTGCCTAATTGTTCTACACATCCATATGCTTCAATATGTAGAAAATGTCATAACCGACCATAACACTTGTGTAAATCATCTTAACTTGAGTTTAAACATTATCAACACTTCATTTAACTTTATAAACAGATTATTAAGGTGTCATAAAGTCGTTCATGAGTAGGTTATGAGTCTTGGTTGAAAGGGTTTTTCAAACAAATGCTTAGAGGGTGTTGTTACATGTAGAAAGAAGGGTTTCAAGGTGTAATCCATGTAATAACCGTGGGTTCGAGTATGTAGCCTTTTGGAACTTTTAAAACAGGTTCTTGGGAGTCCATTAAGCCATTAACATGCAGGTCACAAGTTTGGTTTACAAGAGTTGCAACATTCACAAGTTAGATGATACCAAAACACCCAAAAAGAGGGTTTTCATGGTGGAAATCGGTTTCCACCCAAAGAATGACTATCATAACATGAGATTTACCTTCAAGAACGTTGGGAACTCCTTAAGAACAAAGTGATGGTGAGAAGTTTCTGCTACAACAAGGACAAGCAAGGTTTTTAGGTGAAAAATGAAGAAAACAAGAGAGATGTCCAAAACCGACAACATGAGCTTACACTTGATGTAACTCACGGTTTGGAAGGTGTTGATGGACGTGGATGGCTAGAAACTCCTGGGACTTGGCTGTAGAAGCTCGAACCAAGGCTGGAAAAGACGAACAAGTGTAGTGGTGTGTCCAAAACTCGTGAACTAGGCCACCTCCTTGCGGTTTGCACTTGGCCGATTGTTGCTTGGTGTTGTTCTTCACGATTTCTTGTGCTTGACTTAGAGAAGATTGTGGTGTGAGTGTGTGTTTGGTCTCAGCTGAATTCGAATAAGAGGGAGAGAGGGAGAGAGACTTGCATGTAATGTAAGTGGTGAGTGTGGTGGTGGTGTAGAGAGGATTTCTTTGAGAGAATTGTGGTGTGAGTGTGTGTTTGGTCTCAGCTGAATTCGAATAAGAGGGAGAGAGGGAGAGAGACTTGCATGTAATGTAAGTGGTGAGTGTGGTGGTGGTGTAGAGAGGAGAGGAGTGGAGGGAGAGGGCGGCCGCATTTGGAGTGTAGTGGGAGGGTTTTTGGATTAAATTTTAATTGTAAATTGTTATTATGTAGTGTAGTTTTGTAGTATTGGGTATAATGTATTATTTAGTGGATGGTATATTTGAGGTATCTAGAGCATGTCCATGCAACTTGTTTAGAAAACCCATTTTCTAAATTGGTGTAAATATTTAATTGCATGATCATATCATCAATTAAATATTAATTGGTGTTTGCTAAGCTTGTTATTGGGTACAACCCGACTTCGATCGATTGACTTAGACGTGTGTACCTTGACTGATACGTTACCGTAGAATTGGCTGACGGTAATATATTAGAAGCCAACGAAATCATTAGGGATTGCCCGCTGAATCTAAAAGGGAATACGTTTAAGATTAACTTGATGCCCATTAAGTTAGGAGGATTTGATGTGGTTGTGGGTATGGACTGGCTAGCGAAGCATAGAGTCGAAATCTTATGTGATGAGCGTCTACTCAAGATACCGTTGAGCGACGATGAAGTGTTAGTGGTAGAGGGTGAAAGGAGTAACACCCTATACCCTATGATATCCCATTTAAAAGCTACCAAGAGCTTAATGAAGGGATGTCCAGCTTTTATGTTTACGTGATGAAAACCCAAAACGAGAAGAAGATCAAAGATATTCCCGTGGTTTCTGAATACCCAGAGGTGTTTCCGGAAGAACTACCAGGACTCCCCCCGAATCGGCAAGTCGAATTCCAGATAGACTTGTTGCTTGGTGCTGCACCGGTAGCCAAGGCACCGTACCGACTCGCCCCACCTGAGATGAAGGAGCTAATGGTACAAATTCAAGAACTATTGGACAAGGGATTTATACGTCCGAGTGTCTCTCCATGGGGTGCCCCGGTACTATTCGTGAAAAAGAAAGACGGAACCCTGCGAATGTGTATTGATTACAGGGAATTGAATAAGCTGACCATAAAGAACCGTTACCCTCTTCCGAGAATAGATGACCTATTTGATCAACTACAAGGAGCAAGTTATTTCTCCAAAATAGACTTGAGGTCAGGATACCACCAACTGTAAGAGAAGAAGACATACCCAAAACATCCTTCCGAACTAGGTATGGACACTATGAGTACTTGGTCATGCCCTTTGGACTGACTAATGCTCCAGCAGCATTCACTGTCACACCCCGGGCCCAGGTAGGGTGGGACGTCACAGACTAGCAACAACATATGGCAGCGGAAACAAACCATTACAAGAGCTCAAGAGAGAGAACATCACATGGCATTAATGTTTTTAAAAAGATACCGGGGATAGAAACAAATCAAGCCCCCAAATGAGTTTTACAATCCTCCATAAAATAAATTGTACTTGTCCAACACAAATATAAAATTGTTCAAATGATTCATTAAAGTAGTATGCCAATGCCATGGTCACGGGATAAGTCTAGGTCTTCGCAACAGCTAGGATCTCTTCATACATTACCTGAAACATGCTCAAAAGAAATTTGTGTCAACTAAAAAGTTGGTGAATTCAAGTGCTTAAAGTTTAAAAACAAAAGGACTTAACAAATCCTTCTTTGATTAAAATAAAATAATCATTGTTTAAACATCGTGGGAAAAATCATAATCAACCCTGCACTCAGTCCCGGTTGGCCTCTTCTAAAGTTGTGTTTATCCGTTCCCGAAGGAAGAACTGAGCCCCAAACCAGTGAATCCTACCTGCCCGGATGGTTCACCATAGTTTCTTAACAAAACCTGTTACATGCCACAAACGACCCCTTAGGATCTTAGTGGGGTAACCTTCCTGGAACGGAAGCCACTGTGTGTGGGGGATTCCCCAAATAGATCTATCCATATAAAACAAGCGGTTCACGAAAGAATTAATGATCATGATATAAGTATCAGCAGGTAACCACAAATCCCACATACAATCATCAAGTAAAGCACAATTATAGTTCATAAAAAGTAGAGCATGTTTCATCCCAAAACAATAGTAAAAAGGGGGATCACTAGAACTCACCTTAGGTTTCAAGTCAAATGTCTCTTGGTGTGTGTTTGTTTCAGCTGAATATTTCGAATAAGAGGGAGAGAGGGAGAGAGGGTGGAAGGTTGCATGTAATGTAAGTGGTGAGTGTGGTGGTGGTGTAGAGAGGAGAGGAGTGGAGGGAGAGGGCGGCCGATTTTTGGAGTGTAGTGGGAGGGTTTTTGGATTAAATTTTAATTGTAAATTGTTATTATGTAGTGTAGTTTTGTAGTATTGGGTATAATGTATTATTTAGTGGATGGTATATTTGAGGTATCTAGAGCATGTCCATGCATGCATGGCCGAAAATTATATAAGTGTGAGTGTGTATGCTCACATTTTAATTGCCTTCGCTTGAAATTAACTTGTAAGGGTGACTAGTTGACATTCCCGGAACACAAATTTTTAAAAGGTAGAAAACTAAATTAGCTAAAAGTCAATAATAAAAAAATCACATGAAACCATAATTTGAATCAAGTAGTAAGAATTGTTTCCAATTTCATAGTAGGGTTGAATAGTTTCAATTATTAGCACTCATAAGATGGATAATGATGCAAGTAATTTAGGGTTAGGGTAACAACCTGGAGGTCGGTTGTTACATTCTCCCACCGTTTAGGAAATTTCGTCCCGAAATTTTAGCTTTGATTAGAGACTGAACGGGTGGGTTTGAAGAGGTGTGGATAATTCTTCCTCATTTCATCCTCACGCTCCCAAGTAAATTCAGGTCCTCGCTTGGAGTTCCATCTAACCTTAACCTTGGGTATGCGGCTCCGCCGGAGTTGCTTGACCAAGCGATCCGTGATCTCCACGGGTTCTTCCACAAAATTTAATTTGTCGTTTATTCTTGCTTCAAAACCGTGGTGTTTGCTCTCAAAATGTGGAGGCACTACCTTTATGGCACAAAGTGTATCATCTACACTGACCATAGAAGTTTGCAACATATCCTTGACCAAAAGATGCTCAACATGCGTCAGAGAAGATGGGTCGAGATATTGAACGATTACGAGTGCGAAATCCGCTACCATCCTGGTAAGGCCAATGTTGTGGCGGATGCATTGAGCCGAAAGGAAAGAGAAAAAGGATTGACTGGAATGGAAAAGCTCAAAGCGAGGCATTAAAGGAAGGAAGATTAAAGGAAGAAGGATTGACTGGAATGGAAAAGCAATTTGAGATAGGGGACGATGGTACATACAGATATGAAGGAAGGACTTGGGTTCCAAAACACGGAGGAATTCGAGAAGTAATCCTCGACGAAGCACACAAGTCCAGGTATTCAATTCACCCTGGAAGTGATAAGATGTACCAGGATTTAAAGGCACTTTTCTGGTGGCCGGGAATCAAGAAATCAATCGCCGTTTATGTGGGGAAATGTTTAACCTGTGTCATGGTAAAAGCTGAGAACCAAAAACCATCAGGAACGTTACAACAACCTGAAATCCCAGAATGGAAATGGGATAATGTCACGATGGATTTTGTTACCAAGTTGCCCAGAACGTTTAAATGTCACGATGTTATTTGGGTGATAGTAGATAGACTAACGAAATCAGCTCACTTCTTGCCAATTAGAGAAGACTACGACATGACGAAATTGGCCCAACTGTATGTCGATGAGGTGGTAACAAGGCATGGAGTGCCTTTGTCGATCATCTCCGACCGTGATAGCCGTTTCACCTCTCGTTTCTGGAAATCGTTCCAGCAAGCTTTAGGAACCCGTTTAGATCTAAGCACGGCTTACCACCCTCAGACCGACGGACAGAGCGAAAGAACTATTCAAACGATGGAAGACATGTTAAGAGCTTGCGTGATGGACTTTAGAGGAAACTGGGATAACCATCTTCCTTTAGTGGAATTCGCCTATAACAATAGTTACCACGCGAGTATCAAAGCCGCTCCGTATGAGGCCCTATATGGCAGGAAATGCCGATCACCCTTGAGTTGGAATGAGATTGGTGATAGCCAAGTGATGGGACTCGACATAGTGTTGGAGACCACCGACAAGATCCATAACATAAAGGAGCGACTGAAAGCAGCTAGAGATCGGTAGAAGAAGTACGCTGATAGGAGACGGAAACCTCTAGAGTTCCAAGTGGGCGACAGGTAATGCTAAAGGTAGCACCATGGAAAGGAACTGTGAGGTTCGGAAAAAGAGGAAAGTTAAGCCCAAGATACATTGGACCATTCGAAATACTGGCAAGAATTGGCCCAGTCGCGTATAAGTTGAAACTACCCCCCGGGGTTGAGCCACATACACGACACCTTTCATGTGTCGAACTTGAAGAAGAGCATGGTAGACAAAACCTAGAACTGCCATTAAAAGAAGCAAAAGTAAACGACAAACTGAAATTTGTGGAAGAACCCGTGGAGATCACGGTCGCTTGGCCAAGCAACTCCAGCGGAGCCGCATACCCAAGGTTAAGGTTAGATGGAACTCCAAGCGAGGACCTGAATTTACTTGGGAGCGTGAAGATGAAATGAGGAAGAATTATCCACACCTCTTCAAACCCACCCGTTCAGTCTCTAATCAAAGCTAAAATTTCGGGACGAATTTCCTAAACGGTGGGAGAATGTAACAACCGACCTCCAGGTTGTTACCCTAACCCTAAATTACTTGCATCATTATCCATCTTATGAGTGCTAATAATTGAAACTATTTAACCCTACTATGAAATTGGAAACAATTCTTACTACTTGATTCAAATTATGGTTTCATGTGATTTTTTTATTATTGACTTTTAGCTAATTTAGGTTTCTACCTTTTAAAAATTTGTGTTCCGGGAATGTCAACTAGTCACCCTTACAAAATTAATTTCAAGAGAAGGCAATTAAAATGTGAGCATACACACTCACACTTATATAATTTTCGGCCATGCATGCATGGACATGCTCTAGATACCTCAAATATACCATCCACTAAATAATACATTATACCCAATACTACAAAACTACACTACATAATAACAATTTACAATTAAAATTTAAATCAAAAACCCTCCCACTACACTCCAAATGCGGCCGCCCTCTCCCTCCACTCCTCTCCTCTCTACACCACCACCACACTCACCACTTACATTACATGCAACCTTCCACCCTCTCTCCCTCTCTCCCTCTTATTCGAAATATTCAGCTGAAACAACACACACACACATCACAACTCTCTCAAAGAAATCCTCTCTAAGTCAAGCACAAGATCCGTGAAGAACACCACCAAGCAACAATCGGCCAAGTGCAAACCGCAAGGAGGTGGCCTAGTTCGCGAGTTTTGGACTCTCACCCGCACTTGTTCGACTTTTCCAGCCTTGGTTTGAGCTTCTACAGCCAAGTCCAAGGAGTTTCTAGCCATCCACGACCATCAACACCTTCCAAACCGCGAGTTACATCAAGTGTAAGCTCATGTTGTCGGTTTTGGGACATTTCACTTGTTTTCTTCATTTTTCACCTAAAAACCTTGCTTTTTCCTTGTTGTAGCAGAAACTTCTCACCATCACTTTGTTCTTAAGGAGTTCCTAACGTTCTTGAAGGTAAATCTCATGTTATGTTAGTCATTCTTGAGGTGGAAACCGATTTCCACCATGAAAACCCTCTTTTTGGGCGTTTTGGTATCATCTAACTTGTGAATGTTGCAACTCTTGTAAACCAAACTTGTGACCTGCATGTTAATGGCTTAATGGACTCCCAAGAACCTGTTTTAAAAGTTCCAAAAGGCTACATACTCGAACCCACGGTTATTACATGGATTACACCTTGAAACCCTTCTTTCTACATGTAACAACACCCTCTAAGCATTTGTTTGAAAAACCCTTTCAACCAAGACTCATAACCTACTCATGAACGATTTTATGACACCTTAGTAATCTGTTTATAAAGTTAAATGAAGTGTTGTTTAAACTCAAGTTAAGATGATTTACATAAGTGTTATGGTCGGTTATGACATTTTCTACATATTTGAAGCATATGGATGTGTAGAACAACTAGGCAACTCATTGGGACTGAAATTTCAGTAGGTTTTGATGAATATTAGGAGTGTTAGTAATGTTTAATCTCTGGAATAAAGGACATGTTGAGATTTGCCCTCTTTTAGTCACTTTCGGGACCCGAAAACATGTTAAAACGACCTTAAAAATAGTAGGAATACGAATTTAACACTCTTGAAAAGTATTCCAGGCTTAAAAATGATAAATAAAGTGTTCTGGAGTCAATGAATAATTTAAATGGTCAAAGGAACAAATAAATGACGTTTTAACTAAAAACGAGTACAAACCGAGCATCGTTTTTGAGAAAAATCCATAAAAATGGAGTTCGAAGCTAAGATTTATAAAAATCATATGATTTCAGTAAGTTAAGTAATAAAAGACTTAAAGGATTTGAAAAATTGGTCAAACCAGCTTTAAATGGTCAAACACGGTCAAAACCGCGTTTTAACGGGTCAAACGTAAAAACGAGATTTTCAACTGTAAAAGGCCAATTTTCACAATTTAAGGACTTAAAAATTTATAAAGATACCTTTTAGAAAATACCTACTGGTCCAAGATTCAAATATATGAAAACCCCAATTTACGGATAAAACTCTCCGGCTTTTACCGTAACCGGGAGCGTTAAATGCGCAGTTTTTAAATCGGACCCGTAAACTAAAATTTTTAAACACTTACTCTATGATAAGTATAATATTACTCTAAGAATCTGATTTTTGGTCTTAAATGTCATAAAGGGCAAGAAACCAAACTTGAGGGTAGAAACTGTCAATTTTGAAACTTGAGGGACCAAACTGTAAGATTTTTCCAAACCTTATAACCGACTTCCAGGAAGCTAATAATCACTTTAACAACAAAATTCCTTAATATACTTAACCTATTGAAGTGAAAATCCCAATTTTCATGAATACGCCTTGACCTGCCATAAAAGGAAACTTTTTATACAAACCTACACGAAACCAAAGCCTTAACCAATAGCTAAACTCTTGACACTATTGTTGCACCTTAAATAAGTTTAGGGCAGTAGCTTATTACTTAATATGTACATGTTAGGGTGCTAGACTTGAGACACTCCCGGCACACCAAGAGACATTTGACTTGAAACCTAAGGTGAGTTCTAGTGATCCCCCTTTTACTATTGTTTTGGGATGAAACATGCTCTACTTTTTATGAACTATAATTGTGCTTTACTTGATGATTGTATGTGGGATTTGTGGTTACCTGCTGATTCTTATATCATGATCATTAATTCTTTCGTGAACCGCTTGTTTTATATGGATAGATCTATTTGGGGAATCCCCCACACACAGTGGCTTCCGTTCCAGGAAGGTTACCCCACTGAGATCCTAAGGGGTCGTTTGTGACATGTAACAGGTTTTGTTAAGAAACTATGGTGAACCATCCGGGCAGGTAGGGTTCACTGGTTTGGGGATCAGTTCTTCCTTCGGGAATATCCGGTTAAACACAACTTTAGAAGAGGCCAACCGGGACTGAGTGCAGGGTTGATTATGATTTTTCCCACGATGTTTAAACAATGATTATTTTCTTTTAATCAAAGAAGGATTTGTGAAGTCCTTTTGTTTTTAAACTTTAAGCACTTGAATTCACCAACTTTTTAGTTGACACAAATTTCTTTTGAGCATGTTTCAGGTAATGTATGAAGAGATCCTAGCTGTTGTGAAGACCTAGACTTATCCCGTGACCATGGCATTGGCATACTTCTTTAATGAATCATTTGAACAATTTTATATTTGTGTTGAACAAGTAAAATTTATTTTTATGGATGATTGTAAAACTCATTTGGGGGCTTGATTTGTTTCTAGTCCCGGTATCTTTTTAAAAACATTAATGTCATGTGATATTCTCTCCTTTGAGCTCATGTAATGGTTTGTTTCCGCTGCCATATGTTGTTGCTAGTCTGTGACGTCCCACCCTACCTGGGCCCGGGGTGTGACAGATTGATACCATTGATGGGTTTGTTAGAACACCAAAACCGTAGTTTAACCTTTTTAAACTTTCTGAAAAACGCAGCGGAAGTATAACTTTATAACATGTTAATAAGCTGAAAATTTCATGTTCTAAATGATGTTTTAAGATGAAAGACAAACCCAAATAAAAAGGATCTTTAATATGTGAATAAGCAAGCTATATTAACACATAAAACATTCATAATGTGACAACCAAACAAGCTGCCAAACTACCTCCTTCCAGCAGCTAAATCGACCAAGAGAAGAAGGATGATGAATGCTCAAAATCTCGGCCAAGGCTCCAAAAAGGATCCCTCAAGCTTGTATACCCCAAGCCTTGATGCAACCACCCCTCTTGCTAGGGAGAGACACCAAGAAAAACACCAAGAACTTCAAAAAACGTAAATTGGGGTTTTCATATATTTGAATCTTGGACCAGTAGATATTTTCTAAAAGGTATCTTTATAAATTTTTAAGTCCTTAAATTGTGAAAATTGGCCTTTTACAGTTGAAAATCTCGTTTTTACGTTTGACCCGTTAAAACGCGGTTTTGACCGTGTTTGACCATTTAAAGCTTGTTTGACCAATTTTTCAAATCCTTTAAGTCTTTTATTACTTAACTTACTGAAATCATATGATTTTTATAAATCTTAGCTTCGAACTCCATTTTTATGGATTTTTCTCAAAAATGATGCTTGGTTTGTACCCGTTTTTGGTTAAAACGTCATTTATTTGTTCCTTTGACCATTTAAATTATCCATTGACTCCAAAACACTTTATTTATCATTTTTAAGTGACTGAGTGTTAAATTCAATTCTTACTATTTTTAAGAGATTGTTACTAACTTCAATGTCCTTTATTTCAGAGATTAAACATTACTAACACTTTTAATATTCATCAAAACCTACTGAAATTTCAGTCCCAAAGAGTTGCCTAATTGTTCTACACATCCATATGCTTCAATATGTAGAAAATGTCATAACCGACCATAACACTTGTATAAATCATCTTAACTTGAGTTTAAACATTATCAACACTTCATTTAACTTTATAAACAGATTATTAAGGTGTCATAAAGTCGTTCATGAGTAGGTTATGAGTCTTGGTTGAAAGGGTTTTTCAAACAAATGCTTAGAGGGTGTTGTTACATGTAGAAAGAAGGGTTTCAAGGTGTAATCCATGTAATAACCGTGGGTTCGAGTATGTAGCCTTTTGGAACTTTTAAAACAGGTTCTTGGGAGTCCATTAAGCCATTAAACTGCAAGTCACAAGTTTGGTTTACAAGAGTTGCAACATTCACAAGTTAGATGATACCAAAACACCCAAAAAGAGGGTTTTCCTGGTGGAAATCGGTTTCCACCCAAAGAATGACTATCATAACATGAGATTTACCTTCAAGAACGTTGGGAACTCCTTAAGAACAAAGTGATGGTGAGAAGTTTACTTGATGTAACTCACGGTTTGGAAGGTGTTGATGGTCGTGGATGGCTAGAAACTCCTTGGACTTGGCTGTAGAAGCTCGAACCAAGGCTGGAAAAGTCGAACAAGTGTGGTTGTGTGTCCAAAACTCGCGAACTAGGCCACCTCCTTGCGGTTTGCACTTGGCCGATTGTTGCTTGGTGTTGTTCTTCACGATTTCTTGTGCTTGACTTAGAGAGGATTTCTTTGAGAGAATTGTGGTGTGAGTGTGTGTTTGGTCTCAGCTGAATTCGAATAAGAGTGACAGAGGGAGAGAGGGAGAGAGACTTGCATGTAATGTAAGTGGTGAGTGTGGTGGTGGTGTAGAGAGGAGAGGAGTGGAGGGGGGAGGGCGGCCGCATTTGGAGTGTAGTGGGAGGGTTTTTGGATTAAATTTTAATTGTAAATTGTTATTATGTAGTGTAGTTTTGTAGTATTGGGTATAATGTATTATTTAGTGGATGGTACATTTGAGGTATCTAGAGCATGTCCATGCATGCATGGCCGAAAATTATATAAGTGTGAGTGTGTATGCTCACATTTTAATTGCCTTCTCTTGAAATTAATTTTGTAAGGGTGACTAGTTGACATTCCCGGAACACAAATTTTTAAAAGGTAGAAATCTGTCATACCCCGGGCCCAGGTAGGGTGGGACGTCACAGACTAGCAACAACATATGGCAGCGGAAACAAACCATTACAAGAGCTCAATGGAGAGAATATCACATGGCATTAATTTTTTTAAAAAGATACTGGGGCTAGAAACAAATCAAGCCCCCAAATGAGTTTTACAATCATCCATAAAATAAATTGTACTTGTTCAACACAAATATAAAATTGTTCAAATGATTCATTAAGGAAATATGCCAATGCCATGGTCACGGGATAAGTCTAGGTCTTCACAACAGCTAGGATCTCTTCATATATTACCTGAAACATGCTCAAAAGAAAATTGTGTCAACTAAAAAGTTGGTGAATTCAAGTGCTTAAAGTTTAAAAACAAAAGGATTTAACATATCCTTCTTTGATTAAAAGAAAATAATCATTGTTTAAACATCGTGGGAAAAATCATAATCAACCCTGCACTCAGTCCCGGTTGGCCTCTTCTAAAGTTGTGTTTAACTGGATATTCCCGAAGGAAGAACTGAGCCCCAAACCAGTGAACCCTACCTGCCCGATGGTTCACCATAGTTTCTTAACAAACCTGTTACATGCCACAACGACCCCTTAGGATCTCAGTGGGGTAACCTTCCTGGAACGGAAGCCACTGTGTGTGGGGGATTCCCCAAATAGATTTATCCATATAAAACAAGCGGTTCACGAAAGAATTAATGATCATGATATAAGTATCAGCAGGTAACCACAAATCCCACATACAATCATCAAGTAAAGCAAAATTATAGTTCATAAAAAGTAGAGCATGTTTCATCCCAAAACAATAGTAAAAAGGGGGATCACTAGAACTCACCTTAGGTTTCAAGTCAAATGTCTCTTGGTGTGCCGGGAGTGTCTCAAGTCTAGCACCCTAACATGTACATATTAAGTAATAAGCTACTGCCCTTAACTCATTTAAGGTGCAACAATGGTGTCAAGCGTTTAGCTATTGGTTAAGGCTTTGGTTTCGTGAAGGTTTGTAAAAAAAGTTTCCTTTTATGGCAGGTCAAGGATTCTTCATGAAAATTGGGATTTTCACTTCATTAGGTTAAGTATATTAAGTAATTTTGTTGTTCAAGTGATTATTAGCTTCCTGGAAGTCGGTTATAAGGTTTGGAATAATCTTACAGTTTGGCCCCTCAAGTTTCAAAATTGACAGTTTCTACCCTCAAGTTTGGTTTCTTGCCCTTTATGACATTTAAGACCAAAAATCAGATTCTTAGAGTAATATTATACTTATCATAGAGTAAGTGTTTCAAAATTTTAGTTTACGGGTCCGATTTAAAAACTGCGCGTTTAACGCTCCCGGTTACGGTAAAAGCCGGAGAGTTTTAACCGTAAATTGGGGTTTTCATATATTTGAATCTTGGACCAGTAGGTATTTTCTAAAAGGTATCTTTATAAATTTTTAAGTCCTTAAATTGTGAAAATTGACCTTTTACAGTTGAAAATCTCTTTACGTTTGACCCGTTAAAACGCAGTTTTGACCGTGTTTGACCATTTAAAGCTTGTTTGACCAATTCTTCAAATCCTTTAAGTCTTTTATTACTTAACTTGCTGAAATCATACGAATTTTATAAATCTTAGCTTTGAACTCCATTTTTATGGATTTTTCTCAAAAACGATGCTCGGTTTGTACCCGTTTTTGGTTAAAACGTCATTTATTTGTTCCTTTGACCATTTAAATTATCCATTGACTCCAGAACACTTTATTTATCATTTTTAAGCCTGGAATACTTTTCAAGAGTATTAAATTCATATTCTTACTATTTTTAAAGTCATTTTACCATGTTTTCGGGTCCCGAAAGTGACTAAAAGAGGGCAAATCTCAACATGTCCTTTATTCAGAGATTAAACATTACTAACACTTTTAATATTCCTCAAAACCTACTGAAATTTCAGTCCCAAAGAGTTGCCTAGTTGTTCTACACATCCATATGCTTCAAATATGTAGAAAATATCATAACCGACCATAACACTTGTGTAAATCATCTTAACTTGAGTTTAAACATTACCAACACTTCATTTAACTTTATAAACAGATTACTAAGGTGTCATAAAATCGTTCATGAGAAAGTTATGAGTCTTGGTTGAAAGGGTTTTTCAAACAAATGCTTAAAGGGTGTTGTTACATGTAGAAAGAAGGGTTTCAAGGTGTAATCCATGTAATAACCGTGGGTTTGAGTATGTAGCCTTTTGGAACTTTTAAAACAGGTTCTTGGGAGTCCATTAAGCCATTAACATGCAGGTCACATGTTTGGTTTACAAGAGTTGCAACATTCACAAGTTAGATGATACCAAAACGCCCAAAAAGAGGGTTTTCATGGTGGAAATCGGTTTCCACCTCAAGAATGACTAACATAACATGAGATTTACCTTCAAGAACGTTGGAAACTCCTTAAGAACAAAGTGATGGTGAGAAGTTTCTGCTACAACAAGGAAAAAGCAAGGTTTTTAGGTGAAAAATGAAGAAAATAAGAGAAATGTCCCAAACCGACAACATGAGCTTACACTTGATGTAACTCACGGTTTGGAAGGTGTTGATGGTCGTGGATGGCTAGAAACTCCTTGGACTTGGCTGTAGAAGCTCGAACCACGGCTGGAAAAGTCGAACAAGTGTGGTTGTGTGTCCAAAACTCGCGAACTAGGCCACCTCCTTGCGGTTTGCACTTGGCCGATTGTTGCTTGGTGTTGTTCTTCACGATTTCTTGTGCTTGACTTAGAGAGGATTTCTTTGAGAGAATTGTGGTGTGAGTGTGTGTTTGGTCTCAGCTGAATTCGAATAAGAGGGAGAGAGGGAGAGAGACTTGCATGTAATGTAAGTGGTGAGTGTGATGGTGGTGTAGAGAGGAGAGGAGTGGAGGGGGGACGGCGGCCGCATTTGGAGTGTAGTGGGAGGGTTTTTGGATTAAATTTTAATTGTAAATTGTTATTATGTAGTGTAGTTTTGTAGTATTGGGTATAATGTATTATTTAGTGGATGGTATATTTGAGGTATCTAGAGCATGTCTATGCATGCATGGCCGAAATTATATAAGTGTGAGTGTGTATGCTCACATTTTAATTGCCTTCTCTTGAAATTAATTTTGTAAGGGTGACTAGTTGACATTCCCGGAACACAAATTTTTAAAAGGTAGAAATCTGTCACACCCTGGGCCCAGGTAGAGTGGGACGTCACAGACTAGCAACAACATATGGCAGCGGAAAAAAACCATTACATGAGCTCAAAGGAGAGAATATCACATGGCATTAATGTTTTTAAAAAGATACCGGGGCTAGAAACAAATCAAGCCCCCAAATGAGTTTTACAATCATCCATAAAAATAAATTTTACTTGTTCAACACAAATATAAAATTGTTCAAATGATTCATTAAAGAAGTATGCCAATGCCATGGTCACGGGATAAGTCTAGGTCTTCACAACAGCTAGGATCTCTTCATATATTACCTGAAACATGCTCAAAAGAAAATTGTGTCAACTAAAAAGTTGGTGAATTCAAGTGCTTAAAGTTTAAAAACAAAAGGACTTAACATATCCTTCTTTGATTAAAAGAAAATAATCATTGTTTAAACATCGTGGGAAAAATCATAATCAACCCTGCACTCAGTCCCGGTTGGCCTCTTCTAAAGTTGTGTTTAACTGGATATTCCCGAAGGAAGAACTGAGCCCCAAACCAGTGAACCCTACCTGCCCGATGGTTCACCATAGTTTCTTAACAAAACCTGTTACATGCCACAACGACCCCTTAGGATCTCAGTGGGGTAACCTTCCTGGAACGGAAGCCACTGTGTGTGGGGGATTCCCCAAATAGATTTATCCATATAAAACAAGCGGTTCACGAAAGAATTAATGATCATGATATAAGTATCAGCAGGTAACCACAAATCCCACATACAATCATCAAGTAAAGCAAAATTATAGTTCATAAAAAGTAGAGCATGTGTCATCCCAAAACAATAGTAAAAAGGGGGATCACTAGAACTCACCTTAGGTTTCAAGTCAAATGTCTCTTGGTGTGCCGGGAGTGTCTCAAGTCTAGCACCCTAACATGTACATATTAAGTAATAAGCTACTGCCCTTAACTCATTTAAGGTGCAACAATGGTGTCAAGCGTTTAGCTATTGGTTAAGGCTTTGGTTTCGTGAAGGTTTGTAAAAAAAGTTTCCTTTTATGGCAGGTCAAGGATTCTTCATGAAAATTGGGATTTTCACTTCATTAGGTTAAGTATATTAAGTAATTTTGTTGTTCAAGTGATTATTAGCTTCCTGGAAGTCGGTTATAAGGTTTGGAATAATCTTACAGTTTGGCCCCTCAAGTTTCAAAATTGACAGTTTCTACCCTCAAGTTTGGTTTCTTGCCCTTTATGACATTTAAGACCAAAAATCAGATTCTTAGAGTAATATTATACTTATCATAGAGTAAGTGTTTCAAAATTTTAGTTTACGGGTCCGATTTAAAAACTGCGCGTTTAACGCTCCCGGTTACGGTAAAAGCCGGAGAGTTTTAACCGTAAATTGGGGTTTTCATATATTTGAATCTTGGACCAGTAGGTATTTTCTAAAAGGTATCTTTATAAATTTTTAAGTCCTTAAATTGTGAAAATTGACCTTTTACAGTTGAAAATCTCTTTACGTTTGACCCGTTAAAACGCAGTTTTGACCGTGTTTGACCATTTAAAGCTTGTTTGACCAATTCTTCAAATCCTTTAAGTCTTTTATTACTTAACTTGCTGAAATCATACGAATTTTATAAATCTTAGCTTTGAACTCCATTTTTATGGATTTTTCTCAAAAACGATGCTCGGTTTGTACCCGTTTTTGGTTAAAACGTCATTTATTTGTTCCTTTGACCATTTAAATTATCCATTGACTCCAGAACACTTTATTTATCATTTTTAAGCCTGGAATACTTTTCAAGAGTATTAAATTCATATTCTTACTATTTTTAAAGTCATTTTACCATGTTTTCGGGTCCCGAAAGTGACTAAAAGAGGGCAAATCTCAACATGTCCTTTATTCAGAGATTAAACATTACTAACACTTTTAATATTCCTCAAAACCTACTGAAATTTCAGTCCCAAAGAGTTGCCTAGTTGTTCTACACATCCATATGCTTCAAATATGTAGAAAATATCATAACCGACCATAACACTTGTGTAAATCATCTTAACTTGAGTTTAAACATTACCAACACTTCATTTAACTTTATAAACAGATTACTAAGGTGTCATAAAATCGTTCATGAGAAAGTTATGAGTCTTGGTTGAAAGGGTTTTTCAAACAAATGCTTAAAGGGTGTTGTTACATGTAGAAAGAAGGGTTTCAAGGTGTAATCCATGTAATAACCGTGGGTTTGAGTATGTAGCCTTTTGGAACTTTTAAAACAGGTTCTTGGGAGTCCATTAAGCCATTAACATGCAGGTCACATGTTTGGTTTACAAGAGTTGCAACATTCACAAGTTAGATGATACCAAAACGCCCAAAAAGAGGGTTTTCATGGTGGAAATCGGTTTCCACCTCAAGAATGACTAACATAACATGAGATTTACCTTCAAGAACGTTGGAAACTCCTTAAGAACAAAGTGATGGTGAGAAGTTTCTGCTACAACAAGGAAAAAGCAAGGTTTTTAGGTGAAAAATGAAGAAAACAAGAGAAATGTCCCAAAACCGACAACATGAGCTTACACTTGATGTAACTCACGGTTGGAAGGTGTTGATGGTCGTGGATGGCTAGAAACTCCTTGGACTTGGCTGTAGAAGCTCGAACCACGGCTGGAAAAGTCGAACAAGTGTGGTTGTGTGTCCAAAACTCGCGAACTAGGCCACCTCCTTGCGGTTTGCACTTGGCCGATTGTTGCTTGGTGTTGTTCTTCACGATTTCTTGTGCTTGACTTAGAGAGGATTTCTTTGAGAGAATTGTGGTGTGAGTGTGTGTTTGGTCTCAGCTGAATTCGAATAAGAGGGAGAGAGGGAGAGAGACTTGCATGTAATGTAAGTGGTGAGTGTGATGGTGGTGTAGAGAGGAGAGGAGTGGAGGGGGGACGGCGGCCGCATTTGGAGTGTAGTGGGAGGGTTTTTGGATTAAATTTTAATTGTAAATTGTTATTATGTAGTGTAGTTTTGTAGTATTGGGTATAATGTATTATTTAGTGGATGGTATATTTGAGGTATCTAGAGCATGTCTATGCATGCATGGCCGAAAATTATATAAGTGTGAGTGTGTATGCTCACATTTTAATTGCCTTCTCTTGAAATTAATTTTGTAAGGGTGACTAGTTGACATTCCCGGAACACAAATTTTTAAAAGGTAGAAATCTGTCACACCCTGGGCCCAGGTAGAGTGGGACGTCACAGACTAGCAACAACATATGGCAGCGGAAAAAAACCATTACATGAGCTCAAAGGAGAGAATATCACATGGCATTAATGTTTTTAAAAAAATACCGGGGCTAGAAACAAATCAAGCCCCCAAATGAGTTTTACAATCATCCATAAAAATAAATTTTACTTGTTCAACACAAATATAAAATTGTTCAAATGATTCATTAAAGAAGTATGCCAATGCCATGGTCACGGGATAAGTCTAGGTCTTCACAACAGCTAGGATCTCTTCATACATTACCTGAAACATGCTCAAAAGAAATTTGTGTCAACTAAAAAGTTGGTGAATTCAAGTGCTTAAAGTTTAAAAACAAATGGACTTCACAAATCCTTCTTTGATTAAAAGAAAATAATCATTGTTTAAACATCGTGGGAAAAATCATAATCAACCCTGCACTCAGTCCCGGTTGGCCTCTTCTAAAGTTGTGTTTAACCGGATATTCCCGAAGGAAGAACTGAGCCCCAAACCAGTGAACCCTACCTGCCCGGATGGTTCACCATAGTTTCTTAACAAAACCTGTTACATGCCACAACGACCCCTTAGGATCTCAGTGGGGTAACCTTCCTGGAACGAAAGCCACTGTGTGTGGGGGATTCCCCAAATAGATTTATCCATATACAACAAGCGGTTCACGAAAGAATTAATGATCATGATATAAGTATCAGCAGGTAACCACAAATCCCACATACAATCATCAAGTAAAGCACAATTATAGTTCATAAAAAGTAGAGCATGTTTCATCCCAAAACAATAGTAAAAAGGGGATCACTAGAACTCACCTTAGGTTTCAAGTCAAATGTCTCTTGGTGTGCCGGGAGTGTCTCAAGTCTAGCACCCTAACATGTACATATTAAGTAATAAGCTACTGCCCTAAACTCATTTAAGGTGCAACAATGGTGTCAAGCGTTTAGCTATTGGTTAAGGCTTTGGTTTCGTGAAGGTTTGTATAAAAAGTTTCCTTTTATGGCAGGTCAAGGCGTCTTCATGAAAATTGGGATTTTCACTTCATTAGGTTAAGTATATTAAGGAATTTTGTTGTTCAAGTGATTATTAGCTTCCTGGAAGTCGGTTATAAGGTTTGGAAAAATCTTACAGTTTGGCCCCTCAAGTTTCAAAATTGACAGTTTCTACCCTCAAGTTTGGTTTCTTGCCCTTTATGACATTTAAGACCAAAAATAAGATTCTTAGAGTAATATTATACTTATCATAGAGTAAGTGTTTCAAAATTTTAGTTTACGGGTCCGATTTAAAAACTGCGCGTTTAACGCTCCCGGTTACGGTAAAAGCCGGAGAGTTTTAACCGTAAATTGGGGTTTTCATATATTTGAATCTTGGACCAGTAGGTATTTTCTAAAAGGTATCTTTATAAATTTTTAAGTCCTTAAATTGTGAAAATTGACCTTTTACAGTTGAAAATCTCGTTTTTACGTTTGACCCGTTAAAACGCGGTTTTGACCGTGTTTGACCATTTAAAGTTTGTTTGACCAATTTTTCAAATCCTTTAAGTCTTTTATTACTTAAATTACTGAAATCATATGATTTCTATAAATCTTATCTTTGAACTCCATTTTTATGGATTTTTCTCAAAAACGATGCTTGGTTTGTACCCGTTTTTAGTTAAAACGTCATTTATTTATTCCTTTGACCATTTAAATTATCCATTGACTCCAGAACACTTTATTTATCATTTTTAAGCCTGGAATACTTTTCAAGAGTATTAAATTCATATTCTTACTATTTTTAAAGTCATTTTACCAACATGTCCTTTATTCCAGAGATTAAACATTACTAACACTTTTAATATTCCTCAAAACCTACTGAAATTTCAGTCCCAAAGAGTTGCCTAGTTGTTCTACACATCCATATGCTTCAAATATGTAGAAAATATCATAACCGACCATAACACTTGTGTAAATCATCTTAACTTGAGTTTAAACATTACCAACACTTCATTTAACTTTATAAACATATTACTAAGGTGTCATAAAATCGTTCATGAGAAAGTTATGAGTCTTGGTTGAAAGGGTTTTTCAAACAAATGCTTAAAGGGTGTTGTTACATGTAGAAAGAAGGGTTTCAAGGTGTAATCCATGTAATAACCGTGGGTTCGAGTATGTAGCCTTTTGGAACTTTTAAAACAGGTTCTTGGGAGTCCATTAAGCCATTAACATGCAGGTCACAAGTTTGGTTTACAAGAGTTGCAACATTCACAAGTTAGATGATACCAAAACGCCCAAAAAGAGGGTTTTCATGGTGGAAATCGGTTTCCACCTCAAGAATGACTAACATAACATGAGATTTACCTTCAAGAACATTGGGAACTCCTTAAGAACAAAGTGATGGTGAGAAGTTTCTGCTACAACAAGGAAAAAAGCAAGGTTTTTAGGTGAAAAATGAAGAAAACAAGAGAAATGTCCCAAAACCAACAACATGAGCTTACACTTGATGTAACTCACGGTTTGGAAGGTGTTAATGGTCGTGGATGGCTAGAAACCCCTTGGACTTGGCTGTAGAAGCTCGAACCACGGCTGGAAAAGTCGAACAAGTGTGGTTGTGTGTCCAAAACTCGCGAACAAGGCCACCTCCTTGCGGTTTGCACTTGGCCGATTTTTTCTTGGTGTTGTTCTTCACGATTTCTTGTGCTTGACTTAGAGAGGATTTCTTTGAGAGAATTGTGGTGTGAGTGTGTGTTTGGTCTCAGCTGAATTCGAATAAGAGGGAGAGAGGGAGAGAGACTTGCATGTAATGTAAGTGGTGAGTGTGGTGGTGGTGTAGAGAGGAGAGGAGTGGAGGGGGGAGGGCGGCCGCATTTGGAGTGTAGTGGGAGGGTTTTTGGATTAAAATTTTAATTGTAAATTGTTATTATGTAGTGTAGTTTTGTAGTATTGGGTATAATGTATTATTTAGTGGATGGTATATTTGAGGTATCTAGAGCATGTCCATGCATGCATGGCCGAAAATTATATAAGTGTGAGTGTGTATGCTCACATTTTAATTGCCTTCTCTTGAAATTAATTTTGTAAGGGTGACTAGTTGACATTCCCGGAACACAAATTTTTAAAAGGTAGAAACCTAAATTAGCTAAAAGTCAATAATAAAAATCATATGAAACCATAATTTGAATCAAGTAGTAAGAATTGTTTCCAATTTCATGGTAGGGTTGAATAGTTTCAATTATTAGTACTCATAAGATGGATAATGATGCAAGTAATTTAGGGTTAGGGTAACAACCTGGAGGTCGGTTGTCACATTCTCCCACCATTTAGGAAATTTCGTCCCGAAATTTTAGCTTTGATTAGAGACTGAACGGGTGGGTTTGAAGAGGTGTGGATAATTCTTCCTCATTTCATCCTCACGTTCCCAAGTAAATTCAAGTCCTCGCTTGGAGTTCCATCTAACCTTAACCTTGGGTATGCGGCTCCGCCGGAGTTGCTTGACCAAGCGATCCGTGATCTCCATGGGTTCTTCCACAAAATTCAGTTTGTCGTTTACTCTTGCTTCTTTTAATGGAAGTTCTAGGGTTTTGTCTACCATGCTCTTCTTCAACTTATACGCCATTGGGCCAATTCTTGCCAGTATTTCGAATGGTCCAATGTATCTTGGGCTTAACTTTCCTCTTTTTCTGAACCTCACAGTTCCTTTCCATGGTGCTACCTTTAGCATTACCCTGTCGCCCACTTGGAACTCTAGAGGTTTCCGTCTCCTATCAGTGTACTTCTTCTGCCGATCTCTGGCTGCTTTCAGTCGCTCCTTTATCTTATGGATCTTGTCGGTGGTCTCCAACACTATGTCGGGTCCCATCACTTGGTTATCACCAATCTCATTCCAACTCAAGGGTGATCGGCATTTCCTGCCATATAGGGCCTCATACGGAGCGGCTTTGATACTCGCGTGGTAACTATTGTTATAGGCGAATTCCACCAAAGGAAGATGGTTATCCCAGTTTCCGCCAAAGTCCATCACGCAAGCTCTTAACACGTCTTCCGTCGTTTGAATAGTTCTTTCGCTCTGTCCGTCGGTCTGAGGGTGGTAAGCCGTGCTTAGATCTAAACGGGTTCCTAAAGCTTGCTGGAATGATTTCCAGAAACGAGAGGTGAAACGGCTATCACGGTCGGAGATGATCGACAAAGGCACTCCATGCCTCGTTACCACCTCATCGACATACAGTTGGGCCAATTTCGTCATGTCGTAGTCTTCTCTAATTGGCAAGAAGTGAGCTGATTTCGTTAGTCTATCTACTATCACCCAAATAGCATCGTGACCTTTAAACGTTCTGGGCAACTTGGTAACAAAATCCATCGTGACATTATCCCATTTCCATTCTGGGATTTCAGGTTGTTGTAACGTTCCTGATGGTTTTTGGTTCTCAGCTTTTACCATGGCACAGGTTAAACATTTCCCCACATAAACGGCGATTGATTTCTTGATTCCCGGCCACCAGAAAAGTGCCTTTAAATCCTGGTACATCTTATCACTTCCAGGGTGAATTGAATACCTGGACTTGTGTGCTTCGTCGAGGATTACTTCTCGAATTCCTCCGTGTTTTGGCACCCAAGTCCTTCCTTCATATCTGTATGTACCATCGTCCCCTATCTCAAATTGCTTTTCCATTCCAGTCAATCCTTCTTCCTTTAATCTTCCTTCCTTTAATGCCTCGCTTTGAGCTTCTTTCAGTTTGCAATAAGGTTGGTATACACACTCATCCTTAAGGCTCGTACACGAAGAGGTTTTTCTCTTTCCTTTCGGCTCAATGCATCCGCCACAACATTGGCCTTACCAGGATGGTAGCGGATTTCGCACTCGTAATCGTTCAATAGCTCGACCCATCTTCTCTGACGCATGTTGAGCATCTTTTGGTCAAGGATATGTTGCAAACTTCTATGGTCAGTGTAGATGATACACTTTGTGCCATAAAGGTAGTGCCTCCACATTTTGAGAGCAACACCACGGCACCCAACTCCAGAGCGTGAGTCGTGTAGTTCTTCTCATGATCATTCAGCAGTCTAGATGCGTAAGCAATCACCTTGTTGCGTTGCATCAATACACATCCTAGCTCTTGACGCGAAGCGTCACAATAGACCACGAAGTCTTCTACTCCTTCTGGAAGAGCAAGGATAGGTGCACTGCATAACTTCTCCTTAAGCGTTTCAAACGCCTCGTTCTGCTCTCGCTCCCACACAAAGGTTGTGTTCTTCTTGGTTAGTGCGGTCAAAGGTTGCACTATACGCGAGAAGTCCTTTATAAATCGTCGGTAGTAGCCAGCCAGTCCTAAGAATTGCCTTATCTCCGTAGGAGTTTCAGGAATCTTCCAATTCTTTATTGCCTCAATCTTGGAAGGGTCAACTTGAATCCCATCCTCATTCACCACATGACCTAAGAATTGGATCTGGCGCATCCAAAATTCACATTTAGAGAACTTGGCATATAGTTGCTCATTCTTGAGCAATTCAAGAATTAGCTTGAGATGCTTCTCGTGCTCGTCTTTACTTCGGGAATAGATCAGTATGTCGTCAATAAACACGATCACAAACTTGTCGAGGTAAGGGCGGCAAACGTGGTTCATGAGGTCCATGAATGCTGCTGGAGCATTAGTTAGTCCAAAGGGCATGACCAAGTACTCATAGTGTCCATACCTAGTTTGGAAGGCTGTTTTGGGTATGTCTTCTTCTCTTATCTTCAGTTGGTGGTATCCTGACCTCAAGTCTATTTTGGAGAAATAACTTGCTCCTTGCAGTTGATCAAATAGGTCATCTATTCTCGAAGAGGGTAACGGTTCTTTATGGTCAGCTTATTCAATTCCCTGTAATCAATACACATTCGCAGGGTTCCGTCTTTCTTTTTAACGAATAGTACTGGGGCACCCCATGGAGAGACACTTGGACGTATAAATCCCTTGTCCAATAGTTCTTGAATTTGTACCATTAGCTCCTTCATCTCAGGTGGGGCGAGTCGGTACGGTGCCTTGGCTACCGGTGCAGCACCAGGCAACAAGTCTATCTGGAATTCGACTTGCCGATTGGGGGGGAGTCCTGGTAGTTCTTCCGGAAACACCTCTGGGTATTCAGAAACCACGGGAATATCTTCGATCTTCTTCTCCTTTTGGGTTTTCATCACGTAAACTATAAAAGCTGGACATCCATTCATTAAGCTCTTGGTAGCTTTTAAGTGGGATATCATAGGGTATAGGGTGTTACTCCTTTCACCCTCTACCACTAACACTTTTTCGTCGTTCAACGGTATCTTGAGTAGACGCTCATCACATAAGATTTCGACTCTATGCTTCGCTTGCCAGTCCATACCCACAACCACATCAAATCCTCCTAACTTAATGGGCATCAAGTTAATCTTAAACGTATTCCCTTTTAGATTCAGCGGGCAATCCCTAATGATTTCGTTGGCTTCTAATATATTACCGTCAGCCAATTCTACGGTAAACGTATCAGTCAAGGTACACACGTCTAAGTCAATCAATGGCCTAAAAGTACTAGAGATAAAACTAGCAGTCGCTCCAGTATCAAACAGTACAGTAGCGGGATGATTGTTTACAAGGAACGTACCTTTGACCACGTCGGGTTCCCTACGAGCTCCTGCTGGGTCCATAACGAAAGCTCTTCCCTTAGGCTTGTTGTGCTTGGCATCCTTGTCTCTACCCAGCTTAGGACACTTGTTCCTCATGTGCCCTGGATCTCCACATTCATAGCATTGTTTTCCTGGTGCGTAAGTACAGTCTTTAATTAAATGGCCTGTTCTCTTGCACCTAAAACAGGGCATCGGGTTACATTCTCCTTGATGATGTAACTTGCACTTGCTGCAGAATGGGCTTGTCCCCGAGTACAATCTCCGGTTTTTACTTCCCTGATCATCGCGTCTCGCACCTTCAGAACTCCTTCTACTTGACCCACTACTACTACCAACCGCTCTTTTCGCTTCAAACCACTTCCTTTTCTCACCAACAAACTTCCTCTTCTCATCAGCCCTTGCTTGATCGGTCCATCCAGCCCTAATTAGGTCATCAGTCAAACTGCTAGTAAGGTCGACAGCAGCTTGTAGGGTTACAGGCTGGGAGGAACAGACCATTCCCCTAACTCTTGGGTGTAGTCCCCAGATGAACCATGCTACACCTTTGGCTTCTGGCGTCACCAGATGTGGCACAAGTCGGGATAGGGCTAAGAAACGATTGATATATTCTGTGTAGTTGGGACCTTTCATCTCCAAGCTTAAAAATTCTGTCTCCAGCTTCTCGAGTTGATTAATGGGGCAATATTTGTTGGTCATTAGCTCTCGGAATTCAGTCGAGCCCATTCGATTAGCCACATTTCTTCCACGGCTTTGAGTAATTGACTTCCACCATTCAAGAGCTGATCCCTTGAGAGATTGTGATGCAAACCTCACCATATGCTCCATCTTGCACTCGCTAATGTCCAAGACAGCTTCCATTTCGTCAATCCACCTGTAAGTCTCTATAGCACCCTCGGTGCCATAGAAGTCCTTAGGCTTACAGGCCATGAAGGTCTTATAGGAGCATCCATTCCTTAACGCCTCGGCTTCTTCGTCGTGGCTCTCATCGTTCACCGGCCGTTCATTACCAGTAGTGTTATCCCGGTCTGCATTTATCTGTGCAATAATAGTCGGAATGGCGTTAGCCAGTTGCTGAGCTACGAGGTTAGCAATCCTTTCGTCACTCTCTTGATTAGCATTTTTCCCGTGGGGAGTCCCTGGTGGAGTAGGTTGGTTTCCAGTCGGCCTTGCTTCCTCACGGCGGCCCCTGGTGGCTCCACGCCGTCCAAAACGTGTTCCTCTGCGAGTCGGCATTCTGATAGTATCACAAATAGATTCGTTTAGCATCTCAAAATTTGTTTTGAATAGCCTATGCATCATTATCCTATTGCACCATGCCTCGGAAGAGGGATCATGGCATGCACATAAGTATTTACAACCCACTAAGGAAACCTTACAAAGTCCAAATCAAAACATAACATAACAGTTGGGCAACCATTTAGAAAAGGCACAGACCAATTTCAAGGTACAACACAGCATATAGCAATTTGATACAGACAGTTTAATAAATCTAGCATCCCAACAACAGTTCACGATAGTATCATCCAACAAAATAGAATCAGAGTCAAGCTCTTACAATTTGGAAGGTGCCATCACCCCCATGATAATAAAATAATAGTATCGAATAACAATTCAAATAGTTTCCTTCTATTGTCTAGAGACAGATAATCCCGCTGAGTACTCCTACTCTCACATCCACTTTTTCTTCAGCCATTCGAACCATCCTGTACCCTTCTTCCTCTGCTCCTGCTCCAAACGCTTCACTCCTTGCGTAGCCATCATAGCCTGGAATTGAGCAGACTGGGAAGTTCGAGTGGCGTGCTGAACAGTCAACTCATGACGGCGAACAGTCCTCAAGATCTCATCCAATGTCGCATCAGAGGGTCCTACATCACTTGCCCGGCGACTCGACTGGGAGTACCTATCACCAGCCAGTACGCTAGGGTCGTCATACATACTATGTCTCGACGGCATCAGGCGTTCGTCAAGTGGGTCAAACAGTGGAGGTACCGAAGTCGGAATCCTAACAGGCGGGGGAGGAGGAGGAGGCATCCTAAAGGATACGGAGGATCCTGGCCTAACGCTTTTGCGAGGTCGAGTGACAGTACGCGCACCCCTATTCCCAATAGGTGGGATGGGTGAGAGGGTCGAAGCAGCTACTTGAGGAGAGTGGGAACGCGTTCGGCTTCGGGAAGGTGATGTGGAGGAAGAGTCCTCGGAAGCTTCAGTGTCTTCGGGCGTGACGGATATCACCTTGGATGTCCGCATCTCCGGAGGTACGCTTCATACTCCGTCTGGGGCTTCTCTTTCCTCAGGGTTCCGGTAGGAGTGGTCTCAGTGTCAGGGTGAGCAGGCGCCTTTCCTTTATCAGCCATAGACGTTGTCCTGTAAGAAATACATCATGAGTAATTTGGTTTCTCATAGCTCATGATTATAATAATAGTACTAGTAATAGTAGTGATGGCAATAGTATCTGTTATTCCAACATATAGCTGTCTGTTTTGCCCAAATCAATAGTCTCTTCTAGTAGTATCGGATAACATAGTTCATCATAAAAATCATTTAAATCCCCTTTTTGAAATTTAGTTTCAAAATCATCAATATAAACCAGAAAAAGTCCAACCATAACCTAAAGATCAGTGATGGAAATTACGCGTTCGGTAAATGCAAGGTATGAAAATTGTTTTCCAAACTAGAATTTTGTGAAACACAAATCCCTTTTAAAACAAGTCAAACACCATCCTATTATACAACACTCGAATCATTTGAGAATTTAATGTGGGATAAAGGTCACCTAACCACATTAAAGGGAACTTATGAGTTTGGGGTGGGTTTGCCGTATTTATGGGATAAAGGTCACCTAACCACTAATATTAGCAAATCCACACGTGTGTCTAAGTAGGACGACTTAATTTGGAAATCATGCATTAGGATCACCGAAGCATGACGTACAAAGGGTGTTGATGGGATAAACATGCCAAACAAACATAAGATGTTTAACCGATCCCATACACTAGAAATTGTAATAGGTTACAGTTGTCAAACGTTGGCTACCTTGTTAATTTAAATAAAGGGATAAAGGTCACCTAACCGATATTTAAATGTAACGTTGGATTCTAAATTTTGACTATTAATTGTCCTTGAGACAAAAAGGGTATTAATAATCAAAATACATTGATATTAAAAGTACTAAAAATTGAACTTTGTAAAATTGTAGATGGCTAACAACAACAACGCAATCCCGACCGTCCATAACCTATCACTAAGAACCATCCTTGAAAAGGAACGTCTAAACCATGGGAACTTCATGGATTGGTACCGAAATTTGAGAATTGTTCTCAAAAAAGAAAAGAAGTCCTATGTGTTAGACAATTCCATTCCCGATCAACCCGATGAAAATGACGTTGAGGCCTTTGCCGAATGGGTCAAGTACACCGAAGACTCTATGCAAGTCTCATGTCTCATGCTAGAAAGTATGATTCCTGATTTGCAAAAGGACTTTGAGTATGACATGATCACCCAGTTGAGGGAAATGTTCCAACAACAATCAAGGGTGGAGCGCTTCGAAACGGTTCGAGCACTCCATGCATGTCGAATGGACGAGACCCAATAGGTATCATCTTACGTTCTCAAGATGAAGAGCCACATTGATCGCCTTGAAAGGCTTAACTGTAGTGTGTTCAACGAGTTGGCAACGGATTTGATCCTCAACTCCCTATCCAAGAAGTTTGATAGCTTCGTTATGAACTATAACATGAATGGATGGGACAAGAGCATTGGTGAGCTTCATTCAATGCTCAAAACGGCCGAGGCAGGCATGGGTAGAAAGGTTCTACCGGTCCTTAAGATCAATGAAGGTGGTAGTAGGAAAAGGCACCTCCCCGACCCTAGGGCAAATGTTGCAAAAGGGAAGGGGCACGTCAAAGGGAAGGGTAAGGGTAAAGCAAAAGTGGAACCGCCCAAACCGAAAGAAAAGAAGCAAAAGGTTGCTCATGATGACCCGTGTTTTGAGTGTGGTGAAGTAGGCCATTGGAAACGCAATTGTCCGGTCTATCTCAAAGCGTTGAGATCGAAGAGGGACGCGGGGCAAACTTCAGGTACAATGTTTATGATACATGTTGAGCTAAATGTTATTTCTTCTAACACATGGGTATTAGATACTGGATGTGGAACTCATATTTGCAATTTGTTGCAGGGGTTCAAAAGAAGTGAGCATTATGCAAAAGGGGAAATAAGTCTCTTCATGGGCAAGGGTGCAAAGGTTCATGTGGAAGCCCAAGGAGACTACATTTTGAAGCTTCCAATTGATTTGGAAGTTATTTTAAAGAATGTTTTGTATGCTCCTAGTTTAACTAGGAACATTATTTATGTTTCCCGTTTAAGACAATGTGATTATGATTTCAAGTTTGTTGACAATGATATTCATGTTTCTTTAAATCATGTGTTTTATTTTAAGGCTATACCTTGTAATGGTATTTATGAATTGGTTCATAATAACACCACATATGATAGCTCTATGTACCAAGCCACCACCAAAAGGCTTAAACAAGACTTGAGTGATTCCTATCTTTGGCATTGTCGCCTTGGTCATATAAACAAGAATCGTATGCAAAAACTCCAAAAGAATGGTCTTTTAAAAACTAATGAAAATGTTTCATTTGATGTATGCGAGTCTTGTTTACAAGGTAAAATGACAAAGGCCCCTTTTAGTGGGACTAATGAAAGGGCAAAGGATTTATTAGGGATCATACATTCGGATGTATGTGGACCTTTTAAACCAACAACTAGGAATGGTGAAAGATACTTCATTACTTTTACCGATGACTATAGTCTTTATGGGTATGTGTACTTGTTAAGACACAAAAATAAATCTTTTGAAATGTTCAAAATCTTCAAGAATGAAGTTGAAAATCAACTCAACAAAACGGTCAAGATTCTTCGTACAGATAGAGGAGGTGAATACCTGAGTAGTGAATTTCAAGAGTATCTTAGAAATTATGGGATTGTCTCACAACTTACTCCACCTGGAACACCACAACATAATGGTGTGTCTGAAAGGAGGAATCGAACTCTATTGGATATGGTTCGATCTATGATGGCTAGAAGTACGCTACCTCTATCATTTTGGGGTTTCGCATTGCTCTCCGCGGCCCGTATTTTAAATATGGCCCCAACCAAGAAAGTGGAAAGGACACCTTTCGAAGTATGGCATGGAAGGGTTCCATCATTATCATATTTGAAACTTTAGGGGTGTGAGGCTTATCCTAAGCAATACGCTCAAAACAAACTGGAAGCCCGATCCACAAAGTGTATCTTCATTGGATATCCTAGAGATTGTATTGGATATTATTTCTATGATCCAACAGAGCAGAAAGTATTTATTGCTCGAAAGGCAGAGTTCTTAGAGACTAAGTTTCTTTCGGAAGAAACTAGTGGAAGAGCAGTGGAACTTGAAGAGGTTCAAGATTCACAAGACGATACACAATTGGTTGATACTAGCAATCAACATGAGGATGTTAAGAATGATCATATGGATGATCAAGATACACAAAACGTTCGCAGATCTGGTAGAACTAGTATTCCTCCTGAGAGATATGGATTTTTCATGGATGGATGCTATGTGGTAGATTCGGATGAACCAACCACATACCATGATGCAATGTCAAAACCTGATTTTGACAAATGACAAGAAGCCATGAATGTTGAGATGCAATCCATGTATGATAACCAAGTTTGGGAATTGGTTACACCACCTCTTAAGTCCAAGATAGTTGGAAGTAAGTGGGTTTTCAAGAAGAAAACCGATATGCATGGAAACTTGGATACTTATAAAGCTAGACTTGTAGATAAAGGTTTCACTCAAACTCAAGGGGTTGATTATGATGAAACTTTCTCGCCTGTAGCAAAGCTAAAGTCTATTAGGATATTGTTTGCCATAGCAGCATATTATGACTATGAGATTTGGCAAATGGATGTCAAAACCGCTTTCCTTAATGGATATCTTGAGGAAGATGTCCATATGAAACACCCTGAAGGTTTTGTCGATCCAAAACATCCTAACAAGGTATGCAAGTTAAAGAAATCAATCTATGGATTGAAACAAGCGTCAAGAAGTTAGAATCACCGTTTTGATGATGAAGTAAAGCAATTTGGCTTCATCAAAAACGCTGATGAAACTTGTGTGTATAAGAAATCTAGTGGGAGCATTATTACTTTCCTGGTATTATATGTCGATCACATTCTGCTATTTGGAAATGACATTCCAACCTTGGAAGGTGTAAAAACCTGGCTTGGAAGCTGTTTTTCCATTAAAGATTTTGGTGAAGCCACCTATATTTTGGGAATAAAGATCTATAGAGATAGATCAAGGCGGTTGATAGGTTTAAACCAAAGTGCATACATTGAAAAGATCTTGAAAAGGTTCAAGATGGAGAATTCTAAGAAAGGTTTGGTACCTATTCAAAAGGGGACTATATTGAGCTCATCTCAATGTCCTAGTTCAAAGGTTGAACAAGAAAGAATGAATGGAGTCCCATATGCATCTGCTATAGGATCCATCATGTATGCAATGATATGTACTAGGCCAGACGTGTCATGTGCTTTAAGCATGACAAGTAGATATCAACAGAATCCTGGTAATAGTCATTGGATGGCTGTTAAGAGTATTTTGAAATACCTTAGAAATACTAAGGACATGTTCTTAATATATGGATCTGGTGAGGAGGAACTCGTTGTAAAGGGTTACACGGATGCGAGTTTCCAAACTGATCGAGATGATTCTCGATCACAGTCGGGATATGTCTTCATTATGAATGGAGGAGCAGTCTCTTGGAAGAGCTCAAAGCAAGATGCGGTGGCACTGTCTACAACAGAATCAAAATACATCGCCGCTTCATTGGCAGCTCAAGAAGCTGCGTGGCTTAGGAAATTCATTGCTAATCTAAGGGTTGTTGCTACCATTCAAGACCCCCTAGAGATCTTTTGTGACAACGAGGGTGCGATTGCTCAAATCAAGGAACCTCATGCTCATCAAAAGACTCGGCACATTGAACGGATATTCAACTACATAAGGGATGAAGTTGAAAAAGGAAAGATATGTATTCGCAAAGTTCACACCGATCAAAACATTGCGGATCCACTCACGAAGCTCCTAGATAGGTCAAAACATGAAAGTCATACTTGTGCCTTAGGACTTTGATATTCTAGTGATTGGACTTGATCAAATTTTGTATTTGGATATTGGAACTTATGTTATTTAACTTAATTATATGTTTAAAATTTTCATTTGTTCATCCTTTTAGCATGTTTAAATCCGTGAATAAGCAAGTTATTCTAAACGTCCGTGGTCGACCATACTTGTGGGAACAACTATGAATGTAAGACTATAATGAACTTGGATTGGTTGATATTCATAAGTACGAATATAGAGCAAAAGGTTGCTACCAAGGTTCATTGATATCTATGGGAGATAGATATAGGACTGACCCGCTCTCTATTATTTCTGTATGGAATCTTTATGATTAGTCATAAGAAATATTGAGTAAAGGCGAATATCATTGTATCCTCAGACCTGAGATACATATTGAGTCTTGATATTCACCAAGTATCGTACTTTGACTTAGTGCTTAGCTGTTATGAAACATTAACAGTGCGTAAGACTAGGTTCAGGTATGATATAAGGTAATTGTGAGAGACATATGTAGTCAAGATGAAATTTGTTCCTCTTATTCGTTGAGAGTTAGATGTCTAAGGCCTGTTAAAGTTATATCATCGGAGAATGATAATTCTGTGTCTCTGGGATTTAACATGACATCTGTAACAAAAGGATGGATGATTGATTCACCTAAAAACATTTCAAGTATGGTACTTGAAGGAGATGATGTTATTGAATGGCACTTAGTCATATACATTAGGGGTAGCAAACCGTTGCTAGGCGTTATTTGCTGCTTGCATCAATCTTCTATGAATCTTGTGCAAGTGGGAGATTGAAGGAATTGATTTGCCCAAGATACATATTAAATTGATGTGGCTAGTGTGATATGATCCAAGTCGGGTCATACCCAATAACAGGCTAGACAAACACCTGCAATATTTATTTATTGATTTGATCAGTTAAATAAATAACAACACCAAAGGGTTTAGAAAATTGTTTTCTAAAATAGATGCACTTAAGAAATTAATAAATAACATGAGTTTATTTATTAACTCTGAGAGATTACTTTATAATTGTTACTTAATGGTTAATGAACATTTATAAAATGAAACAAAAACATGGCATGTAAGATGTTACAAATTAATTAACTTGGGTTTTAATTAATGATATGGTAGAGCTAGTTGGGTGTACAAAATAATATGTAAATGTTACATATTCTATTTTGTAGTTCTAATAAAACAATTGGATAGATAAAAACAAAAGGCATGCCACCCATTGGTGGCAGCTAGTTCTCGGCCCAAGGGGCTGCCATAGAGGCCAGCCAGTTGCTTTAATAGATGGCTTTTACACCTACAAGCAATACACATGCAAAATATTACATCTCTCTCAACAAAAAGTGCAAAACTCCTCCCTTTCTCTTCTCTTCTTGTTCACGGCAGCATCAAGAGAAAACAAGGCTGCCATTTTCAGTTTTAAAAGTGTTTAAAAGCTGAAATTGGTGTTGTGAAAATCCTAGCATCAAAGGGTGTTTTGTTGGTAGCTTGGGGTATCACCTTCTTGAGGTCTTCTTCCTTGAAGATTCAGCCACAAGGTTCATCTTTAGCATCTCAACAAAGTCGTTTTCTAGCACCTTGAAAGGTTGTCCTCTAAACATCCTATGGTTGTCTTTATTGTATGCATTTCGTATATGGATCCATGGTTTGGATTTTGATTATCAAATGGGTTTAATAATCATCTTATTAACAAGTTTTAAACTTATATTCCGCTGCGGTTTTTCATATAAACAAGCTTATATGAACTTTGATAAACTTGTTAAAATCCCTACAATGGTATCACGTAGTTTGGCAGCTTGTTTGGTTGTCACATTATGAATGTTTTATGTGTTAATATATCTTGCTTATTCACATATTAAAGATCCTTTTGATTTGGGTTTGTCTTTCATCTTAAAACATCATTTAGAACATGAAATTTTCAGCTTATTAACATGTTATAAAGTTATACTTCCGCTGCGTTTTTTCAGAAAGTTTAAAAAGGTTAAACTACGGTTTTGGTGTTCTAACAAACCCATCAATGGCATCAAGAGCCGGTTATGTGCATAACTTGCTTGTTCTTGTTCTTTAAAATCGGTTTTAAAAGATTATAATCAACCTATTAGAGGCTGATTTTGGCTGATTTAGTAAACCCCAAGTCTTTCATAGTTATATCATCATGCTTATGATTAAACTTTGAAAGATAGGAATGTCAATTGGTTGATATATTTGGATGTTGTTTGTTTGGACAAACAAACCCTAATTTTCAGTTTATGTTGGCTGAAAATTTGGGTTTGATGGGGTTTATTTAGTTTGTTGAATGATGTTTATGATTGTTCTCTTGATAGTGCATAACCTAGCTTTTGGCCTTGTGTTGTTTGGATGATTGGAATGGTTGTTTTATTCATTCAATTGGGTTGTAATATTTATGTTTATTATTTGGGTTGTAATTATTTATTCATTTGGTTATGTAATTAATAGATTAGGTGCATTTCTTTTATTAGAAAAATGTATTAGGATACAATTTTTGTAAAAGGAAGATGCACAAGATCAAGACCCAAAGATGGACATCAAAGACATGGAACTTGAAGCATATGGATGCAAGTTCAAGTGGGGGTCTATAATGACGTCAATTTTGTGTTGATTTTAACTCTTAGGAAAGACCAAATGACCACACTTGTGATGGCAAACAAGTGTGGTCACAATAGTAGCTAAGGTTATGCACATTATGGTTGTTTATGCTTATGCTTGTTTGAATGTTTGTTATTTGATTGTATGGTTGAAATTTTGACATGCATTACAAACTAATTAACAAACTTAACAAGTTATAAAAATGATGGTTCTTAATCATTAAAATGTAATAAAAGGTTATTAAAATGATTTAATGATTTTAAAGATTAAAATAGGTTTTAATCAAAGGACCATAGGGTACCTTGTATTTGAAAGCATGCAAATACAAGTACATAGAGTTTTCTAACTTGTATTATGAAATCTCTAAACATTTGGCAACAAGTTTAACACCGTCGTTTTGCGCAACACTTGAGTCATTTGAAAACTCTTAATGGGATAAAGGTCACCTAACCATTTATAGGGAACTTGTGACTCAAGGTGGGGATACCACATTAGTGGGATGAAGGTCACCTAACCACTTATATTGGTAAACTCACATGTGTGTGCAAGTAGGGTAACTTGATTTGCAAACCATGTTAAATGGATCACCTACAATATGGTTTCCAAATGGTGTTGATGGGATTAACATGCCGACTTTACATATGATGTTTAAAATCGATCCCATACTTCTAGAAGTTGCAAATGGTTGCAACCGTCAATCGTTGACCACCTTATTAATTTAAATCGTGGGATAAAGGTCACCTAACCACAATTTAAATGTAATGTTGGGTTCTAGATTTTAATATAAAAATGACCTTAAAAGGCATTACTTATTAAAAATAGCAATATCGAAAATACTAAAATAAATCTTTGTTAAATTTTGTAGATGGCCACCAACAATGAAAATCACGATAACTCATCCGCGTCCAACCAATCATTACGAGCGATCCTCCAAAAGGAACGTCTAAATCATAACAACTTTATTGATTGGTATCGAAACTTGAGAATCGTTCTCAAGCAAGAGAGACGATCATATGTTTTAGACGACCCTATCCCCGATCAACCTACTGAGGATGATGAGGAGGCCTTCAACGATTGGTTGAAGTACACCGAGGACTCCATCCAAGTGTCTTGTCTCATGCTAGGGAGCATGACTCCGGATCTCCAAAAGGAGTATGAACATAACGGAGCTTATGACATGATAACCCAGCTGAAGGAAACGTTCCAGCAGCAAGCAAGGGTTGAGCGCTTCGAAACGGTTCGAGCACTCCATGCATGTCGTATGGACGACAACCAATCGGTTTCATCTTATGTACTTAAGATGAAAAGTCATATTGACCGCCTCGAGAGGCTTAATTGTCCTGTCTCGAAGGAATTGGCCACGGATTTGATCCTTAATGGCCTTACCAAGAAGTTCGAGACATTCGTGTTGAACTACAACATGAATGCTTGGGACAAAAGCATTGGTGAGCTTCACTCAATGCTGAAAACGGCCGAGGCGGCCATGGGTAAAAGGGTTTTACCCGTTCTCACCATCAATGAAGGTGGGAACAAGAAAAGGCCTTATCCCGCACCCAAGGCAAAGGTTGCCAAGGGTAAGGGACCCGTTTGGGGAAAGGGGAAAGGGGTGGTAAGGGTACCAGCCAAACCACAAGATAAGAAGCAAAAGGTTGCTACTAATGACCCATGCTTCAAGTGTGGGGAGATTGGACATTGGGCAAGGAATTGTCCCGTCCATCTCCAAGAGTTGAAAGCCAAGAGGGATGTCGGGCAGACCTCAGGTACAATATACATGATTCATATTGATCTTAATGTTACATCTTCTAACACATGGGTATTAGATACTGGATGTGGAACTCATATTTGCAATTTGTTGCAGGGGTTCAAAAGAAGTAGGGACTTCAATCAAGGGGATGTTAGCCTCTTCATGGGCAATGGAACCAAAGTCCAAGTTGAAGCTCGTGGGGACTACATCCTAAAACTTCCAAGTGGCTTGGATGTTATTTTGAAGAATGTTTTGTATGCTCCTAGTTTGACTAGGAACATTATTTCTGTATCCCAATTAAGACATTATGATTATGTATTATCTTTTGTTGAAAATGATATTCATGTTTCTTTAAATGATATGTTCTATTTTAAAGAAATTCCCATTAATGGTATTTATGAATTGGTTCATGAAAATGCTTTAAATAGTTCATTGTACCATACTAACACCAAGAAACTCAAGTTGGATTTGAGTGATACCTATCTTTGGCATTGTCGTCTTGGTCATATAAACAAGAAACGTATACAAACACTTCAAAAGAATGGTCTTTTGAAAACGAATGAATGTGATTCATTTGATGTATGTGAATCTTGTTTACAAGGTAAAATGACTAAGGCACCCTTTAGTGGAACTAACGAAAGGGAAAAAGATTTATTAGGAATCATACATTCGGATGTATGTGGTCCTTTTAAGCCAATGACTAGGAATGGTGAAAGATACTTCATTACCTTTACCGACGATTATAGTCGCTATGGGTATGTGTACTTATTAAGGCATAAAGATGAAGCTTTTGAAATGTTCAAAATCTTCAAGAATGAAGTAGAAAATCAACTCAACAAGTCAATTAAAGTTCTCCATACCGATAGAGGAGGTGAATACCTAAGTGATGTTTTTCAAGATCATCTTAGGAGTTGTGGGATTGTCTCACAACTCACTCCACCTAGAACACCACAACACAATGGTGTGTCTGAGAGGAGGAATCGAACCTTATTGGATATGGTCCGATCTATGATGGCTAGAAGCATATTACCTCTATCATTTTGGGGTTTCGCTTTGCTCTCCGCGGCCCGTATTCTAAATATGGCCCCAACCAAAAAGGTGGAAAGGACACCTTTTGAGATATGGCATGGAAGAGTTCCATCCCTATCATACTTAAGGGTATAGGGTTGTGAGGCTTATGTTAAGACTCTCACCCCAAACAAATTAGAAGTCCGATCCACCAAGTGTATTTTTGTTGGATATCCTAGAGATTCTATGGGATATTATTTCTATGATCCACTGGAACAAAAGGTGTTTGTTGCCAGAAAGGGTGAGTTCTTAGAAGCAAAGTTCCTTATGGAAGGAGCTAGCAGTAGAACAGTGGATCTTGAGGAAGATCAAGAACCACAACCTGATGCACGTTTGGTTGAAACTAGCACTCAACATGAGGATGTTGAGGATGATCAAGGGGTTGATCAATACACACAAAACGTTCGCAGAAGTCGTAGAACTAGTAATCCACCTGAAAGATACGGACTTTTCATGGATGGATGCTATGTGGTAGATTCAGATGAACCAACCACATACCATAATGCAGTGTCCAATTCGGATTGTGACAAATGGCTTGAAGCCATGAACGTTGAGATGCAATCCATGTATGACAATCAAGTTTGGGAACTTGTTCTACGACCTCTTAATTCCAAGATAGTTGGAAGTAAGTGGGTTTTCAAGAAGAAAACCGATATGCATGGAAACTTGGATACTTATAAAGCTAGACTTGTAGCAAAGGGTTTCACTCAAACTCAAGGGGTTGATTATGATGAAACCTTCTCACCTGTTGCGATGCTAAAATCTATAAGGATATTGTTTGTTATAGCTGCTCATTATGATTATGAGATTTGGCAAATGGATGTCAAAACGGCTTACCTAAATGGATATCTTGAGGAAGATGTCTATATGGTTCAGCCTGAAGGTTTTGTCGATCCAAAACATCCTAATAAAGTATGCAAGTTAAAGAAATCAATCTATGGATTGAAACAAGCATCGAGAAGCTGGAATCACCGTTTTGATGAGGAAGTAAAGAAATTTGGCTTCATAAAAAACGCCGATGAGGCTTGTGTGTATAAGAAGGCTAGTGGGAGCACAGTAACTTTCCTAGTATTGTATGTTGATGACATACTACTATTTGGAAATGACATTCCAACCTTGGAAGGTGTAAAAACCTGGCTTGGAAGTTGTTTTTCCATTAAGGATCTTGGAGAAGCCGCCTATATTCTGGGAATAAAGATCTATAGGGATAGATCAAGGCGGTTGATTGGTTTAAATCAAAGTGCGTATATTGATAAAATCTTGAAAAGGTTCAAGATGGAGAACTCTAAGAAAGGTACCGTACCTATTCAAAGAGGAACGATATTGAGTATGACTCAATGTCCAAGCTCAAAGGATGAGCAAGATAAAATGAAGGCAATCCCATACGCATCTGCTATTGGATCCATCATGTATGCGATGATATGCACTCGACCGGACGTGTCATGCGCCTTAAGCATGACAAGCCGTTACCAGCAAAATCCTGGAAACAGTCATTGGATGGCTGTTAAGAACATACTTAAGTACCTAAGGAGGACAAAAGATATGTTCTTAATCTATGGATCTGGTGATGAGGAACTCGTTGTAAAAGGTTACACGGATGCGAGTTTCCAAACCGATCGTGACGATTCACGATCACAATCGGGATACATTTTCATTTTGAATGGAGGAGCGATCTCTTGGAAGAGCTCCAAGCAGGATGTGGTGGCTCTATCAACTACAGAATCAGAATATGTCGCCGCCTCATTGGCAGCTCAAGAAGCTGCATGGTTGAAGAAATTTATTGCCGATCTAGGGGTTGTCCCTTCCATTCAGGACCCCCTAGAGATCTTTTGTGACAACGAGGGTGCGATTGCTCAAATCAAGGAACCCCGTGCTCATCAAAATACTAGGCACATTGAGCGGAGATTCAACTACATACGAGATGAAGTTGAAAAAGGAAAGATATGTATTCGCAAAGTTCACACGGATCAAAACATTGCGGATCCTCTCACAAAGCTCCTTGAAAAGGCAAAGCATGAAGGTCATACTTGTGCCATGGGACTTCGATATTCTAGTGATTGGATTTGATCTGTAAACTTTGTATTTGGATATGTGGAACTCTTTATTATTTGAATAAAATTATTTGGTTATAATGTTTCAATTAATGTTCCAATTTAGCATGCTTAATCCATGAGTAAATTGTTTACTCTAAATGTCAGTAGTCGTTCATACTTGTGGGAACAAGTGTGAGGATAAGATTATTATGAACTTGGATTGGTTGATATTCATAAGAATGAATATAGAGCAATGGGTTGCTACCAAGGTTCATAGATATTTGTGGGATACAAATATTGGACTAACCCGCATCTCAAATTTTACTACATGGAATCTTATTGATTGATCATAAGTAAATTTGAGTAAAGGCGAATATCATTTGGTATCCTCCGACCTGAGATACATATTGGGTTTTGATATTCACCAAGTATTATACCTTGAGCTTATTCTTCACTGTCCTGAAATAGTGGACAGCACATAAGGGTATGTTCAGGTATGACACGAGGTGTTTGTGAGAAACGTATGTAGTCAAGATGGAATTTGTTTCTCTTATTCGTTGAGAGTTAGATGTCTAAGGCCTGATTAAGTTAAATCAACAAGGAATGATCATTTTGTGTCCTCGGATTTAACATGACATCTGTAACAAAAGGATAGATGATTGATTCACCTAAATCATTTCAAGTAGGGTACTTGAAAGGGATGATGTATTGAATGGTTATAAGTCATGCGTATTAAGGGTAGTAAACCGTTGTTAGGCGGTATTTACTGCTTGCATCAATCTTCTATGAATCTTGGGCAAGTGGGAGATTGTAGGATTCTGTGTGCCCAAGACACTTAGAATATTGATGTGGTTAGTACGTTATGATCCAAGTCGGGTTATACCCAATAACAAGCTTAGCAAACACCAATTAATATTTAATTGATGATATGATCATGCAATTAAATATTTACACCAATTTAGAAAATGGGTTTTCTAAACAAGTTGCATATGAGATGGAACAATTTATTAGGATATTTTGTTCAATAATATTATTTGTAATGTTATTTAAATAAGTTAGATAACATTACAAATTAATAATGGGAGTGTATAGATTATACAATTAAAAGGTTAGTTGTATATATCTAGTAAGAGGACTAGTTAACTACATAATGTGTGATAAAATTTGAGAGGGAAAACTTATTTTTTTTAAAACCTTGGCCGCCCCCCCTCTTCATTCTTATTGGACCTTTGTGTCCTTGAAAACACACAAGTGTTAACTACTTTTGTACACAACTTTCTCATCATTCAATACATGCAATAGACCAAAAAAACTTCTCACTCTCTCTATCAAAACTTACGGACCAGCAGCATCAAAGAGGAGTTTTTTGAAGTTCTTGGTGTCTCTCCCTAGCAAGAGTGGTGGTTGCATCAAGGCTTGGGGTATACAAGCTTGAGGGATCCTTTTTGGATCCTTGGCCGAGATTTTGAGCATTCATCATCCTTCTTCTCTTGGTCGATTTAGCTGCTGGAAGGAGGTAGTTTGGCAGCTTGTTTGGTTGTCACATTATGAATGTTTTATGTGTTAATATAGCTTGCTTATTCACATATTAAAGATCCTTTTGATTTGGGTTTGTCTTTCATCTTAAAACATCATTTAGAACATGAAATTTTCAGCTTATTAACATGTTATAAAGTTATACTTCCGCTGCGTTTTTCAGAAAGTTTAAAAAGGTTAAACTACTGTTTTGGTGTTCTAACAAACTAAAAAGTAGAGCATGTTTCATCCCAAAACAATAGTGAAAAGGGGGATCACTAGAACTCACCTTAGGTTTCAAGTCAAATGTCTCTTGGTGTGCCGGGAGTGTCTCAAGTCTAGCACCCTAACATGTACATATTAAGTAATAAGCTACTGCCCTAAACTCATTTAAGGTGCAACAATGGTGTCAAGAGTTTAGCTATTGGTTAAGGCTTTGGTTTCGTGAAGGTTTGTATAAAAAGTTTCCTTTTATGGCAGGTCAAGGCGTCTTCATGAAAATTGGGATTTTCACTTCATTAGGTTAAGTATATTAAGGAATTTTGTTGTTCAAGTGATTATTAGCTTCCTGGAAGTCGGTTATAAGGTTTGGAAAAATCTTACAGTTTGGTCCCTCAAGTTTCAAAATTGACAGTTTCTACCCTCAAGTTTGGTTTCTTTCCCTTTATGACATTTAAGACCAAAAATCAGATTCTTAGAGTAATATTATACTTATCATAGAGTAAGTGTTTCAAAATTTTAGTTTACGGGTCCGATTTAAAAACTACGCGTTTAACGCTCCCGGTTACGGTAAAAGCCGGAGAGTTTTAACCGTAAATTGGGGTTTTCATATATTTGAATCTTGGACCAGTAGGTATTTTCTAAAAGGTATCTTTATAAATTTTTAAGTCCTTGAATTGTGAAAATTGGCCTTTTACAGTTGAAAATCTCATTTGGGGGCTTGATTTGTTTCTAGCCCCGGTATCTTTTTAAAAACATTAATGCCATGTGATATTCTCTCCTTTGAGCTCATGTAATGGTTTGTTTCCGCTGCCATATGTTGTTGCTAGTCTGTGACGTCCCACCCTACCTGGGCCCGGGGTGTGACAAGTGGACGTTAAACCTAGCATCAATTTTACACCACCATCAGCGACCACCAACATCGAAAAACTCGTATTAAAAAAAATAAAAATGGGAAAATTAAAACCGGACGAAAAGTTGACGTAAAATTATTAAACACCCGCACATGAAACGTAAAAATTAAACATAATTTCTAATTTTATCCACGACCCACGCGTTGCGATTGGGCTGCTAAACGGGAAAAATAGGCGTAAAAACGTTAAAACACATATACACGTTGTGGCGTGTTGGGATTGAGGGTAAGAAAATTTAAAAAAAATGGGTACAACCCACTAAAGCTTAGATACAACCCATAATCCACAAATAAGTTGATAATTTATATATATATATATATATATATATATATATATATATATATATATATATATATATATATATATATATATATATATATATATATATATATATATATATATATATATATATATATATATTATATGGGAGAGTTCCTAAGAAAACCATCATTTACTAGAAAACCAAGAAAATTCAATCTTAACCATTCATATATTAGATCAGTGGTTAATATAAACAATGACATTTTAGTAAATAATTTAAATTAAATAGAGATTATATTAATGTCATAAGGGTAAATCTAGAATAAAAGATGTGAGTTTGGACTCTCATCTCCCCTCCCCCTCTCTCAAAATTGTGTATTAAAAAAACTTAACAATTAACTTCACCTTCATCTTTTCATCTTCATCTTCATCTTCTCCATCTTCATCAATAACTGATTTCCTCTTTCATTGGTTTTTTTAAATCCAGCAGTGAATAGGTCAACCATATGTAAATATGCCTACATACATGTAAACACACAAGCAACCTAATTACGTATATGTAATCACTACACGTGTGTAAACTGACTTTCACTTGTGTAAGGATGTATAAAATGTATATTAACGTGCTTACATATACGTAAGCACGTATAACTCGCATGTTAATCTACTTACGTATATGTATTTAACTTGAGGAAGATGAGGACGAATGCAAAAACAAACCACAATATAATGAAAATTACATGTTACTTGGTTACATATACGTAACCCATATATGTATATCATCATTGAATCTTTATCATCATCATCATCATCTATCTGCTACTTAACACCACATTAGATTCGCATATCATGGAATGCATCCCATTTTTTGAATTGAAGACAATCACCGCTACCCTCTCCATCTCATTTTCCTTGATCTAAATAACAACAGCCGCCTACACTACTAGTTCATCTAATCTGAAACCAAGCCCAAATCTATGGTATTCAACTGAAACCCTTCAATGCGATGCAACGTTGAAAGAGACCAAACTGATTTTGGTTAATGGTGATTCAAGTTGAAAGAAGAAATGGTGATTTTTGAGATTCATAATTTGATTTCAGTAAACAATAATAGAGCGAGAACAAGATTTATGTACTTGATATGATTACATTTAGGAACATATCAGAAATAGTTGGGTGTTAAAATTACCAATATAACCTTACAAAAATAAAAATTAAAAATATATTAGAAATTATATGATTGGAAGATATTGGTTTTCTTGGTTTTCACTTAAATTAATGGTTTATATATATATATATATATATATATATATATATAAGGTACAACCTTGAAAGCTTAGAGAACAACTACAATGCACCAAAAAAGTTAGTAATTAGTATTATATTAGTGTTAGAGAATTATGCTTGTAATATTAAAGGTATTTTTAAGTGTTAATCATAGGTATTGCTTAAGACATATATATATATATATATATATATATATGAGAACATGAAGCAAAGATAAACGGGCACTTGTTCAAAAACTTGCTTTGAAAGCGTGCAAGTGCGACTATCATCATTTGATAGGACTATGGAAAAAGTTAGATTTCAAAATCAATTCTTATATGATAGGTTAAAAGATATTGATTCAAAGCATTTGTCTAGAGCTCATTTTAGTAGGATACTTTTATAATTGATCAACTAATGTAAACTAGATTCCAATCATCCTTGTATCTATAGTTTTTGTGGTTATTTTACATAGGAAGAGCAAAAAGTGATGTGGTCTTGAACAACTTGTGTGAAGTTGTTAACAAACAACTAATTGAAGCTAGAGACAAGCCTATCATAACATGTTTGGAGTACATTAGAGATTATATGATGAAAAGAATAATGATTGTGCACAAGTTAATTTCTAGGTGAGATGGACCACTTACACCTCCTAAGCAAGGCTGGCTTAACGTTTTTAGAGGCCCCAATCAAATAAAAAACTAGGGCCATTTCTGATTCTTTTTTTATTTAAACCCTTCTCATTTATACGGGCATGAGATCTGTAATAATAAACTATAATGTTTATAGTTGACGGAGTTAAAAAAAATTTACTTATATATTGTGTGTGTATTATGTATTGACGTTTAGATGAAATTTATTTTCTAACTTTATATGATACAAATGTAAGAAATAGGTTCACTTTTATATTAAAAGATAGTAAATCTAACGATACTCTCGTTAGCCATGGGAAATGTTCTAGTACAATACCATTTACAAATACAATTAGAAAAATAAATATAAATAATACTTATGTACCAAACTTGATTCGAACATCCGTCTTTAGTATATACTCCAACGAGTATTCATATAGTATTCTTGACATGAGTCTTCATCGCGTTCGAATCTTTAACTATACCCCTTGACTGCAACAATTAACAAACAAAAGATTGGCGGTTGTGGTTGAGGATCATGTTAGACTCGGTACCTTAAAACAGATTTTGCGTTTCTACTCAAGACAACGTGCCTATCTCCCAGGGTACAACGACCAAAGCAGTATGTACTGCCAGAGAGTGCCTCGGGCCCGAGAGATCACCGGGTTAATATGAGTTTTATGATTCACAACCAAAATTCTCATTTAATTTATAAAGCAAACTAAAACTCTTATTTCATTCATAACATGTCTAGTGCCAATTTTAACAAAACTTATGATCCATAATAAATATTCATAATATTTACTAAAAGATTTGGTCAAAACATAAAACATTCATGTTAGCATTACACAAGAAATTGCAAAAATTTCCTACTATAATCAATTAAGTTTCACTTTCTTTATTCCGACCACTCAACTTCAAGCATTAATATCTAATTCATATTAGCTTTAGTTTGGACACAGTATAGTTCATTGCAAAACAACTTCTAAAACCAATAAATAAATAACTATTTATAACAAATACATAAGTATTATTATTTTGTGTCCAAAATTCCAACAAAAAAGTCGTTAATTTTATTTGAGATGAACAATAGAACAGAACTAATGAACAAAGCAACCTAATATAGAACTATCAAAACAGCCTTTTAACAAAACTAATAAACAAAGAAGCCTAAACATTACTATCAAATAAATATCAATTTGATGCCAAAATAAATTTAGACTATTACCTAATCAAAGCAGCTCTATAACAATCTCAACAAAAGTACAAAAGTACAAAACTACAAAAGCAAAAAAAATCTAACCTAATGTCCTAACCAAATTATCAAAGCAGAATCCATAAATTAACAGACTAACCTGCTAAATGTTATACGAGTATGGAGACAATAAACAACAAACAACAGTCACCAGATTCAGCCTTCAAGAATTAGGGTTGCTTTGGTGTGATCAGAGAATCAAGTGGAGTAGGGCTGCTAAGCTGCTTCGGAGATTCAAAGAGGTTCAGTAGAGTAAGGATGATTTGATGTGATCGGAGACTCAGAGATTAAATGGAAGCCAAGATTGAGATTTGGAGATTCACTAAAGTAGGGCTGCTTCGGTGCCATGTGTCGCCTTTAATGCAGCAGGTGGCAAGTCGGTCATATGAGACATAAAGATGCAGAAACGCTTCGAATTCTAGATTTAGAGTCTGAGGATTTGTGTTCTATAAGGAGTACCGAAGCTACTGCATTTTGGCTATTTAAACTTTGAAGATTGGATTAATCATCGACAAACACAGATGTTGATTCAAGATTTAGGTTTTTTAATTTGGATGCCCAATCCTTATATGCTCAATGTCAAAAATTTTAAAAAATTGGAGCCTTTAATTTTTGGGGCCCCCAAGCCCAATGCTTCCCTCCTCAAACTGATGGGTCAGCCTTTGCACCTAATGCAACCAAAGCTTTTACTTCAATTAAAGCTGATGCCTCATAATACATAATCCTTTGGATTACAAACAACAAATGTAAGTTAGTAGACCTTCGATGGACCGGTGTGTAGTTGATATTGGATAGAAGACTTGTTTTTGCCAAAAGTGGGAGTTGACTACCATGCCATGCAAACATGAATTGGTAGTAAACTAGAACATGGAATTGCATGGTGTTGAAGTTGGTGTTGCTAAAAGCTAGGTTTCGGCTAGAGACTCAGAAGAAAGTATATCAACAAACAATTTATCCAATTAATGGCAGACATTTATGGACCCCATTTACTTGTCCAACTACACCCATTCCTCCAAGGCATCACAAACAACTTAAGAGGCCAAAGAAAAAAAGGAAGAAGGCTGCCCATGAATTAAGTCAACATATTTCAAAAAAATGTAAAGATGGTATGAGTTAGTAACACACTGACTTATGCTATATGCAAAACCAAAGGTCACAACAAAAGATCATGCAAGGGGACAAAAACTTCAAATTAATCTTTAAGGTTTGCTTATCTAGAATAATGATTGCGGTAGTGATATGGTTATTTTTGCTATTTTTGTTGCATCAAATTAGATTTTTGATGGATTGTTGCATCACAATAGATTTGAATGGTTAATGGTTATGATAATAGTTTATGGAAATTATAAATGGGTGTTTAGGTATTTTGTTATTATAGTGGTATTTTGTTGTATAGATATTTTGTTATGATAACAGAATTTTGCTACTTGCAATTAAGCCAGCAACTTGTTGAGATGGAAGGTTATTATGGTTTTGAAATTGTTTTAATGATTTTGAGAGAATCAAAACAATAAAATTTTGGTCAATTTAATCAAAACAAGACATTTTGATCAATTTCTGTTCAAAACTGAACATTTGACCAAATTTACTCAAAACAAGAACATTTTGACTAGTTTTGTAAGGATCTGTCATATTCCTTGACCATAAATAATACATCCAGTAGGGTTTTGTTGATACATATGTATCTAGTTTAGGAGCTTCATGTAAAATGTCTTTCATGTCTTACATATATGTAATGAATGAGTTGAATGAAATGAAATATGTGATTGATGCTTATATTGTTTAATGTTTCATTGTTTATTGTATCATAACGCATATTGAACTAACTATATAGGTTTGTGGTTGTTTACATAGTTCTTAGTCAAGAATGGTTGAGAAATGTGTTTAATCTTAATCGCATGAAGTATTCATCCGAATGGACCATGCTAATGGACCATACGCATGAACACTTCATGCTAATGGACCAGTCGCACGACTAAACCAGGAGACTGGATCAGTCGCACGATTGAGACATAAGATTGGCTCAGTCGCATGATTGAACCTTCAGTCGTGCGTATGGACCAATCGTATGATTCAGTCGCATGACTGAACCATAATGGTTCAGTCGCACGATTGACAAACCCTAACCTATAAATACCACCTAATTCGGGGAAAAACAGGACACTTGAAGAATTTCGACTCACATACATACCCTAGCCATCCGGATACCCTAGAGAACCGGTTCCAACTTCATAGATCGCAGTTGATCGTGTTTTGATCGTTCATAACGTTTCATTAATCTCTAGATTGATCGAAAATGCGTTCTCACTGATTGGATCGCCAATCAAATAGGATTCCGCACTATTTGATTAGGTATACATGCATTATCAGTTAGTACTCTGTACGTACACGGTCCTAACAAGTGGTATCAGAGCCTTGGCTCTTGATTTTGCGTGTTGATTCGATTAGTTTTGGTGCAAAAATCACGTTTTTCATTCAAAAGAGTCACCTTTTTGAGTAAAACAGTGTTTTCAGTGTCTCCAGATCTAAAAGTTTAAGTTTTTCGACATACGGCAGATTAGGGTTCTTGAAAACTCGTGTTTTTTAGTCAAAATATCAAAAACCTTCGAATTTTCATAATCAGCAGCCTTCAGTCGCACGATTGGATCAATCGCAACAATCGCACATCCCATACGCACGATTGAACTCAGTCGCCCCTCCATTCGTACGACTGAACCAACCCATTCGCATTGTCCATCCGTATTTTCCCAATCGCATAGTTGTTCATCCGCATTAGTCCAATCGCACGATTGACCTATTCGCATTGGTTCAATCGTACGACTGGCCCATTCGCACCTCTCCATTCACACAAGTGAAAAAGTATTAAGTTGAAATTTAAAGTGTATAGAAATGGAAGATCAGTATTCCGCGTTTACTGCCGGTAGAGACTCACGAATCCAGAACCTTCTGCTTCTGGAGAATGAGGTTGGAAATCACAATAAGCCCCCTAAACTTATAACGTTAGATGATTACCCATAATGGAAGCAAAGGTTTGAGATTCATCTAAATGGAGTTGATCCCAATCTGTGGAAATCAATCGAGATAGGTTATAGCATGTCGGTTGGTGCTGATGGTGTTTAACTTACCTTGGGTGGCATGACTGATAGCCAGAAGGTGAAGTACAATGCTGAGAAGAAAGTGTATGCTCTGTTGACTCAGTCGATACCTAAGGATATATTCCACCAATTTTCTGAGAACACACAGGCAAAGAAGCTATGGGAAGCCTTGGAGAAACGATACGACAGGAATGCATCGTTGAAAGCTCTAAAGGCAAAGGCTTTGAAGAAGGAGTTTGATAACTTCTCTTCAATGGGTAAAGAGAGCTTGGATGATGTCATAGACAGATTCTACCATTTAATGAGTGAGCTGCACACTCATGGAGTCACAACGTCAATGGAAGATAAGGTCTCAAGCTTTGCCGATGGTCTGCCAGAGAAGTGGGACTCGTATTTGTCAAATTTGAGACAGAACAAGTTACTGGAAAAATTAGACATAAACGACTTCATCCTGAAATTGAGAGAGGAGGAACTGAGGATGAAATACAGGTCACAGAAAGGATCCTATGATCAGAACCCTTCACTTTATAAATCCTCTTCCACTTCAACAAGTTCAGGAGCACCGCTTCAAACGGCATTTGTGTCTAGTTCAACTGCTCCTTCTCAACCTACAGCTTCAGGATCTAAAATGTCCGGGTCATCTAGTACCTAATATTCACACCGGAAGCAAATGCTACGAAGTTGAAGACCGAGAATCTCGGGAATATCACTGTGGAGGTTGCAAAGGAGCATATGGACCTTTTAGCTGCGGTCGTTCATTCTTATGATGGTCTAGTTGCAGGAAAGATCGGAAATTGCCATCTGGCTGATGAGGATTACGAGCAGGTGGACGAGAATGAATTAGAAAGAATGGACATTATGTGGGCTCTTGCAAGTGCTGTTCGAAGGTCTAAGAAGTTTGTGAAAAAGACAGGACAAAACTTGGTAGCCACGAAAGACACTACCTTTGGTTTCGACAAACCAAAGTTACCTGTTTTAACTGTGGAGAAAAGGGCATTTCAAATGTGAATATGTGAAGCCCAAGAAAACAGGTAACGGGAATCCATTCTCGTCCTTCAACCATCAAGACAAACCCACGAGTGGAGTTGCATCGTCAAGCAAAGAAACAAAGGCCTTGACTGCTCAAGATGATGAAGGACAAGATTGGACCTTCAAGTTTGTGTCTCCGGGCGAATCGAACATTGCTAATGTCAAGGGTTTGAATTATGACACTGCAAGTGAAGGTGAAATAGCAGTTGAACTAGTGATGTCAGATCATGAAGATACTGCTAACGTGGTCAATCACCTGATTGAAGAAATCTTAGAATGACAAGTTCAGAATCTCCAGCATCCGAGGAACCAAACTCTGCGCTGATGGCTGATTCAACAGAATCTTCACAGGTAAGTACCAAAGACCAACTTTTTGAAAGTCATGCTTGTAATGAATGTAATAAGTTTAGAGAAAGCATTGATCTTAAATTTGCTAGGTTATTAGATCACAATGATAGCTTAGTAAATGACTTACAACTGTGCACATAAGCTAATCGGATTTTAAAACAAAATGAGTGCAGTTATAAAGAGAAAATAGAACTTTTAAATAAACAACTAAGGGAAACCAAGGTTGTTGCTTTTAATCAAGCAAATGATATAAAGTTTTATTTGAACTCTTTGGAAGAAACTAAGAAAGAAAAAGCAGTTTTGGAAGTCGAAGTCAACTCATTAAAACAAAAACTGCATAGTTGGACCAGTTCCTCTCACATAGTTCAAAACTTAGTGAAAGAACGGAACAATAGGGAAGGGTTGGGTTACAAAGTGGTTCCACCACCATATGAGATATTGTTAAATGCTAAATGTAGACCAGTAAATAACAATCCTATTAAGGATCATGTGGTGTCCACTCCTCTAGTTAGTGATCCAGATTCCACATGTAAACCGATGGAATCTGTCACTAAACAGAAGGAGGCTACTTTGAAATCTAAAGGCAAGATGCCTATTGTGAATTTGGAAGAACAATTTGAAAAGGTTAATGTAAAGTCAGGTTCAAACATGTCTTCTTCAGAATCCAAACTGAACAAACCAGTTAACCAAACACGTGCTTCACGTCAAAGTCCAAATAAAAAAAAAGGCTAAAGATGTTAAAAATGTTCAAATAATAAATTTTGTTAAAGAAACAAATACATCTAAACAAGAAGTGTCCAAACCCAACCAGACTAAAGTCACACCTGTTTCACACACTTCCCCACAGAGACAATTTTCCCAATATGTAGAAGGTAGATCATGCTACAATTATGGAAAGAGAGGACACATCACTTCTAATTGTCCTCATTATCAAACACCAAGAAAGAAAATTGAACTTTATGATACTAAACCAATTTCTTCAAAAAGGAGTTCTATTACTCCACCAAAAAAAAGTAATGAACCTAAAGTTCAAACCGTAAGCCAGTCGTCTGTTTATCACAAATAGGCCTTACACAAAACTGGCTTATGGAAAGAAAAGTCAAGTTTAGTGTCTGATACTGAGAACACTAAGAAGCATGATATGCCTTCACCCTCAAATGGACAGCAGGTTGAGTTTATGATGTGTGATTCCTCCGGGTCACCCAAGCCAATTAAGGCTTGGGTCCCACACCTAAACTGATCATTTCCTTTTAATGTGCAGGGTGTCCGTTACAGTGTTATCACAAATACCTGGATTGTTGATAGTGGGGCGTCTAGGCACATGACCGGGAACCTGTATCTCCTTTTCAATGTCAAACAAATTAAAGGGGGACATGTATCATTTGCTGGATATAAAGGAGGACACATCACGGCTCAAGGCGAAGTGGGAAACCAGAAAGTCAAGTTTGACAAGGTCAACTACGTTCAACAACTACAAAATAACTTGCTTTTTGTATCCTAGATCTGTGACAAAGGATTCAAGGTAGTCTTTGAGTACAAGAAGTGCTATGTGTTGAAGAAGGAGTATGTAATCCCGGAGGACCAAGTCTTAATGTCAGCTTCAAGATATAATGATTTATATGTCTTTGACCTATCAAAGGCCTCCACAACTGATCATCAAGTTCAATGCTTCTTGTCAAAGGCAACAGAGAAAGACTCCATTTCCTGGCATAGGAGAATGGGACACATTAATCCACGGAAGATGAATCACTTGATCCAGAATGATCTAGTGCGTGGAGTAAATGTTAAGAACTTCCAATTATTGGATTTTTGTGTCGCGTGTAAGAAAGGAAAACAGACAAAGAAGTCTCATAAGAAAAAGAAAGTTCACTCAATTGATCTACCTCTTGAGCTTCTTCACATGGATCGGTTTGGGCCAGTTAGTACAAAGAGCATTGCCGGCGATTTGTACTGCTATGTAGTTACAAATGATTACTCAAGATTTTCTTGGGTGATGTTTCTGAAATCCAAATCAGAGACATTTGAATCATTCAAGGAGCTGGTAACTACATTGAAGTCACTCTACAAGCTGAAGGTAAGGCAAATCCGTTCGGACAACGGTACTAAGTTCAAGAACCAGTGGATGGAGGCATTCTGCAAAGAAAAAGGAATTGTGCAACAGTTCACATCTGCCTACACTCCTCAAATGAACGGAGTTGCTGAGAGAAAGAATCGAAGCTTGATAGAGACAGCCTGGACAATGCTAGCAGACTCGAAATTACCTATCCAATTTTGGAACGAGGCAGTAGCTAACGCATGTTACACCCTAAATCGAGTCCTGGTGGTCAAACATCATGGTAAGACGTGTTACGAGTTACTCCAATGACGTAAACCTAATCTAGAGTACCTCGAACCGTTTAGCGCACCATGTACGATGCTGAAAAAAAATCAGTCAGGGAAGTTCAGTGAAAAGGCTGAAGAAGAAATTTTTCTAGGATACAACATACCGAATAAGAGAGTTTACAACAATTCAACGGGTCAAGTAGAAGTGTGGTGCAACGTCGACGTTCAGAGATACACCAACCCCCCTGCTGGAAAAGGACCCGCATTCTTCTTCGATTATGATGGATTCTTTAAGTCCTTCAACATCCTTCTCTCCCCTTCTAATGATGAGTTAGCGACCAGAATGATGTATGATGTCTTAAACACACCATCACTGGACCCGACAACCTCCGCTTCACAAGGTGAGTCTTCTAGTTCTTCAGGGGGAGCACTTGAGGTAAGTGACTCCTCCTCTGACGATGAATAAGTGGAGACTGAACAGGTGAACCAGGAGGAACAGGTTCCTGCTATAGCAAGTACACAAGCATCAAACCCTTATGCCTCTGACACTTCGGAACTTCATACTCCAACTGCCTCAGATACTGAAACTGGTGTTCACAATCTGGATAATGAGGTAGTTGTTCCCACCACTCCTGGATCACGACTAAATGTTTATCATCCTTTGGACAATGTCATTGGAGATGTTCAATCAGGAGTTCAGACTAGAAATCAGCTATACTCAGCTGATTATGCCTCAGTCATGGAAAAGGGATATCTTCACAATGGTGCATATCGATGTTTTGTGTCTCAATTTGAGCCAAAATATGTAAGTGAAGCATTAAACGATGAGGCATGGGTAAGTGCATGCAAGAAGAACTCCTACAGTTCAAGAAGCTAGGAGTATGGACCCTTGTGGACAGACCAAAAGGTGCTAAGGTGATTGGCACAAAATGGGTCTTGAAGTGCAAGAAAGATGACCAAGGGGTCATAATAAGAAACAAGGCTCGACTTGTAGTTCAAGGATTTCGACAAGTCGAGGGTATTGATTACAATGAAGTATTTGCACCTGTGGCAAGGATGGAAGCAATCCGTATCTTCCTCGCCTATGCATCTTACATGAAGATCAAAGTTTATCAACTAGATGTAAAGAGTGCATTCCTTCATGGTGAAATCCGGGAGATAGTGTATGTCAGTCAACCCGAAGGATTTGAGGATCCCTATCATCGGGACAGAGTTTACAAGCTTGATAAAGCTCTCTACGGGCCCCATCAAGCCCCGAGAGCATGGTATGAGAAGCTCTCCACTCATCTGGTGAAACACGGCTTTCACAGAGGAGTGATCGACTGTTCACTGTTCATCAAAGAAAAGGATGGTGACTTACTGCTCATACAAATTTATGTTGATGACATAATCTTCGGTTCCAAAAATGAAGAATTGTGTAAAGAATTTGAAGCACTCTTGAAAGCTGAATTTGAGATGAGTGCCATGGGAGAAATGAAGTTCTTTCTCGGGTTACAGGTGGATCAGACACCAAAGGGAATATTTCTACATCAGACCAAGTATGTAGGTGATATCCTAAGTCGGTTCGATATGGAGAATGCTTCGGCAGCTTGAACTCCACTTGCTACAAACCACGATGTGGCACCCGACGAAAATGGTGATCTGGTGGATGCCACCATGTACCGAGGAATGATCGGATCCCTCATGTACCTCACTGCCTCACGACCTGATATCATGTACGCGACGTGTCTATGCTCCAGATATCAGGCAAAGCCGAAAGTCAACCATCTCATAGGAGTCAAAATGATATTTTGTTATCTGAAGGGTACTCCAACACTTGGGTTGTGGTATCCTCATGACGATAACTTTGAGCTTACAGCGTATAGCGATTCGGATTATGGCGGCTGCAAAATGAACTACAAGTCAACATCTGCAGGATGTCAATTCTTTGGGAGAAGATTAGTCACGTGGCAATGTAAGAAGCAAACATCAGTTCCATTGTCAACTTGTGAAGCTGAATACGTTGCTGCTGCAAGCTGCTGTTCACAAATCATCTGGATTCAACAGCAAATGCAGGACTACGGTTTGGAATTCTCTAACACTCCTATATTTGTTGATAATTCTGCTGCTATAGCCGTAACTAAAAATCCTGTCCAACATCCTAAGACCAAACACATCGGAATTAAATATCACTTTATACGTGATTGTTTTGAAAAGAATTTAATCGATGTGGTTAAAATTAATACGGATTTTCAACGCGCTGACCTCTACACAAAAGCCTTTGATAAACCGAGATTTTTATATCTGTTAGAGGTCAACGGGGTGAAAAAGAAAAGTGATGTGATCACAGAGGATGAAAATGCTTAGTCCGAAAACGTTTTCTTTTTATTTTCTTTTATTTTTCTTATTTTAATTTCCTGTTTCTATAAAATCCAAAAACTCAAAAAATATTTTCGGTTTTAGAATTTTAGGGGGAGAATAGGTTAGAGTAGTATTAAATTAGTTGTTTTATTTAATTACTTAAAAAAAGCGGAGAATGACAGCTTAGCTAAAAGGATAGAAATCAAATCTGTGATACTGATTCAACGTATTTGGAAAATGATAGTACACGGGGAACAGATTATTTGGGACTTCAAAAATTTAAATGATTAAGATGCAAAATTCAAAGTATGAATCTGAGAAGTCTAAGCAAAATAAAAGGAAAAATGATAGAAAAACTAGTGTGCTACTAAGGTAACATAGAGAAAGTAGACCTAGAGGTTGCAGGTTCATTATATGATGTGTCAGTAGATTCAACACAATAGATAAGTAGACCTCATTGGTGATTTCAAGCTCAAACTAAGTTGTTCAACAAGCTGTGGGTTATCATCTTATCCCTGGTTAACACAATAAACGAAGTTCCAATAAGGGGTGACGAGCAAAATAAACGCCACAAATGTGTGCGGATGACCATAAAAATGAGCAAAGCACATGAAAAATGCAAAAAGCAATCAAGCTAATAACCTATGTTGTTGGTGCGATCTGTGCAAAAAGTATATAATTGCTCAAACAAGAAGATAGGTTGTGTGCCTCTCTGCTGTGCGGTGGCACTGACCTGAGGATAAGCATAACCTAAATATTCTAGAATTCATTGTTGTTTGCGCCTCTCTGCTGTGCGATGGCACTGACCTGAGGCTTAGCATCTCTTTGAAAGCTCTTAGAATAGTTTCTTCTTGTCAAAATACCCGTAGACCGCTCAAAAATCTCCTGAGGAATGTTGATTACCATATAAGTGTGGGATTCACAAATGCTTGTTGAAATAATTAAACCTAACATATCACCAATCTGTGTCAAAAATCTGTGTATGGATTTAAGTGGACAAGTATACTGACAATCATCGTGGCTGCAATTCTTGAAAGTCCAAATCATTGTGTGTATCTCACATCACTAGTATGATTTCCTAAACTTGCTAATGACTCTCGATGATAACAAGAATCTAGCATCAAAAGGCTTTGGTAAAATTTCCCAAATGATCTGATAAACCTGTATGATTCCATAATGAATCGTTCCAGTTATGATCAAAGTAACTTGACGCAATACTGTCCAGGAAGAAAAATCTGGTAGATACTTATCTTAGGATTTCAACCTCACACAAAAATACAAAATTATGTTTTTAGCTTTGTTTTATTTCTAGTTGTTTAATTTAGTTAATTTCAGTTAATTTAGTAGTTAATGTCAGACTACGCATCGGAAGTCAATCTGGGATTCACTCACTAAACGGGTCACGTCTGAGGTGACCAATGGGGTTTTCAAATATAAAAGGATCACGTCTGAGGTGATCAACAGTTTTTCTAAGTTAAAATGGTCATGTCTGAGATGATCAATGGTCAAAATGTCTTATCAATAAGTAAAAGGGCTAAGTGTATGAATGGTCATAAGGTCAAACTCATAAGTATGAGCCATTCGCACGACTGGACCATGAGTATGGACCAGTCGTACGATTGGACCATACGTATGAGCCCAATCGCACGACTAAACCACATGTATGGACCAGACGTGTGATTGGACCATAAGCATGGGTCAATCCATACGATTGGATCATCAGAATGAACCAATAGCCCGAATGGAGGTGACCGAATGAGACAGTCGCACGACTGAAACCTAGTCGCACGACTAAAGGTGACCGACTGAGCCAGTCGCACGACTGAGCCTCAGTCGCATGAATCAACAGTGCGATTAGGTTCAGTCGCACGACTGAAAGAAACCCTAGTATAAATAAGGGGGAGTCGGTCGCAGACACTCATTACCCCCCCCCCAATCGCTCTCTCTTCGCACCATTGTACCGTTACGCAGCCAAAATTTTGATTGAGTGCTCTAGACTGATTATTGTTGCTTCTAACGATTTCTCTTGATTATACAGGTAATGTGCGACGCTATCCACTCAAATGTTCATCAAATTGTGCCCTAAATCGACTTAATTTGAGCCCTAACAAGAACCAACACTTAGTTCACAAAATAAACCTGTAAAACTAAGTAAATTGCTAACTTAAAATGTGTTAGATGTTAGTTGGAACGATTGAGAGTCTAATGAGCCAAACCACAACATCTAACATCAAATTTTGCTCAAGATTTGAATTTGAATGGAAAATCAGACTGTCCTGCGAATGGACATACTGATGAACCTCAATCGCACGACTGAGCTGGGCGAATGGCACAATCGCACGACTGAACCATGCATACGAGTTCAGTCGCACGACTGGTTCAACCGCATGGGATAGCATACGACTAAGCCAAGTCCGTTTTCAATCGCACGAATGAGCTCAATCGCACGACTCAGAATCAGTCGCACTGTTCATTCGCACGACAGAACAGAAGGATTCAAGTCCAATAGATTCAAATGTCATTCATTTACACACACTCTAACGTTTATCTATCTTGTGTTACAGCAGCATGGCGAGTCGGTGGACGATGAGCACAAAGCACAACATATGTGCTCATCTAGACATTACGTCCCGGAACGCGTCTGAGTTCGCGGGCATTATTACATTTCTACGGAGATCGAGGATTTTCCGAGCTATCTCCACTCCGTGCACCCCATACAGATCGATACAGCAGGCTTTCTGGGAAAGCGCGGTTGTAGATAGGTCCTCAGAGCCTCACCGTATTAGGAGTTCCATCTATGGTCAGGACATTGAGATCAGTGAGGAGAATCTGAGGACAGTCTTAGAGTTGGGAGATGATGGTGATTGCCCTACCAGACTGCATTCGTTGACAGTTCGAGGATATTTTCTTCGGGCTAAATACTCGGGGGACATAAACACATGTGTGCTCAACAAGAGCAACATGTGCCCCTAACTCAAGTACTTAGCCCATGTGCTGCTGAAGTGTATTGCCTCGAGGAAGTGCGGATTTGATGAGATGTCAGATCAGATCCAGAACGCGTATGTAGCTCTGGTGTTGAACCACCCGTTCAGCTTTTCGAGGATGATCTTCACCTACTTGGTGGAGAACATAGAGGCCAAAGGCAAGGAAGGCTTCTGCATGTACCCACGTTTCATTCAGATGATTATCGACCAGAAGCTTCCTTCGCTACCCAAGGAGAGAGAGGATGCAGTTACACTAGAGGTGATTCTTCAGATCTTGGTACACAATGAGATCAGTGCAAGTGTTTGTAGCAGGCTCAGCAGCAACAGATGGTGATGGTGAAGCATTTCCTTGAAACCAATCAGTAGATGGTAATTCAAAGGAAGTTCAAGTTGTAGAAATCTCATCAGCATTGTTGTGGATTGTGCTGCTGGAGCTACAGGAACATCAGGTCTAGCTGAATCAGGCAGTTGATCACTAAACTCGAAGAGGTGAGTACTACTATCATCATCATCATCAGCACCAGCAGTACCACCAGGTGGTGAACTATTGACAGGAGCAACAGCAGGAGTTTGATAAGGAACATATTACAATATGTCCAAATCAAATATCTCCACAGGGTTTTGTGGAATCTTTTCCTTTGGAGATTCATTAAACTTAACATGTAGAGTCTCTTCAACCATCTTTGTTCTACAGTTGAAGACTCTGTATGCTTTGCAAGTTGATGAATAACCAACAAAGTACCCTGCATCCACCTTAGAATCAAATTTTTGGAGTTGATCCCGTGTGTTGAGAATGAAACAAGGACATCCAAAAGCTCTGAAGAATGAAATTAGAGGGGCCAAATGATGAAGAACTTCATATGGAGTTTTCATCAACCTCTTATTTACTAGAGCTCTATTTTGTACATAGCAAGCTGTATTGACAGCTTCAGCCCAAAAAGTCATTGGCAGTCCAGAGTCAGCCAACATGGACCTTGCAGCTTCAATAAGGGTCCTGTTCTTTCTCTCCACTACTCCATTTTGTTCAGGAGTTCCTGGAATGCTAAAATGCCTCTTGATTCCCTTTGAGTGGTAGAACTCATCAAGTGTATTGTTTCTAAATTCTGTTCCATTATCACTTCTAATACACTTGACTGAGAGGGAATACTGCTTCTCAACATACAACACAAAGTTGATAATCTTCTGAGCTGCCTCATCCTTTGAATTCAAGAAGAAGGTCCATACAAATCTGGAGTAATCATCCACAATTACCAGACAGTATTTCTTCTTAGCCATACTCATCACTCTCACAGGACCAAAGAGATCCATGTGAAGAAGCTGTAAGCATGCATTGGACTTAGGTTCTTCTATGGAGGGAAATGAAGCTTTGTGCTGTTTTCCTTTTAAACAAGCATTGCAGTTATCTTCACATTTGAACTCCTTCATAGGCAATCCCCTTACTAAACCATGGTTTATCAGCTGATTTATGTTTTTGAGATTAACATGACCCAGCCTTCTATGCGATAGAGTAGATTCTTGAGGAGAAGCCTTGGAAAATAGGAAAGGATGGCCTTTGAGATCTATTTTCTTGGAAAGATCTAAGGCATACACTCTTCCTGTCCTGTTGGCCTTTAGGAGAGTGTATTCATCCAACACCTTATCAATCAAACTTAGAACTTTGGATGACAGAATCCGACAGTTCTGACTGGTGAAAAGAGCAACATGGCCTTTGTCACACATTTGACTGACACTCAAGAGGTTGTACTTGAGATTTTCCACATGGTTAACATCATCAAACTTTATTTCCCCATTGGAAACAAAGCCTTTGCCGATGATGTAACCCTTTGCATCATTGCCAAAAGACACAAACCCCTTCCTTCCTTGAGAGTAGTCATTAAGAAGTGATCTGTTTCCTGTCATATGCATGGATCCTCCACTGTCTACATACCAGATGCCTCTGTGGCATGTTGAAGAAACATGCCTCTGTGGCATGTTGAAGAACCTTGCAAAACAAACAAATTAGTTAGATTTTGAGACCCAAACCTTTTTGGTTTTGGGCCTGTTCACATCAACAGATTGTAAACTAACAGGTTTGTTTGAAACAACAGCCTGAGAGGAAGAAGATGGTGAAGAAGAGGAATCCTTTGGCTTGGACCTCCTAATCTGTGGTTTCAACATAGGAACATCTAATTGGTTAACTCTTCCCAATAGATGTTGAACCATGATAACCAGCTGTGTCTGATTTTATGATAAGGCTTTCAGCTCTTCAGACACATTGGCATTGGAGTTTGATAAGTTCTTATGTTGCACCTTCTTCTTTTGAGCAATCTCAGCTGTTACCTGTTTAACCCCTTCCTTTTTGGATTTCTTTTTGGACTTAAGGGTTACAGGATTTGATGTTGCTGGTACAAATGTAGCTTCAAACTCAGTTTTCATTTTAACCATTTTCTCTTTAATTTCCTCTTTATGTTTGAGTTTGGATCCTCTTTTGTACCAACAGTCATCTGTAAGATGATTGAACAAACCACATACTTCACACGGTTTCTTCTTCATCTTATGTTGATCATCAACTAAAGATGAAACTAAAGACTTGCTCTTCAGTACTTTGGAAGCATTATTTGCTTTCTTGACTTCCTCTTTAGTAGTCTTCAAACTCTTTCTACTGACAGTTTTCTTCTTTTCAGTGCTGACAGTAGTTGGAGTTTGAACTTCAGGTGTTAAATCTTGCTCTCCAGTCCTTTCAGGACTTCCAGAATTAACTCCTGAGTTGATCAACTCTTTGATCATGTGAGTGTCAGCAATGGAACCATCAACATCAGCTGATTGGTTCTGAGAGGACTTAGTGCTGACTTCTACTTTTGATGATGTTCTATCAAAAAGTGAATCACATGATGAGGTGGATTGGTTATTGCTTTCTCCATCAGATTTCACTTCTACTCTTGGAGCAAAATCTATAGGAGGAGCAGTGTGATTATAACCAATGCCAAACTTCACATTGGAAGCTGATTGCTTGCTAAGAAGCATTTCAAACCCTTTGCATGATTGTACCCATCGATCACACTCTACTTGGGTGACTGCAAGGGTTTCTTTGAGACTTCTCTGGTCTTCCAAAATAACCTCTAGCTTAGCCTTTTCATCATTTAATTGGCATTTAAGCTTATAAATCTCATCACTTTTACTATTAAGAACTGACTCATACTCAGCTTTTCTTTTGGAAATGGTTTTCTCAAACTCAAGTTTTTGATTTATTAATGCTACATTTACCTCTCTAATAGAGACAAAGGCAGCTATGCATGATTCAGAACATAACTTGGCTTTAGCCTCTGAAGATACCTGAGTTACCTGTGAAGATGATGCATTTGAGCAGGAACCCTCAGTAGACTCCAGAGCCATAAGTGCTAGATTCCCAAAAGGACTGTCACCACCATGTTGATCAGCACCTGTGAACAGTTGTTCATGACCAGACATGTCATCTGGCAAACTGCTCCAGTCAACAACTCCAGGGGTGAAGAAGCTATGTTGTTGAGGTTGAGGAGGTTGATGAGATAGTTGAGGTTCTGGTAGTGCATGAGGTTGTGATACCATAGGAGCTTGAACTTGACTGGTTTGTGGCATGTAATAACAAGGGTAAGGGTATGGCATTTGACCCTGAGGAACAAAATATGCAGGAGATTGTGGTTGAGAATGATGACTAGAATTGACAGGATGTTGCCCTTTGTTTTGTTGACTATTGCCAGGAAAAGTCACAAAAGGTGCAGAAGAATTAGATCCAGATGATCTACATTCTCTAGCAAAGTGTCCAAGCCTTTGGCATTTGTGACACCTCAACTTACTCTTGTCAAAACCAACTTTGGTTTTGCCAGAGAGTCCTGGGAACTTTCTTCCAGTTCTTTTGTAGAACTTCTGAGATCTGATATTTATCAAGGCCATTTGGCTCAAAATATCCATCTCTTCTAAGTCATCATCAGCAATCCCCTTGAGATCATCCATGATGAAGCATAGATTGTCATTATTACACCCAGTAAATTGACTATCAACACTCACAAATGCAGAATCAGAAATGTTTGAAGAGAAATCAATATGCTCATCATACTGACATTCAGATGAAGCATATTCTGACTCATGACTAACCAAGGCAGTGTTGCCTGGTACAAAGTCTTCAGTGAGCTTACCAGATGAAGACAGTTTTCTTTTTTGTTCTATCTCTCTCTCAAATGTGAGCAATTTCCCATGGAGTTGGGTGAGAGATAGTTTGTCCAAATTTGCACTGGCGCGTAGGACAATGGTATATGTGTCCCATCTCTCAGGCAGTGATCTGAGAAATCTGTTATTCATCTGGATATTGGTATACTCATGTTTGACCATTTTTAATTCAGAGATCAAACAAGAGAACCGCTCAAACTGTTGAGTCAGTGTCTCACCCTTCCTATGAGAGAATGTCTCATATTGTTGGGCAAGGATCTCTCTATTATTTGCCAAGACCTCATCTGTTCCTCCAAATTGTTCTTTCAAGGCATTCCAGAGGTCATGAGCAGATTCATAATGCATTAGCCCAGAGTAGATTTCATTGGGTAGTGCCATGGCCAAAATTCTATGGGCTTTTGCATAATCTTAAACAATTTCTTATCCTCATCTGAGTATTGATCCTTCCTCTTCGGAACCATTTGATTGGTTTCCGGGTTATTCACCATAGGCTTGTGTGGACCATGTACCACTGATGTCCAACAACCTGAGCTCTTAACAGACAGGTGATGGAGCATACGTCGTTGCCATATGTTATACTCATTCCTAACCAGCATTGGAGGCTTGGTTGAGGAACCAGTATTGTGAGGATCATTGGAAGGAGTAGTCATTTTAGGTCCAAAAACAATTTAATTCAAGCTTTTAAAAGATTTTACACAGACCACAACAAACTCAATGAAAACCAAGAATAAATCTCAGGATGAATGACCAAAAACACAAAAAATTCAATCTCTATAACCGTTTCTTGCAAAAATACTAATTCAATCAAACTTGAATCGTGAATAGCAGTTTCAATGATCAATTATTAGATCGATCAATGATTAACCTGCTTTGATACCATTTGTCAGGATCAGTGATCACAAGTTCGATGGATTAGAGAGTAATGCAGCGGAATAAGATCAAGAATTAGACAATTTGTAGCAAGAATTTGATATTTGTAAACAAATACGAGAGAATATATTTCTGTGATAAGGAATGTTTCAATAATCCCAAATATCACTGCTCAATCATTCACAGATTACAATAAGGTTGACACTCCTTATATAGAGTGCAATCACTGCTGTTATCACGGGATAGTGACAACTGGCAGATCTATTACAAAAATAACTAACACTTAACAAACTACTGAAATGTTCACAACTACTGAGAACATATCAGAGTGCTAAGTATAAAATATAAACCTACTGATAAGAAACTACTGAAACTACAACGACTGAAGAACAAACTCTTCAGTCGTTTTACAAAACTACTGAAAAGAGAAAACATAAAACTACTGAAAGTAAACCGTCACAACTACTGAAGAAGTCCTCTTCAGCTGTTATGACAACGTCTGATACTTGGTCTTCAGCACTTGTCTTCAGACTTTGTCTTCAGCACTTGTGTCTTCAGACTTTGTCTTCAGCACTTGTCTTCAGACTTTGTCTTCAGCACTTGTGTCTTCAGACTTTGTCTTCAGCACTTGTGTCTTCAGACTTTGTCTTCAGGTGTTATCTTCAGCTGTTGTGGACTTCAGTAGTTGTTGTGACGTCTGTGGGACTTAAAGGTTTTTCTGATCCGGCTCATTGGTTCTTTTGGTCCAACATGGATGATACTACCCTAGGGCGGATGAAGGTTTACCGGGGCAAGCAGGTGAAGCCCCCGGTAAGGAGATTGTTTGGGCATTTGGCCCGAGAGGACTACGTGGCGCCATCTAGGAGAAAGTGGCGTCACGATGATAGTGACTCAGATTCTTAGCTGATTGTGCTCCCATCCGACGATTCTGATAATGATGATAGTGGTGATGGTGGAGATACTGGCCCCACCCAATCTAGGGCCACTACCAGAGATGCTACATCTCCATCATCCACCCACAGAGGAGCTGATATGGTAGGATTCCATCTGGACTTCCGTCCTGATGAGGAGGAGGAGTCTGATGAGGAGCAATTAGTTCGGACGGTGGGTAGCAAGGTGGTTGCCACCGAGCGAGGGATTAGGGCGGTAGGTGGATGCCGGGGTGAGTCTGGGGAGGCTGATACTGATACATCTTACACCCCAGACCAGCCCAGCAGCCAAGGGGGAGCATCCTCCTCGAAGGGATCGAGGAAAAAGAGGATGGCTCAGCCGCACGGGATGAAGGGTAAGAGACGGAGATTCACTTTGATCACCACCTCTACCACCACCACCACCACAGCTACCACCACCACTACCACACCCTTCACCACTACTACCACATCACCCACCATTACTACCACACCTCCACCCTCCACTACTACAGCCATACCTCCACCAGTTATACCTATACCACCACCATCTTTATCACAGCTACCACCACTACCACCACCCATCGAGCCGGGACTTCATCTCTGCCCTCCTTGGGTTAGAGGAGCAGCTGGCCAATCTAAAACGGATTGTGCTTAAGTTGCTTGCTACTGATGAGCAACGAGCTACACAGCTAAACCAGCTGATGGAGCTCAATGCTGCTCAGGCTCAGCAGATAGTAGCTCAGAGTCAGGAGATTGTTGAGCTTCGTGAGCTGCAGACTTCTTCAGTACAGAGGATAGATGATCTTGAGGCGAAGAACAAGAAGTTGATGCTACGACTCAAAGGCTCCAAAGATGAGCCCCTCAAGATTAGAGAAGGAGACGATGATGGTGATGATGACGATGATGACGATGATGAGGATGATGAGGATGATGATGATGAGACGGATGAAGAAGGTGATGGAACTGAAGGAGAGGATAAGGGAGGAGATGAGGATGAAGGAGATGATGCTGTTGCATCAGCATCCACACAGGCTAGAGAGCGACGGTCAAAGAAGGCTCAGGATCAGGGAGCCACATCCTCAGCCCCTCCGGCTGACGAGCCTGCTATTCAGGGCAAAAGTAATTATTAGATATTTATGTATTTGAAAGCTTTTGTACTTGAATCATGTATTAAAATTTTGTACATAATGTTTATATATATTTAATGTTTAACTGTCTTGATTATTGACTAATGATTGATGTGTTACATGTTTAAATCAAGCAGATCAAACATCTCAGCAAGATGAATACGATGTTGCTCCCCTTCAGCAAATCAAGTCTCAGCTCACAATGATTCTTGATTTGCAAGGGATTGTCAGACGGTCAGAGAGCTATACTCCCGAAGAAGGAGAAATCATTCATGACCTGACTGAAGAGCAACTTGCTGAGATGTTCAGGTTGAACCTTGACGAGATTGTCAAGGATACTCCTACTTTTGAGGTGACAAGTGATGATGAGCTCAACGACATAGATGAAATCGAGATAGAGGATGTCACTGCTGACCATTATCCATAGTATACTGACCGAGAGGGAAATGTAGTCCCCAACTTGGGTGATACTCTCGGCAGTGATACATTTGACAAGCTGGATTAGATGGAGAAAGAGGCTGAGAAGACCGAGGGTCAAGCCCAAGCCTCAGACGCCAATGTTGACATCAAAAAGGCTTAATGGGCGGCCTGATTTGTTGAGATCCGAGCCATGCGTACTGCACAAAAGCCCAATGTCTACACCAAGCTATACAAAGTCAAGAAACACTTAAAGGTGTCAGGCAAGATAATTGCATGGGCTTATTTTAAGGATCTAAATGTGTAAGCAGTGAAAAGAGAAAAAGGCATAGAGTACTTTAGATTCCCATATGATCTAAAGACTCTCCCTGGTTTTAAGCTCAACCAGCTGGCACGCCTAAAGTTGTTGTATGCTGACCCGAGAAAGATGTCAGGCTGGTTTGAGGCTGCACTGAGGAAAAAATACCACACCACGTGGGTTAACTTCAGACCTCAACAACCGAAGAGGTAAATCAGACGGTCTGAAGTTGAACCCATTACTGGAAAGCCTAAGGTAGTGCTGAAGTGGAGTCCTCCGCGTACAATGTCCAAAATCCCTCTAAGGGAAATGCCACAGGACTTCACTCCACACTTTAAATGGTGGTATTACGATTGAAAAACAGGTGAAGCGGCCATAGTCTTACAAAAGGTGAGCCAAATGGATACTATCCGGGTGTTTGACCATATGTGGCTGACCAACTTGTCTTCAGACGATTTGTATACATTATACAAGTGGCCTCTATTCTATGACTCGCAGGATATCGTACAAGCCCTCCAGTTCCAGAACGTGATAAGACTATGTTTCGCATTCGAGATACATGCCGGAGTTACAAGAGAGGAAAAGTACAAGAAAGTTTGAGGAGCTAATGAAGAATGTTAGAAAATGATGTAACCTAGGTCCAAGGGGGAGTTTGTTGATACATATGTACCTAGTTTAGGAGCTTAATGTAAAATGTCTTTCATGTCTTACATATATGTAATGAATGAGTTAAATGAAATGAAATATGTGATTGATGCTTATATTGTTTAATGTTTCATTGTTTATTGTATCATAACGCACATTGAACTAACTTTATAGGTTTGTGGTTGTTTACATAGTTCTTAGTCAAGAATGGTTGAGAAATGTGTTTAAACTTAATCGTATGAAGTATTCATGCGAATGGACCATGCTAATGGACCATACGCATGAACACTTCATGCTAATGGACCAGTCGCACGATTGAACCAGGAGACTGGATCAGTCGCACGATTGAGACATAAGATTGGCTCAGTCGCACGACTGAACCTTCAGTCGTGCGTATGGATCAATCGTATGATTCAGTCGCACGATTGACAAACCCTAACCTATAAATACCACCTAATTCGTGGAAAAACAGGACACTTGAAGAATTTCGACTCACATACGTACCCTAGCCGTCCAGAGACCCAAGAGAACATGTTCCAACTTCATAGATCGCAGTTGATCGTGTTCTGATCGTTCATAACGTTTCATTAATATCTAGATTGATCGAAACTGCGTTCTCACTTATTGGATCACCAATCAAATAGGATTCCGCACTATTTGATTAGGTATACACGTATTATTAGTTAGTTACACGGTTCTAACATGTATGTATAAGGAATTAAATTGAATTGCAGACCTATTTGTGTCAAAATAGAGACATTTTGATAATTTTACGAGGATGTGTTGTATTCTTACTTTTAATTACTAAAACATTTAAGTGGTATTGTTAAATCATGCTGCCTATTAACCATTAAGAGTGTGATTAAATATTATATCCTTCTATATTTTTATATGCAAAAATATTAGAACTTGCGTCCATTAGGGCTATAAAGATGTAAATGGATATGTGAAATATTGGACCAAAAACAACGTGCACATCTAGATGTCTAGTAAAGAAAAACAACTTGCACCAACATTCACTCCTTCACCAAAGTTTATCATACATGTTAAAAGAATCTTAGACTTATTTCTTCATATTATAAAAACTTTTATTTTCCTTAATTAGTTCTATGATTTTCTTGAATAATTTTGTTGGTGATTAGTAGATAAGGTTTAAAAGTGATTATGACCAACGCTTTTGAAGCATGTTGTTTCAATTTGGATTAAAAGTGATTATAATCAGCACTTTTAAAGCGTGGTGTTTCACTTTGGATTTTTATGGTTATGCAAAACTTTCTTGCCTTTTGCAAGTCTATGAAAATGAAACCAACCATAGAATCTTCATTACAGGTCACATCTTTCAACACACTTGAATGCTTATACAAAACTAACAATCCATATGAGTAATTATAATGGATTAGGTCTAACCAACTCAAGTACTTGAATATTGATTTGTTTGGTAGACAAAAATGGTGATTTGATGTTACAATCGATTTTAGCAACCTCAAGTACAACCCATCCTCAACAAATAAAAGACAATGACTCTTCTGATATACGCGTAATTTGAGCCATAATATTGTGTGTTTTAGAAATTACGTCAGAAAGTTAAGAACATGAAATTGAATGCGTAAAACTCTAGCATGATAATAAATCTTTGCCAGTGTTTGCAAGATCTAAATTGATTCAAAAATTGCACAAGAACAGAGTACCATCAACTTTAATCTGTTGGATTCAAATTAGGTTTAATTGAAACTGGGGAAGATGATATGTGTCGTTCAAGATAAAGAACATGAAATTAATGGTGTTAAGAAAATAGGATGTAAATGATAATTTTTTGAAACTACAATGTATATTATGCAAGATTTAAACTAATGGATTAAAATGAAAGTTCATATTAAACCACATACTAAAATAACTTAGGATTTTAATCTTTAAAGTTCTTTTTTATCTGTATTTAACTTTATCTTTTGTTAGGTTTGATTGCATGGGTTATGAAGATGGGGAAATGTTCAAATAAAAAGGCCCCAAAACTAAAAAGTGTAATAAGTCATGTTAACCATCAATCTCATTAATCAATAGTTGATATCAAATTGTAGAAAATGTTTGTTAGATACGTATTTAAGAATAGTTACTTTATTTACTTTTTGCAAGTTTCCTCAACTTTTTTAAAACGTTCATAACTTTTATGTACGACATTATACTTTTATAAAACCTACACCATAAAAAGAGGGTTTTTATATCATTGAAAGGAGTTCAATATAGTTGTATAAAATAATAATATTTTTTTATCTTTTAAGCTCATATCTCATCATTGTGTATTTAGTACAGTTCATTGTGTCTTATTGTTGATTATTATGTTTAACCGAATACTATTGTGTTTTTCTAAAACGTTCATAACTTTTATGTATGACATTATGTTTAACTTTCCCCTTGACCCAGTTTAATCGGTGATGTAGGGAAGCTGCTAGAGCCAGGCGAAGATGACCGTGCCTTGAACTTCCTCAAGCTTAGGCCCTAGCCAATACCACGGAATAAAGCAATGGATGGATGAGGGTGCAGGAGGGAAGTTGTAAGTCAGTTGAGAGACTCAATCAAAAAACCTCAAAAAGGGAGGGGAAGACATCGAGATTGGTATCCGTACACTGATACTAGTCGGAAAGTCAAGCCCCGCCAACAAAGGCTAATCATCGGCTACCCTGTCAGCCAGAAGAGCAGAAGCAAACAAATAACATGCCGTTTGGAGGACATATTCCCTACGTGGATCTATTATAAAAAGAGGGCCCGGAAAGTCTCATCGTCAAGTTTTGTTAGTGAGACCGAGATCCCCTCACTGGAAAAATTAACATTCAAGGGGATGTTGTATTTGTGAATCAGTAAAAAAGGTAGCCGCTATAGCGTTTTGTGATGTTTCTAGTTGTTTGGACTAGTGGGTTTTTTGGTTGTTTTTATTTAGGGTTGTCCTAAATATGATCTAGTGTGGAACTCCTTCACACTACATGTACTTTCTTTTTTTGGTTTGTTAATATAAAAAATCATCGAGGTAACCCTTTACCAATATACATATATATATATATATATATATATATATATATATATATATATATATATATATATATATATATATATATATATATATGCGTGCGTGCGTGCGGGCATGTGTGTGTAATGGTGGAATAATTAATCAACAAATAATTAATCTAATGCATTAAAAACAATAACAAAATAACATAATGTCTCATTGTGTTTTTATATCGTCATTATGTTATCTTCAACATTATGATTTTTGAAAATTAAATCTGTGAAATAATATCATTGTATACTTTTAACTGTAAAACACAATCATAGATAACAAGTTATATAATTTATAAAAAACAATGGCAAAAATAACATATATTGTTATCTTCAACACTATAAATTTTGAAAAATTCACCGGTAAAAGTATATCATTGAGTACTTCTTATTGTAAAACACAATTATAGATAACAAGTTTATATAATCTATAAAAACAATAAAAAATAAAATGATCTAAAACGTATAATACAATGATTAATACATATAACAAATGATGTAAAATATATGACACAATGAACTTATATTTGACACAATAAATGCATAAGACACAATAAGCTAATGTATCTGAGACAATGACCAAAATGCTCTCCTTTTTAATTCAATCAGAAGAACATGTGTCAAGATCACAGTCATTTTTAGACTTTTTAGATTAAATCCTACTTTTAGTGTAACCTTACCCTTGAATATATCTTAGGATTTTGAATTTTAATATAATTTCTTTGGTTATTTATCTTCGTTTAATTTTTATCTTTCATTTTTGTGATCGTAAACTCATAGGAATATTTTTGTGTGATTATCAATAAAGATGATCGAATTATTATTTCTCTTAAACATTTGAAATTGAAGAATTTAAAGAATCTAGTCGTTTGATTCCTCAACACGTCTTGTATCATTTGGCTTTAGAGCTCTCAATTATGAAAGACTGCTCGTGGAAGAGATTGACCTTCTATAAGAAGATGTCTTCGACCAAGTCAGCAATGGAGCTTAGTCTAACTCACAAGATCTCAAGATCAAACAACTCCAACAAAAGGATCCAAGATCTTGAATGAGATCTTGAAATCAAATAGCTCTGACGAAGAATCCGATATCTTGAATTTGAAGTACATATCACAACAAGTAAATCGAGTCAAGTATTGTCATCAAGGATGAAGGTGACGATGGAAAGAAGCATACTTAAATCCTCACCCTCGGTTCTTTGAACCGATTTATAAAAAAAGCTCATGAGGAGTGTGTATCGGAAGACGAACTCCAAGTTGATTAAGATGATACTAAACCTTACAAAGAAGATTTTTTTTGTGTATAAAAAGTTTTTTTAGAAAGCTATTATTCAATACGACGAACAAAGAAAGGCACATGATACCAATTATGATGTTAGGCTTGAGGTGTAGGAATATTCAATGGTATCTTCAGATATTCGTAAAGTTTTTAAAACTCAGGACAAGTCTTTTCAAAGATAGGTAGAGGGAATATGGAGAGACCCGACAACCCAATACAATAGGGACTAAACTTGACAAGTGACACCAAACATAGATTCGAGCGAGATGAACCATGAAAAGAGTCAAGCTAAACTATTTTAATGCTTCAAATTGATAGTGAGCAAGAAACTACTTGATATTTCCTTTAGCCTAGTTGGCTTTGGTTAAGAGGTAAAACTTGAGGACGAATTTTTAGCGATAACAAGGTGTATGATGCAAGTGCATCAGGATTTAACTACCAACACCTCATTCAATGATGACAATGAAGGACCAATGACCTGAAAAAACCCAACCCAGTTGAACCAATTACATAAATGAGAGTTTGCATGGGAGTAAAATTGTTTTATGGGTTACAAATATATTTTATAAGTTTAAATCTTAAAGTCTATTATTTTCTCTTGGTATTTGATTTTGGTTAATTCTATATTTCGTTGAATTCTTTCTTTGCTGGATGTGTTATTGTGTTGTTACACATATAGTTAGATTGAATTTCTTTGGGTTAATAAGAATCTCACCATTTGATTGCTCACGATTTTGGCATCAACCCATTATTAAACAGGTAAAAAACATGTCTAACCCTATTAACATATGACTACTTTCAAGCTAGATACATGTTAATGTTTTAGACTGAGTCGTAAAATTTCCGGCATTTATACATTCAAACAAATTATACCCATCCATCCCATTTACCACCTAAAACAAATACACACGAACAATGCATATTCATTACTCTCCCATGGGTATGTAGAAGAAAGAGGTGAATGAAGATGACCTGGGCAAGAGATAGGGAGTGAAAATCCTTCCGGCCAACAACATTAAGCAGTATCACAAATATGCTAGCAGAGAGAAATGAAACATTGATCCTTTCTTGCTTTGATATGAAAGGATCAAACAGAAATATATTAACTACAAAAGTTTTAAACAACTTCTATCAAATGACACTTATCACTTAAATGACACTGATTCTTCATTAAGTTTTATTCTATTAGGTTCTCTTGGTAAGGTTTTTAAAGAAAAAAAAACATCTTAATTATGTCCTAAGTTATTGCTAATGTCATAACAACCCCATCTTAGCCCCAAACACCATTAATGCCTGCAAATACTTCGAAACGTCCATGTTCTTTCTTCAACTTGATACAGCCGTTGCCTGGATCAATTTCTCTTTTCTTGTAAACCGACATAGCAACAAGGGTGACGTTATGCGCAAGAAAGTGTGATACTTGACTTTTTTAGCTCATAAAAAGTCAAACACAGTCAATAGTACTCTATTTTTTTCTCAAGGATGTATTCCAGGGAGCAGAGGTACGGGTGGTTTAGGCTGTTTTGTTTTCTCTACCAATACAGCTTGAGTGGTGAGAATGGTCCCAGCAATTGATACCGCGTTTTGAAGAGCACACCTTGAAACCCTACAAGGATCGATTATTCCAGCTGTAATGAGATCCTCATAGACGCCATCCATTGCATTATAACCAAACTCCCAATCAAGTGTTTTGATCTTCTCAACAACCACATCACCATCAACCCCCGCATTGGCTGCTATTAATTTTGCAGGAGCTTGCAGTGCCTGGAATCCATAGTTTTACAAAATTACAAAATATTTCATTCAGAGGGTTAACCAACTAAAAAGTGTTAGGAAGTTAGTTACATGATTGGTGATAAACAAGTTTCACGGATTTTGGTCATTTCTTTTCCGATACTAGATTTAGCATCATTGTTTGCCAAACTATAACATGTTTGGCCATTATCAGTAACGGCAAAAGTTATATGGTAAAGTAAAAATAAGTCTCACTACATAGATGGGTAAAAAACTTTTTCCACATAAATTTAACAGATTTTTAACGTCTGCTAGTGATAATGACGCATGGCGGTTTGACGAATAGTGGAGACCAAATCCGTAATATTTTAAAAGAACCAAATCCGAAAAACATGCATACAACATAGACGATTTTTTTATGACCATGAGAGCCATTACCGTAAACCCAAGGGACGCTAAATTGCAGCTTGAGCTTAGGTAGGTGGCCTTCAAGTGGTTATGGCAAAACACCAATATTCGAACATGAGACCTTTGCTCCTAGGGAAATCACATGCTTACCACGAAGCCACCACCATTCTTATAATTAACTTAAAGTGTTAAAATGGATTGCATCCGAGAATCAATATGGTATGGGTTTTATTATAAGTTGGGAAGAGAATGAGACTTGTTGGGTTCGAACAATTCCAAGTAATTGGGCGATCATTCTCATTCCCTTAACATACACATACACATACCCATATACCACAATTCTCATTTGCTCATTTCGGTTCCCTCATACTGAACTTAAGAATATATAATAATAAAATGAGACAAGCAAGACAATAGGAACATACTGACGCTATGATGTCTGCCCCACTTTGCTCATCTCGATCTTCAAGACACTCTCTGATGGCAGGAATTTCTCCCAAAAGATGAATATAGGTGGCTCCACCACCTGGAACAATACCTTCATCCATTGCTGCATATGTGGCATTTTTTGCATCCTCAATTCGTAGCTTTCTGTCTTCTAATTCCGTCTCAGTATGTGCTCCAACCTATAACCAAAATTTGCATAAATTACAACCACACTTCAATCTTAACAATTAGAGGTGGCAGATAGGTGGGTTGGACTGGTTGATTTATGATATGGGTTAAAATGGGTCACTTCTAGTAGGGGTTGATCAACAAGCACTTTTTATTTTGTTTTTATAACATTATAGTATTTTTACTACGATAATCTATATCTTTGAATAAAAGATTTGAGGTGTTATGTTTACAAATAGACAATTGGCCGCTTTCAACATGTTTGACCAATTCCACATTAACTCAAATTGACCAATTCACCAATAAATGGGAGAAATTACTACCTTTAATTACATTATGAAACTTCTGAAATAAATTATAAATAATGTAATAAACTCACCTTGATAATAGCAACACCACCAGAGAGTTTTGCAATGCGTTCACTCAGCTTTCTCGAAAGATATGAATTATCTGATTCTGAAAGATCTTTCTTTATCTGTGATATCCTTGCTTGAATTTCAGCTTTCATGGATGGATCAGCAACAATTGTTGTAGAACTACTTGTTATGGTGACCTTACGTGCAATCCCAAGCTGATCAGAGGTTGCACTTTCAAGAGACAGACCCAAATCCCCCGACAGAAAATCAGCACCTGATTCAACATGACAAGAAAGGGTGAAATGCTGGAATACATATATTGTAAAGTGTAAATAATTTTAATGTGATCTCTAGATGCACCAAACCATGAGATCAACTTTTAAATCAATGCACTGATTGTTCTGAAGACTAAGGTCCCAAAAAAACTAGTGTCACATTCTTCCCTACTACTACTCAGTCCTGCAATAAATGCTGATGATTCCACAAATGCCTAACTATATATGAAATACTTAAATTGTATGTTTTTGCGCCATCTTTGATATGACGTAAATGTGGTAATTTCAATCTATATACTAACAAATGGGTGGATTCGGGTTATGTTTAATCCGTAACTGATCAACTAAGAAAACTAAACAAAAGAAAAGGGGTGCCACAAATGAAATGGTGAACATGTCGAAAATAGCCCAAAGTGTTTTAATACAAAAAGCCAACGAAATCACTTTATTCAAAATTTAAGTTTATTACAAAAACAATATAGCTTCTTTATTCATATTGGTCATGCTGTATATTTGCCAGAAAGCGTTTTCGGTTAAACCCAACCCGACCAGATTTTACATCACAAAATATTACTTGTTTTGCCATGAACCCAACCCGCCCATTCGCCATCTCTATAGAAGAATATGATTAGTAAAAACCTGTGTATTCCTAGAAATCAGTAAATAATTACCTGTCATGAGGGCAATATCTTGCAGCAAAGATTTCTTTCGGTCCCCAACCCCAGGGCATTTAACAACAGCAACCTTAAGTGTACCTTGATTTTTGTTAACAATTAGTGTTTCCAGCACTGACATTGAGATATCTTCAGCAAAAATGAGCAAAGGGACACTTAATTGAGTACTCTTTTCTAGCAAAGGAACAATTTCTTTGACACTTGATATCTTCTGATCAGTTATTAAGACTTTAGCATTTTCAAATTCCACAGATAAATTATTATCATTCGTGACGAAATGAGGAGACATATATCCTTTGTCAATCTGTAGGGAAAGTATTCCTGAATAGACATTAAAATATGAAAATGAAAAAATAAAGAGCATATGAGAATCAGATATCACATAGCAAAATGTAAAATAATTAAGAGTGAGCATGGGTCTCTAAGTCTAAAGAACCATTGGCATCCATCCACAAGCCATATGAAGCAACTTTAAAAAAGTGCAGGGAAAAGCAGATATGTGAATGAGACACATTTACCCAGCAAAAGGGTAGGTTGGACTATATTTTACCTAAACTAGTCAAAGGGTACACTTCAATAAAACTTACAAATAAAATAGGTGCAATTGAAGTTAAGAGTTTTCCTAGAATGTAATAAAAAATACACACAACCTCCCAGTATATTTCATATATAATTTTTTTTCTAGTATTATAAATTTTAGGGTTATTGGATTTTAATAATCCTAAATTTCATTTATTGACCAAGATTAATCCTAACTCAGAAATGTTTAGATGTTTACAAACACTCCCAAGTTTAAGCTTATTTTCCTCCGACGATCCCTAACTAAATGAGAGTTAACCCCATTGGCCCGTTGGATTTTTCATGACGTGGACTGCTTATGAGGCCAAAATATTAAAATCTATTTAAATAAATGTAAGTGGGCCCCTCCATCCCTTTCTTCTTCAACCCCACACCCACCATTGTTTCTTCCATAGTTGTCAAAAGCGCCAAAGGCGCACGCCTAGGCGCTCAAAAAAGGTGAGGCGAGGCCATACTACCTTCTGGCGATCTAGGCACTCGGGCAAGGTTCAAGCAAAGATTCCGGCCAACTTCTGCAAATCCGGCCAGAACAAGCCTGACATGATCACTTTGTTAAGTTTCTGCATTTTTTACTTTCTTCTTTCTTTGTAGCCTCTGCTGCTTGTGTTTGTGTTTCAGGAACGATGAAAGACGGAGGTGGAGAGATGAGGTAAAAAGAGAGAGGGAGATGAGCTAGAGTGATGGTGTGGGATTGTATGTGTTAGTAAACTTACATTTGCTTTTCTTTGTGAAAGGTTCTGTTAGGTATTACGTGTACGCGGCTGACCTGAGGATTCGGATAGGGCAAGGAAATCAATACAATACTACGGCTGGGGCCTTAAGAACTTGTCGGTATTTCTAATTGATTTCTAAAACGAGTGACGAGATAATGATAACAATTATAATGGTAATAAACAAACGTAACTACGCAGCGGAATAAACAACTAACTAACAAAATTTGAAACTAACACAAAAGAACCTGTTTTGTGTTCCCTGTTTTGTCCGAGAAACAGCAGAAAATCAGCAGCAACAGTGCGCAAAAAAGGAACAGAACAGCAGCCTGTTCACGGCAGCAAAACAGCCCCTTTGCGGCGGCTGTGATGGCGGCTGCTGGTGGTTTATTGGTGGCAATCAGCAGCCTTGCTGATTGCAGATTGGCGGCAGCAGTAGTTAAGAACAGCAATGAATCGATGGCGATCAGCAAACACACAACACACGAGCACAATAATCAAAGCAGTAAAGAACACAACGATTTAACGTGGTTCGGTCAAGGATTGACCTACGTCCACGGGCTACGAACCAGGGTTTCTTTTTATTACTTTCAAGGCTTAAGATTACGAGTACAATAAGTGGATATTTATAATAAAAGACAATAAAAAAACTTAACATAAATAAGTTGAGGCAGATTAGGGTTAGGGCCGGCTGCCCCTAACCCCTTTCTGCAGCTTGTCTGCGAGCTATTTTAGGGCCCGACCCAAGATGGATCGGAGCCCACAACACAACAATCTCCCACTTAGGCTTCGAAACATCTTTACTAGCCCTCCACATCAATGCGTCAAACACTTCAACCTGCTTCCACCTGGATGTGTGAAACATTTGCACCTGCACTTGTCTTGTACTTCTGTAATCTTGAACTTTTACGAAGAGAACCCTTCATACCACCTGATTCGTAGCCGCCTTCATCTGCAATTAACCCTGAAGGCCAACTGAAGCTACACAAAGCTTCAACTTACCCAACGTGACAACTTTAGTGAGCATGTCAGCTGGATTCCTGTCCCCTTTGATATTATTCAACTGGATTGTACCATCACTAATTAGCCCCCTGATGAAATGATACCTTATATGAATGTGCTTAGTCTTCCCATGATAAACAGGATTCTTTGCAAGTTTCACAGCACTTTCATTATCACAGTACAATGGATACTCTGTCTGTTTTCTGTCTAATTCACCCAGAAAAGTCTTCAACCAAACAAGCTCTTTACTAGCCTCAGTGGCTGCCATATACTCAGCCTTTGTAGTTGAAAGTGCCACGCTCTTTTGGAGCCTAGACATCCAACATATTGCAGTATCCCCCATAGTAAACACATACCCGGTTGTACTCTTGTAGGTCTCTTTACATCCACCCAAATCTGCATCAGAATAACCCTTGAGAGTTGCATCTCTACCCCTGAAACATAAAGCCATCTTTAAGGTACCCTTCAAGTATCTGAGCAGCCATTTAACTGCTTCCCAGTGTTCTCTCCCCGGATTGAACATAAACCTGCTAACAACTCCCACTGCATGAGCAATATCAAGCCTTGTGCATACCATTGCATACATAAGACTGCCCACGGCTGATGCATAGGGAACCTTTGCCATGTCGGCCTTGTCTTCATCTGTCTTTGGAGACTGATCTTTAGAAAGCTTAATATGACTACCCAATGGTGTATTTCGGGTAGTTGTCTTCTTTATGATTCATCTTAAATTTCTCTAATATTTTCTTAATATACTTTTTTTGAGACAATATTAAAGAACCGTTCTTCTGATTCCTGGTGATGCTCATGCCAAGTATCTGCTTAGCTCGACCTAGATCTTTCATTTCAAACTCTTCAGACATCTGTCGTTTTAATTTGTTGATCTCTGACATGTCTGAAACGGCTATCAACATATCATCCACATAAAGGAGAAGGATGATATAGGAATTCTTGAATTTCTTGAGATAGCAGCAGTGATCCATCTCGCATCTCCTATACCCATTTCTGCTCATAAAATCATCAAACTTGATATACCACTGTCTGGGCGCCTGCTTCAAACCGTAAAGACTCTTCTTTAGTTTGCACACCATGTTTTCCTTACCAGCTGTTTGAAAACCCTCTGATTGTGCCATGTAGATATCCTCCTCAAGGTCGCCCTGCAGAAAAGCCGTCTTTACATCTAGCTGCTCTAAATGTAAGTTTTCTGCAGCTACGATACTAAGCACCAGTCTGATTGTAGTCATTTTAACCACAGGAGAAAATATTTCATTGTAATCAACCCCGTGTGTTTGTTGGAACCCCTTAACTACCAATCGTGCTTTGTATATCTTAGTTCCATCACTTTCATCCTTGATTCTGTATACCCATCTGTTTTGAAGCGCCTTCTTCCCTGCGGGAAGTTTAGTAAGAACCCAAGTCTGGTTCTTTTCAAGTGAACCCATTTCTTCTTTCATTGCCCGCTCCCACTAAGACGAATCTTTCACACTGACAGCCTCTGAGTAGCATTGTGGTTCACCATTTTCAGTGAGAAGAAGATAGTTAACTGATGGAGAATATCGTTGAGGAGGTACAGACGTTCGAGTAGACCTCCTAACCCAATGTGAAGTATTTGGATTTCCAGAATCATTTATTGGTGGGGACTGTTCATCCACAGGATCTGAACTCCCACTATCAAAGAGATCTTCTAGTTCACCAAATTCTTCCTGATTATTATCTTCAGTTTCTGAATTTTCTTCTTATGTATTTTGTTCTGTCTCTGACCCATGGCTTTCTAAACTCTGGTTATCATCTTCAAACACTACCTGATCTTTACTAGTTTATGGTATGGTTGAATCCTTGTCTTTGTATAATTTAGCTTCATTAAAGACCGGATCTCAACTCCTGATAGTTTTCCTGGCTTCAAAATCCCAAAGCCTATATCCCATCGATTCAGATCCATAGCCAATGAAGGTGCATTTCTTTGCCTTGGGATCAAGCTTATCCCTCTCAAAATCTTTCACACCAGTGTAGGCATCACAACCAAATACCTTCAGATGTTTGTAGCTATCTCTTCCAAGCCATTCCTCTTCTGGTATTTTGAAGTCAAGAGGAACCGAAGGTCTTCTGTTTATTAGATACGCATCAGTGTTAACTGCATCAGCCCAAAAGGTTTTAGGAAGCCCTGCATTTAGTCTCATGCTCCTGGCTCGTTCATTCAACGTCCTGTTCATTCTCTCAGCTACTCCGTTTTGTTGGGGAGTACCGGGAACCGTCTTGATCATCTTGATTCCTCTTTCAGCACAGTAATTCACGAATTCATTGCTGATATATTCCCCTCCATTATCTGACTTTATGCATTTTACCTTCAGATTGGTCTCCATTATCTGACTTTATGCATTTTACCTTCAGATTGGTTTCCAACCCAACAGCTGCTTTCCATTTCTTGAAGACATCAAACACATCATGCTTGTTCTTGAGAAAATAAACCCATACCTTGTGCGTCGCATCATCAATGAAGGTAACATAATAGCTGGAGCCTTCAAATGATGTCACAGGAGTTGGTCCAAACACATCAGTGTGGACAAGTTCAAGTTTTTCAACCTTAGGTGTCTTTCCCGTCTTCACAAAAGTAACACGTTTCTTCTTACCAAGCACACATGGTTCGCAGAATCCAGTTTCAAGTTCTACTTTCTTCAAATATGGGAATTTACCTTTCTTTGCTAGTATCTTCATACCTTTCTCTCTCATATGACCAAGTCGTTGATGCCACAAGCTGGATTGACTTGGTCCACTGGTTACTGCATTTACGTCACCTGTCGGTACCTCAACCATGTATAAAGTACCTTTCTTTTTCCCACGAGCAACTACCAAGTTCCTTTTGACGACTTTCCATTGTCCACCCCCGAACAACACATCATATCCTTGGTCATATTGCTGCCCAATAGAAATAAGCATCTTCCTCAACTTAGGAATTACCCTAACATCTTTAAGTGTCCATGTATTTCCTAGAGGAGTCTTCAGATCAATGATCATTAGCCAAACGAACCTTGCCAAAGTTTCCTGTTCTCAAATTCTTCATAATTTTTTAGGTTAAGGTAGCGTGAAAAGAAGCGCCAGAATCCATGATCCATGACTCAATGGTGTTCTCAACGCAACAGATAAGAGTATCATCATCTATATCATCTATAGCAGCATTAACCTCTTTCTTTTCTTTAGATGTCGATGGTTTAGGACATTGACTTCTGAAGTGCCCGTCTCCTTGCAGTTCCAGCAAGTAATATCTTTTCTTGGTCTTGATTTACTTCTTCGCTTTGATTTAGATCGGCCCCTGTTAACTCCTCGTTCATTCTTCCTTCCTCTACCTTCAGTACTCAACAAGGAACTGGAAGACTCACCAGTGCTCCTCCTTCTAATGTCCTCACTCATAATCAGGTCGCGAACTCCATCAAGTTTAAGCTTAGTGTTTCCCGATGAACTACTAACTGCTGTAACGGTTCCTGACCAGCTTTCAGGTAATGAGGATAACAATAGTAAGGCTAGGACTTCATCATCGAATTTGATATCGACAGACGCTAGGCGAGAAATAATAGAGTTAAAGTTGTTAATGTGAGTATTAACAGAGCCACCTTCCTTCAGTCTAGTGTTTACAAGTTCCCAAATCAGAAAGACCTTGTTGGCTGCAGACGGCTTCTCGTACATGTTAGACAGCGCATTCATGACGCCTTTGACTATCGTTTCCTTCAGAATGTTAAAGGCAACATTCTTCGTCAACGAGAGTCTAATCACAGCAACAGCTTTCCTATCAAGTGCAGCCCAATCAGCATCTTTGGTGTTTTCAGGTTTATCACCGAACAACGTTGCACTCAAATCTTTCTGAACAAGTAAGTCTTCGATCTGCATCTTCCACCATCCAAAATCGACGCCATCAAACTTCTCGATTCTCGTTTTACCCTCATCAGCCATAATACCGGAGATCAAAGGATGAGAGCAACCAAGGCTCTGATACCACTTGTTAGGTATTACGTGTACGCGGCTGACCCGAGGATTCGGATAGGGCAAGGAAATCAATACAATACTACGGCTCGGGCCTTAAGAACTTGTCGGTATTTCTAATTGATTTCTAAAACGAGTGACGAGATAATGATAACAATTATAATGGTAATAAACAAACGTAACTACGCAGCGGAATAAACAACCAACTAACAAAACTGAAACTAACACAAAAGAACCTGTTTTGTGTTCCCTGTTTTGTCCGAGAAACAGCAGAAAATCAGCAGCAACAGTGCGCAAAAAAGGAACAGAACAGCAGCCTGTTCACGGCAGCAAAACAGCCCCTTTGCGGCGGCTGTAATGGCGGCTGCTGGTGGTTTATCGGTGGCAATCAGCAGCCTTGCTGATTGCAGATTAGCGGCAGCAGTAGTTAAGAACAGCAATGAATCGATGGTGATCAGCAAACACACAACACATGAGCACAATAATTAAAGCAGTAAAGAACACAACGATTTAACGTGGTTCGGTCAAGGATTGACCTACGTCCACGGGCTACGAACCAGGGTTTCTTTTTATTACTTTCAAGACTTAAGATTACAAGTACAATAAGTGGGTATTTATAATAAAAGACAATAAAAAAACTTAACATAAATAAGTTGAGGCAGATTAGGGTTAGGGCCGGCTGCCCCTAACCCCTTTCTGCAGCTTGTCTGTGGGCTGTTTTAGGGCCCGACCCAAGATGGTTCGGAGCCCACAACACAACAGGTACAAGGTAGGTGGGAGTAGAGTGTGCAAGTTGAAAAAGATAGTTAGGACTGCAGAAAAAGGTGACTAAAATTCAAATATTTTTGCTATTAAGTTATAAAATATTTTATTAGACTATATATGTTTATATTATAGGTATTGGGATATTTTTGGTGTTTGAAAAAACTAGTATTAAGCCCCCTGTGTTGCAACGGGGCGGCGTAAAACCGTGTTAAGTGGTACCAATGGCACACCACCGCAAGTGACCACTGACACCGAAAAAACTCGTATTAGAAAAGAAATAAAAAACGAAAAAAATAAAATCAAACGGAAAGTAGGCGTAAAAACGTTGAACCACGTAAGCAAAACATAAAACATATTAAACAATAAGTAAGTCGATCTAGAACTAACGCGTTGCGACAGGGTCGTTAAACGGAAAAAATATAAGGGTACGAATGTTGATTCACACACACGCGTTGTGATTGTTACTCTCAAAATTTATTCGGAAACGCAAAGCAAAAAAATTGTAAAATATGAGAAGTATAAGGATCAAAGATGATAATAAAATAAAAAATTAGGGCTAAATTGTCAAAAATGTGAAAGTAGTAGGTTAAAATTTAAAAAAGTTAAAATTTAAGAAAAAGACAAAGATAAGTACAACTCATTAAACACATAATACAACCCACTAAGCAAAACAAAGTTGGTAATTAGTATTATATAAATGTTATTTTCCAATACACAATATAAGTTTTTTTTACTTGCGGTTATTTTCCTCAAGCCACGCTTTTTTGCGCCTCTCGCCTAGCCCCAAGCTAAGCCTAAGCGCCTTTGATAACTATGGTTTCTTCTTGTAAGATCATTGTTTCACAAGGATTTAGATGATACCCACATGAAATCTTGATGAAAATGAGCATTTGTCTAGAAATCTTTGACATTTTCACTATATGGTTGGCTTTCTTACATAATCTATTGATCTATTGAGAAATGTAAGCATCATAAAAGAAGAAAAATTCACAACTTTACCTAGTTAAGTGGATTATCAGGAGATTTCCTCCACAACAACCAAAATCTGCCCAATCATCTCCTCCACCAACCTAGCCTCAATCATCGAATCCTCCCTATTCATGTTCTGCAGAAGCACCATCTTCTCATACTCCTCATTTGCCATCCGACTCCGCTTCTGCCTTCTTACCATTTGCAACTGCTCCCCTTCCCTTCGCCAGATCAACTCCGCCACTGTTACCTTCGCCTGGAATCGAAACCCTATTCACCACTGGATCAGCTCCAACCCCTTTCACGTTAAGCTCTGCCTTGGTGGTGCTCTTACGTTCTCTTGCAAACTCCGCTTTGTTGTTTACACCCATCTTCTTTGGCATCGCTATTTTTCGGTGAAGAGCTCTAATCAGGTGGTACTAATTTTTTCAAGTGACTTCTACAGTTTGAAATACCCAATCGATTTATTGTTTGGGTCACATCTTTGTCAAATTTGAAATAAAAAGGATGGGTCCTTTTATTTATTAACACTTTTTAAATAATATTAGTGTTTTGGCCACATAAGCACTCGACGTCATAAAAAAACAAAACGGGGTTAACTCTCAGTTAGTAAGGGATCGTTGGAAAAATAAGCTTAAAGTTGGGAGTGTGTGTAAACATATTCCGACGCCAATAAATGAAAGTTAGTATTAATAAAATCCAATAGCCCTAATTTTTATAAAAAATATCAAATACAATATTTATTTATAATGAACAAACAAACAAACCCATGCAGTATTATCCTACTTAAAATTAGTAATAGGGAAGGTGAGTTATGATTACACCTTACCTTCATCTCAAGAGACAGAAATGTTGCTTCTGATAAGAATCCTGGCTCCAAAAAAGTTATTTTTTATTTCTATTTCTTTAATTGTTTTTTTGTTTTTTTTTTTTGGTTTACTAGATAAAAATATTAGTAACACAAAGAATGTATCAAAATAGAAGAGATAAAAGGGAGAGAGAAACTTAAAAAGGAAAAGAGAAAGAAGAGGTGATAAAAATGCTCAAGAATCACCTAGGAGGTAACAAACACCGATGCGTAGGAAGAAAGGCAAAGCCTATATGAAAGGATAAGCCAAGACTAATCTATAGGCTCCGGTACGAACTAATGATCAAGATAATAAACTTTATCTAACGTCTCCAAGAACTAAGCTAGTACTAAGGGACTGTTTGGTAACTTCAGAATGATTAAGTGCTGAACCAATAAGAGGTCTGAACCATTAAGTGTTGAACCATTAAGAGGTCTGAACCATTAAGAGCTAGTATATTGCTTAACTATTCAAATGCAAATGTCTGACCAATTCAGATAAGAGGTCTTAACCATTCAGCATTAGTATAATGCTTAACCATTCAGAGGCAAATGTCTGAACCATTCAAACATTTGCTCGCTTAACAAACAATCTGAACCATTAAGTGCTGAACTATTCAGACATCTGAACCATTAAGAGGTTGATTAAGAGGCTGCCAAACAGCCCCTAAGCCAAGGTAAGTCTATAGATCCTTTTAAAAGTCCCTAACCTTTATCTGCGGTCTCTAGGAACGTCCCCAAACGAGTGCAAATCAAATAAATCATTCTAGTCATCCTATGTTAGTTTGGGTCTTTCTCTTCTCCTCTTCCCCTCAATTGTGAGGTTTTCCATGCTCCTTATAGTCGCCTTTGTTTTTCTCCTCTACACATGCCTAAACCATCCTAAGTTTCTCTCAAAATACTTTATTCCTTAACTAGTCTAACCTTGTGTGCCCACACAACCATCTTAGCCTCCTCTTCTTAGTTATACCCAACTTTCATGCTTACCTACTTAAGGCCAGTAATCAATACCATAACATAGTTGGATAAATTGCAACCTTATAGAAATTCCCTTTTAATCTCACAAGAAAGCTCTTGTGACACAAAACTCCTATGGTTGCTTTCCTCTTACACCAACCTGCCTTAATTCAATGAGCTATGCCAGTGTCAATTTCCATCACTCTGGACAAACAAACCTATATACTTAAAATTGGTTGTCAGACTACTTGGTTTCCAATGGTTATTTGAGTGCCCTCTACCTTATTTGCACCACTGAAGACATGATAAAGGTACTCAATTTTGGACCTAATTATACATACACCTTTACAATCTAAAGCTACTAGCCATCCCTCTAGCCTCTCACTTAAATCCTTCTTGGTCTTATCCACCAAGACGATATCATTTGCAACAAGCATGCACCATTGGACAGCCTCATGAATCAGCTACGACAACCTATATAAGACTACTACAAAAAGAAATAGACTCGACGCAAATACTTGGTCAAGGCCACTTTCATAGCGAAGAAATATTTATCACTAGTGTTGTGTTGGCTTAACCATTACCATAATATCCTTGATTATCTTTATATACCTTCACCTCTGAGGAACCCACTTCTCTCAAGACTTTCCTAAAATCACTCAATGACCTAAGTATGGTAAGATTTTTCAAGTTCAATAAACACCATATGCAATCCCGCCTCCTCTCCCGATACTTTTCTATTGGTCTCCTTGGAATATGTGTCTCCCAAATTGTTTCACCGTAACTCGAGTTTCTTGTCTAATTCTTGCCTGGACAACCTTTTCTCAGAAGTTCATGATATAGCTTAAGAGCTATATTCTTGTAGTTACTAGAATATTAGGCATCTCCTTTGCTCCTGTAAAGAGGGACTAAGACATTATTCTCCGACTCATCCGGCATCTTACCATTTTGATGATAATGTTGAATAAATTTGTACCATTAGAGTTCTTCCTCCACTAAACACTCCCATATCTCAATAGGGATTTTGTCTGGGCCAATCGCCTTAGCCCTTCACAATTTTCCTAAAAGCTCTGCACACCTCTTCAGTAGTGAAATTACAACATAGTCGTTATCTCATAACGTTTTTGGTTATTGGAGTTCTCAACTTCCTTTTGATAATTCTTACCAACATTTGAGAAGATCTTAGAAACAAGTTTACCATCTAACCTTAATCTCTCACCCTTTCTAATGACCCGTCCTCCCTCGCTTTAACAATCATGAACGTTGAACATGTCATGTTTCCCCTATTTAGCTTCTTGACGCTTATGCATATCCTCATAGGCTATGCTATTTGCCTCAGAAACTACCTTTTCTACCTTCCACCTTACCTTTTATATCTCTCGTTTCGTCTTATTTTATCATCCACATCATTGCATTTCAAGAACTCCTAATGAGGAGATGTATAAGTATTTGGTGGTTAACTTAACCATATACTACAAGTTACCCATTTAACCCAAAATCCCGTGTGACCATCACCAAATCCACAAGCAAATCAACCCACTTCACCATATAAGTAGAAATAGATTATATACACATCCAATTACCCGTACTATTGTTGACCTTTTATTTTGCAACTAAAAAAATAGAACAATATCTAAAAATCAGAAAATTTTTCATTTGTGTCCAACAGAAATTGTAACTTCTAAGCTCCAAAATATTCAAAGTAATAATTACCAATTTGCCCACTGTTATCATTACTACTTACTAATGAGATGAACTATTTCTATAATAAAGAACTTGACTAAACTTCAAGCAATTACATAAAACTATGTGTTCGGTTAGACTTTTTTGTTCATAGTACAAAGGGTGTATTTATTTTAATTTTCAAACTCAACTTGATGAAAGAGTCCAAACAGATATATTAGTTATGTATTATTATTAGGAGTAATTGTATCACTTGCCTTCATTCCTTCTTCAACAAAAATAGAAGTTTCACTTGATGAGGACGTTTCGATGGACATTATTCCATCATGGCCAATCTTATCTATGGCTTCAGCAATTAAGTTTCCAATAAATTCATCATTTCCAGCAGAAATGGAAGCTATGGCTGCAGTAAAAAGAAGTGGCAATTTTAACCCATTTGAAACAAGTCAACTTAGGTTATAATTCATTGATAACAAGTCAACTTAGTAACAGTTAAAACAAAAACCTAGTGACATTTGAAGCAAGCTGAAGGGGGGTTAGACTAGGTCAAAATTCCCTAACCTACATTTAAATGCTTATGCTAATATCGTTTTTTTTTTCATATTTATTTACTATTTAGTGATGTAACTTTTGTAATCACCTGTTACACATTAACTATTTATAACAGCTAACGAAATGGACACGCAAGGTTGGGTGCCTTTGACTGAACCTATTTTGACCAGTTACCCCATCCGCACAATTTGCCAATTCTAGTTTCAAACATCAAAATGTGAGAAAGAAGTAACCTTTTATATCATCTCTTTTACTGACAGGAATCGCTTTCCTTTTCAAAACCTTAATCAATTCTTTTACGGTCCTATCCATTCCTTTCTTTAAAGAAATGGGATTCGCTCCAAATGATACAGCCAATAATCCAGATTTGATCATTTCTCTTGAAATAACAATTGCAGTGGTAGTACCATCGCCAGCTAAATCATTTGTCTTAGTTGCAACCTGTAAAAAGAATGAATATTTGGTATAGTAATTTCTTAATCTTGCAGCAAGGTTAGTATGATTACTTCTTGGATTAAAGCCGCCCCTGCATTCTCTATTGCATCAGAAAGCTCTATAGCTTTAGCAATGCTGACACCATCATTAATAACTTTAAGTGATCCAGATTCAGAAAGAACAACATTTCGCCCTGTATATAAGACCATAAAAGAAAAACTGAACTAATGAACCAGAGGGATGCGTTCAATACATAACCACATAAACACTTGTAAGCTTTATTGTTAGAAAAACTGCCGTTATTATGTATCATGTTATAACTACAAGTGTTTATGCCATTCTCTACCTGTAATTGCTTCTCTATTGAACATCCATTAAGAACTAACTATATTACAACAAATACATCAAAAGCTAAATAATATTGTTGATAAAGCTTGCTACCAAAAGGCATATCAATTTTCATATGGAAAGTAGTATTTTGTAAGATTTGGAAGGAAACAAATCTACCTTTAGGCCCTAAAGTGACAGAAACCGCATCAGCAAGCTTATCTATTCCAGCAACTAAACTTTCTCTGCATTCTTTATCGAAACTAACCCTCTTTGCTCCTGCTTTAACCACCATCAGTTTCTTCATAAAATCCTCCTTCCTTCTCCATAACACCCCACAAAATCTTTTTTTTGCACACACTTGCTTCAAAATTGAACAGAAATGCAAGCCGTCAGTAAAGCCTAAAAATCTACGCCCCCTTCCGGATTCCACAATCCAGGTACACCAATCGACTTTACAGAAGAAAAAGAAGCAATCTAATGAATAAATTATTTCATGAATTTGGAAAAGTGGGTTATACCCGTGGGACAGTGGGGAGAAATAGAAAGAAGAAATAACATACATGAATTACAGGATGGATGAACATCGGAGGAGAAGATAAGAAAGACGACGACATTTGTGGATTCTTTACCAAGAAAAAAACGAAGGGGTTTCGTTCAAGTGAGCAGCGAGAGGTTTATCAAAGGGTTTAGACTTTACAGCACCTTGCGCTCTCTTCTATTCCAACTTTTTTTTTTGTTTTTCCTATCTCTCGAATACAAAGAAGCCATTGGATTATGTTCCCGAGTTTTATTTAAGATAAATAAAAAAAATTATGAAAAGTGAAAAACAATTGCATTTTTAATTTTTATTTTAAGAAAAGAAATAATATGAAACAAAAAAAGTTTTGTATTTCTGAGTTTTTAAAACGGTAGAAGTGAAAAGAAATAAAATAAAATTTCTTATAATTTTCTCTGCTAACATTACTTTTAAAATGGAAGGAAACAAAAAAAACATATTAAATTTATATTTTTTTTTATTTATTCGAACTCTGAAACATGAAATTTTAATGTCTTTTCCTTTCTTTTTATTTTTTTCTCCTCAATTTACTTTATCTTCATTTCTTTTCTCTAAATAATTTCTTTTCACTTCTTTTCTTTCGTTTATTAAACTCGGGAACGTAGTAGTGTAATTACAGGAACTGCATGATCAGTTGATATTGAAACTATTAATCTCTATTTAAAAGAAAATACTACAAACTCTATTATTCACTCAATCGCGTACACGGATAGTCATTGAATTATATAAATTTTAGATTTTCTAGTTAAACGGGTGTGAAAATATCATATATTAAATAATCAGAATTTTACTTATCATATGACTCATTCCTTTAAGTAGTTAATAAATATTAATTATAAAGTATTAAGAATTAGGACCCACCATCCAAATCATTACCTTCAACCTCCACCAACATATATCACTTGATTCTCTCTTCCCACCCACCATAAAACCACCACCACTCACTATTGTTTAGCCACCACCATTTTTTCTATTAAACTACAACACCTTAATGGTTTAAGAATGAGGAAATTATAAATTTCATCCTTTATTTATATAACAATTACATGTTTCATCCTTTATTTCAAAAGTTATCACATTTTTCGTCATCTATTATAACAAATATTAAATGATTCGATTAGTTAGATGGAAAATGATGAATTTACCCTGTTTATAAAAACAAAAATTTTAAGAAGAATAAACTATTGGCTGATTTCAAAAGGCATACAATAAACTATTATTGTTACCCACATTCACTTGTACAACTACATGCTTTGACACTTGCAGATTAACCAAGTGTGACTGAATGCAGTGGAGCATGTAGTTCACCCGTATTGGCTTGTTACTGTTACCCGCACTAACTTTATCATATGTATTAACTTAGTCATTCGCATTGCCTTATTTCAACTGCATGGTTATAGCTTGTATGTTTTTACCCATATTTGGTATAGCGTGATGATAGATGTTAAAGTGAAGTAAAGTGTGTAGTACTGATGAACTACACTTACTATATAGAACCCTACATATATATATATATATATATATATATAGAGATAGATAGAGAGAGATATATATAGAGATATAGAGAGATATATATATATATATATATCTATTATCTCTATATATCTATCTATATATATCTATCATCTACATTCTATATATCTATATCTATACATATATACCTCTATGTATATATATATCTCTATCCCTCTATCTATCTCTCTCTCCTTTCTCTATGTGTATATATATATGTATATATATATATATCATGTTATCTGTGTATAGTATATACTATATATATATAGATACATTCTACTATGTTATATCTCTATATATACTCTCTGTAT
>CM046033.1:29133458-29461029 GCA_025215565.1 Flaveria ramosissima
TGCAAATCTACATGAAGGTTCCTAGGTTATAGTCTAGGTCAAGCGTATTGCCTAATTCTCTATAACCAATGGCTCTGATACCAATCTGTCACACCCCGCTAAAGCGGAAACACGGGGATGTAACGAGATCGGGATCGTCATAACACATGGTAAGCGATAGAGATGCAATATAATAAATGATGACAAGCGTGTCATGACGACACCCGACAACAAGGGGACTTGTGTCGTGTTTAGTCAATATTCACGACAACATAGCCATAAGCATAAACATGATAAATGATTCACATAACCAAATAAAGATGAATTGTAATGTAAATTCCCACAACCCGGGAACAAGTATCAAAAGATTGTAATTGTTTAATCAGACTACAACATTGTTCAAAATAATTGTTTGTCAAATATGTTTAGTCTCAAAAATGCATCCTAGGGTCTCCACTAAGGCAGCACACCTAGATTCCTCAATTTGCATGATCACCTGAAAAGATATGCTCAAAATGGTCAACAAAATTGTTGGTGAGCTCGCAGGTTTAAGTAATAAATAAGTAAGTGATGATGTATATAGTAAGCGATGTGGAATACCGTGAATACAGTTATATAAACAAGTAAAATCACATGACAATGAGCTTTGCAACCAAACCTAGCGACGTACACAAAGATATTGTCGGAATATATTCACCCAAGGGCCCGTTCCTGGCCACTGATGGTACCAACTAGTATACCAACGAACAAGGGTGGGGGTGTCAACCCAGTAGTACTACCAATACCTAACCGTCGGTTCCCACACTGGAATTAAATAGTTGCAAAGATAGAACCACACAACAGACCCAAGCATGTATCAGATAAGTACTTGTAAAACAGTATCACGTTGATTCCATGTATGTAAATTGTAAGTAATTGTACAGCATTGAAAATGGGTGAGCATACTTTTCCCCCAATTGTAAATGATTGAAATATTGTAAGCGTAAAAAAGGGGCCACGAAACTCACTTGTTAAGTGGTAAGTATGTAAGATCAATGTATCCAAATGTTGAATGCAAATGAACGGTCAAACACCTATTGACAGTTATTGTTAAGCATTAATGATATGAATGAAGCATATAATATTGTTCGGTCGGTTCGGGTTGTATCGGTTGGGTCGCGTGTAACACACACAAACAGACACACGTACTAGATCTTATGTAGATCCAAGTACTAGACATTGTCGCCATTGCTGATGATATTTGAGTAAAAGTTTCATTGTTATTGAAGAAGTATTAGATAAATATCAGTAGTTTAAGTCGGGTTGATAATTGTAAAACGTTAGATTGATTTGATTTGAATAGTATTTGTGGCCTTTATAGCGTTGACTTTAATCTTTGTGGCCGAACAATGGCAACTGTGTTAATGTTACCTCAACATCACACGACATACACACACCACGCACAAGAAGGAAATCACACACAACAACTTCAGTCGCACGACAGGACCAGACGCACGACTCAACATTCCATTCGCACGAATCAACCCTCAATCGTGCGAATCAGCATCATTCGTACGATTGAACCTTCATTCGTATGACTGGCATTCAGTCGTACCACACAACACTCAATCGCACGACTCAACCTCCATACGCACGAATCAACCTTCATTCGTACGAATCAGCTACATTCGTACGATTGAACCTTCATTCGTGCGATTGGACTCCAATCGTGCGATACACGCACAATCGCATACATTCATTCGCTCGCATGACTCAATCGCACACATACATTCGCACGCATGACTCATTCGCACACATACACACAGTCGCACGACATACTAGTCACACAACTCAGTCGCACGATTGACTCAAACGCATGGCTCAGTCGCACGACTCATTCAGTCGCACGACTTAATCGCATGACAGAACTAGTCGCCTGGACAGCAGAATCGCGACTGTTGACGGGCTGAGCAGCCTTCGGCTGCTCCGAACACGAGTTTTACACAACAAGGACTTCCAGAAACACTCTACACATACACAAAACAAGAAGCACAAGCAGAAAGACCTCACACGCACCCACACGACCTCATGTGTTCGGGTTGAACCCCAACACTCGAAACCCTCGAATGGACAGCCGTGAATAAGCAAGAAAAGGGACAACCAAGGTCGTCTACCTGCTAGAATGGAGTAGACTAGGCTGTAGATGGAGTCTAGACGACGAAAACGAGACCACGCGGGTCTGATTTGGTGCTAGAATGAAGAAATGGTGATGAAGAAGAGATGGAGATGAAGATGAAGAGGAAGGCTAGGGCTGGAATTATGGGGGTATTTATACCCATTCCAAGTTTGCAAAATGTCAAGTTTAGTCCCTGCACTTAACCCCCGAGTTTCCCAAATTTGTTTCGGTTGAAAAACGACTTTATTAGGTTAATCATATTAATTATAAAAATGTATTCAATGATATTTATAACTTAAAAATGGTTTTATTGGTGACGTTAATTTTATATAAAATGATATATTTGGCGGTTACGATGATGAAAGTTTTAAAAGTTTTTAAGGATAGCATATGATTATAATGAAAGCACAAGCACAACGTTGATAAAGCAAGCATGATATCCACATAAAGAGTTAATAAAGATGAGGAATGATTGATCAAGGAATAGTTAACGGAAAGCCTCGTTAATTGACGGACCTTAAGGTGACGGATGTCACACATTAATATGCTTCTATGCTCTTTGATTTTGGTGCTAGTAGGAGTTTTGTGTCTATTGCCTTTTGTCGTTTGTTTCATGATAAGGGTAGGAAGTTAGATGAGCCTTTCTATGTAGAAACAGCCATTGGTAAGTCCACTAAGGTAACTGAGGTGGTTGAGGATTGCCTGATTGAGTTAGAAGATTGTAAGTTCCCTGCTACGTTGCATGTTATGGCCTTAGGAGATTTCGATGTGGTGTTAGGCATGGATTGGTTAGCTAGCTATGAAGCCAATATAATATGTAGTAAAAAGATACTTCGTCTAACAGCGCTTGATGGTAGTTCTGTTACGATTCGTGGAGATAAGGTGTCCTGTGTACCGAAGGTCGTGTCGATGATCATAGCTGGAAAGTACTTGAGACGTGGGTGTAGGGTTGTAGCACTTACTGGCCTATGTAAAAGATATGGATGCACCAGAGGCACAATTATCAGACGTGTCGGTAGTGCGCGAGTTTCCTAACGTCTTTCCTGAAGACTTGGCTGGTGTGCCGCCTGACCGCGAAATCGAATTCCAAATTGATTTGTTACCGGGAGCACAACCCGTCGGTAAATCACCGTATCGATTAGCTCCTTCGGAGATGGTAGAACTGAGGGACCAGTTGCAAGATTTATTGGATAAAGGCTTAATCCGACCGAGTATCTCTCCATGGGGTGCTTCGGTTTTATTCTTCAAGAAGAAAGATGGTAGCATGCGGATGTGCATTGACTATCGCGAGCTCAATAAGCTGACCGTAAAGAATCAGTATCCGTTACCAAGGATCAACGACCTGTTCGATCAACTTCAGGGTGCCAGCTGGTTTTTGAGGATAGACCTGCGGTCTAGTTACCACCAACTGAAGGTGAAAGAACAAGACATTCCCAAGACAACGTTCCGTACGCGTTATGGACACTACGAATTTCTCGTCATGTCCTTTGGTTTAACCAATGCGCCAGCTGCTTTTATGGATCTCATGAATCGGGTATGTCGACCAATGTTGGATAAATCGGAGATAATGTTCATTGACGACATCTTGATTTATTCAAAAAGTGAAGAGGAAATGCCGATCATATTCGAGAAGTATTGGAGACGCTCAGAAGTGAGAAGTTATATGCTAAGTTCTCTAAATGCGCATTTTGGCTTCGACAAGTTCAATTTCTGGGTCATGTGGTTAATTATGAGGGGATCAGGGTGGACCCTGTAAAGGTTGAAGCGGTGATGCAATGGGAACCTCCAAAGACGCCATCCGAGATTCGCAGTTTCTTAGGCCTGCCAGGTTACTATAGGATGTTTATCCAGGATTTCTCCAAGATAGCTTCTCCTTTGACTAAGCTGACCCGGAAGGACGTGAAGTATGAATGGGGTACTGATCAGGAGAACGCCTTCCTAGAACTGAAGATGAGGTTAACTCAAGCCCCTGTCTTGACGTTACCTGAAGGGAACGAGGATCTGGTAGTCTACTCGGATGCCTCGTATGCAGGATTGGGTTGCGTGTTGATGCAACGAGGGAAGGTGATATCCTATGCTTTTAGACAATTAAAGGTCCACGAGGCTAATTATCCTACCCATGATTTAGAGTTGCCTGCGGTGGTGTTTGCATTGAAGATTTGGAGGCACTACCTGTATGGGGTAAAGTGCACCATCTTCACTGATAATAAAAGTCTGAAGTATTTCTTCGAACAAAAGGAATTCAACATGAGGTAGAGGAGGTGGTTGGAACTGATCAAGGATTATGCCTGTGAAATTCATTATCATCCAGGCAAAGCCAATGTGGTTGTTGACGCCCTTAGCCGGAAGGGACAACCCGAACCAATTCGGGTGAGGGCTTACCAGATAATCATGACGCCTAATGTTATGAAACAAGTGAGGGAGTTTCAAGATGAGGGATTGAGAGGTGAAAGAGTCAACTCTGGAAAGATGAAAGGACAAGTTTCAGATTTAGGGGAAAACACCCTGGGTGTTAGAACCCGATATGGGCGAATGTGGATCCCTCTCTATGGGGATCTGAGGGGGAAGATCATGGATGAGGCTCACAAAACTTGATATTTCGTTCATCCCGGTGCCACGAAAATGTATAAGGATCTGAAGAAAGTTTACCGGTGGCCGGGAATGAAGCATGACGTGGCTAAGTACGTGAGCAAGTGCCTGACTTCTCTGAAAGTAAAGGCAGAGCACCAAAAGCCATATGGAAAGATCCAGCCTTTGGATATTCCTGAATGGAAATGGGAACACATCACAATGGACTTCATCACGAAGCTACATCGCACGACTAAAGGAAACGACGCGGTCTGGGTGATTGTTGACCGTTTAACAAAGAGCGCCCATTTACTACCAATTCGTGAGACGTTTTCCTCTGAGAGTTTAGCAGAGCTATTTATCAAGGAGATCGTGGCTCGTCACGACGTGCCAGTTTCTATCGTTTTGGATAGGGACACACAGTTTACGTCCAAGTTCAGGAAGAGGTTTCACGACTCAATAGGGACTAGACTGCATATTAGTACGGCTTACCACCCCCAGACAATGGTCAGTCGGAAAGAACGATTCAGACGTTAGAAGACATGCTACGAGCGTGCGTAATTGACTTTGGAGGAAGTTGGGATGAGCACTTACCGTTGGCGGAATTCTCATATAATAATAGTTACCAGGCCAGCATTGGTATGCCACCTTATGAGATGTTGTACAGTAGGAAGTGCAGAACGCCCGTGTGTTGGCGATATCGGGCAAAAGGAATTGGGAAGTCTTGAAGTGATTGAGGTCACAACCGAGAAATTAGATAAGATTAAGGCATTCATGAAAGCTGCAAAGGATCGCCAGAAGTCTTATGCTGATAAGAGGCGTAGACCAATAGAGTTTGAGGTTGGTGACAAGGTTATGCTCAAGGTATCTCCCTAGAAAGGGATCATCAGGTTTGAAAACGGGGAAAGTTAAGCCCAAGGTTCATAGGGCCATTCCGTATTGTCGTGAGGGTAGGGGAAGTGGCCTACAGATTCGAACTACCCGATGAGTTGAGTGGAATTCACCCTACGTTCCATGTATCTCATCTCTGGAAATGCCTAGCAGATGGTGATATGGTTGTACCGCTACAAGACATTGAAGTGGATGAACGGCTAAATTATATAGAGCAGCTTGTAGCCATCCTTGACTGGAAAGAGAAACGCTTAAGGAATAAAGTGGTTCCACTGGTACGGCTATAGTGGAGACACAGAAAGGGATCGAAATCTACGTGGGAGACCGAGGAGGAAATGAGGCAATATTATCCTCAATTGTTTGACGACTGACAGGTTGAAACCTAAATAAGTGGGGGAGACTTGTAACACCCCGAAAAGTCAAAACGAGTCATCAAAGATAATGGGCTTAATTATTGGGTATTTAATAAAGGAAGAAAATGGGTTATGGGCTAAATTAGGCTTATGGGCAAGAACCTAAGTGATTAAGGGCCCATAATCAGCCCTCTAACCCACCTAATCAGCCACCATCTTTCTCATTTGAACCCTAGCCACCGAAATTCGTAGAGAGAGATAGTGAAGGAAACTCAAGATTTGGAGCAACAAATCCAGGTAAGAAAGGAGCAACAAATCCAGGTAAGAATCGATCTCTAAACCCTTCTGTAGATCAAACCCGGATTCTAGGGTTTTGGGTTTTGAAAAGTTGTAAAAAATCGCATAAAGGTCATATTTTGACCTATGAAAACATGTATACAGCTTAGATATAGCGTCATGGTTGATAAACTAAGAGATTGGACTTAAAAGTTGCGATTTTTGGTTAAAAACAGGCTGGTTCGTAACTTTTATGCGATCTGCGAAACTATTTGTGCATCCACTGAAATTGCATATTCAAACTACGAAACTGTGGGTTTTCTGAAAAACTATAGTTTCGCAGGAAATTTCACAGTCATGGAATTCCAATGAAAGTTGGGCGAAACTGCCATGCGAAACTAGCAGGCGAATAAGTCAACAAAACTAGCAGCGAAATTGCTTTTCTAGCAGCGAATTTAGGCAGAAATAAACCCCTTTAAATGTTAACTTATCTGCAGGTTGTGTACTATGATCTAGCCTAGAAAGCTTAGTTTAGAAGTTACTCACGGTATCCAGGTGAGTTCTAGATCCCTTGTTTTTAAGTTATTCCATGTTTTGGGGTTATTATGCATACTAAATATACGTTTTTAAATGACCTAGATTTATGAGGTTTTAACAGGAAGATCGATTTTTCTATAAGGAAATGTGCTATATAAATGTTTAAAAATAAAAATTTTCGCCCTGACCTGGCAGCCCGGCCCCAGCCAGGGGAGTTGCCCCTTGGACCCCACTAGGGGCTGCTGCCCCTAGGACCCCGCTGTCAGGGGCTACCGCCCCCGAACCCCCGCTATCTCGCGGTGGGCGGTGATGTTTTTATGATGACATGTACTTGATATGTTGTGTTGTTTATTTGTAAGGTATTATATATTAAAGTGAAAGATGATATTAATGTAAAGTGAAACTTAATGAATGTTACCCCCCCGGGCCCATTTGATGATGAAAAGTCTTGCAAGCACTATGATCAACTTCACTTACGTGAGTCTGATGTATGATGATTGATCCGTATTCATGAGTGGGCTATGTGCCTTGCAGTGTGGATCAACTGTCGGCGGTTAGCTACCATGATGATGTGTACTGACAGGGATCGACATTCGTTGTCGATCAACGTGGAACTCTTGCTTTGTGCAATCTCATTTATGATGAAAATGAAAGATAATGAAAGAATGAAAGATAATGAACATGCTTGTTATGATGCAAGAAATGTTATGTATTATGATGTATGCGTGGTCATTATATGAAGGATAAAGTTTATATTCTCTTATTTATCTGAAACTAGAACTCACTCAGCAAAGCTGACTTTTATGCATAATAGTTAGCAGGTAAATGCTGATGCTGAGGATGGCGCTAGGGAGCTACTTGGAGATCTATGGATGGCATTCCTGTTTATGAAATCTTTTATTGTAATTTAAGAAAAAGTACTATGTTTTATTTACAAACGAAGGACAAATGTTATGATTACAATATCAACTGCAAGTTTTAAGTGAATGTTTATTTATTTTCGCTGCTTTGTTTTGTTATTAAAGTGAGTTTATGCTATGATTAACCAACTGTGAGGCTCCCTGGAAACGGGGCCTTACATAAGAGTAGGGGTTAGTCATTTACTCTGAGATGCCACGAATGGCATAGGCATGACTGATGCGGTTGGGTCCTCCTGTGCTAGGGTAACCCGATCGTTTAAGTGGCCATTAGGAAAACTTTCCCCATATGACGACGCTACATTCGTATGTATGAAATAAGGTTGTGGTAATTAGTTCCATGTTGTTACTCCTAACGGGCCAGGTGTGAATCCTATATGTGCCGATCTAGAGGAGAACTCCTTGTATGGAATTTTTCCCTAGCTTTATGTTGTAGGTAAGCTCTAATGACACTTTATTCAACCTTTCTTCTTTCTTGATTTTTGCAAGTTGGGCAGGTGTGGCCGCCTTGTTTTGTTTTACAAAGTCAACCGTTATACTTTTACTCGACCTTATTGCTTGCCTTGTTCTACTAGTTCTAATATAAATGGAGATTCATCCGACACTTATTGATGACAAGTATTCAAGTGGTCCAGGCGCATTATGTTTTTCCACCATTACTATCGTTTCCCTCAATTGCCAGTGGTAATGCTTGTCCTGCGGTTGAGGGAGTACCATTAGGTGGTTGATATGAAGTCATTATCAAGTTGAGATTGTCTAAGCTATCATAAATGGTGGTGTGTTTTTCTCAGTGTTAGCTTAACAAGTCTTCATGGATTACTCGAATTCGGATGGCACGACTTAGCTTAGTTACAAACCGAGCAAGCTGACTCTTTTAAATTCGGGTTGGCTCGATTTTGACTAGAATTGTTTGTTTTTAATTATTTATGTATGGAGATGATTGTTTATTAGTGTTAAATACTTTTGGTTAGTCTACTCATCACTTTGTAATAATAAAAGTTATTTAAGTTTTAGTTTACGCTCTAATTATAGCCAATATACCTAATAATATATTTTGTCCAAGTAATAAAACAAAGTCCAAAAATGTTCAAATAACTAGTGGTCGCTTGAAAAATGTGAAATTAGCTAATGAGCCAGCTCGACTCAATCGTTTATAAACTAAGCTGAACTCGGCTTGACTCATTTACAAACAAAGCCAACTTGAATTGGAATGATTTCAAATGAAGCCAAGCCGAACAAACACTAGCTCCACTTGTTTTGGCTCATGAAAAACCATAAATGAGAAATTGTTGTCATTGTAGTTTCACATTCAATAATTACTAGTCTTGTGGACATCATAAAAAGTATGGATCTTTATTTTCTAGCATAGATTTATAGCTTAAATAAATGAGATATGTTGGTGTATAATGTATAAGGGACCTGCCATGTGAAATATGACATTTTGCGGTGTTCTAGAATCATGTTTGATGCTTGTTACTTGTTCAAATAGAGGCGAAAATCATGTGATATGCTTATTCAAATAGATGTAAGAACCATTCTAATGTGCTTGTTCAAATAGAGGCAATAATAATTGTGATATGCTTATTAAATAGAGGCAAAAACCATCTTGATATGCTTGGTCAGATAGAGGTAAAGAAGCATTGCATGACCGATGAAGGGTATGCACTTACAACACAACAACACAATGAGGAGAGTTGCTTAGAACACTTAACAGATCAAATAGGGAACTGGTTAACTTGATAATGAAAAATACTAAGAACACAAGTAAATATGAGACAGAACAAGATTGCAAACAACACAAGTATTTGGTTTTCAAGAATGTTATATATTGCTTCTCAAGTTCTATTACAAGTTACAAAGCATCGATAGAATGTTACAAGTACTTGAGATACTTTATACTACATCCTACAGCCGGCCATACTTTGAAGGCCAGCTGGATACAATTGACTAGACAACTACAAAATCAAATGTAGAGTCAAAAAGCAGATCTGCCTTTTGACTTGTGACTATGACATGCCATAGCTCACATCCTAATATATTACAAAAAGGATAAAAGTACATAAAGTAGAAAGCATGGACTCAAGACCTCAATATACAGTTACCAAAAGCATGGACCTTTCACCAACTCATGTAAGTTGGTGACTTTACAAAGTAGCAGCGGAAAGGTGGTCCAGCTTTATGGTAAAGTACATCAGATAAAGGCATATCTCTAAAAGTCTTAGAAGAAATCTGTCTTCACTCTTTGGCTTTGGAAGACTTTGTCTTTGAAGCTTCGGAAGACTTCACTTTTGGCTTCGGAAGATGTTGGTCTTGGCTTCGGAAGATTTTACACTTAGAATATTTCTAGTGCATGGTGTAAAACTTCCGAAGCATTTCTACTTCTGTTCTTTAGTGCATGCTTGCAGAGAGACTTTGGATGTTTTGGCTGCATCAGACTTATAGGAATCCTTACAAACTCCCCCTAGGCTGATGCTACCAAAACACTTAGAAGATCTTCAGATGTTTGTAGTCTTTAGCACAATGATGACCATACCCTTTTTCATCAGATGGTCAGGATCATTCAGACTCTCATAATATCTTCTCATCTCAAAGAGATCATGCAGAGATAAATTGATTATGTCTTGCCATGTATAGACATTCTCAACACCTTGATCTCTGATCACATGCCATCTCTCTGGATTAGTAGTGAAGGTCCAGGATAAGATGGGTGTCTCAGCTGCAAGAGGAGCCACTTGAATTGGAGTTGATTGGGCTGCCTCTTCATGCACTTCCTTAGGTTGATCCGACTCAGCCTGAGGTGTAGAGGTGGATGATTCAGGCTTCTTCTTCTTTGACTTTGGTTTGGAAGCCATCCTCTTCTTCCTCTTAGAAGACTTTAACTGAGAAGACTGGTCTTCAGCACCTTGTTGATTATCCTTGTCTTTCTCAGTTGGGTGTTCCTCCATCACAGGTTCAGAAGGAGAGGGAGTTTGACCCTGCTGTGGATCAGAAGATGAAGCTTGCTGAGGCTCAGCAGGAGGTCCAGGTTGTGTTGTCTCAGGTTGTTCAACCTTAACCTCCACTTCAGGTGGGATTTGACTTGGAGGAGAGTATAAGTCAATCAGCTCTCCACTCTTGATCTTCTACTTGATTACCCTGATATGCTCATCCATTGTGGATAGAGACATAGGGCCAAGTCTCCTTCCGGAGAATCCATACAACTTCAAGAAGCTCATCATCCTTTGTCTGTCAGCAGACTTCTTCATACTCTTTTGGATGATGGCTCTTGACTTTGCAGCATCTTCCCTCATTTTTTCTTTGTTGCCTTTTGTTCTTTGAGCACTTGAAGTTCAAGCTGTTTGAGATACTCAAACTCAATGTACTCAAAGGACAAGGGAAGAAGTGCAGATGCCTGGTAGAGACCTGTGGCACTCAGGTAGTTGATCATGTTTTGTCTATCTGTTTCCTTGTCTACCTGAGGTTCTTGTGTAGCAGCCACATCCTCTTGCACAGGACTTTCCTGAACTGGGGAGAGAGTTGGAGCATGCTTGTATAACCTTTTATGTCTCTTCTCCTCTTTGAATTGGAGAAGTAAGTAACCTTGCATCCTCTGCTTCCTTCATCTCTCTTGACACTTCCATGTCAGCCAGTTCATTTAATTGCTCTAAGGGGGAGATATAATCTCATCTATGTCATAGTTCCTGGTCTGCAGGTAAGTAATCCTGACTGCCCTCAACTCATCTTCTTGAGTGTTTGGTCTGGGGGCAACCCTGATTGCAGCTTGCATAAAGCCTGAAGACCCAGAGGAACTCTCTTCCTTAGCTTCTCCCTCCTCTCTCTCCTCCTCTTCAATCTCCTCAAGAGTCAGAATCATTTTCCCTTTGTCACCCATAGACATTTGTGACTCAGGGTGGAGAGAGGTTTGGCCTTCATTGCTTGGTGTAGCATCCAAGCTCTGGCCAGAGAGAGGTTGTGAGACACCTTCACCAGCAGGTGTTTCACTGAGGGAATGAATTTTGAAGCAGTGTTGTTGTGTGACAGGGCTCTCAGGCTCTATCACTGGGCCTTCAGCCAAGGTTTTCCCTTTGAAGCTAATCTCAGGGTCTGCCTCAGCATCCAGTTGACCAATGACATTACCTGATTGCCTTTGTCTCCTTCTAAGGCTGAACTCTTCAGTAATTCTGTCTTGAATCCTGAGTGCTAACCTGTCAGCTTGTCTTGATTGGCTTGGGTTGACAAGTGGCATGTTGATCAGGTCAAGACCTTCATACTAGTCCAAGGTCTGAAAATTGAACACTTCTTGCTTCCTTGAGGTGGAGATGACACAGCCCTTGGCATGCCTTCCTCAAAGAGCCTTCTAATGACGAGTCTATAATGTCCACATTAATGTGAACTTGAGGAAGTTGCTCAGTATGCATAGTTGCAAGTGAGGATGGTGAATCCTCAATGTCCATACTCCCTGAAGAACTCCTAGGTTCCATGACTGTATTTACTTTCTCGCCCTTTTTGGTAGCATCACCCTCTTGCATAGGTGAGCTAGAGGTTAGGTCAATCACATTCATAGGTTCTTGTGTTTCTGGTTGAGCTCCTCTTAAAGGTCTCCCAGCTAGTTTTTCCCTGAGATAAGATATCTCAAGTTGCTCATCATTGACCCTATTATGCAGGGTAGTCACCTGAGATTCAAGGTGACTAACCTTAGAGACTAAATAGGAGCATGTTTTTGACAGTTTTTGCACCTTTAGTCTCAGATTCCCCTCATCTTCATCAGAAGAATCATTAGGGGATGAGATGATTGGACCAAAGTCCTCTCTCTCACCACCAGCCTCAGGTTCTTGGCTGCTGGATTTCCTCTGCACATTGACATCCTCAATTGAGGTGTCAATGGGCTGAGTTGCCATGGTTGAGGTCTTAATGATGTAATCACTTGCAGAAGTGAGAGCCTCTTCCATATGGATATCCTGAACAGGTTCAGAAGTATCCACCTCAGTGATGGGTGACTGATGTGGGCTAGACAAAGGAGACTCAGGAGTACTCATCTCTCTTTGAGTAGGGGAAGAGTAGAGAGACTCATGGTACCCACTGAAACCTAAGTCTTCATCAGTATAGAATGAGAGGTTGGGAATGGGTTGATTTAAGTCTAAAGGTTGGGGATGGTAACTGTCCCTGAAGGTTGTTCACTTGAGTGTTGAGACTCAGAGTGAAGGCTTAAGGCAGTTGGGCTTGTGAGCTCATCAGGGTGAGCATGAGGAACCTCATCCCTGATTGTTGAAGAGATGGGAGTGGTTTGCTCCTCAGGGGAAGTGGGAGCTCTAGTGTCCACTTCTCCTGTATTGTAGTGAGTATATGGGGGCCTGCACAGACTCAATAGCTTGAGCAGGGGTTCGTTTGAATTTCTTTGGTAGGTGAGGGTGACTTGGGGCCTTTTTGGTGGTGGTTAGAGGTAGAAGGTGTGGGTTCAACACTAGCTTGTGTTGCTAGGTTGTCACCTTGAGCAATGAGCTCTAACATTTTTGGGACAAGGGTTGTTTCTACCCCTGAGAAGCCTACAGTTGGCTTCTTCATAATTTTAAAGATGCCGGGCTTCATCTGTCCCAATTTAAGAATATTATCTGTTTCCCTCAACTGTGAGCCCAGTTCACAGTTGAGAATGTGTTGAACATATCTAGGAAACATATAATACTCTAAGGAGTCCAAGTTAGCAAGCAAAATTGTATAAAACAAACTGAGAGTACCTGAACTTGACCCCTTGAACCATTCCATGTACTATGAAGGAGAGATCCTCAGGAATCTGGTCCCACCCTCCATGCTTGTTTGACAAGCTGTGGATAACCACATGAAGCAGGTATTTCCACTGGGATGAGACCTTCCCTTTCCTGAAGGTCTTTACAGAGAAATCTCCCTCATAGCCCATCTGCTCAAAGGAATGATTTACAGCTTCCTTTGGGAATGACAACTCACCTTCTTCATCATCCAGCTGCAAGTGAGTGTTGATGATGGCCGGAGTGATGAAGATTGTCCTCCCTTGCACTGTGGCAGACAGTGCCTTCTCCCCATCCATAATGATAGAGTTAAGAAGATGATCCTCATAGAGAGTAGGATCAATGGTTAGGGAGGTGAAGTAGTTTGATAGAGTTAAGAAACGGCAAATCTCTGAGAAACTTTCATCTTTCTTAGAGCTTAACAGAGCAACTTGGTTATGTTGCCTGTGAAGTTGCATGGAGAAATCTGGGTTGTTTCTGAGGTTTAGGTTGGTTTTTTTGGAAGCTTAAGGATGAAGAAAGATGAAGAACAAAAGGCGGTTTGGGAGAATTTAGGTTTAAGGAATAGTGTAATTGAGGAAGATAGTGAAAGAGGGGGGAACCGTTGGGCATTTATGTGAAAAGGATTTGAGACAAAGTTAATGAAAGAGGATAAACTTTGAATCCGGATGTTGGTCCCACCTCTGAAAAGTAGTTTACTTTTGCCCAAAAAGTAGTTTTCTTGGAAGTCAAGACATCTTCCGAAGGTTATTTGCTTCGGAAGTTCTGAAGAAAAAGCTTCCGAAGGCAAATTGGCTTCGGAAGAGATTTCAAAGGTTTTTGAGAATTTTGCTTCGGAAGAGAATTTACACTCAGAAATTTTTATTCTAAGAAGAATAAATACTTCCGAAGGTAAATTGCTTACGGTATTTAAGTTGATTTTAAGCTTTGGAAGATATTTCAGAAATTTCTTCCGAAGGTAAAATCACTGAAGCAATTATTAGTTTACTAAGACATAAACTTCTTCCAAAGGCAATTTTGAAACTTACGAAGAGATCAAGATTTTCAAAAATAAAAGAAAAGTCTTTTGAAAAGATTTTCTTCAAAAGAAAACAAGGGCTTATGAAGGTGATATAATAGACAACTTAGGACACACAAGTTTTAGAAATAAATATGATTAAGTTTTAAGAAAAGCTATTCAAAGTTAATCATCCCAATAGCTGATACAAGATATTTAAATCTCTGCACATCAAAAGCTTTGGTGAACAGATCAGCATATATTGTTCATTTGTGTTAACTTTGACTAGTTTGATTAATGCCTTTTCAAAGTTATCTCTAATTAAATGATACCTGATATTAATATGCTTTGTCCTTGAGTGCTGCACAGGATTTTCTGTGATGGAGATAGCACTATTGTTGTCTATGTGGATGGGAGTCTCTTTAAAGTTAAATCCATAGTCCAGCATCTGATTTTGAATCCAAAGCACTTGAGCACAGCAACTTGCAGCAGCAATGTATTCAGCCTCAGCAGTTGATGCAGACACACAGGATTGTTTCTTGCATTGCCAAGAGACTACTCTTCCACCAAGAAATTGACATCCCCCTGATGTAGACTTTGCAGTCATGTTGCAACCACCATAGTCACTATATGTATAAGCATACAGATTAAAGTCAGAATTCTTTGGATACCAAAGGCCAAGTGATGGAGCACCTTTGAGATATCTTAAATTCTTTTGACAGTGACCAGGTGTGACATCTTGGGGTTGGCTTGATATCTTGCACAAATGCATGTAGCAAACATGATATCTGGCCTGCTAGCTGTGAGGTACATAAGAGACCCAATCATTGCCCTATAGAGATGTTCATCAACACACTCCCCCTCAAGATCAGGTCCAAGGGAGTGATTTCTGGCTATGGGTGTCTTAGCAACCTTACAATCAGTCATGTTAAACCTTTTAGTATGTCATGTACATACTTTGACTGACTTATGAAGATGCATTGTCAACTTGCTTCACTTGAATTCCTAGAAAGAAATTGAGTTCCCCCATGGCACTCATTTCAAACCTGTCCTTCATCAGCTTCTCAAAGTCTTTGCAGAGCTTTGGATTAGTTGACCCAAAGATAATGTCATCTACATATACTTGAACTAGCATTATGTCATTTCCTGTTCCTTTGATGAAGAGAGTTCCATCTATAGTACTTTTTTGTAGCCATGTTGACAGAGATACTGAGATAGAGTCTCATACCACTTCTTGGTGCTTGGTGCAGCCCATAAAGAGCTTATCAAGCCTGCAGACATAATCAGGATGATCAGGATCTGCAAACCCAGGTGGTTGTCTGACATACACCTCTTCATCAATCACCCCATAAAGAAAAGCACAATGACATCAAGTTGGTAGACCTTGAAATTCTTGGATGCAGCAAAAGCTAGGAATATTCTAACAGCTTCAAGTCTTGCCACAGGAGCAAAAACATCTGTGTAGTCAATTCCTTCTTCTTGAGTATATCCTTGAACAACTAGTCTTGCCTTGTTCTTGATGACAAGTCCTCTATCATCCTTCTTGTTCCTAAAAACCATTTGGTTCCTATGGTAGTCTTCCCTGAGGAAGAGGACATAGGTTCCAAACCTTTTGTCTTTTGAATTGAAGCAGCTCCTCTTGCATAGCTTCAACCCAACTTCCATCCTTTAGAGCCTCATCAATTTTCTTTGGCTCTATCTGGGACAAGAAACAAGAGTGAAGACAAACATTTGCTTCATGGGTTTGTCCTCTTGTTCTCACCCCTGAATCAACATCTCCAATGATGTTTGTGGTGGTAGGATGAGACTTGTGGATCCTTAGCTGAGGGATCCAGCAAGTTGCTTAGACAGATCTAGATTTGAAAATTTTGATCTGGGAAGAAGATTCACCCTCCACATCAGCACACTTATCAAGATTGACTTGATCCAATGAGTGTGTGACATCATTGATTTGTCTTCAATGCAGTGGTTATCAGCATCAAGAAATTCCTGATCACTTTCACCACCACCATTTTCTCCAACATTTGAAGCTCCTTCTTCTGAGTTTTGTGCCTCTAAGCTGGAATTTGAAGGCACCCCAGAAGCATCAGCAGGATTTGTCATTGATGTGCTGGGTAGAAGCTTCATTTGCAGAAATAGTTACCATGAATGAGCTGAAGATGTGTAACTTGAAGGTCTTCTGAGCTCAAATCTTGGGTCAGGATCTGTTGGTAATATATCTGTAGATCCTGAAACATTCTCACAAGATTTGTTAAAACAGTTGGTAACTAAATCAAGATCAAATAGCCAATCCGGACCAAAACCTTTCACACAGGGAGTGTGCTCATTGAAAGTCACATTGGCTGACTCCTCAACTACTCTAGTTCTGAGATTGTATACTCTATAAGCTTTAGCTTGAGAAGAGTATCCAATAAAGTGTCCATCATCTGATTTCTCAGCAAACTTGGCAATTTGATCATTGGTATTCAATATGGTGCAAGGATATCCAAATGACCTGAGAAAACCAATGAAAGTTTTCTCTTGTGCCAAAGTTCATAAGGAGTCTTACCATGTGTCTTAACTACTAAAACTATGTTTTGCACATAGCAAGCAGTGTTCACTGCCTCTGCCCAGAAGGTGATAGGCAGTTTAGAGTCAGACAACATAGTTCTTGCAGCTTCAATTAGTGTCCTGTTTCTCCTCTCAGCAACACCATTTTGCTGAGGAGTCTGGGAGCACTATATTGTCTTGTAATACCTTTTTCATCACAAAATGTATCAAGGATTTGATTCTTGAATTCAGTTCCTTGATCACATCTTATGGTTTTGACCTTGTGATCATATTGATTCTCAATCTTTAAGATGAAATTCTTTAGAATCTCAGGGGTCTCATCCTTAGTTCTAAGAAAGAAGACCCAAGTGAATCTTGTAAAATCATATGTGATCACCAAATAATAAGAGGTCCTTCCTAGACTCATTACACTGGTGGGGCCAAAGAGATCCATATGTAATAAGTGTAGGGGATTAATGATGGATTTCTTTCCTTGGCTTGTGAGATACCTTGTGTTGCTTCCCTTTTAAGCATGCAACACAGTGGTCATCACTTGTAAACTCTTTCTTTGGTATTCCAGTTACCAAATTACTTTTAATTAATTTATTCATGTTTTTAAAGTTTACATGGCACATTCTTTTATGCTAGAGGAAAGATTCATCATTATTTGCTTTAGATAGAAAGCATGAAACTTCTCCTGAGGGAGATGTTTCTTGCAAGTCCATCTTGTACATGTTCCCTTTCTTGGGGGCTCTGAGCAAGATGTGCTCATGAGGAATGACCACCCCGAGCCTGAGAACAATGCACTCATGCTCAGTAAAGAGCATGTTATGACTCTGATCACAAAATTGGGATACACTCAGAAGATTGTACACAAGCTCCTTGACAAAGTTTACCTTCTCAATGTTGAGCTTACCATTTGTGACCTTGCCCCTTCCAGTAATGTAACCTCCTGCATCTCCTCCAAAAGCAGCTGGTCCTCCATCAATTCTTTCAAACTTTTGGAGTAGTGACCTATTGCATATCATGTGCCTGGAACAACCACTATCAATGATCCATACATTTCTGTTTGTCTTGAGCTGTCCCTGCACAAAAGAGATGATTAGTTACATTTGGAAACCCAAGCCTCATTGGTCTTGGGCTCATCAAAGAAGTTGAAGACAATGCAACAGTAATTGATCCTATAGTCATGCTAGAAGGATCATTTGCTGATGTTGATGAAGAACTTTCAGCCACTTGGTCTTTCTTTGACTTCCACACCACCCTTGGAAGCTTAGACTTGACCTTCAATACTTCGGAAGTTTTGATGACTTCAGAAGTTTTGATGACTGGACCTTCGGAAGATCTTGCTTTAACTGCAGCAGGCTTCAGTGCTTCGGAGGTATTCCTTTCTTCGAGACCAAATTTTCTTCCGAAGGCAAGTTTCCACTTGTCTTCTTCTTCATTTTGGAGCTTCCGAAGGAAACAGATTTTCCTTCCGAAGCTTGCTTCTTCTTCTCCAAACTCTTAGAAGTTTCTTTCTTGGTCATGTGGAGAGTACTCTTTGGATTGTAGACACAATCCTTAGCAAAATGAGAAGTACTCCCACACATAACACAGTCCATTTTCTTCCTTCTAGGAGTTCTTCTTTGTGAACAAGGCTGAACTTGATCACTTTCATCTTCCATCTTCACTTCATCTTGATCTTGTGGCGATGTTGTGGCAGTCTTGTGGGGTTAGAACTACCTTTGGAGCTGGATGGCTCAGGTTCTACAACAGTAATACACAACTGATCAGCCTTCTTCTTGATGATGGGATGATTTGGACATGAACTAGAACTCTTGTTGATGGAGTTCAAGTTTGTGTCTTCAGCCTTTACCACTTCAAATCCTGCAGAGATGAAGACTTGTTTCTGTGCAGCATTGAAGGTGGCCTTGATCTCTTAAGCCCTTTTGGACTTCTTTTGGCCTTCCTGATCAAGTTCTTTCTTCTTGACTTGGTCATCCCAACAACTTTGCTCTCCTCAGAGGGATGGTGACCCTTCTTAGAATGCTCTTCTTCACTTTCTCAGAGCTATTCTCCACCATCACCTCTTCATCCTCTTCAGTCACAGGATCTATGAGGGGAAGCTCATCTTCACAAGTTCCACACCTAGGAGATCTTACAGACAAGATTGTGTGTGGAGGAGCTATCTCACAAGATCCTAGTCCCTGCTTATTTTGATAACAAACTTTTGCATGCAAGGATAAGGATATTATGTTCTTGAAGGTCTCTTCTTCAAGAACACATTTTTCTGCCTTGGCTTTGCTGATCACAAGCTCAGCTTGGCATTCAGTTAATTTAGTAATGAGATCTTTGATCTGAGTCCTATAATTTGTATGCTCATGTCTAAGAGTTGGAATGGCTTTCTCTAAGTCCTATATCTTTAGTTTATAATCATTTGCAGCTCTTTTAAAATAAGCTTTTAAGATATTTAAGGACTCAAGATCAGATCTCATTTCTAAATTATAGGACCTGTATCTATTAACTTTAGCAATGCATTCAGGAGTACAAAGATGTTCCAATACCTTGGCTTCATCGTGGTCTGCCATGAGTGCTTGGTTGGAGATGCATCTTCTACCTGAAAGCTCCAGTCAAAGCCTCCTTCTTCAACAGCAACTGCAGCTTGCTGCTTTGGCTTCTCATTCTGGGGGGCTTTTTCAGTGTATTTTTGTCTGGTTTGTACTTGGCCACCATTTGTCCTTGGTGCCTTGCACTCTCTTGCAAAGTGTCCCATCTGGTTACAGCTGTAACACTTTACTTTGCTTTTGTCCAGCCCAAACTTTCCACTAGCTGCATTGCTTGGAAACTTTCTCCTTGTTCTCTTGTAGAACTTCTTGGCTCTGTGAGTGAGAAGAGCCATCTGCTAGACTATCTCCATGTACTCCAGATCATCTGGATGGATACAGTCCAAATCTTCAAGAGTGAAGAGAAAGTTGCCTGAGGTTTCATCAGCAGCGACAAAAGCATGAGAAGAACTTGTCTCTTGGAAAGGACTTCTTTGAGTGTAGCTTTCCCTTGGAGTCTCTGGGAAGGTGATGAAAGGGCCTTTTTGTGAGTTGTCAGGGAAGCATATAAGATAATGCTGTGGTTCAATTCTTTTCCTTTCAACCACATGGAGGGCTGAACTCAATTGATTGCTGGAGTTACCAGATGAGTTTTGCATGTTCATCTCCATCTGGTAGCCACTAAGAATACCATACAACTCTGTGAGAGTAAAAGTCTTAAGGTTCTCAGTCCTCTTGATAACAACACAATAATGTGTTAATTGTCTAGGAAGAGAGGACATAAACTTCCTTACAATGACGTTGTTCTCAAGAGTTACTCCAACATCCATTAGAGTATCCAAAATCTCAACATACCTGAAGTATTGTAGAGTCATGGTTTCACCTACCTTGAAGGTGAAGTTTTCAAACTGCTGCTTCAGGAGATCCTTCTTGTTCTCCTTTGCTCCAGAGGACCCCTCATACATCAGCTTCATTGCTTCCCATAGTTGCTTGGCAGTTTTGCACTTCTTGACGCCTCTGTAGATGGAGTTTGGAAGAGCAGTTTGAAGGGCTGTCAAGGCTTTCTGATCAATCTCTATTCTTTTTCTATCTGCTTCAGAGTAATCAGCCATAGCCTTAGGAATCATACCACCACCAGTAGCAGAAGTGGTGCTTGGTATGTAAGGTCCTTCAACAACAGAGTCCCACATCCTGGAGGCTTGAGACTTGATAAAGCCTTCCATTCTTTGACACCAAGTATCAAAGTCTTCAGGAGTGATCAGTGGAGACTTTGTCATAGTTCCAGTTTCCATATCAGCTTTGGTTATAGCTGCCATTTGAGTTGTTAAGTATTTTGTGTGTGTGAGGGATCTTAAGATGGTGAGATCTTATATCAAGAGTCTGAAATGCTCTGATACCAAATGCAGGACCAGTGAAAGGTATGCACTTACAACACAACAACACAATGAGGAGAGTTGCTTAGAACACTTAACAGATCAAATAAGGAACTGGTTAACTTGATAATGAAAGATGCTAAGAACACAAGTAAATATGAGACAGAACAAGATTGCAAACAACACAAGTATTTGGTTTTCAAGAATGTTGTATATTGCTTCTCAAGTTCTATTACAAGTTACAAACATCGATAGAAAGTTACAAGTACTTGAGATACTTTATACTACATCCTACAGCCGGCCATACTTTGAAGGCCAGCTGGGTACAATTGACTAGACAACTACAAAATCAAATGTAGAGTCAAAAGGCAGATCTGCCTTTTGACTTGTGACTATAACATGCCATAGCTCACATCCTAATATATTACAAAAAGGATAAAAGTACATAAAGTAGAACGCATGGACTCAAGACCTCAATGTACAGTTACCAAAAGCATGGACCTTTCACCAACTGATGTAAGTTGGTGACTTTACAGAGTAGCAGCGAAAAGGTGGTCCAACTTTATGGTAAAGTACATCAGATAAAGGCATATCTCTAAAAGTCTTTGGAAGAAATCTGTCTTCACTCTTTGGCTTCGGAAGACTTTGTCTTTGAAGCTTCAGAAGACTTCACTTTTGGCTTCGGAAGATGTTGGTCTTGGCTTCGGAAGATTTTACACTTAGAATATTTCTAGTGCATGGTGTAAAACTTCCGAAGCATTTCTACTTCTGTTCTTTAGTGCATGTTTGCAGAGAGACTTTGGATGTTTTGGCTGCATCAGACTTACAGGAATCCTTACAACCATCCTTAAGGGAGGGAGTCCTTCTGTTTTTTCCTAATTTTCCATGGAAAGCACAACATCACATGAGACTTTATAGTTTTTCATAGTCTTCCCCATTTTTACCTCGTTAAGCATAAATTTTTCTCTTGCTTTTCTTACATTTACCAAATTAATTTATTTGTAAACTTGTATTTATATTTTGTATTTCATAATTGTATTAAATTAAATATATAACTAAAATAAACTTTCATAAATCTAAAAAAAATACACGATAGAAAAAGTTAATAAAAATGAAATCAAGTAAGATATTGTCATTCCCAACGTTGTGTCTTTTCTCGCTTTCATTGGAAAACAACTTCCAACATACAATACGCCGAGTGTTCTTCTAAGATAGACTGCAAGCTGGTTTGTTGTTGGTGTTCATCCGATTCCTGTTGTTGTCGCACCCATCCAACCCGAACAACTTGTTTTTGTTGCATAAATGAAACCTCTCGTCGCGAAGTCAAGGTCTATGCTTAGCTTCGGTTTGACTCAAGTGTTGAACTTCTTGATCTTGTTTAAAAGATATTCCAATGACATTCATGATGCGATCGATCTTTTGTATTTCCTATTTGGTCTATCGGGCTCCACATTCTCATCATCATTGAGATTGACGTAAGGAAATTAAGCTTATGAACATGTGGTGAAGTGATCGTGTTTATTAGTTGTCTTTTATGTTTGTCACTTGTGAATCACTATTTTTGTTGGAGGAATTTAGGCCTACCCTATGGATATAAGATGCAATCAGATCTACAGATTCTCATCGAAGTTGTATATTCCGACAACGCCTTCCTACCGGTGCTAATGTCTACTCATAGTCAAGAAATTGAAAACACAATCATGAGCTATCAATACTCGGTTAGAATCTGAAAAAGAGAAGAATCAATCTGAATATAAAGGTATCAAATCAGTTTCGGAGAAACAAACGGTGAAGATGACAAGTATGAAGAATAAGTTGACAAACACTTAGAAAGTTACAAACTCTAGACCTCAATGTACAGTTGCAAAAGCATTGACCTTTTCACCAACTTATGCAAGTTGGTGAGTCTTCAGAGTTGCAGCGGAAAGTGGTTCAGCTTTATGCAAAAGTACATCCGAGGAAAGCATATTCTCCTTTGTCTTCGGAAGAAATCAGTCTTCACTTCATTGGCTTTGGAAGACTTTCTCTTTCAAGCTTCGGAAGACTTCATCTTTGGCTTTGAAAGATTTTGTCTTTGGCTTCAGAAGATTTTACACTTAGAATATTTTCTGTGCAGAGTGTAAAACTTCCGCGGCAACTTTTACTTTGTACAAAGTGCATGCATACAGGAAGCACTTTGGTTGCTTTGGTTGCATCAGCCATTCTATTAACCTTACAAACTCCCCCTAGGCTGATGCTACCAAAACAGAGAAGCTTGTTTAGCAATTGACAGTCCTCACTAGGATCATGACCATTCTTTTTTCATCATTTGGTTAGGATTCAAACTCTCATAATACCTTCTTATGTCATGGAGATCATGCAGAGGTAGATCAGGCATGTCTTGCCAGAAATAGACATCTTGACCACCTTGATCTCTGATGACATACCATCTGTCTGGATTAGCAGCAAAGGTCCAAGACATGATAGGTCTTCCAGATGCAAGAGGATGTGCTTAAGTAGGAATTTGTTGAGAAGCCTCTTGTTGCACTTCCTTAGGATGCTAAGACTCATCCTGATGTGAGGAGGTGGATGCCTTGGTCTTATTCTTCTTATTCTTAAAGATACTTTTCTTAGCCATCATTTGCTTCCTCATTGGAGTCTTTAACTGAGAGGACTGGCATTCAGCACCAAGTTGTTATGTTTTCTCTCTCTCAGTTGGGTCCCCTTCCCTCAGAGGTTCAAAAGGAGAAGGAGCAGGACCCTGCTATGGATTAGAAGATGAAGTTAGTTGAGATGCAGCTCTAGGTTCGGGTTGTGTTGTCTCAAGGGGTTCAACCTTAACCTCAACTTCAGGAGGAGTTTGACTTGATGGAGAATGTATGTCAACAAGCTCTCGCCTTTTAATCTTCTTCTTGATCACTCTAATGTGCTTATCCATAGTGGATAGAGACATTTGATCAAGCCTCCTTCCGGATAACCCATACAGATTCAAGAAGCTCATCATCCTCTACCTATCAGCAGACTTCTTTTGACTCTTTTGGATAATGGCTCTTGACTTTGCAACCTCTTTCCTCGTCTTTCTTTTGGCAGCCTTCTTTTATTTGATGACTTGTTGCTCCAGCTGCTTAAGGTACTCAAATTCTATGTACTCATATGATAAGGGAAGAAGTGCAGATGCCTGGTAGAGGCATGTCGCACTTATGTAGTTAGTTATGTTTTGTCTATCAACTTCCTTGTCTACCTGAGGTTGTTCAGCTGCCATATCCTCTATCTCAGGACTTTCTTGAACTAGGGATAGGGTAGGAGCATGCTTCTAAAGCCTTTTCTTCCTTTTTTCTTCTTTGATCTTGAGGAGCAACTCAGCATCCTCTGCTTCTTTCCTCTCCTTAGACATTTCCATGTCTGCCATTTCATTTAGCTCTTCTAGGGGAAGAGAGATTATTTCATCTACTTCATAGTTTTTGGTCCCCAAGTAGTTTATCCTGGTTGTCCTCAACTCATCATGTTGAGTGTTTGGCCTGGGGGCAGCCTTGATAGCAGCTTCCATGAAGCCTGATGATGCAATTAAACTCTCTCCCCTTAGCTTCCTCTTCCTCTCTCTCTTTCCTCCTCCTTAATCATCTCAAGAGTCAGTTTCCTTTTCGCTTTGTCACTCAAAGGCCTTGGTGACTCAGGGTGGAGAGAGCTTTAGCCTTCATTGCCTGATGTATCAGTCAAGCTTTGGCCAGGGAGAGGTTGTGAAGCACCTTCACCAACTGAAGCCTCGCTGAGGGTAATGGGTGCTAAAGAAGTACATGTTTCAAGGTTCATATGTTCAACTACTAGGCATTCAGTCAAGGCTTCCCCTTTGAAACCAATCTTAGGGTCCACCTCAACATCCAGTTGACCAATAGCCTTACCTGCTAGCCTTTGTCTTTAAAGTCTTGATCTTAGCTTGAACTCTTCAAGCACCGTCTCTTGAATCCTATCTGCTAACATTGTAGCTTGCCTGTGTTGACTTGGGTTGGCAAGTGGAAGGTTAATCAGATATGTGCCCTCATAGAATCTCAGGTTGGAGAAGTTGAAGATTTCCTATTACCCTTGAGTTCTTGAGACTACCAGAGCTCTCCTATCAGTGTCTTACCTCCATCCCATGATTGGATTCTTAGAGTGATGAGATGAAGTAGGCAAAGCTCTAGGAATACTCTCCTCAAACAAACTCTGTATGAGTGAGTCCACATCAATATGAACTTGAAGAGGTTGCTAAGTATGAACAACTGCAAGTGAGGGTGGTGAATCCTCAAAGTCCATACTCTGTGAAGAACTCCTAGGTTCTACGATTGCTTGGACTTTCTCCCCCTTTTTGGTAGCATCACCCTATTACATAGGTGAGCTAAGAGTTAGCTGTCTATTACATTCACAGGTTCTTTTGTTCCTGGTTGAGTCCTCCTTAAAGGTCTCCTAGATAGTTTCTCCTTGAGATAAGATATCTCAAGTTACTGGTCATTGACCCTTCTTTGCAAGGTAGTCACTTGGGATCCCAAGTGACTAACCTTAAAGACTAAATAGGTGCATTTTTTGGATAGCTTTTGCACCTTTAGCCTCATGTTCCCCTTATTTTCATCAGAAGAATCATGGGGGGATGAGAGAATAGGACCAATTCCTTATTACCAGCACTATATTCTTGGCTGCTGGATTTCCCCTACACCATGACAACTTTATAGTAAAGTGTCAATGTGTTGGTTTGCCATGGTTGAGGTCTTAATGATGTAGCCACTTGCAAAAGTTAGAGCCTCTTCCATATGGACCTTCTTAATAGGTTTAAAGAGATCCACCTCAGTAGTGCGTAGATGATGTGGGCTAGACATGGGAGAAGCAGGAGTACAAATATCTCCTTGAGCAATGGAGGAGAAGAAAGACTCATTGTACTCACTAAATCCCATGTCTTCATCATCATAGAATTCCAGGTTGGGAATTGGTTAGTCTAAGTCAAGAGGCTGGGGATGGTAACTTTTACCTAAAGGTTGTTCACTAGAGTTTTAAGACTCCGAGTGAAGGCTTAAGGCTGTTGGGCTTGTGAGCTCATCAGGCTGAGCATGAAGAAGATCAACATTGATCATTTGTGTGATGGGAGTGGTTTGCTCCTCAAGGGAAGTAGGAGCTCCAGTTTCCACTTCCTCCCGTATTTATGGTAATATGGGGGCCTGCACAAGCTGAGTAGCCTGTGCAGGGGTTCGTTTGGATTTTCTCTGGTAGGTGATGGTTATTTGTGGATGTGTGGGTTGTTGTGAAATAGAAGGTGTGGGTTTAACACTAGCTGGTGCTGCTAGGTTGTCACCTTGAGCAATGAGCTCTAACATTTTTGGGCCAAATGTTGTTTCTACCCCTAAGAAGCCAACAGTTGGCTTCCTCATATTCTTGAAGATGTTGGGCTTCATCTGTCCCAATTTTAGAACCTTACATGTTCCCCTCAACCCTAAAGTCTCCTTCATAACCCATCTGTCCAAAGGACAGGTTAATAGCAGACTTGGGAGAGGAAAAATCACCTTCTACATCATCTAGCTGAAGATGAGTGTTTATAGATGTTGGAGTGATGATCATGGTGACCTCTTGATAGGTCCTCCAAAATGCCAAAAGCTGATCCTCATAGAGTGTAGGATCAATGGTGAGGGAGGTGAAGTAGTTTGAGGGGTAACAAAGCGGCAAACCTCTGAGAAACTTGGATCTTTCTCAACGTTCAACAGAGCAACTTGATTGTGTTGCCTGTGAAGTTGCATGGAAAACTCAGGCTAGTTTCTATGATCAGGGTTGGCCATTGAGAAAGCTTAGTTATGAAGGAAGATAAGAACAAAGGCGGTTTGTGGGTGAATTTAGGTTAGAGAAGATTGCAGATGAAGAAGAAAGTGAAAAAGGGGGAACCATTAGGTATATATATATATAATATGAAATGGATTTGAGACAAAGTTAATGCAAAAGGATAGACTATGAAATCCGGATGTCGGTCCCACCTCTGAAAAAGTGCCCAAAAAGGTAGTTTTCTTGGAAGTCGAAAATCTTCCCAAGATATTTTGTCTTCGGAAGTTGTGATAAAAGCTTCCGAAGCCAAAATGACTTCGGAAGATATTCCAAAGAGTTGTGAAATTTTTGCATTGGAAGGAAAATACCTAAACAATTTTCACTTCTGAGACTTGTTTGGTTTCGGAAGAGATCAAGACATGGAGTTTTTATTTTAAATAGAACAAAACTTGAGACATAATTGCTTTCGGAAGAAAATTGGTCTTCCGAGACATATTACTTAGTTTTGTGAAAAATTGCTTCGGAAGAAAATTTACATAAGCATTTTCTCTTCTAAGGCATATTTTGTTTCGGAAGATACTAAAACTTAGAAGTTTTAATCTTAAGGGAATAAATCTTCCGAGACTTAATTGCTTTCGGAAGAAAATTTGTCCTTTAAATTCATATAAGTACTTCGAAGCATATTTTAGCTTTGGAATAAATGTTAGCATTTCTTCCGAAGGTAAATTTCTTTTAAGTAGTCATATGATTTGAAGACTTAAAGTTCTTCCAAAGACAATTTTACTATCTTCCGAAAGAAAATATATATTTAAGATTTTCAAAAATCTAAGGAGTATCATTTGAAAAAGATTTTCTTCCAAAGTAAACTGGGGTTATGAAGGTGATAAAATAGACAACTTAAGACACACAAGTTTTAGAAATAGTAATGATTTAAGTTTAAGAAAAAGTCTATTCAAGGTTAATCATCCCAATAGCTGATACAAGATATTTGAATCTTTGTTTATCAAAGGCTTTGGTGAACAGATCAACATATTATTCATTTGTGTTAACTTTGACTAGTTTAATTAAACCTTTTTTCAAAATTATCTCTAATCAAATGATACCTGATTTTGATGTGCTTTGTCCTTGAGTGCTGCACATAATTCTCTGTAATAGATATAGCATTATCGTTGTCTATGTGGATGGGAGTCTCTTTGAAGTTGAATCTATAGTCCAGAAACTGCTCTGAATCCAAAGCACTTGAGCATAGCAGCTAGCAGCAGCAATGTATTCAGCTTCAGCAGTTATACAGACACACAGGATTGTTTCTTGCATTGCCATGAGACTATCCTTACACCAAGGAAGTGACATCCCCGTGATGTAGACTTTGCAGTCATATTGCATCCACCATAGTCACTATCTGTATAGGTATACAAATTAATGTCAGAATTCTTTGGATACCAAAGGCCTAGTTTTGGAACACCTTTGAGATATCTTAGAATTCTCTTGACAGCAACCAGGTGTGACATTTTGGGGTTGGCTTGATATCCTGCACAAATGTATGTGGCAAACATGATATCAGGTCTGTTGGCTGTGAGATACATAAGAGACCCAATCATAGCCTTGTAAAGATGTTCATCCACACACTCCCCCTCAAGTTTAGGTCCAAGGGAGTGGTTTCTAGCTATGGATGTCTTTACAACCTTGCACTCAGTCATGTTGAATCTTGTAAGTATGTCTTATACATATTTTGACTGACTTATGAACATGCCACTGTTAACTTGCTTCACTTGAATGCCTAGAAAGAAATTGAGTTCACCCATGGCACTCATTTTAAATCTATTCTTTAGTAGCCTCTTAAAGTCTTTGTAGAGCTTTGGATTAGTTAACAGGAAGATAATGTCATCTACATATACTTGAACCAGCATTAAGTCATTCCATGTCCCTTTGATGAAGAGAGTTCCATCTATAGTACCCCTCTTGTAGCCATGCTAATAGTGATACTGAGATAGTGTCTCATACCACTTCCTTGGAGCATGGTACAACCTATAAAGAGCTTTATCAAGCCTTCAGACATAATCAAGATGATCTGGGTCTGCAAAACCAGGTGGTTGTTTTACTTACAACTCTTCATCAATCACCCCATATAGAAAAGCACACTTGACATCAAGTTGGTAGACCTTGAAATCCTTGGATGCAGCAAAAGCCAAGAATATCCTAACAGCTTCAAGTCTTGCCACAGGAGCAAAGACATCTATGTAGTTAATTCACTCTTCTTGTGTGTATCCTTGAACAACTAGTCTGGCCTTGTTCTTAATGATAAGTCCTCTATCATCCTTCTTGTTTCTAAAAACTCACTAGGTTGCTATGGTAGTCTTCCCTTAAGGAAGAGGACATAAGTTCCAAAACTTTTGTCGTTTAAATTGAAGCAGCTCCTCTTGCATTGCTTCAACCCGACTTCCATCCTTCAAAGTCTTATCAACTTTCTTTAGTTCTATCTGGGATAAGAAACAAGAGTAGAGACAAACATTTTTGTCATGGGTTTGTCCTTTTGTTCTTACCCCCTTGTCAACATCTCCAATGATGTTTGTGGTAGGATGTGACTTGTGGATCCTGAGTTGAGGGATCACATCAAGTTGATTGGAGAAATCTAAATTTGAGAAATTTAGATCAGGTAATGGAGTATCACCCACCACATCACCACACTTATCAAAAGCTTGATCCAATGACTGTGTGACATCATTGATGTTATCTTCCATAAAGTGGTTGTCATCATCAAGAAACTCTTGATCACTTTCACCACTTCCACTTTCTCCTACATTTGAAGCTCCTCTATTTGAGTTTTATACCTCTAAGATGGATTTTGTAGGCACCTCAGATGTATCAACTGGATTTGTCATGGTTGTGCTGATAAGAACTTCATTTGCAGGGTTAGGTCCCATTGGAGCTGAAGTAGTGTGATAGTTGGGTCTTCTCAGCTCAATCTTGGGTCAGGATCTCTTGTTAATAAGATATACGTGGATCCCGAAACATTCTCACAATACTTGTTAAAACAGTTGGTGACTAAATCAAGATCGAATAGCCAATCAAGACTAGAACCTTTCACACTAGGAGTGTGCTCATTGAAGGTCCCATTGGTCGACTCCTCAATTACTCTAGTTCTGAGATTGTATACTTTATAAACCTTAGCTTGGGAAGAGTATCCAATAAAGTGTCCATCATCTTATTTCTGAGCAAATTTGGCTACTTGATCTTTGATATTCAAGATGATGCAAGGACATCCAAATGACCTGAGGAAACCAATGAAAAGTCTCATTTTGTGCCAAAGTTCATAAGAAGTCTTACCATGAGTCTTAGCTACTTAAACTTTGTTTTGTACATAGCAAGCAGTGTCCACTGCCTCTGCCCAGAAGGTGATGGACAGTTTAGAGTCAAACAACATAGTTCTTGCAGCCTCAGTTAGTGTCATGTTTCTCCTCTCAGCAACACCATATTTGCTAAGGAGTCCTGGGAGCACTGTATTGTCTTGTAATACCCTTTTCATCACAAAATGTATCAATAATTTGGTTCTTAAATTCAGTTCCTTGATCACATCTTATGGTCTTGACCTTATGATCACATTGATTCTTAATTTTCATAATGAAGTTCTTCAAGATCTCAAGAGTCTCATCCTTAGTTCTAAGGAAAAAGACCCAAGTGAATCTTGTAAAGTCATCTGCGATCACCAAACAATATGAGGTCCTTCTAGACTCATTACACTGGTGGGGCCAAAGAGATCCATATGTAACAAGTGTAAGGGAGTAGTTATAGAGGTTCTTTCCTTTGGCTTGTGAGATACCTTGTGCTGCTTCCCTTTCAGGCATGCAACACAATGATCATCACTTGTAAACTCTTTCTTTGGCATTCCAATTACCAAATCATTCTTAAATTAATATATTCATGTTTTTAAAGTTTACATGGCATAGTCTTTTATACCAGAGAAAAGACTCATCACTATTTGCTTTAGATAAAACGCAAGAAACTTCTCCTGAGGGGGTTGTTTCTTGCAAGTCCATCTTGTACATGTTCCCTTTGCTAGGGGGCTCAAAGCAAGATATGCCCCAGAGGAATGACCACCCCGGGTTTGAGAACAATGCACTCATGCTCAGTGAAGAGCATGTTGTGTCTCTGATCACAAAATTAGGATACACTCAGTAGATTGTACCCAAGCTCTTTGACAAAGTTTACATTTTCAATGTTGAGCTTACCATTTGTGACCCTACCTTCCAGTGATGTAACCTCCAGCATCTCCTCCAAAAGCAACTGGCCCCCCATCAATTTTTTCAAAATTTTAAAGCAAGGAGCCATTGAATTTTATGTGCTTGGAACAACCACTATCAATAATCCATACATTACTCTTGGTCTTTAGCTGTTCCTGCATAAAAAGAGATAGTTACATCTAGAAACCCAAGCCTTTTTGGTCTTGGGCTTGTCAAAATGAGTTGAAGACAATGCAACAGTAACTGATCCTATGTTGAAGTTTTGAGGATCATCAGCTCTTGTTAATGAAAAACTTTCAGTCACATGGTCTTCCTTCATCTTACACACCATCTTTGGAAGATTAGACTTGACCTTCAACACTTCGGAAATTTTGACAACTTTGAAAGTTTTGGAGACTGGACGTTTGAAAGTTTTGGAGACTAGAGTTCATAGTTGGGTCTTCAGCCATTACCACTTCAAACCTTGCAGAGATAAACACTTGTTTCTGCTTAGAGTTAAAAATGGCCTTAATCTCTTAAGCCTTCTTTGACTTACTATTGGCTTTTCTAATCAAGTTCTTTCTATTGGACTTGGTCATCTCAACATCCTTTCTCTTCTCAAGAGAATAGTGACCCTTCTTAGGATGATTTTCCTCACTCTTCTCAGAATCATCCTTCACTATCTCCTCTTCATCCTCTTCATTTGTGGGGTCTATGAGGGGAAGCTTATCTTCACAAGTTCCATACCTTGGAGGTCTTACAGACAATAGAGAGTGTGGAGGAGCTATCTCAGTATATCCTAGTCCCTGCTTATTTTCATAACAAAATTTTACATGCAAGGATGAGGATATCATGTTCTTGAAGGTCTTTTCTTCAAGTCTTTTCTTCAAGAACACATTTCTCTGCCCTAGCTTTGCCGATCAGAAGTTCAACCTAGCATTCATTAACTTAATGATGAGATCTTTGATCTGAGTCCTATAGTTGGTATGTTCATGTTTAAGAGTTGAAATGGTTTTCTTTAAATCTTCTACTCTAAGTTTATAATTGTTTTAGCTCTTTCAAAATCATATTTTAAGATGTTTAAGAACTTAATATCAGATCTCGTCTTTAAGTTATAAGACCTATATTTGTTTACTTTAGCAATGCATTCAGATGTACAGAGATGTTCCAATACCTTGACTTCCTCATGGTCTACCATCAGTACTTGGTTTAGATATGCATCCTCAGCCTGAAAGCTCCAATCAAAACCTTATTCTTCAACAGCAATTGCAGCTTGCTGCTTTGGCTTCTCAATCTGGGTAGCTTTATTAGTGAGAAGAGCCATCTGCTGGACTATTTTCATGTACTCTAGATCATTTGGATGGATACAGTCCAGGTCTTCAGGGTGAAGAGAAAGTTGTCTGTGCTTTCATCAGCGGACACAAAGGCTTGTGAAGATCTTGTCTCTTGGAATGGGCTTCCTTGGGTGTAGCTCTCTCTTGGTGTCAACGGGAAGTTGATGAAAGGACCATTTTATGAGTTGTCAGGGTAGCAGATGAGATGATGTTGTGGTTCTGTAAAATCCCTTTCAACCACATGAAGGGCTGAACTCTGCTAATTACTGGAGTTACCAGATGGATTTTGCATGTTCATTTCCATTTGGTAGCCACTAAGGATACCATAGAAATCAGTAAGAGTAAGAGTTATAATAACACAATAATGTGTCCATTGTCTAGGAAGAGAGGACATGAACTTCCTCACAATGTCTCTGTTCTCAAGAGTTACTCCAACATCCATTAGAGATTCATAATCTCAACATACTTGAAGTATTGTTAAGTCATGGTTCATCGGTCTTGTAGGTGAAGTTCTCTAACTGCTGCTTCAAGAGGTCCTTCTTGTTCTCTTTTGCTTCAGTGGACCCCCTCATACATGAGCTTCAGTGCATCCCATAGTTGCTTAGCAGTTTTGCACTTCTTGAAGCCTCTGTATATGGAGTTTCGAAGAGTAGTTTGGAGGGCATTTATGGCTTTCTGATCTGTATCTACCTTCTTCCTGTCTTCTTCAGAATAGTCAGCTGCCTCCTTTGGTATCATACCACCTCTAGCCGCAGCTGAAGAGGTGCTTGGTATGTGAGGTCTAAAGACAACAGACTCCCACATTCTAGAGTCTTGAAACTTGATGAAGCCTTCCATTCTTTAGCACCAAGTATCAAAATCTTCAGGAGTGACTAGTGGGGACTTTGTCATGGTACTGGTTTCCATATCAGCCTTTGTGAGAGCTGTCACTTGAGATGTTAAGTGTTTTGTGAAACTGAGGGATTTAAGATGGTGAGATCTTACAACCAAGAGCCTAAAATGCTTTGATACCTATTGTAGGACCCGTTAAGGGAGGTCAATACAATCAGTCTCACAATGAGAAGAGAGTTAGAACACTTAACAAATCAAATAGGGAACCAAGACACTATTTATGATACTAAGAACACCAGCAAACAAGGAGACAAAACTAAGAACAAGAACTAATAAGTATGGTTTTGAAAAATGTTGTATATTGCTGTAAAGTTCTTTTACAAGTGTTACAAAGCATTAGAAAGAAATACAAGGATTAGGGATACTTTATACTATATCCTACAATTGGCCATACTTTGATGGCAAGCTAGAAACACTAATCTAGACAACAAGATCAATGTAAAGTCAAAAGGAAAATTGCCTTTTGACTAGTAACTATGACATGCCATAGCTTACCTTCTAATATATTACAAAAAGGATAAAGGTACATAAAGTAGAAAGTTACAGACTCTATACCTCAATGTACAGTTGAAAAAAGCATGGACCTTTTCACCAACTTATGCAAGTTGGTGAGTCTTCAGAGTTGCGGAAAGTGGTTCAGATTTATGCAAAAGTACATCCGAGGAAAGCATATTATCCTTTGTCTTTGGAAGAAATCAGTCTTCTTTTTATTAGCTTCGGAAGACTTTGTCTTTGAAGCTTCAAAAAATTTCATCTTTGGCTTCGGAAGATTTGGTCTTTGGCTTCGGAAGATTTTACACTTAAAATATTTTCTGTGCAAAATGTAAAACTTTCGAAGTAAATTCTACTTTGTACAAAATGCATGCATGCAGGAAGCACTTTGGTTGCTTTGGTTGCATCATCCTTTCTGTTAACCTTATATTTGGGTACTAAGCATATGCAGATATTGATTGATAGTGGTTCCACTCACAACTTTATGAATCAACAACTAGATATGAAATTAATTTGCCATGCCCAGGCCATAGCTAACATGCACGTCACTATTATTGATGGCAACAAGTTTTCTTGTAGTTATCCAAGGGTTTACAATAGACTATGCAGGGTAGATGCTTCAAAGCATAATGTTGATTATTCCTTTGAGTAACTATGATATTGTTATGGGCATTCAGTGGTTACAAACTTTAAATGACATGATTTGAAATTTCAAATCCTTAACTATGCAATTTATAGTCAGTGACAACCCTTCTTGCTTAAGGGTACTACTACTCACACGGTCAATATGTGCACAATAAAGAAGATGACCAACCTACTGCATTCTAAGTCCTAGTTGATTCATACCCACTTATTCAGTTTGCATACTGATCATGATGTGTAGCACAAACCAGAGGTGGATTCTCACTCTACCAATACTCAAATGTCTCACTTATTGGTTGATTTTAAGACATCTTTGAGTTACCAACAAGGTTACCTCCTAAAACAGACTGTAATCATAGTATTCGCCTAAAAGATGAGTCTATCAGTTTAAATCTCAAACCATATTGCTACCCTTGTTCTTAGAAGGATGTGATTGAAAAATTGACACAAGCATTGTTGGACTCAGGGATCATCACGAATAGCACTAGTTTTTTTGTTGCTCCTTTTATGGCAGTCAAGAAAAAAGATGTTTCATACAGGATGTGTGTGGATTACAGACAACTTAATGAGACCACCATAAAATATGGGTTTCATGTTCCTTTGATAGAAGAGTTGCTAGATGAATTATGAAGAGCCACTATGTTTTCATAACTGGACTTGAGGTCTAGTTACCATCAAATCCGGATTTTTGAGGGGGATATTCACAAAACAGCTTTCAAGACACATCAAGGCCATTGTGAGTTATTAGTTCTTCCATTTGGCTTAAGTAATACCCTAGCTACCTTTCAAACTTTGATAAATTCTATATTTAAACCTGTATTAAGAAGATCAACTCTGGTATTCTTTGATGAGATTCTCGTTTATAGTTCCTCATGGGAACATCTTTTGGATGTTCATGATGTATTATCCCATATGTAACTGCATCAGTTGAAGGCTAAGCAATCTAAATGCTCATTTGGTGGCACTATAGTGGACTATCTTGGTTATATAATTACAAGACAAGGAGTATCTACTGATCCGTATAGGATTCAAGCAATTAAAGATTAGCCTTCTCTTTGTATGATTAAACAATTACGGGGATTTCACGGCCTTGCAGGCTATTATAAATGTTTTATTAAAGGCTTTGGGTCAATAGCTAAACCCCTTACTGGATTACTCAAGAAGGATGCTTTCACATGGTATGCAGAAGCTCAAGCTGCTTTTGACTCTTCAAAAGTTGCTTTATCAACTTCTCCTGTTCTAGCTCTACCCTACTTCAATAAAATATTTATTTTTGAAGTTGATGCTTCGGCTAAAGGGTTAGGAGCGGTACTTATGCATGAGGGGCACCTTATTGCTTTTATAAGCAAGGCTTTATCAATCAGACAACAAGCATTGTTTATTTATGAGAAGTTACTAGCAACTCTCTTGGCTATAAAAACTTGGCCACTTTATAATTAAACCCAATCAGCAAAGTCTTAAGCATCTTTTAGAATAGAAAATCATTACACCATTGCACCAAATATGGTTATCTAAGCTAATAGGCTATGACTATGAGATCTTTTACAAGATAAGGGCTGGAAATAAGGTAGCTTATGCATTATCCAAGGTCTTAGGATTAGCATTGCTATCTATTATCTTGAGCTCGATTAAATCACTGCTGTGGGAAAGAATCCAACAGTCTTGGTCAACTGACACTCAATTATGTTAGTTGATATAACAATTAAGTGATGATCAGGTGATCAAAAATAGGCAATGAGATGGTAAGATTTTAACTAGAAATGGCAAAATTTTGGTGGGAAAAGACTCGACTTATGGAGATAATATTTTCACCTTCATGTCAATCATCGCGGGTGGTCATTCTGGGTTTTGGGCCACATAGTATCGGCTACGAGTGATGTTTTATTAAAAGCGGTGCTTTAAGGTTGTCCACCAGGTTGTTGAATTGTGCTCTACGTGTCAACGGGCTGATTATGAGACAGTGGCATCTCTCGGCTTACTATCCTCTTTATCCTTATCCACGGTTGTATTCTTTAACATTATCATAGATTTTATATATGGGCCACATAAGGTTCAAGGCAAAAGCAATTTAGTTGGTGGCCGATCGACTCACCAAATATGGTCATTCTATTCATATTGGTCATCATTATACTGTTGCTTCTTTAACTCAATTATAATTGTATAACATCTTCAAAATCCACAGCAACCCTACTACTATTGTCTCTAACCGAGACCTAAATGATTTAAGCAAGTTCTGGCAGGAGTTTATGCGCTTATAGGGGTGACTGTCGTTACTTCAAGTGCTTATCATCCGTAGTCGGGTGGGCAAACTAAAATAATTAATAGAAGCTTGGAATCTTATCTTTGATGTATGACCATGGATGCTCCTTTGCAATGGATCAAACGGGTTCCATTGGAGGTAAAATACTTCTTTTCATTTAGCGTTGAAATGCCTCCTTTGTTAGGCTTATAACGATAAGTTAGGTAGAGGGGTCATAATGTAATAAGTGATTGTTCAAGGGGTTATGTGGTTATGTTGTAATAGTTGTCTTGGTTGTAACCGAATCAATGATATATGGATTTAAGAGGTAACTAGTTTTTTTAACCCACCCCATGTTGCAGCTTCATCATACACAATGTAATAAAATATCGACCACAATCGACCAGCCTTATTTTTTAACTAAGTTTAAGTAGAACATAGAGTAACTCGATTTTATATTGTTTAATGAACACATAATATATTTTACTCATCTCTTTTAACTAAAAACGTACAAAAAAACCTTTAGTGGGCTCTTATGCAACGTGATAAAATATTTGTTACAATCACACTGACTCGTTTTTTAACTAATTTACGTCGAAACATAAAGTAACTTATAATTTTTACAGTTGAATTAAAATGTATTATATTTGACCCGACATTTTTCAAAACAAAACATACGTCGAAATGTAGGACGACTCAAAGCGTACATAAAAATAAGTATGGAAACGTTTTATATTTGCTCCGACTCATTTCTGAATAAAATTTACGTTTGTAGACGAACGTTGAGACATCGACCATCTTAATGCTTACATAAAAATAGCATGGAAATGTTTTATTTTTGACCAGAGTCCCAACTTGTTTGAAAACAAAATTTACGTCAAAGCTAGGGGTGCAAATGAGCAGAGCCGCTCGCGAGCTACTCGAGATCGGATCGATAAAAAGCTTGAAACGAGCCGAGCTTTATCAAGCCCGAGCCGAGCTCGAGCTTCACGTATCAAGCTCGAGCCGGCTCACGAGCCTAAACGAGCTTTTTAGTTATATATTTTTATTTAATTTATTAAATATATTATATTACTAATATTTATTACATATAAAGTTATGATAAAACACAATTAAATAACATGTATAATGTTATATATAAAATATATATAATTATAAATATATATATCAAAATTAAATAAAAAATATTAAAATAATATATAAAAAATAAACAAGTCGAGCCCGAGTCGAGCTCGAGCTTGAAAAAGTATTTGTCAAGCCGAGCTCAAGCTTTAAAAATAAAGCTCAAAACGAGCCGAGCTCAAGCCTATACGAGCTCGGGCTCGGCTCGGCTCATTTGCACCCCTAATCAAAGCGTAGATGAGGTTGAATTTATATCGGCACGTGATACAAATACAAACGTAAAAAATTAGTTTTCTTAAGTAAAATTATACATGTGTAAACGCGAAACTTCAAAACTCTTCATGCTCTTATCATCAATTGTGTTCGTAACAATGGTATCATAGCATTCTTTCCTCTAACTATGGGTGAGGAAAACAACAGTAACATCGATTAACCCCATCGATTCAAGAACTAGAACAACCAAAGATCTTTACAAACACCTTAGTTATTTGTTACACAATAGCCCTTTGACAATACAATAAATACAAAAGAAACCCTACACTATTTGTCACATAACACAATTCGAGCCTAACAATATGGGTAACCGAGGCAACAAGATTCCAGTTATGCTAGGCTAAAGACCGAACGAACAACCTCATACCAACAGAGCAATGTGAGCATATAAGGCTTTATAATCATAAAAAATAGCCTAAAAAGGTGGAGTCTAGAGATACGAGCACATTTTGGTTACAAATGTAATAAAAAACAGCCACGAGCAATTTGAAAAACATCCTAAGGTTTGAACACGTTTTGGGTCAAAAAGAAGTGATCGAAACTAGACTCTAGAGAAAGCTGATATAAAAAAAGCTGAAGAACAAAAAAAGAGAATGAAAAGCTCATATACAGAATATGAATGATTGTTGTAGAGGCCAATATATACAAGACGGCTTTTGCGTTTAGATGATTTAAACTCGCACCACTACTATTAACAAACACCATATACTTAGATCACTATATCGTAAGTGCTTACTGTTTAGTTGTACATTCAGAAACACCCAAGTATATGAAACTCTCGTCACACCTTACAATATCTCACGCTTTTAGACAAATGGCACATAATGAACAAAGGATTAAAAAGTGACAACTAACCAAATTAACTAACACCGAACTGTGAGCCAAAACCAACTTAACTGGAACCATAAAAGCAACTCTACTAGCATAAGTTTTAGTACAGCAAAAACATTGACATTAATTATTGCCAACAAACAGATTAAATAGAAAACAGTTTAAATTCATAATGAAAAGATATCACAACCACTCTCCAACTACAAACATATCTAGCAGCATTTCACAAACGGACCGATGGATTACAGATGAACATGGTGTTTGTCCCCTTGGCTTTCATAATCATTTCCCAACCCCTGCCAGTCTTACTTAATATAGTTCACATGAAACAAAACGAAAAAAAGGGCAATAGAAAAACCGAAAAACTCAACCTTCAAAACCAACAAAATCCATACTTAAAAGCACTTTCTGTGGACGATGGACGGGCCTGACTCGTCATATTCACCCTTCGAAATCCACATCTGATAATTAACAAATACTGAGTTAGTTTCAAGTGATTAATATTTACCAAAAAATCACAAAAGAGTGACCAATTACCTGTTGGAAGGTGCTGAGTGATGCAAGGATTGATCCTCCGATCCAGACACTGTACTTCCTCTCTGGCGGTGCAACCACCTTGATCTTCATGCTGCTAGGAGCAAGAGCGGTGATTTCCTTGCTCATCCTGTCAGCAATACCAGGGAACATGGTTGAACCACCACTGAGGACAATGTTACCATATAGGTCCTTCCTGATATCAACATCACACTTCATAATCGAGTTGTAGGTGGTCTCATGAATACCAGCAGCTTCCATTCCAATCAGGGATGGCTGGAAAAGAACCTCAGGGCAACGGAACCTCTCTGCTCCAATTGTGATAACTTGTCCATCAGGCAATTCATAGTTCTTTTCAACAGAAGAGCTGCTTTTTGCAGTTTCTAGCTCTTGCTCATAGTCCAAAGCAACATATGCAAGCTTTTCTTTCATGTCACGAACAATTTCCCGTTCGGCAGTGGTAGTAAACATGTAACCTCTTTCAGTCAAGATTTTCATCAGAGAGTCGGTAAGGTCACGACCAGCAAGATCAAGACGAAGGATGGCATGAGGAAGTGCATAACCTTCATAAATTGGAACTGTATGTGACACACCATCTCCCGAATCCAGCACAATACCTATGTCACAAAAGACATGATCAAGTGTCAAATGTTGGCAATGGTGACAAAGCAACGTATAATAAAACACAAATGTGAAAAAGAAACTTACCTGTTGTACGACCACTAGCATAAAGAGAAAGCACGGCCTGGATGGCAACATACATGGCAGGAACATTAAAGGTTTCAAACATAATCTGGGTCATCTTCTCCCTATTGGCCTTGGGATTCAAAGGGGCCTCAGTGAGAAGAACAGGATGCTCTTCAGGTGCAACACGAAGCTCATTGTAGAAAGTGTGATGCCAGATCTTTTCCATATCATCCCAGTTGCTAACAATACCATGCTCAATAGGATACTTCAAAGTAAGGATACCTCTTTTTGATTGTGCTTCGTCTCCTACGTAAGCATCTTTTTGGCCCATACCCACCATAACACCAGTGTGTCGTGGTCTACCAACAATACTTGGAAAAACTGCCCTTGGCGCATCATCACCAGCAAACCCAGCCTGTAGATTTAAGTAACAAATTAAATGGCTTCAAATTAAATATTGCAAAAGCAAAAAAAAAAAAAAAAAAAAAAAAACAAAAAATAATACCAACCTTCACCATCCCAGTTCCATTGTCGCAAACAAGGGGCTGGATATCCTCAGCATCAGCCATTTTATAGACTATAACACAAGAAAAATACAAAAATTCAGTGCATCATATTTATCAAGCACGATTCATATGAATACTAAACTAAACAGATAATTACAGACCAAAAAAAAAAGAATTTATCCTCAAATTCAAAAAGAAATGATATTTTTCAAATGACTTTGGAATAATTTCACAAAACAATGTTCTGCAACAGTTAAAGTTATATGCCAGAGTTTCCTTGCTGTTTCAAAAGGAAGAGTAACCGATAACGTAAAAGCCTACACGCTTAACAGCATCGCACCCATTACCTCACTGTAAACAAAACCTCACATCAGTTACAGATTTCACGTCAACCACTATCGGATCATCACAAAACTGTGTGCATGATTCAAGCAGATCGCACACCATCCAATACCACAGATCGAAGTAATCAGAAAAGTAAATCAACAGATCTAGTTACATCATAATTTAAATTTTCCAAAAAACAAGTAAAATATAAACCACAAAAAACAGATCTATAAAAATCTGAATCAGATCAACCAATACTAACATCTATCGGGATGAAGATACCAGTAGAAAGCAAAAAAGAAAAAAAATTGTCTAGGACCAACGAATTTAACGACAACCGAGAAACAACAGCTTCTAGAAATCAAAAATCAAAGAAAATTGCATAGATTCAGATCTTAAACAGCTAAAACCTACCAAGAACAAGAGCATGAAAGTAAAGTAAAGTAAACAGAGCTTAAGGGATTACCGGTATTAGAAGTAGATCTGAGAAGAAGAAGAAGAAGATGAAGATGGCGAGTTGAACCCTAAGCGTGAGTTGTGTGTTGTGTGCCTCTTTGAAGTTTAGGAGAAAGTGAGGGTATATGGAGAGGAGAAATCATTCGGACCACGAGAAAAGATAGAGTGACCTGTCGTTGACAGCCTTTCATCATGCCAGCCTTACGATCTCTACCTTGCTTCCTTCCTGTCCGTCCGATATCTCTACTTTTATCTTCAGGTTTAAAGTAACAATGAATTTCTCGCTAAAACATTTTTAGATTCTTGCAAAACCTCTAGTTACTTCTTTAGGACTTTAAACATTTAACTTAAAACTCTTTTTTTAACATATGCAGTTAAACCATCTAAAGGACATTTAAGTTTGAGGTAGTCTTTTAATTCTTTCAAAGTAAAATTCATTTTTGTTCCCTTTTATTTGATGTGAATAACAGTTTGACTTTAAGGTTTTAAAATTATGATTTTACTTCCTGTGATTTTCATTTTGTCTCAGTTAACGTCAACCCACTAACTCTGTTAAATATTTCCGTTAAACGTAAGGGCATTTTGGTCTTTTTACAAACAATGGTTAATTATGTCATTACTCAAGTTAATAAAGGACTACTTGTGTAATTTATTTAAATTAATAAAACAAGAATTTAACAATTAATAAAGGGCTTGTGAACTACACAAATTCACCGAACCACCACCACCTCTTCCGGCGATCCCCACCACCGCCGCCTCTTCCGGAGACCCCCACACCATCGCCGCCTCTTCCGGTGATCCCCACACCATCGGCACCTCTTCCGACCACCCCAACACCACTTCCACCTCTTCCAACTCATTTGCAACTTCTACCAGTCAGTCAGTCACCACCAAAGGCTACCATCATCATCATCATTTACCATTTTTCATATTTTGTCCCCACCGCATGGCCGAACCTATCTCCATCGCACCACCACCACACCCATCAGAGCGATCGATGGTGGTGAAGTAGCGGGGGTCTTCGATTTGGGACAGATCTGTCCTATGTCGTCTTCGATTGTGGTTAGACGATCTTTGATTTAGGATGCTTTGTTCATCGATGGTGAAGTAGAGGGTGCAATGGTGGTGGTGTGGTGAACGATGGTGGTGAGGGATGGTAGTGGTACTGCCGTGGTGGTACGCTTATGATTTTGCAGGTGGTTGTGGTGGGTGGTGGTTATGGTGGGTGGTGGTGGTAGATTCTTTGAAAAAGATGGGTTGAGGTGGGTGATGGTAAGATGATGATGAGGATGATGTTGTTACACCCCGGGTATTATTGATAAGGAATGACGCTTGGTATAAAGCATTAATTATAAAGACTGTCAGAGAAATATCATTGACTACTAAATTAGACAAAATTCCCTCTTTGGGGTATATCATATATTTATATGTTTGTCTTTTTACATCACATATCCGAGTACATAATTGGGTCAGCTAAACTAGCCCATACCATACTAATTTTATTCTAATAAATATATATATTGGTGGTGACTTCGGCACTGCCTTGTCCTAAATGCAGAGTAATCCAGACTTCATAAGTGCCAAAGGCGTCTCCCTACATAATTACATAAGTAATACACATGTTAGTTGCCTGAAAAGCATACTAAAATATCATTTATAAGCTGGTGAGTTGCAGGTTTAAAACAAAGCACAATTTCAATAAACATGATGTCAATTAAATAAGTCCACAACCAACACTATATCCAGTTATCCAATCCCAATCTAATATGAATTGAACATCCGAATAGCAACACCCAAACTATCAAATAATATGTACAGATTATATGCTGCAGTGACACTACAGGCTCTGTGGCTCTGCAGGTCTCGGTGTTTGTTTGTTTGTCAAAGGACACATTATGCGTGGGGATTCACCAAGTAGTACTACCCATACGATCTATCCAGAATTAATGATTGTGTAAAATGATAGTTGGTGCATGTGTATAATAGCAAAATAAAGTTTCAAATAATTGCACATCATAAGTAAGTTCAGTAAATAGATACAAGTATATTTTTCACCCCAAAAGTAATTTAGGATAAAAAAAGGACTACGAGAACTCACCTTGGTGGTTTTTGTTTTGGGTTGTAATTCCTATAATTAACATTTCTGTATAAGTACATGAATAATTAAATAAATAAGAATTAAAGCTATTATTTACTATCATCATTATCAGTATTATTATTATTATTATTATTATTATTATTATTATTATTATTATTATTATTATTATTATTATTATTATTATTATTATTATTATTATTATTATTATTAAATCAAATAATCAAAATAACCAATTTTAAAATTTATTAAAATTATTCTAGTAAATGTATAAAGATAGTTTAATCATGTATATTATTTTCAGATTATTTTTATATTTTTATAAATATTGTCAAATACCTTTATAAAATGTAATATTTGAATCAACTAAAATTTATACGTAAAAATACGGGTTAAAACTGACGAGTCGTAATTATTTAGTATAAAATTATCTAATGTTCGTTCGGGTTTTCACGTGTCACGTTTTAGAGAGAGAAACCTAGAGTTTTCCAGTGAGAAAAAAGGTGGTGGGGTTTTGTTTATCGAAAACGGTGGTTCGGGGGCGGGTTACGGTGGCTCGGCGGTGGTTCACAGTGATGTTTAAGGTGGTATATGGGTTGGAGGGTGGTGGCTTTGTTGGATTCTAGAGAGAGTGTATGTGTAGAGTGAGAAAAGAGAGGGCCGAGACTTGCTGATGGTGCTTTGGTGGTGATGTTGCGGGGGTGAATGATGACCGGTAGGGGTGAGGGTGGTGCTTGGTTGTCGTGGCTGAGTGGTGGCAGTGATTAAGATTGGAAGGTCACGGTGGTAGTGGGTTGGTGCTTGGTTGTTTACTGTGGGTGTTTGAAGGGGTCGAGAAGTGGTGGGGTGATGGTGGTTTTAAAATGGAGAGGTGGAGATGATTAAGCTTGGGTGGTAATGAATTTATAATCATAGTCAGTTAATAATTCTACCCACCTTCGCTGGCATATATTTAACATTTTCAGATCTAATATATGTTGCAAGCTCTTATGATCAGTGTAAATGATACACTTAGTATCATAGAGATAGTGTCTCCAAATTTTAAGTGCAAATATTACGGCTCCTAATTCCAAGTCATGAATTGTGTAATTTTTCTCATGCACCTTTAGTTGTCTAGATGCATATGCTATCACTTTATTCCACTACATTAGCACACATCCTAGCCCCTGTTGTGAAGCATCGCTATATACTACAAAGTCGTTTGTTCATTCAGGTAAGGTCAAGATTGGTGTCGTGCATAATTTTTGTTTTAGTAATTCAAATGCGGCCTTCTGTTTTTCACCCCATTCTAACTTCATGTCTTTCTGAGTTAGAATTGTTAAGGGTTTAGCGATACTTGAGAAATTTTCTATAAAGCGTTTATAGTATCCCGCTAATCCCAAAGCTGGCAATTCTCAGTTCGGGTTTTAGGGTTTTCTTATTTCTTGATTACTTCAATTTTGGCAGGCTCTACTTGATGTAAGGCCTCGTTCCCGGAACGCTTACAGTTGGACATTTCTCGCGCATAATACTTAAAAACACATTAGCATTTACCAAAAACATTGTAACGGAATAATTTAACAAAAACCGTTTTATGCATTAATAATTACTTTTGCCAAATAATACATCATTGTTAAAGTTACAAAACATTGTTAGTTGCATTACAACACAAAAATATCATTTCTGCATAAAATGGATGCCTGTCTTTATTCGCCAAGTAGCTTCACCCACGTGTCATCTCTAGCAACAAATTACCTGTCAACTGAAAATGCATAAAAGTCAGCGTTGAGTGAGTTCTAGTTTTATAAATACAATAATACATTTCATTCGTTTAAAACATTTTTTTTACTTTTGTATTTGATCACACATCATACGTACACATAGATAATATTTATTATTTTTCATCATCATTCACATCGTACGCTTCGTTCATTCATCATTATCTTTCACTTTCATCTGGACCAATGCCATGTGCTATACCCCGAACATTATGCACAAATCTGGTACTAGGTCGAAGTCTATAAATAGACCCCTAACATTGTGCACGAAGCTGACTCCCGTACCTAGGGCAAGCGACAAGGGTCCCATACGTTTGGTCAATCACAAGGATTAGACCCCTGTGTGCATCCTCATGGGTTAGCTAAACCGCATACAATTGAGCTAACAACCACTCAATGAGTTATGAACCTCCTTTCATTTGCTTGCAAGACTTTCATTCATTCTTTACGTGTCACTTTTCATTATCATTAAATCTTTTGCTTTCATTACATAATAGTTTATGTACCATAGTATAAACACACCATGTAAAGCCATGGAATAATACGTAATAAGGAACATTAAGAAACAGGCCATAAACATACATAACATCCACAAACATCATCACCAAAAATTCCAAGTCTTAGCCTAAAATCCCTTTTTCCCAAAATTTTAGAATATTTTCTAAGGCATTTAGGCGAATGGACACTATTTGGACGCATGGGCACTATGCAGGCGCATGATAACTATTCGGGCGTATGAACACTTAGGTGCATGGGCATCTTAGGCGCATGGGCACTATTGGGGCGCATGAGCCCTACTTAGGCGCATGGGCACTTGGGCGCATGGGGTAAAACTTAGTCGTCTAGGGAAATTAGGCGCATGGGCAGTGGGCGCATGGGCACTTAGGCGCATGGGCACACACTTAGGCGCATGGGTAGGTTTCTAGGCGCATGAACACTATGTGGGCGCATGGGCATGATTATTTTCTACTTGCACTATACTCAGTCCCCAATTCACATCCTAACATGATCTAAACCTTTTTCCAACATTTTATGTACCTAAATCAGGCACCTAAACATGAAAACATAACTAGAACATAACCAAACATACGTACACCCGCATAAACATAAGAATAAACTTTCGGTTCATAAACCGAACATTATAAAAAGTTGGTTACATGCATTATTAGCCCCAAACAAGTTAAATAACATAAAATGGGGATGTAGAACTCACCTTATGCAACCTTGAGCAAAACTCCTCCAAACTCGAGAGCACAACGAGTTCTAGCACCTAAACACCCCAAAACACACAACCGAGCACACACAAACACATAAGACTCAATCCAAATGCTGAAAATCCAGCCAAAACCAAACAAAAACACAAGAAAACCTACCTTAGAACAACTCCTTTTTCTTCTTCTCTCTAAAATTCGGTGAGAGCTTTTGTTACTCTCTTTAAAAACCGATGAAGATGATAGGACGAGAGGTGTGGGTGGCCATGCCTCCTTTTTGAACAAAATTATATCAAACTTTTCTCCTTGTACAACTTTAACCCTTCAACTTGGGTTATTTTGCTTTTCTTTCTTTTTATTCATCTTTTCTCTTATTTTAAAATTTCCGGGTGTTACAAGTCCACCCCCTTATATAGGTTTCGTCCCCGAAACCTGTCATTCCTCAAACAGTTGTGCGTAATGTTGTCTCATCTCTTCCTCAGTCTTCCACGTAGACTCAGATCCGTTTCTATGCTTCCACTGTACTCGCACCAAGGGAACCACTTTATCCCGTAACCTCTTCTCTTTTCGATCAATGATTGCCACTGGTTGCTATACGTAATTGAGTCGTTCATCTACCTCGATGTCCTCCACTGGTACAATCATATCTTCATCAACTAAGTACTTTATCAGATGAGATACATGGAGTGTTGGATGAATCCCGCTTAACTCATCGGGCAGCTCCAACCTATAGGCCACATCTCCTACTCGGGCAATGATTCGGAAAGGTCCTATATACCTCGGGCTTAACTTATCCCGCTTTCTAAACCGAATGATACCATTCCATGGTGAAACTTTTAGTATAACCTTATCGCCCACCTTGAATTCAATCAGTCTACGTCTCTTGTCAGCATACGACTTTTCATAAAGGCCTTGATCTTCTCCAATTTCTCAGTCGTAGCCTCGATCACTTCAATGCTCCCTAACTCCTTCTGACCAATGTCACCCCAACATACGGGTGTTTTACACCTCCTACCGTATAACATCTCATATGGTGGCATACCAATGCTGGCATGATAATTGTTGTATGATGAGAATTCGGTTAACGGTAAGTGTTCATCCCAACTTCCTCCAAAATCAATGACGCATGCCCGAAGCATATCTTCTAGCATCAGGATGGTTCTTTCTGACTGACCATCCGTCTGATGATGATAAGTCGTGCTAATGTGTAACCTCGTCCCCATCGCATCGTGGAATCTCTTACAAAACTTGAATGTAAACCGGGTATCATGTTCAGACACAATTGACACCGGTACACCATGGCGAGTCATAATCTCCTTGATAAACAGATCCGCTAACCTCTCAGATGAATACGTTTCACAGAGTGGAAAGTGAGCACTCTTTGTTAGACGGTCAATGATCACCCATATAGTATCATATCCCCTCGCTATACGTGGTAGCTTCGTAATAAAATCCATGGTGATGTGCTCCCATTTCCACTCAGGTATATCCAAAGGTTGGATCTTTCCGTATGGCTTCTCTGCTACCTCACGCTTCACACCCGACCACCAATAATCTTTCTTCATATCATGATAGATCTTTGTAGCATAAAGATGAATGGAGTATCGAGTCTTATGAGCCTCATCCATGATCTTTCCACGTAGATCCCCATAACAAGGAATCCACATCCGCCCAGATCGGGTTCTAACAACAAGAGTGTTCTCACCTAACTCTGTGACTAGACCTTTTATCCTTTCGGAGTTAATTCGGTCTTCTTTCACCGCTTCATCCTGAAACTCCTTGACCTGCTTCATCATATCGGAGGTTATAACCATTTGATAAGCCTTCACCCGGATTAGTTCGGGTCTGAAGATGAAGATTAGGTTGGACTCACCTTAGATTAGTGTTTATATTATGTTTAAATGTAATAGAACATATGTTAGATTACTTTGTTTGAATTTTGTTTTTTTATGTATTTTCGTTGCCCAGCGAAACTATGAGCGAAACTATAGTTTCGTTCATAGTCAGGAGGCCTGGTTCACCCAGCGAAACTATGTTTCATCGCCGGGGGAAACTGGCCATGGGCCTGACAGTTTCGCTGTCCAGCGAAACTGTTAACGAAACTAGGATTGTCTATATATTGAATTGTTTCTATCATTGTAGGTTAATCTTGCAAAAACCTAATACGAAATATCTTTGTTGCAACTGTGTATTTGTGGCTAGAATTCAATGAAAATCATATTGAGCCTTTGTTCTTAGTTTGTGTTTGCTTTGTTTTGAATATTATTGAACACATTTGATACTATATCATCATTGTGTGATTATGATGAATGTTTGTTAGTTGATTTTGAATGTTTGGTCAATCAAATTTACAGTTTTCGATCATTTGGACCTACAAAATGGTATCAGAACCTTTATGCTCTTGATTGATTGAGTTTTTGGTTGGTTCAGTTCAAAATCACTATTTCATCAATTCTGGATCAAGTTTGCATGTTTTTGATATGGGAATTGATTGAGATTGGTTAGTTTTTGGTTTGGCAAGCTTTGGCAATCATCAGACCTTATGTGCTTGAAGATTTGGGTGATTTTGGATCAATTTCGTGTTGAAAAAGTTTTTCAGACTTTTCCAGCGAAATTAGTGATCTCCCAACGAAACTGCAGCTTCATTCAGCGACACTATAGTTGTTTTGTTTACTGTGTTGATTTCTTCGACCTCAGCGAAAGTACCTATATTGAACGAAAGTTCAACAGTGATTGTGCACTTTCTCTCAGCGAAATTGCTGCCGAATTTCCATCTGAACGAAAGTTCAAACTAGTTTCGAGCGAAACTGTCTGTGAAACTAGTATAAGCAAGCGGCTTGCTAGCGAAACTGCTGCCGAAATTCCGAATGAAATTAGCAGCGAAACTACAGGATTTTCTGCGAAACTACTTGCTTAATCATGTCTAAGTTGGCAACTCTTACGCTATCTGATTTGGAGAGTGTGGCACCAAATCGGCCCCCGAGACTGATCAATGGAGATAACTTTGAAGACTGGAAGAGGTGTTTGAAAGCATTCTTTTATTACACAGATCATAATCAGTGGGAATCAATCATCTCCGGTCCGCATATACCTAGTGTTACTATTGGAGATGTTGTCTCTCAAAAAAAGGATCCAGCTACTTTCAATGAAAAGGATTTGAAACTGATTGATAGAGATCAAAAAGCATTTGGAGCATTAACCTTGTGTCTTGCACCAGACATTTACAACCGCTTTGCTGAACACAAAAATGCCAAATCTCTGTATGATGCCTTATGTGAGTTTTATGATGGAATGATGAGTTAGTCATGGATAAAGGGATACAGTCTGAAAAAGAGTTCAATTTGTTTGTGGGTTACAAGAATGAGAATCTTACTGTTTTCACAAATTGCTTTCTGATGTCTCAAGCACACTGAAGAAATATGATGAAAAACTTACAAATTGTGAACAAGTGAATAGGCTGTTGGATTCACTTCCAACTCAATGGAGTCTACAAGTGAGAATGTTAAAGAAAGAGAGAGGATTCACTGATTACAAGCTCATGGATATCATCAACAAGTTAAAGTCCTTTGAATTGGATTTGAAGAGAAGAGAGTTCAATCAGTCTATGATGCCATCATCCAGTTTTCCTCAGAATGCTGCATTAATCACATCCGCTGTAAGCTCGCCAATGCAAGCATCAAGACAAGGAGGAGCAACTACAAATGTTTCATGTGATCAACTCAGTGGTGGTGATAACTCATTCAGAGATCAATCTAACCAAAAGCTGCTTCTGGAACTTCAATTCCATCCGACACAATGGCATTGTTTGGCATGTTTTTCCATAGCTATGAGGCACTGGTGGCTGGTGAATTGAAAGGGAACGGGATGACTATGGAAGACATGTATCAAGTTGATCCAGATGACTTGGAAGAAACATACATTCAGTGGCAGATGGCGATGTTGACTCTCCAAGCCAGGAGATTTATGAAAAGAACTGGCAGGAAGAACTTTGAAGGTCAAAATTCTAATTCTAAATTGGGTTTAGACAAATCCAAGTTGAGATGTTTTAACTGCAAGTAGTTAGAACATTGCAAAAGAGAATGTCCTTTGCCAATAGTGACTGACCCAAGCAACTCAGGAGTTCCAAGATTGGTTTCTGGTGGAGAGAAGGAAAAAAGTAAGCAGAAGAAAGAGACAACACTAATTACTAGTTTTGATTGGAGTGCTGAAGCTGAATAAATAAAAGAAGAAATCAACCAAGCACTAGTTGCTGAGATAATGGAGAAAGAAAAGAGTATGGAGGAGTTTGATCCTTTCAAAGAATTTACCAGTGAAGCAAATTCATCACAGTGTTCAGCATGAGGAGGTTGAACGAGACAGGTCAGAAGATATATGTATGAGTGAAAGGAAGAATTATGATGAAGAGAGTGTGATTGTTGATTTGGAGAATGATGATCTGAAGGGAGTTAAGGGTGAGAATATGAAGTTGATGGAGAAACAAACAGAGGAGAATGGCAAAGGGAAACATGCTACTACATCCACTGTTGAGGAAATCAAGAAAAGTACTCCAGTGTGTCAATGTGACAAAGCCCTGGCAGCAGAGAAGGTGGTGATGGGTCTCCCTTACGAGGTAATACAAGACATGTGCTCCTCTACTTGTAAAATCAGATTATTTGGTGTGTATAAAGCAAATCGTCTGTTTCTTGACAATGAAAAAGATTTAAAACAAATTAATGATGAGCATAAGTTAAATGAATCAAAAGATTTTGTTAAATTAAATGAAGCTTTAAAAGAAAATGATCATTTAAAAAGAATTATTTTAGAAATAAATGTTAAAATAAATACTTTGACTGAAAGAGTCGCTCTTGCTGAGTTTGAAACAAGTAAACTTCAGTCAAAACTTGATAAATATACAATTTCAGGGATGAAACATGACGATTTGTGTAAATCACAACGAGAGGCTAGGATCAAAATAGGTTTGGGTTATGAAAATGCTTTAGTTTATCCTCCTCCTAGTACTTACTGTTATTCACCAATGCCAATTCCACATCCTTCAAATGATTTCATTCAAAGAGATACTAACAATCTGTCTGCAGGTTTAAAAGGTGTTAATCCTAAGGACGTGCGTGAGGAGTATGGTTATGGATCGACGAGTGGACTTGGATGCAATAGTTTTAGTACACATAAACCTCAACAATCTGTTTAGATAATAGTTCTAGTTTAAGTAACTTTTTTTGTTTCTTAAAAGTCTGTCTCAAACATTAACTCTGTGTGTTCAAGTGATTGTTCCTCTTCTTTATTGAACAATTTCAGATGTAATGATGATGTTTCAAATGCTTGTGTGAATGAGGCTGTGAATGATTCTATTATTGATTGTAAAGATAAAACAAAAAGTAACTGATTTGGAAAATTCTTTTCTTATCCCATTTCTGTCACACCCCGGGCCCAGGTAGGGTGGGACGTCACAGACTAGCAACAACATATGGCAGTGGAAACAAACCATTATAAGAGCTCAAAGGAGAGAATATCACATGGCATTAAAGTTTTAAAAAGGTAACAGGGCTAGATACAAATCAAGCCCCAATTAAGTTTTACAATCATCCATAAAAATGAAATCGTACTTGTTCAACACAAAATATAAATTGTTCAAATATTTCATCAAGGAAATAAGCCAATTCCATGTCACGGGGATAAGTCTAGGTCTTCACAACTGCTAGGATCTCTTCAAATATTACCTGAAACATGCTCAAAAAAAATTGTGTCAACTAAAAAGTTGGTGAATTCAAGTGCTTAAAGTTTAAAAACAAAAGGACTTAATAAATCCTTCTTTGATTAAAAGAAAATAATCATTGTTTATCATCGTGGGAAAAATAAAATCATAATCAACCCTGCACTCAGTCCCGGTTAGCCTCTTCTAAAGTTGTGTTTTACCGGATATTCCCGAAGGAAGAAACTGAGCCCCATACCAGTGAACCCTACCTGCCCGGATGGTTCACCATAGAATCTTAACAAAATTTGTTACATGCCACAACGATCCCTCAGGATCTCAGTGGGGTAACCTTCCTGGAACGGAAGCCACTGTGTGTGGGGGATTCCCCAAATAGATCTATCCATATAAATCAAGCGGTTCACGAAAGAATTAATGATCATGATATAAGAATCAGCAGGTAACCACAATCCCACATAGAATCATCAATTAAAGCACAATTATAGTTCAAAATAACAGAGCATGCTTCACCCCAAAACAGTAGTAAAAAGGGGAATCACTAGAACTCACCTTAGGTTTCCAAATCAAAGTTTCTTGATGTGCCGGGAAGTGTCACAAGTCTAGCACCCTAACAAGTACATATTAAGCAATAACCTACTGCCCTAAACTCATTCAAAGTGTAACAATGGTGTCAAGAGTTTAGCTATAGGGTACGGCTTTGGTTTAGTGAAGGTTTGTATAAAAAGTTTCCTTTTATGGCAAGTCAAGGCGTCTTCATGAAAATTAGGGATTTTCACTTCATTAGATTAGGTATATTAAGAGATTTTGTTGTTAAAGTGTTTATTAGCTTCCTGGAAGTCGCTTATAAGGTTTGAAAAAATTTTACAGTTTAGTCCCTCAAGTTTCAAAATTGACAGTTTCTACCCTTAAGTTTAGTTTCTTGCCTTTTATGTCATTTATGTCCAAAATAAGATTATTAGAGTCATATTATGATTATTATGGAGTAAGTGATTCAAAACTTTGGTCTACGGGTTTGATTTTGAAAACTGCGCGCTTAACGCTCCCGGTTGCGGTAAAAGCCGGATAATTTTAATAGTAAATTGGAGTTTTCAAATATTTAAATTTTGGACCAGTAGGTATTTTATAAGAGATTTCTTTATAAATTTTTAAGTCCTTAAATTGTGTAAATTGGCCTTTTATAGTTAAAAATCTTGTTTTTACGTTTGACCCGTTAATACGCGGTTTTGACCGGGTTTGACCATTTAAAGCTCATTTGACCGAATTTTTAAATCTTTTAGGTCCTTTATCACTTATCTTACTGAAATCATATGATTTTTATAAATCTTAGTTTTGAACTCTATTTTTATAGATTTTTCTCAAAAACTATGCTCGGTTTGCACCCGTTTTTAGTTAAATTGTCACTTATTTGAGTCTTTGACCACTTAAATTATCCATTGACTCCAGAGTACTTTATTTATCATTTTTGAGCCTGGAATACTTTTTAAGAATGTTAAATTCATATTCTTACTATTTTTAAGTCATTTTACCATGTTTTCGGGTCTCGAAAGTGACTAAAAGAGGGTAAATCACATCATGTCCTTTATTCCAGAGATTAAACATTTCTAACACTTCTAATATTCACTAAAACCTACTGAAATTTCAGTCCCAACATGTTGCCTAGTTGATCTATACATCCATATGCTTCAAATATGTAGAAAATGACATAACCGACAATTACACTAGTGTAAACCATCATAACTTGAGTTTAAATGTTACCAACACTTCGTTTAACTTCACAAACAGATTTTTAAGGTGTCATTAAGTCGTTCATGAGTAGGTTATGGGTCTTGGTTAAAAGGATTTTTCAAACAAATGCTCAAGAGGGTGTTGTTACATGTAGAAAGGAGGTTTCTAGGTGAAATCCATGTATCAACCGTGGGTTTGAATATGTAGTCACTTGGAACTTTTAAAAACAGGTTCTTGGGAGTCCATTAAGTTATAAAAATGCAGGTTACAAGTTTGGTTTACAAGAGTTTAAGCTTTCACAAGTTAGATGATGTCAAAACACTCAAAATGAGGGTTTTCATGGTGGAAATCGGTTTCCACCTCAAGAATGGCTAACAAAACATGAAGTTTACCTTCAAGAAAGTTGGGAACTCCTTAAGAATGAGATGATGGTGAGATGTTTCTGCTACAACAAGGAAATACACGGTTCTTAGATGTTAAATGATGAAAACAAGAGAAATGTCACAAAACCGACATCTTGAGCTTACACTCGATGTAACTCACGGTTTGGAGGGTGTTGATGGCCGTGAATGGCTTGAAAATCCTTGGACTTGGATGGATAAACTCGAACTAAGGTTGGAGAGGTGGAACAAACACGGTTGTGTGACCAAATCTTGTGAACAAGGCTACTCCTTTGCGGTTTTGGTCTTGGCCGAATGGTTCTTGGTGTAGTCTTCGAGTTCTTCTTCACAAGGCCAGAGAGAATTGTTGGGAGAGTGTTGTGAGATGTGTGTGTGTGTTTTGGTCCAGATGATTCGAATCAAGGGAGAAAGGGAGAGAGAGAGGGAGAGATTGCATGGATTGTGAGTGGGTGAGAAGGGTGGTGTGAAGAGGAGAGGAGAGTGGTGAGGGAGGGGGCGGCCGATTTGGAGTGTAGTGAGGGAATCTTTATTTAATTTTTAATTGTAAATTATTATTATGTAGTGTAATTTTGTAGTATTGGGTATTATGTATTATTTAGTGGAAGGTGATTTGAGGTGTCTAATGCATACCCATGCATGCATGGCCGAAATTATGCAAGTGTGAGGGTGTATGCTCACATTTTAATTGCCTTCTCTTGAGTTTAATTTTGTAAGGGTGACTAGTTGACATTCCCGGAACACTAATTTTTAAAAAGGTAGAAACCTAAATTGGTTAAAATCAAAAGTAAAAATCACATGAAATCATAATTTACATCAAATAGCAAGAATTGTTTCCAATTTCATAGTAGGGTTGTATAGTTTCAATTATTAGCACTCATAGCATGGATAATGATGCGAGTAATCTAGGGTTAGGGTAACAACCTGGAGGTCGGTTGTCACATTCTCCCACCGTTTAGGAAATTTCGTCCCGAAATTTTAACTCTGATTAGAGACTGAACGGGTGGGTTTGAAGAGGTGTGGATAGTTCTTCCTCATTTCATCTTCCGCTCCCAAGTAAATTCAGGTCCTCGCTTGGAGTTCCATCTAACTTTAACCTTGGGTATGCGGCTCCGCCGGAGTTGTTTGACCAAACGATCCGTGATCTCCACAGGTTCTTCCACAAAGTTCAGTTTGTCGCTTATCCTTGCTTCTTTTAATGGTAGTTCCAGGGTTTTGTCTACCATGCTCTTCTTCAAGTTTGACACATGAAAGGTGTCTTGTATGTGACTCAATCCCGGGGGTAGTTTCAACTTATATGCCACTTGGCCAATTCTTGCCATTATCTCAAATGGTCCAATGTATCTTGGGCTTAGTTTTCCTCTTTTTCCGAATCTCACTGTTCCTTTCCACGGTGCTACTTTTAGCATCACTCTGTCGCCCACTTGGAACTCTAGAGGTTTCCGCCTCCTGTCGGCGTACTTCTTCTGTCGGTCTCTAGCTGCTCTCAGTCGTTCCTTTATCTTATAGATCTTATCGGTGGTTTCCAACACTATGTCGGGTCCCATCACTTGGCTGTCACCAATCTCGTTCCAACTCAAGGGTGATCGGCATTTCCTGCCATAAAGGGCCTCGTACGGAGCGGCTTTGATACTCGCGTGGTAACTATTGTTATAGGCGAATTCCACCAAAGGAAGATGGTTATCCCAGTTTCCGCCAAAGTCCATCACGCAAGCTCTCAACATGTCTTCCATCATTTGAATAGTTCTTTCGCTCTGTCCGTCGGTCTGAGGATGGTAAGCCATGCTAAGATCTAAACGGGTTCCTAAAGCTTGCTGGAACGATTTCCAGAAACGAGAGGTGAAACGGCTATCACGGTCTGAGATGATCGACAGAGGCACTCCATGCCTTGTTACAACTTCGTCGACATAAAGTTGGGCCAGTTTCGTCATATCGTAGTCTTCTCTAATCGGCAAGAAGTGAGCTGATTTCATTAGTCTATCCACTATTACCCAAATAGCATCGTGGCCTTTAAACGTTCTAGGCAACTTGGTGACAAAATCCATCGTAACATTATCCCATTTCCATTCTGGAATTTCAGGTTGCTGCAACATTCCCGATGGTTTTTGGTTCTCAGCTTTTACCATGGCACAAATTAAACGTTTCGCCACATAAACAGCGATTGATCTTTGATTCCTGGCCACCAGAAAAGTGTCTTTAAATCCTGGTACATCTTATCACTTCCAGGGTGAATTGAATATCTAGACTTGTGTGCTTCATCGAGGATTACTTCTCGAATTCCTCCGTGTTTTGGCACCCAAGTCCTTCCACCATATCTATATGTACCATCGTCCCCTATCTCCAACTGCTTTTCCATTCCAGTCAATCCTTCTTCTTCAATTTTTCTTCCTTTAATGCCTCGCCTTGAGCTTCCTTCAATTTTGCTATAAGGTTGGTATACACACTCATCCTTAAGGCTCGTACTCGAAGAGGTTTCTCTCTTTCCTTTCGACTTAACGCATCCGCCACAACATTGGCCTTACCAGGATGGTAGCGGATCTCGCACTCGTAATCGTTCAATAGCTCAACCCATCTTCTCTGACGCATGTTGAGCATCTTTTGGTCAAGGATATGCTGCAGCTTCTGTGGTCAGTGTAGATAATGCACTTTGTGCCATAAAGGTAATGCCTCCACATCTTAAGGGCAAACACCATGGCACCCAACTCCAGATCGTGCGTCGTGTAGTTCTTCTCATGATCATTCAGCAGTCTTGATGCGTAAGCAATCACCTTGTTGCGTTGCATCAATACACATCCTAGCCCTTGACGCGAAGCGTCACAATAGACCACGAAGTCTTCTACTCCTTCTGGAAGAGCAAGAATAGGTGCACTGCATAATTTCTCTTTAAGCGTTTCAAACGCCTCATTCTGCTCTCGCTCCCACACAAAGGTTGTGTTTTTCTTGGTTAGTGCGGTCAAAGGTTGCACTATACGCGAGAAGTCCTTTATAAATCTTCGGTAATAGCCAGCCAGTCCTAAGAATTGCCTTATCTCCGTAGGAGTTTCAGGAATCTTCCAATTCTTTATGGCCTCAATCTTGGAAGGGTCAACTTGAATCCCATCCTTATTTACCACATGACCTAAGAATTGGATCTGGCGCATCCAGAATTCACATTTCGAGAACTTGGCATATAGTTGCTCATTCTTGAGCAATTCAAGGATTAGCCTGAGATGCTTCTCGTGCTCGTCTTTAGTTTGAGAATAGATCAGTATGTCGTCGATAAACACGATCACAAACTTGTCGAGGTAAGGGCGGCAAACGCGATTCATGAGGTCCATGAATGCTGCTGGAGCATTAGTCAGTCCAAAGGGCATGACCAAATACTCATAGTGTCCATACCTAGTTCGGAAGGCGGTTTTGGGTATGTCTTCTTCTCTTATCTTCAGCTGGTGGTATCCTGACCTCAAGTCTATTTTGGAGAAATAACTTGCTCCCTGCAATTGATCAAATAGGTCGTCTATTCTCGGGAGAGGGTAACGGTTCTTTATGGTCAGCTTATTCAATTCCCTGTAATCAATACACATTCGCAGGGTTCCGTCCTTCTTTTTCACGAATAGCACCGGGGCACCCCATGGAGAGACACTCGGACGTATAAATCCCTTGTCCATTAGTTCTTGAATTTGTACCATTAGCTCCTTCATCTCAGGTGGGGCGAGCCGGTACGGTGCCTTGGCTACTGGTGCAGCACCAGGCAACAAGTCTATCTGGAATTCCACTTGTCGATTCGGAGGAAGTCCTGGTAGTTCTTTCGGAAACACCTCTGGGTATTCCGAAACCACGGGAATCTCTTCGATCTTCTTCTCCTTTTGGGTTTTCATCACATATACTATATAAGCTGGACATCCCTTCTTCAAGCTCTTGGTAGCTTTCAAGTGAGATATCATAGGGTATAGAGTGTTACTCCTTTCTCCTTCTACCACTAACACTTCTTCGACGCTCAATGGTATCTTGAGCAGTCGCTCATCACATACGATTTCAACTTTATGCTTCGCTAACCAGTCCATACCCACGACCACATCAAATCCTCCTAACTTAATGGGCATCAAGTCAATCTTAAACATATTCCCTTTTAGATTCAGGGGGCAATCCCTAATGATTTCGTTAGCTTCTAAAATATTACCGTCAGCTAATTCTACGGTAAATGTATCAGTCAAGGTACACGCGTCTAAGTCAATCAATTGCCTAAAGGTACTAGAGATAAAACTAGCAGTCGCTCCAGTATCAAACAGTACAGTAGCGGGATGATTGTTTACAAGGAACGTACCGTTGACAACGTCGGGTTCCCTACGAGCTCCTGCTGGGTCCATAACGAAAGCTCTTCCCTTAGGCTTATTGTGCTTGGCATCCTTGTCTCTACCCAGCTTAGGACACTTGTTCCTCATATGCCCTGGGTCTCCACGTAGCATTGTTTCCCCGGTACATAAGTACAGTCTTTAATTAGATGGCCTGTTCTCTTGCACCTAAAACAGGGCATCGGGTTACATTCTCCTTGATGATGTAACTTGCACTTGCTGCAGAGTGGGCTTGTCCCCGTATACAATCTCCGGTTTTTGCTTCCTTGATCATCACGTCTCACTCCTTCAGAACTCCTTTACTTGACCCACTGCTACTTCCAATCGCTCTTTTTGCTTCAAACCACTTCCTCTTGTCTCCAACAAACTTCTTCTTCTCATCAGCCCTTCCTTGATCGGTCCATCCAGCCCTAATTAGATCGTCAGTCAAACTGCTGGTAAGGTCGACAGCAGCTTGCAGGGTCACAGGCTGAGAGGCACGAACCATACCCCTAACTCTTGGGTGTAGTCCCCAGATGAACCGTGCTACACCTTTGGCTTCTGGCGTCACCAAATGTGGCACAAGTCGGGACAGGGCTAAGAAACGATTGATGTATTCGGTGTAGTTGGGTCCCTTCATCTCCAAGCTTAAAAATTCTGTCTCCAGCTTCTCGAGTTGATTGATGGGGCAATATTTGTTGGTCATTAGCTCTCGGAATTCAGTCCAACCCATTCGATTAGCCACGTTTCTTCCACGGCTCTGAGTAATGGACTTCCACCATTCAAGAGCTGATCCCTTGAGAGATTGTGATGCAAATCTCACCATATGCTCCATCTTGCACTCGCTGATGTCTAAGACGGCTTCCATTTCGTCGATCCACCTGTAAGTCTCTATAGCACCCTCGGTGCCATAGAAGTCCTTGGGCTTGCAGGCCATAAAGGTCTTGTAAGAGCACCCATTCCTTAACTCCTCAGCTTCATCGTCGTGGCTCTCATCGTTTACCGGCCGTTCATTACCAGTAGTGTTATCCCGGTCTGCATTTATCTGTGCAATGATAGTCGGAATGGCGTTGGCCAGTTGCTGAGCTACGAGGTTAGCAATCCTTTCATCACTCTCTTGATTAGTATTCTCCTCGTGGGGAGTCCCTGGTGGAGTAGGTTGGGTTCCAATAGGCCTTGCTCCCTCATGGCGGCCCCTGGTGGCTCCACGTCGACCAAAACGTGTTCCTCTGCGAGTCGGCATTCTGATAGTATCACAAATAGATTCGTTTAGCATCTCATAAATTTTGTTTCGGATAGCCTAGGCATCATTATCCTATCACACCATGCCTCGGAAGAGGGATCATGGCATGCACATAAATATTTACAACCCACTAAAGAACCTTAAAAGTCCAATTCAAAACATGATATAATAGTTGGGCAACAATTTAGAAAAGGCACAGACAATTTCAAAGCACAACAAAACATATAGCAGTTCAATACAGACAGTTTAATAATTTTAGCATCTCAAAAGCAGTTAACATAGTATCATCCAAACAAATAGAATCAGAGTCATGCTCTTACAATTTGGAAGGTGCCATCACCCCCCTTAATAATAATAGTCTCGAATAAGAATTCAAATAGTTTCCTTCTACTGTCCACAGACAGATAAATCCCACTGAGTACTCCAGTTCTCACATCCACTTCCTCTTTAGCCATCCAAACCACCCTGTACCCTTCTTCCTCTGCTCCTGCTCCAAACGCTTCACTCCCTGTGTAGCCATCATCGCCTGGAACTGGGCCGACTGAGAAGTTCGATTGGCGTGCTGAACAGTCAGCTCATGACGGCGAACAGTCCTCAAAATCTCATCTAGTGTCGCATCGGAGGGTCCTACATCACTTGCCCGCCGACTCGACTGGGAGTACCTATCACCAGCCAGTACAGTAGGGCCGTCATACATACTATGTCTCGGCGGCATCAGGCGCTCGTCGCGAGGGTCAAACAGTGGGGGTACCGATGTCGGAATCCTAACAGGCGGGGGAGGAGGAGGAGGCATCCTAAAGGATACGGAGGATCCTGGCCTAACGCTTTTGCGAGGTCGGGTGACAGTACGCGCACCCCTATTCCCAATAGGTGGGATGGGTGAGAGGGTCGGAGCAGCTACTTGAGGAGAGTGGGATCGCGTTCGGCTTCGGGAAGGTGATGTGGAGGAAGAGTCCTCGGAAGCTTCAGTGTCTTCGGACGTGACGGATATCCACCCTGGATGTCCGCATCTCCGGAGGTACGCCTCATACTCCGTTTGGGGTTTCTCTCTCCTTAGGTGTCCGGTAGGAGCGGTCTCAGCGTCGGGGTGAGCAGGCGCCTTTCCTATATCAGCCATTGACGTTATCCTGTAAGAAATACATCATGAGTAATTTGGTTTCTAATAGCTCATGTTTTACATAATAGTACTAATAATAGTAGTGATGGCAATAGTATCTGTTATTCCAACATATAGCTGTCTGTTTTGCCCAGACCAATAGTTTCTTCAAGTAGTATCGGATAACATAGTTCATCATAAAAATCATTTAAATCCCCTTTTAAAATTAGTTTCAAATCATCAATATAAACCAGAAAAAGTCCAACCATAACCTAAAAATCAGTGATGGAAATTACGCATCCGGCAAATTCATGATTACGTTGATCAAGTGTAATCATCAATTTACCCAACCCGATCATTCCAACACTTCCCACAAGGACATTCCTAGGGTATCAGGGTTGTAGCCTAGGGTCTACTATGGCATTCCCGACTTCTCTACAACCTTTGGCTCTGATACCAATCTGTCACACCCCGGGCCCAGGTAGGGTGGGACGTCACAGACTAGCAACAACATATGGCAGCGGAAACAAACCATTATAAGAGCTCAAAGGAGAGAATATCACATGGCATTAAAGTTTTAAAAAGGTAACAGGGCTAGATACACATCAAGCCCCAATTAAGTTTTACAATCATCCATAAAAATGAAATCGTACTTGTTCAACACAAAATATAAATTGTTCAATTGTTTCATCAAGGAAATAAGCCAATTCCATGTCACGGGGATAAGTCTAGGTCTTCACAACTGCTAGGATCTCTTCATATATTACCTGAAACATGCTCAAAAGAAAATTATGTCAACTAAAAAGTTGGTGAATTCAAGTGCTTAAAGTTTAAAAACAAAAGGACTTAATAAATCCTTCTTTGATTAAAAGAAAATAATCATTGTTTATCATCGTGGGAAAATTAAAATCATAATCAACCCTGCACTCAATCCCGGTTAGCCTCTTCTAAAGTTGTGTTTTACCGGATATTCCCGAAGGAAGAAACTGAACCCCAAACCAGTGAACCCTACCTGCCCGGATGGTTCACCATAGAATCTCAACAAAACTTGTTACATTCCACAACGACCACTCAGGATCTCAGTGGGGTAACCTTCCTGGAGCGGAAGCCACTGTGTGTGGGGGATTCCCTAAATAGATCTATCCATATAAATCAAGCGGTTCACGAAAGAATTACTGATTATGATATAAGAATCAGCAGGTAACCACAAATCCCACATAGTATCATCAAATAAAGCACAATTATAATTCAAAAATAACAGAGCATGCTTCACCCCAAAACAGTTGTAGAAAGGGGAATCACTAGAACTCACCTTATGTTTCCAAATCAAAGTTTCTTGATGTGCCGGGAAGTGTCACAAGTCTAGCACCCTAACAAGTACATATTAAGCAATAAGCTACTGCCCTAAACTCACTCAAAGTGTAACAATGTTGTCAAGAGTTTAGCTATAGGGTACGGCTTTGGTTTAGTGAAGGTTTGTATAAAAAGTTTCCTTTTATGGCAAGTCAAGGCGTCTTCATGAAAATTAGGGATTTTCACTTCATTAGATTAGGTATATTAAGAGATTTTATTGTTCAAGTGTTTATTAGCTTCCTGGAAGTCGGTTATAAGGTTTGGAAAAATTTTACAGTTTAGTCCCTCAAGTTTCAAAATTGACAGTTTCTACCCTTAAGTTTAGTTTCTTGCCTTTTATGTCATTTATGTCCAAAATCAGATTATTAGAGTCATATTATGATTATTATGGAGTAGGTGATTCAAAACTTTGGTCTACGGGTTCGATTTTGAAAACTGCGCGCTTAACGCTCCCGGTTGCGGTAAAAGCCGGATAATTTTAATAGTAAATTGGAGTTTTCAAATATTTAAATTTTGGACCAGTAGGTATTTTATAAGAGATTTCTTTATAAATTTTTAAGTCCTTAAATTGTGTAAATTGGCCTTTTATAGTTAAAAATCTTGTTTTTACGTTTGACCCGTTAATACGCGGTTTTGACCGGGTTTGACCATTTAAAGCTCATTTGACCGAATTTTTAAATCTTTTAGGTCCTTTATCACTTATCTTACTGAAATCATATGATTTTTATAAATCTTAGTTTTGAACTCTATTTTTATCGATTTTTCTCAAAAACTATGCTCGGTTTGCACCCGTTTTTAGTTAAATTGTCACTTATTTGAGTCTTTGACCACTTAAATTATCCATTGACTCCAGAGTACTTTATTTATCATTTTTGAGCCTGGAATACTTTTTAAGAATGTTAAATTCATATTCTTACTATTTTTAAGTCATTTTACCATGTTTTCGGGTCTCGAAAGTGACTAAAAGAGGATAAATCACATCATGTCCTTTATTCCAGAGATTAAACATTTCTAACACTTCTAATATTCACTAAAACCTACTGAAATTTCAGTCCCAACATGTTGCCTAGTTGATCTATACATCCATATGCTTCAAATATGTAGAAAATGCCATAACCGACAATTACACTAGTGTAAACCATCATAACTTGAGTTTAAATGTTACCAACACTTCGTTTAACTTCACAAACAGATTGTTAAGGTGTCATTAAGTCATTCATGAGTAGGTTATGGGTCTTGGTTAAAAGGATTTTTCAAACAAATGCTCAAGAGGGTGTTGTTACATGTAGAAAGGGGGTTTCTAGGTGAAATCCATGTATCAACCGTGGGTTTGAATATGTAGCCATTTGGAACTTTTAAAAACAGGTTTTTGGGTGTCCATTAAGTCATAAAAATGTAGGTTACAAGTTTGGTTTACAAGAGTTTAAGCTTTCACAAGTTAGATGATGTCAAAACACTCAAAATGAGGGTTTTCATGGTGGAAATCGGTTTCCACCTCAAGAATGGCTAACAAAACATGAAGTTTACCTTCAAGAACGTTGGGAACTCCTTAAGAGTGAGATGATGGTGAGATGTTTCTGCTACAACAAGGAAATACACGGTTCTTAGATGTTAAATGATGAAAACAAGAGAAATGTCACAAAACCGACATCTTGAGCTTACACTCGATGTAACTCATGGTTTGGAGGGTGTTGATGGCCGTGAATGGCTTGAAAATCCTTGGACTTGGATGGAGAAACTCGAACTAAGGCTGGAGAGGTGGAACAAACACGGTTGTGTGACCAAATCTTGTGAACAAGGCTACTCCTTTGCGGTTTTGGTCTTGGCCGAATGGTTCTTGGTGTAGTCTTCGAGTTCTTCTTCACAAGGCTAGAGAGAATTGTTGGGAGAGTGTTGTGAGATGTGTGTGTGTTTTGGTCCAGATGATTCGAATTAAGGGAGAGAGGGAGAGAGAGAGGGAGAGATTGCATGGATTGTGAATGGGTGAGAAGGGTGGTGTGAAGAGGAGAGGAGAGTGGTGAGGGAGGGGGCGGCCGATTTGGAGTGTAGTGAGGGAATCTTTATTTAATTTTTAATTGTAAATTATTATTATGTAGTGTAAATTTGTAGTATTGGGTATTATGTATTATTTAGTGGAAGGTGATTTGAGGTGTCTAATGCATACCCATGCATGCATGGCCGAAATTATGCAAGTGTGAGGGTGTATGCTCACATTTTTAATTGCCTTCTCTTGAGTTTAATTTTGTAAGGGTGACTAGTTGACATTCCCGGAACACTAATTTTTAAAAAGGTAGAAACCTAAATTGGTTAAAATCAAAAGAAAAAATCACATGAAATCATAATTTACATCAAATAGCAAGAATTGTTTCCAATTTCACAGTAGGGTTGTATAGTTTCAGTTATTAGCACTCATAGCATGGATAATGATGCAAGTAATCTAGGGTTAGGGTAACAACCTGGAGGTCGGTTGTCACAATTTCATCGTTTACCCTCTTAACATTTCACAATCTAATGAACAGCTAATATCATATTCTAGTGCAAGTACAGGTGATACAAGTACCCCATGTATTTCAAATGATGATGCATCAACATTTGTAAATAATCATTCTTTAAAAGACAAAGTCAGAAACAGAGAAATGTATAAGATCTACAGTGATGATGATTCTAGCTTATCTGAGTGCGATGAGGAAATATGTATAGACAAAATTCCTGATTTGTTGCATAATAGACCTAGACTAAAATCCCATTGCTTTAGATGCGGTAAAGATTGTCATGTAGTTAAAAACTATCATGAGCTTCATCACAGACATGTTCATAAGAATTTTTTGGTAGTAGATTAACTCATATTGTTAATAGTTTCTTTTGCAAAAAATCTTGTGTCCCTAAACCTAAAGTTGTTCAACATGGGTTCCTATTTCAACCGGTTAAATTGGTCACTCTATTTTTGTAGCAGTCATCTACTAAAGCTGTAAATAGTTTTTGGCATGTTGATTGCGGATGCTCTAGACATATGACAGGGTTGAAAGATTTATTGAGAAATTATCGTACTATCAATGGAGGGTATGTAGCATTTACTGGTGACAAGAAAGGTGGTAAGATGATTGGTCAAGGAGAGGTATCAAATGGATCTCTCACTTTGGAGAAAGTCAATTTTGTGCCAGAGCTTGCATTCAATCTATTGAGCGTCTCTCAGATCTGCGATAAAGACATTCCGGTTTTATTTCTGTCAAATGAATGCTTATTTATGTGATCCGGGTTTACTATTTCTGACGAGATGGTGCTCATGCGAGCCCCGAGAAAGAATGATACCTATCTTCTTGATATAGGATCCAAAGATTCAACTTCCACTGTCACTTGCCTTCTATCTAAAGCTTCATCCTCTGAATCATTTTTATGCCATCACAGATTGGGTCATGTTAATTTCAAAAATATTAACAAATTGGTTAAAAACAATCTTGTTAGGGGATTACTATTAAAAGACTTTTCTGTTGTTGAGAAATGTATGGCCTGTGCCAAAGGAAAACAACATAAGAAACCTCATAAACCAAAACTTGAAAAATACTATTTCTAATCCCCTCGAGTTGTTGCATACTGATTTGTTCGGCCCAATCAGTGTAAATTCAATTGCTAAGAAATCCTTTTGTCTTGTTGTTACAGATGATTTCTCCAAGTACTCATGGGTGAGATTTTTAGCTCATAAAGGAGAAACAACAGAAGAGTTGCAGAAGTTAATTCTATCAATCAAAATGATAAGCAAGAGGAAGGTTATGGCTATTCGAAGTGACAACGGTACCGAATTCAAAAATCACATCTTTGATTCCTTCTGTGCAAACAAAGGAATTTTGAGATAATTCAGTGCAGCCAGAACACCTCAACAAAACGGTGTTGCTGAGAGAAAGAATCGCACCCTAATTGAAGTTGCTCGTACCATGTTGATCGAATCTTCTTTGCCAATTATTTTCTGGGCTGAAGCCGTGAATTGTGCATCATATGTCCTCAATCGTGTTTTGATTGTGAAGGATAAAACGAAGACTCCTTATGAACTGTTTCATAAAAGTAAGCCATTGATTGATTTCTTTCGTCCATTCGGATGTTCATGTACCTTGCTGAACACTCATGCACAAAAGACGAAATTTGGAGCTGTGTCAGATGAATGTTACTTCATTGGATACTCATCTTCTTAGAAAGCTTATCGTGTGTTTAACAAGAGAACACGTATAGTGCAGGAGTCATTCTATGTTAACTGGCAGGAATCCAATTCTTCAGATGCCATAACAGAACCTGCATGGTTCTTTGACTCGAATACTGTTTTCAACTCCTTCAATCTTCCAGTTTTTGATGATGATGCGTCCTTCTCCAATGTTCAAAAAACATTATTCCTCCAGATCCATTACTTCAAGTTCTTTCCAATTCATCATCTGAACTCAGTTGACCTTCCATCTTCGTCTTCATTTGAGATTCCACCCCCACCCATTCGACATCTATTCCTTCAACACCAACCTCTACTCCATCTCAAACTTTTCCATCATCCCAACCTGTTCAACCACCTTCTTTTCCATTGTCTACACAATCTCAGTCAATTAGCCCTCCTCAATCCGATCCATTACCTTTAACCATTGATTCTAAATCATTGAAAGATCATCCTCATGATAACATCATTGGATCCATTACTGATGGTGTTAGGACACAGAGTCAATCTGGTTTGATAAATGTATGCTTATTCTCTTGTTTCATATCCCAAATTGTTACAAAGAATGTTCATGCAACTCTTCAGGATCCTTGCTGGGCTGAGTCCATGCAATTGGAACTTCAACAATTTAGGAAACTTAAGGTGTGGACGCTTGTTGATCTTCCTCCAAACAAATGCCCAATTGGCAAAATGGGTGTTCAAGAACAAACCCGATGATCGTGGCATTGTGGTAAGGAATAAGTCCAGGTTTGTGGTTAAAGGATTTGCTCAAGAAGAAGGGATTGATTACATAGAAGTCTTTGCTCCCGTAGCTCGTCTCGAAGCAATCCGGATTTTTCTTGGTCATGCTGCTCACAAGCAATTCAAAGTCTATCAGATGGATTTCAAATGTGCCTTTCCTTATGGAGACATTGATGAAGAGATCTATGTAAGGATTCCTATAAGTCTGATGCAGCCAAAACATCCAAAGTCTCTCTGCATGCACGCACTGAAGAACAGATGTAGAAATGCTTCGGAAGTTTTACACCATGCACTAGAAATATTCTAAGTGTAAAATCTTCCGAAGCCAAGACCAACATCTTCCAAAGCCAAAAGTGAAGTCTTTCAAAGCTTCAAAGACAAAGTCTTTCGAAGCCAAAGAGTGAAGACATATTTCTTTCGAAGACTTTTCGAGATATGCCTTTATCTGATGTACTTTACCATAAAGCTGGACCACCTTTCCGCTGTAACTCTGTAAAGTCACCAACTTACATGAGTTGGTGAAAAGGTCCATGCTTTTGGTAACTGTACACTAAGGTCTTGAGTTCATGCTTTCTACTTTATGTACTTTTATCCTTTTTGTAATATATTAGGATGGAGCTATGGCATGTCATAGTCACTAGTCAAAAGGCAGATATGCCTTTTGACTATACATTTGATTTTGTAGTTGTCTAGTCAATTGTATCCAGCTGGCTTTCAAAGTATGGTCGGTTGTAGGATGTAGTATATGTATCTCAAGTACTTGTAACTTTCCTTTATGCTTTGTAACATTTGTAATAGAACTTGAGAAGCAATATACAACATTCTTGAATACCAATTACTTGTGTTGTTTGCCATCTTGTTCTGTCTCATATTTACTTGTGTTCTTAGCGTCTTTCACAAAAGTTAGCCAGTTCCCTATTTGATTTGCTAAGTGTTCTAAGCAACTCTTCTCATTGTGTTGTTGTGTTGTAAGTGCATACCCTTCACCAGTCCTGCATTTGGTATCAAAGCATTTCAGACTCTTGATATAAGATCTCACCATCTTAAGATCCCTCACACACACAAAATACTTAACAACTCAAATGGCAGCTATTACCAAAGCTGATATGGAAACTAGAACTATGACAAAGTCTCCACTGATCACTCCTGAAGACTTTGATACTTGGTGTCAAAGAATGGAAGGCTTCATCAAGTTTCAAGACTCCAGGATGTGGGACTCTGTTGTTGAAGGACCTTACATATCAAGCACCACTTCTGCTACTAGTGGTGGTATGATTTTTAAGGCTGTGGCTGACTATTCTTAAGAAGACAAGAAGAGAATAGAGATTGATCAGAAAGCCATGACATCCCTTCAAACTGCTCTTCCAAACTCCATCTACAGAGGCTTCAAGAAGTGCAAAACTGCCAAGCAACTATGGGAAGCACTGAAGCTGATGTATGAGGGGTTTACTGAAGCAAAGGAGAACAAGAAGGATCTCCTGAAGCAGCAGTTTGAAAACTTCACCTTTAAGGTAGGTGAAACCATGACTTAGGTATGTTGAGATTGTGGATAGTCTAATGGATGTTGGAGTAACTCTTGAGAACAGGGACATTGTAAGGAAGTTTATGTCCTCTCTTCCTAGACAATGGACACATTACTGTGTTTTTATCAAGAGGACTGAGAACCTTAAGACTCTTACTCTTACAGAGTTGTATGGTATTCTTAGTGGCTACCAGATGGAGATGAACATGCAAAACTGGTAACTCCAGCAATCAACTGAGTTCAGCCCTCAATGTGATTGAAAGGGAAAGCATTGAACCACAACATCATCTTATATGCTTCCCTGACAACTCACAAAAGGGCCCTTTCATCACCTTCCCAGTGACTCCAAGGGAAAGTTACACTCAAGGAAGTCCTTTCCAAGAGACAAGTTCTTCTCATGCCTTTGTCTCTGCTGATGAAACCTCAGGAAACTTTCTCTTCACCTTTGAAGATTTGGACTGTATCCATCAAGATGATCTGGAGTACATGGAGATACTCCAGCAAATGGCTCTTCTCACTCACAGAGCCAAGAAGTTCTACAAGAGGACAGGGAGAAAGTTTCCAAGTAATGCAGCCAGTGGAAAGTTTGGGCTAGATAAAAGCAAAGTAAAATGTTACAACTGTAACCAGATAGGACACTTTGCAAGAGAGTGTAAGGCACGAAGGACAAATGGTGGCCAAGCACAAACCAGACCAAACTACACTAAGAAAGCCCCCCAGAATGAGAAGCCAAAGCAGCAAGCTGCAGTTGCTGTTGAAGAAGGAGGCTTTGACTGGAGCTTTCAGGTAGAAGATGCATCTCCAAACCAAGCACTCATCGCAGACCATGATGAAACCAAGGTATTGGAACATCTTTGTACTCCTGAATGCATTGCTAAAGTCAATAGATACAGGTCCTATAATTTAGAACTGAGATCTGATCTTGAGTCCTTAAATATCTTAAAAGTTGATTTTAAAAGAGCTAAAAATGATTATAAGCTAAAGATAGAGGACTTAGAGAAAACCATTTCAACTCTTAAACATGAGCATACAAACTACAGGACTCAGATCAAAGACCTCATTACTAAGTTAATTGAATGCCAGGCTGAGCTTGTGATCAGCAAAGCCAAGGCAGAAAAATATGTTCTTGAAGAAGAGACCTTCAAGAACATAATATCCTCATCCTGCATGCAAAAGTTTGTTATCAAAATAAGTAGGGACTAGGATCTTGTGAGATAGCTCCTCCACACATAATCTTGTCTGTAAGATCTCCTAGGTGTGGAACTTGTGAAGATGAGCTTCCCCTCATAGATCCTGTGACTGAAGAGGATGAAGAGGAGATGGTGGAGAATGGCTCTGAGAAGAGTGAAGAAGAGCATTCTAAGAAGGGTCACCATCCCTCTGAGGAGAACAAAGCTGTTAGGATGACCAAGTCAAGAAGAAAGAACTTGATCAGGAAGGCCAAAAGAAGGTCCAAAAAGGCTCAAGAGATCAAGGCCACCTTCAATTTTGTACAGAAACAAGTCTTCATCTCTGCAGGATTTGAAGTGGTGAAGGCTGAAGACGCCAACTTGAACTCCATCAACAAGAGTTCTGATTCATGTCCAAATCATCCCATCATCAAGAAGAAGGCTGATCAGTTGTGCATCACAGCTGTACAACCTGAACCATCCAGCTCCAAAGGTAGTTCTATCCCCACAAGAACTGCCACAACATATGCAAAGATGAAGATGGAGAAGGAAAGTGATCAAGTTCAGCTTTGTTCACAAAGGAAAACTCCTAGAAAGAAGAAAATGGACTATGTTATGTGTGGGAGTACTTCTCATCTTGCTAAGGATTGTGTTTACCTTCCAAAGAGTACTCTCCACATGACCAAGAAAGAAACTTCTAAGAGTTTGAAAAAGAAGAAGCAAGCTTCGGAAGGAAAGTCTGTTTCCTTCGGAAGCTTCAAAATGAAGAAGAAGACAAGTGGAAACTTGCCTTCGGAAGAAAATTTGGTCTCGGAAGAAAGGAATACTTCCGAAGCACTGAAGCCTGCTGTAGTGAAAGCAAGATCTTCCGAAGGTCCAGTCATCAAAACTTCCGAAGTCATCAAAACTTCCGAAGTATTGAAGGTCAAGTCTAAGCATCCAAAGGTGGTGTGGAAGTCAAAGAAAGACCAAGTGGCTGAAAGTTCTTCATCAACTTCAGCAAATGATCCTTCTAGCATGACTATAGGATCAATTACTGTTGCATTGACTTCAACTTCTCTTGATGAGCCCAAGACCAATGAGGCTTGGGTTTCCAAATTTAACTAATCATCTCTTTTGTGCAGGAACAACTCAAGACAAACAGAAATGTATGGATCATTGATAGTGGCTGTTTCAGGCACATGACAGGCAATAGGTCACTACTCCAAAAGTTTGAAAGAATTGATGGAGGACCAATTGCTTTTGGAGGAGATGCAGGAGGTTACATGACAAGAAGGGGCAATGTCATAAATGGTAAGCTCAACATTGAGAAGGTAAACTTAGTTAAGGAGCTTGGGTACAATCTTCTGAGTGTATCCTAATTTTGTGATCAGAGTCATAACATGCTCTTCACTGAGCATGAGTGCATTGTTCTCAGGCCCGGGGTGGTCATTCCTCATGAGCACAACCTGCTCAGAGCCCTCAAGAAAGGGAACATGTACAAGATGGACTTGCAAGAAACATCTCCCTCAGGAGAAGTTTCATGCTTTCTGTCTAAAGCAAATAATGATGAATCTTTCCTCTGGCATAAAAGAATGTGCCATGTAAACTTTAAAAACATGAATAAATTAATTAAGAATGATTTGGTAACTGAAATACCAAAGAAAGAGTTTACAAGTGATGACCACTATGTTGCATGCCTGAAGGGGAAGCAACACAAGGTATCTCACAAGCCAAAGGAAAGAAACTCCATCATTAATCCCCTACACTTATTACATATGGATCTCTTTGACCCCATCAGTGTAATGAGTCTAGGAAGGACCTCTTATTGTTTGGTGATCACAGATGACTTTACAAGATTCACTTGGGTTTTCTTTCTTAGAACTAAGGATGAGACCCTTGAGATTCTGAAGAATTTATCTTAAAGATTGAGAATCAATGTGATCACAAGGTCAAAACCATAAGATGTAATCAAGGAACTGAATTCAAGAATCAAATCCTTGATACATTTTGTGATGAAAAGGGTATTACAAGACAATATAGTGCTCCCAGTACTCCTAGCAAAATGGTGTTGCTGAGAGGAGAAACAAGACACTAATTGAAGCTGCAAGGACTATGTTGTCTGACTCTAAACTGCCTATCACCTTCTGGGCAGAGGCAGTGAACACTGCTTGCTATGTGCAAAATAGAGTTTTAGTGGTTAAGACACATGGTAAGACTCCTTATGAACTTTGCCACAAGAGAAAACCTTTCGTTGGTTTTCTCAGGTCATTTGGATGTCCTTGCACCATCTTGAATACCAAAGATCAAATTGCCAAGTTTGCTGAGAAATCAGATGATGGACATTTTATTGGATACTCTTCTCAAGCTAAAGCTTATAGAGTATACAATATCAGAACTAGAGTAGTTGAGGAGTCAGCCAATGTGATTTTAAATGAGCACACTGCCAATGTGAAAGGTTTCGGTCCAGATTGGCTATTTGATCTTGATTTAGTTACCAACTGTTTTAACAAATCTTGTGAGAATGTTTCAGGATCTATAGATATACTACCTACAGGTGATCCTGACCCATGATTTGAGCTAAGAAGACCATCAAGTTACACATCTTCAGCTCCAGTGGTAACTAATCCAGCAAATGAAGCTTCTACCAGCACATCAATGACAAATCCTGCTGACACTTCTGGGGTGCCTTTAAATTCCAGCTTAGAGACACAGAACTCAGAAGAAGGAGCTTCAAATGTTGGAGAAAATAGTGGTGGTGAAAGTGATCAGGAATTTCTTGATGCTGATAACCACTCCATTGAAGACAACATCAATGATGTCACACACTCATTGGATCAAGTCAATCTTGATAAGTGTGCTGATGTGGAGGATGAATCTTCCTTGCTAGATCAGAATTTTTTAAATTTATATCTGTCTAAGCAGCTTGCTGTGATCCCTCAGCTAAGGATCCACAAGTCTCATCCTACCACAAACATCATTGGAGATGTTGATTCAGGGGTGAGAACAAGAGGACAAACCCATGAAGAAAATGTTTGTCTTCACTCTTATTTCTTGTCCGAGATAGAGCCAAAGAAAATTGATGAGGCTCTAAAGGATGGAAGTTGGGTTGAAGCTATGAGGAGCTGCTTTAATTCAAAAGACAAAAGGTTTGGAACCTATGTCCTCTTCCTCAAAGGAAGACTACCATAGGAACCAAATGGGTTTTTAGGAATAAGAAGGATGATAGAGGACTTGTCATCAAGAACAAGGCAAGACTAGTTGTTCAAGGGTATACTCAAGAAGAAGGAATTGACTACACAGATGTTTTTGCTCCTGTAGCAAGACTTGAAGCTGTTAGGATATTCCTAGCTTTTGCTGCATCCAAGAACTTCAAGGTCTACCAACTAGATGTAAAGTGTGCTTTTCTTTATAGGGTGATTGATGAAGAGGTGTATGTCAGACAACCACCTGGGTTTGTAGATCCTGATCATCCTGATTATGTCTGCAGGCTTAATAAAGCTCTTTATGGGATGCACCAAGCACCAAGGAAGTGGTATGAGACTCTATCTTAGTATCTCTGTCAACATGGTTACAAAAGGGGTACTATAGATGGAACTCCCTTCATCAAAGGAACATGAAATGACATAATGCTAGTTCAAGTATATGTAGATGACATTATCTTTGGGTCAACTAATCCAAAGCTCTGCAAAGACTTTGAGAAGATGATGAAGAAGGTTTTGAAGTGAGTGTCATGGGGGAACTCAATTTCTTTCTAGGAATTCAAGTGAAGCAAGTTGACAATGGCATCTTCATAAGTCAGTCAAAGTATGTACAAGACATACTTAAAAGGTTTAACATGACTAATTGTAAGGTTGATAAGACACCCATAGCCAGAAATCACTCCTTTGGACCTGATTTGAGGGGGAGTGTGTTGATGAGCATCCCTATAGGGCAATGATTGGGTCTCATATGTACCTCGCAGCTAGTAGGCCAACCCCAAGATGTCACACCTGGTCACTGTCAAAAGAGTTTTAAGATATCCAAAGAATTCTGATTTTAATCTGTATGCTTATACAGATAGTGACTATGGTGGTTGCAACATGACTGCAAAGTCTACATCAGGGGGATGTCAATTTCTTGGTGGAAGAGTAGTCTCTTGGCAACGCAAGAAACAATCTTGTGTGTTTGCATCAGCTGCTGAGGCTGAATACATTGCTGCTGCAAGCTTCTGTGCTCAAGTGTTTTGGATTCAAAATCAAATGCTGGACTATGGATTCAACTTTAAAGAGACTCCCATCCATATAGACAACAACAGTGCTATCTCCATCACAGAGAATCCTGTGCAGCACTCAAGGACAAAGCATATCAATATCAGGTATCATCTGATTAGAGATAACTTTGAAAAGGGATTAATCAAACTAGTCAAAGTTAACACAAATGAACAATATGCTGATCTGTTGACCAAAGCTTTTAATGAGAAGAGATTTAAAAATCTTGTATTAGCTATTGGGATGATTAACTTTGAATAGCTTTTCTTAAAACTTAATCATATTTATTTCTAAAACTTGTGTATCCTAAGTTGTCTATTTTATCACCTTCATAAGCCCTTGTTTTCAATGGAAGAAAATATTTTCAAAAGACTTTTCTTAGATTTTTGAAAATTTTGATCTCTTTTCTTTTCGGAAGACTTAAAATTTCCTTCGGAAGAAATTTATGTCTTTGTAAACAAAACTGCTTCAGTAATTTTACCTTCGGAAGAAATTTCTGAAATATCTTCCGAAGCTTAAAATCAACTTAAGTACTCTGTATGTTTTCAAATAACAAGTTTCTTCCGAAAGCAATTTACCTTCGGAAGTTTTTATTCTCCTTAGAATAAAAATTCCTTGAGTGTAAATTCTCTTCCGAAGCAAAATTCTTAAAAACCTTTGAAATATCTTCCGAAGCCAATTTGCCTTCGGAAGCTTTTTCTTCAGAAATTCCGAAGCAAATAACCTTCGGAAGATTTCTCGACTTCCAAGAAAACTACTTTTTGGTCAAAAGTAAACTACTTTTCAGAGGTGGGACCGACATCTGGATTTCAAAGTTTATCCTCTTTCATTAACTTTGTCTCCAATCCTTTTCACATAAATGCCCAACGGTTCCCCCCTCTTTCACTATCTTCCTAAATTACACTATTCCTTAAACCTAAATTCTCCCAAACCGCCTTTGTTCTTCATCTTTCTTCATCATTAAGCTTCTCAAATGGCCAACCTAAACTGCAGAAACAACCCAGATTTCTCCATGCAACTTCACAGGCAACACAACCAGGTTGCTCTATTAAGCTTTGAGAAAGATGAAAGTTTCTCAGAGATTTGCCGTTTCTTAGCTCTATCCAACTACTTCACGTCCCTAACCATTGATCCTACTCTGTATGAGGATCATCTGCTTGAATTCTGGATGACCTGCCAAGAGGTCATTATAGACGGGGAGAAGGCACTGTCTGCCACAGTGCAAGGAAGGATAATCTTCATCACTCCGGCCATCATAAACACTCACTTGCAGCTGGATGATGAAGAAGGAGAGTTGTCCTTCCCAAAGAAAGCTGTAAATCATTCTTTTGAGCAGATGCGCTATGAGGAAGATTTCTCTGTAAAGACCTTCAGGAAAGGGAAGGTCTCATCCCAGTGGAAATACCTATTTCATGTGGTTATCCACAGCTTGTCTAACAAGCATGGAGGGTGGGACCATATTCCTGAAGATCTCTCCTTCATAGTACATGGAATGGTTCAAGGGGTCAAGTTCAGGTACTCTCAGTTTGTTTATACAAATTTGCTTGCTAACTTGGACTCCTTAGAGTATTATATGTTTCCTAGATATGTTCAACACATTCTCAACTGTGAATTGGGCTCACAGTTGAGGGAAACAGATAATATTCTTAAATTGGGATAGACGAAGCCCGTTATCTTTAAAATTATGAAGAAGCCAACTGTAGGCTTCTCAGGGGTAGAAACAGCCCTTGTCCCAAAAATGTTAAAGCTCATTGCTCAAGGTGACAACCTAGCAACACAAGCTAGTGTTGAACCCACACCTTCTACCTCCCAACCACCAAAAAGGCCACAAATCACCCTCACCTACCAAAGAAAATCCAAACGAACCCGTGCTCAAGCTATTGAGTCTATGCAGGCCCCCATATACTCACCCATACAGGAGTAAGTGGACACTAGAGTTCCCACTTCCCCTGAGGAGCAAACCACTCCCATCTCTTCAAGAATTAGGGATGAGGTTCCTCATGCTCACCCTGATGAGCTCATAAGCCAAACTGCCTTAAGCCCTCACTCTGAGTCTTAACACTCAAGTGAACAACCTTCAGGGGACGGTTACCATCCCCAACCTTTAGACTTAAATCAACCCATTCCCCATCTCTCATTCTATACTGATGAAGACTTAGGTTTCAGTGGGTACCATGAGTCTCTCTACTCTTCCCATACTCAAAGAGAGATGAGTACTCCTGAGTCTCCTTTGTCTAGCCCACATCAGTCACTTATCACTGAGGTGGATACTTCTGAACCTGTTTAGGATATCCATATGGAAGAGGCTCTCACTTCTGCAAGTGATTACATCATTAAGACCTCAACCATGGCAACTCAGCCCATTGACACTTCAACTGAGGCTGTCAATGTGCAGAGAAAATCTAGCAGCCAAGAACCTGAAGCTGGTGGTGAGAGAGAGGACCTTAGTCCAATCATCTCATCCCCCAATGATTCTTCTGATGAAGATGAGGGGAATCTGAGACTAAAGGTGCACAAAATGTCAAAAACATGCTCCTATTTAGTCTCTAAGGTTAGTCAACTTGAATCTCAGGTGACTACCCTGCAAAAAAGGGTCAATGATCGACAACTTGAGATATCTTATCTCAGGGAAAAACTAGCTGGGGGACCTTTAAGAGAAGCTCAACCAGGAACACAAGAACCTGTGAATGTGATTGACCTAACTCCTAGCTCACCTATGCAAGAGGGTGATGCTACCAAAAAGGGGGAGAAAGTCATTACAGTCACAGAACCTGGGAGTTCTTTAGGGAGTATAGACATTGAGGACTCACCATCCTCACTTGCAATTGTACATACTCAGCAACTTCCCAAGTTCACATTGATATGGACATTATAGACTCTATCATTAGGAGTCTCTTTGAGGAAGGCGTTCCAAGGGCTATGTCATCCACACCTCAAGGAACTTCAAACTATATTATTGGGTGGAGATATGATGCTGATAGAAGAGACCTTATTCTTCACAGAGTTCAAGGGTAGCAAGAAATATTCAATTTTCAAACCTTGAACTACTATGAAGGTCTTGACCTGATCAACATGCCACTTGTAAACCCAAGTTAATCAAGACAAGCTGACAGGTTAGCACTCAGGATTCAAGACAGAATTACTAAAGAGTTCAGCCTTAGAAGGAGACAAAGGCCTAGTGATAGAGCCTAAGAGCCCTGTCACACCAACAACTGCTTCAGAAATTCATTCCCTCAGTGAAACACCTACTGGTGAAGGTGTCTCACAACCTCTCTCTTGCTAGAGCTTAGATGCTACACCAAGCAATGAAGGCCAAAGCTCTCTCCACCCTGTGTCACAAAAGTCTGTGGGTGACAAAGGGAAAAGGATTCCAATTCCTGAGGAGATTGAGGATGAGGAGAGAGAAAGGAAGAGGAAGCTAAGGGGAGAAAGTTCCTCTGGGTCTTCAGGCTTTATGCAAGCTGCAATCAGGGCTGCCCCCAGACCAAACACTCAAGAAGATGAGTTGAGGGCAGTCAGGATTACTTACTTGCAGACCAGGAACTATGACATAGATGAGATTATATCTCTCCCCTTAGAGCAATTAAATGAACTGGCTGACATGGAAGTGTCAAGAGAGATGAAGGAAGCAGAGGATGCAAGGCTACTTCTCCAATTCAAAGAACTCTCTCCCCAGTTCAAGAAAGCCCTGTGCAAGAGGATGTGGCAGCTACACAAGAACCTCAGGTAGGCAAGGAAACAGATAGACAAAATATGATCAACTACCTGAGTGCCACAGGTCTCTACCAGGCATCTGCACTTCTTCCTTTGTCCTTTGAGTACATTGAGTTTGAGTATCTCAAACATCTTGAACTTCAAGTGCTCAAAGAACAAAAGGCAACAAAGAAAAGGATGAGGGAAGATGCTGTAAAGTTAAGAGCCATCATCCAAAAGAGTATGAAGAAGTCTGCTGACAGACAAAGGATGATGAGCTTCTTGAAGCTGTATGAATTCTCCGGAAGGAGACTTGGCCCTATGTCTCTATCTACAATGGATGAGCATATTAGGGTAATCAAGCAGAAGATAAAGAGTGGAGAGCTGATTGACTTACACTCCCTTCCAAGTCAAGTCCCACTTGAAGTGGAGGTTAAGGTTGAACAAACTGAGACAACACAACCTGGACCTCCGGCTGAGCCTTAGCAAGCTTCATCTTCTGATCCACAGTAGGGTCAAACTCCCTCTCCTTCTGAATCTATGAGGGAGGAACACCCAACTGAGAAAGACAAGGATGATCAACAAGGTGCCGCAGACCAGTCTTCTCAGTTGAAGTCTTCTAAGAGGAAGAAGAGGATGGCTTCCAAACCAAAGTCAAAGAAGAAGAAGTCTAAATCATCCACCTCTACACCTCAGGTTGAGTCAGATCAACCTGAGGAAGTGCATGAAGAGGCAGCCCAATCAACTCCAATTCAAGTGGCTCTTCTTGCAGTTGAGAGACCCATCTTATCCTGGACCTTCTCAACTAATCCAGAAAGATGGCATGTGATCAGAGATCAAGGTGTTGAGAATGTCTACACGTGGCAAGACTTAATCAACTTACCTCTGCATGATCTCTTTAAGATGAGAAGATATTATGAGGGTCTGAGTGATCCTGACCATCTGATGAAGAAGGGTATGGTCATCATCATCCTGAAGACCACCAACATCTGAAGATCTTCTAAATGTTTTGGTAGCATCAGCCTAGGGGGAGTTTGTGAGGATTTCTATAAGTCTGATGCAGCCAAAACATCCAAAGTCTCTCTGCATGCATGCACTGAAGAACAGAAGTAGAAATGCTTCGGAAGTTTTACACCATGCACTAGAAATATTCTAAGTGTAAAATCTTCCGAAGCCAAGAACAACATCTTCCGAAGCCAAAAGTGAAGTCTTCCAAAGCTTCAAAGACAAAGTCTTCTGAAGCCAAAGAGTGAAGACAGATTTCTTCCAAAGACTTTAGAGATATGCCTTTATCTGATGTACTTTACCCTAAAGCTGGACCACCTTTCCGCTGCAACTCTGTAAAGTCACCAACTTACATGAGTTTGTGAAAAGGTCCATGCTTTTGGTAACTGTACATTGAGGTCTTGAGTCTATGCTTTCTACTTTATTTACTTTTATCCTTTTTGTAATATATTAGGATGTGAGCTATGGCATGTCATAGTCACTAGTCAAAAGGGAGATCTGCCTTTTGACTCGATATTTGATTTTGTAGTTGTCTAGTCAATTGTATCTAGTTGGCTTTCAAAGTATGGCCGACTGTAGGATGTAGTATATGTATCTCAAGTACTTGTAACTTTCCTTTATGCTTTGTAACATTTGTAATAGAACTTGAGAAGCAATATACAACATTCTTGAAAACCAATTACTTGTGTTGTTTGCCATCTTGTTATGTCTCATAATTACTTGTGTTCTTAGCATCTTTCACAAAAGTTAACCAGTTCCCTATTTGATTTGTTAAGTGTTCTAAGCAACTCTCCTCATGTGTTGTTATGTTGTAAGTGCATACCCTTCACCAGTCCTGCAATCTATGTGTGACAACCACCAGGGTTTGAGGATCCTGATAAAGTATACAAACTTGATAAATCTCTTTATGGTTTACATCAAGCTCCTTGCATCTGGTATGAGACTCTAACACAATATCTTCTGAGCAATGGTTTTTCTCGTGGCACTATTGATATCACTTTATTCAAGAAAGAAGTGGATGGTGAGATGTTAATCGTGCAAGTCTATGTTGACGACATTATTTTTGGCTCCACCAATTCTAAGCTTTGTAGGGAATTCGAGGAGGTCATGAGAAGTCGATTTGAAATGAGCATGATGGGGGATATGTGTTTTTTCCTTGGTTTGCAAGTTGAACAAAAGCCTGAAGGAATACTTATTCATTAGGAAAAGTATGTCAAAGAAATTCTCAAGAAATTCAAGATGGAGGACGCTTCTTCTGAATTAACCCCATTCACCACACATACATGCCCTACTCCAGATGAGAACGGGAAATCTTTTGATCCTTATCTTTGCAGATTAATGATTGGTTCCCTAATGTATCTTACATCCAGTCGTCTAGACATCACTTCTGTTGTGGGATATTATGGCCGATACCAAGCTAACCCTAAGGAGTCTCATGAGAAGGCAGTGAAACTAATTTTTTGTTATCTAAAAGGCTCTTCTCGTCTGGGTCTTTGGTATCCTTATGGTGGAAACTTTGATTTGCATGCTTATTCTGACAGTGATTCTAATGGCTGGCTGCAGGTTGAATAGAAAATCAGTCAACAGAGGTTGTCAATATCTGGGGAACTGTCTAGTATCATGGCAGAGCAAGAAACAAACTACTGTGTCTCTTTCCACAGGGCAGGCAGAGTATATTGCTGCTTCTAGTTGTTGCTCTCAAGTGCTATGGATACAACATCAGATGATTGTCTATGAAATCAATTTCCTCCACACTCCATTATTCTGTGATAATAAAGCAGCCATTGGAATCGCAAAGAATCCAATTCATGATTCTCGCACTGAGCACACTGAGACAAGGATTCATGCAATCCGTGATGCTCAATAAAAGGGTTTTATTGATATTATTCCTATTGACACAAAAAATCAAAAGGCTGATCTTTTTACTAAAACCTTCGATAAACCTCGTTTTCTTAATTGTCTCATGTAAATATTGCACATAATTAATTCTTGTTCTTTTTCTTTCTTTCTTTTTAAATCTTAAGCTCCATTGTCCTTCACTATTTTACAATATAATAAAATAATATATATATATATATATATATATATATATATATATATATATATATATATATATATGTTATAGGAAATTTCTCTTATCTTGCTGATTTGTAGAAATTTCTAGGGATAATAACACAAGTTTACCTGTCTCTCTTGCAGAATAAAGCTTTTGTTTCCTGAAAGATTTGAAGGAGGTCAACGGTATTGTGTTGGGATATGCATGATAGGCTCAGCCAGAATACAAAGTAGACAGTGATCTTGTGGCTAAATTAATAGGATAACAAACTTATTGACTTGAACTATCCCCTTGACATTTTGGCCTTCACAAAGTTACATGTCCTTGTTCAAAATGAGTTGAGAGCGTAATGTCTCTATTTTGATATTTTTCACAGAAATTGTCATGTTCCTCTTCCCTGTATACTCAATAGTGCTACTTGCTAGCTCTATTTGTGTCAAAAAAATCCTTGTGTATACTATATTACGTGCTTATCTCCTCTGCGGATGTGTGAACATTGACCTGGAGTGATGATTGTAGGATTCTATGTGCCCAAGACACTTAGAATATTGATGTGGTTAGTACGTTATGATCCAAGTCGGGTTATACCCAATAACAAGCTTAGCAAACACCAATTAGTATTTAATTGATGATATGATCATGCAATTAAATATTTACACCAAATTTAGAAAATGGGTTTTCTAAATAAGTTGCATATGAGATGGAACAAATTATAAGGATAATTTGTTAATGAGTTTATTGTTATTTTTTGTCATTTAAAGGGTTTAAATAACATTAATAACATATGAGTGTACTTTAATTAAATTGTTTAATTAGAGAAGACATATGTCACATTTTAATTAAGTCTAGTAGATGACTTATTAATGTTTGACAAAAAGGACTAGTTTTAATTGTTGTGTGTGTTCAAGTTTTAGGGGAAACTTTGTGTTTTAAAACCTTTTGCCCCCCCCTTTAATATTATTGGACCTTTGTTGCCTTGAAACACACATATGTTTAATTAGTCTTGCACTCTTCATTTGACCACTCTCCATACATGCAAGAACAACCAAAATAATCCCTCTCTCTCTCACAATAGCTACGGCCAGGAGCAGCAGCATTAGGAGGTTTTGAGAGCTAATTTTTGTTGTTTTGGTGTTGAATCTTCCTAACAAGAAGGTGCTTTGCAAGGAGGCTTGGGGTATACAAGCTTGAGGGCTCCTTCCTTGGAGTTTTGGCCGAGATTTTGAGCATTCATCATCCTTCTTCTCTTGATCGATTTAGCTGCTGGAAGGAGGTAGTTTGGCAACTTGTTTGGTTGTCACATTATGAATGTTTTATGTGTTTATATAGCTTGCTTATTCACATATTAAAGATCCTTTTGATTTGGGTTTGTCTTTCATCTTAAAACATCATTTAGAACATGAAATTTTCAGCTTATTAACATGTTATAATGCTATACTTCCGCTGCGTTTTTCAGAAAGTTTAAAAGGTTAAACTTGTTTTCTTGTGTTCTATCAAACCCATCAATGGCATCAAGAGCCGGTTATGTGGATAACTTGCTTGTTCTTAGTCTTTAAAATCAGTTTTAAAGAAGTATTATCAACTTATCATAGGCTGATTTTGGGCTGCTATGTTTTGTATGAATGATTCCCCAAACTTTCACGGTCATATCACACATGCTAGTGATTAGACCTTGAAAGATATATATTATGAAATGTTGATTGTTTGGACAATGTTTAAAACCCAAAATTTCAGTTTATGTTGGCTGAAATTTGGTGGTTTTAAGTGGGGTTTCATTATATGTTTGGATGGTATGATCATTGGATGTTAGTGTGCATAACCTAGCCTTTGGCCTTTTGATTTGGATGATTGGAATGGTTGTTTTATTCATTCAATTGGGTTGTAATATTTATGTTTATTATTTGGGTTGTAATTATTTATTCATTTGGTTATGTAATTAATAGATTATGTGCATGTCTTTTATTAGAAAAATGTATTAGGATACAATTTTGTAAAAGGAAGATGCACAAGATCAAGACCCAAAGATGGACATCAAAGACATGGAACTTGAAGCATATGGATGCAAGTTCAAGTGGAGGTCTATGATGACCTCAATTTTGTGTTGATTTCAACCCTTAAGAAAGACCAAATGACCACACTTGTGATGGCAAACAAGTGTGGTCACAATAGTAGCTAAGGTTATGCACATTATGGTTGTTTATGCTTATGCTTGTTTGAATGTTTGTTATTTGATTGTATGGTTGAAATTTTGACATGCATTACAAACTAATTAACAAACTTAACAAGTTATAAAAATGATTTTTTTTAATCATTAAAATGTAATAAAAGGTTATTAAAATGATTTAATGATTTTAAAGATTAAAATAGGTTTTAATCAAAGGACCATAGGGTACCTTGTATTTGAAAGCATGCAAATACAAGTACATAGAGTTTTCTAAAACTAGAAATTATGAAATCTCTAACCTTTTAACAAACAAGTTTAACACCTTCCTTTTGCACAACACTTGAGTCATTTGGAAACTCTAAATGGGATAAAGGTCACCTAACCATTTAGAGGGAACTTGTGATTTAAGGTGGGGATACCACATTGGTGGGATAAAGGTCACCTAACCACTTATGTGGGTAAACTCACACGTGTATGCAAGTAGGATAACTTGATTTGCAAACCATGTTAAATGGATCACCTAAATATGGTTTCCAAATGGTGTTGATGGGATTAACATGCCGACTTTACATATGATGTTTAAAGTCGATCCCACACCTCTAGAAGTTGCAAATGGTTGCAACCGTCAATCGTTGACCACCTTATTAATTTAGATCGTGGGATAAAGGTCACCTAACCACAATTTAAATGTAATGTTGGGTTCTAGATTTTAATATAAAAATGACCTTAAAAGGCATTAATTATTAAAAAATAGCAATATCGAAAATACTAAAATAGATCTTTGTTAAATTTTGTAGATGGCCACCAACAATGAAAATCACGATAACTCATCCGCGTCCAACCAATCATTACGAGCGATTCTCCAAAAGGAACGTCTAAATCATAACAACTTTATTGATTGGTATCGAAACTTGAGAATCGTTCTCAAGCAAGAGAGACGATCATATGTTTTAGACGACCCTATCCCCGATCAACCTACTGAGGATGATGAGGAGGCCTTCAACGATTGGTTGAAGTACACTGAGGACTCCGTCCAAGTGTCTTGTCTCATGCCAGCGAGCATGACTCCGGATCTCCAAAAGGAGTATGAACATCACGGAGCTTATGACATGATAACCCAGCTGAAGGAAACGTTCCAACAGCAAGCAAGGGTTGAGCGCTTCGAAACGGTTCGAGCACTCCATGCATGTCGTATGGACGACAACCAATCTGTTTCATCTTATGTACTTAAGATGAAAAGTCATATTGACCGCCTTGAAAGGCTTAATTGTCCCGTCTCGAAGGAATTGGCCACGGATTTGATCCTTAATGGCCTTACCAAGAAGTTCGAGACATTTGTGTTGAATTACAACATGAATGCATGGGACAAGAGCATTGGTGAGCTTCACTCAATGCTTAAAACAGCCGAGGCGGCCATGGGTAAAAGGGTTTTACCCGTTCTCACCATCAATGAAGGTGGGAACAAGAAAAGGCCTTATCTTGCACCCAAGGCAAAGGTTGCCAAGGGTAAAGGACCCGTATGGGGAAAAGGGAAAGGGGTGGCAAGGGTGCCACCCAAACCATAGGAGAAGAAGCAAAAGGTTGCTACTAATGACCCATGCTTTAAGTGTGGGGAGATTGGACATTGGGCAAGGAATTGTCCTGTCCATCTCCAACAGTTGAAAGCCAAGAGGGATGCCGGGCAGACCTCAGGTACGATATACATGATTCATATTGATCTTAATGTTACATCTTCTAACACATGGGTATTGGATACCGGATGTGGAACTCATATTTGCAATTTGTTGCAGGGGTTCACAAGAAGTAGGGACTTCAATCAAGGAGATGTTAGTCTCTTCATGGGCAATGGAACCAAAGTCCAATTTGAAGCTCGTGGGGACTACATCCTAAAACTTCCAAGTGGCTTGGATGTTATTTTGAAGAATATTTTGTATGCTCCTAGTTTGACTAGGAACATTATTTCTGTATCCCAATTAAGACATTATGATTATGTATTATCTTTTGTTGAAAATGATATTCATGTTTCTTTAAATGATATGTTCTATTTTAAAGCAATTCCCATTAATGGTATTTATGAATTGGTTCATGAAAACGCTTTAAATAGTTCATTGTACCAAACTAACACCATGAAACTCAAGTTGGACTTGAATGATACCTATCTTTGGCATTGTCGTCTTGGTCATATAAACAAGAAACGTATACAAACACTTCAAAAGAATGGTCTTTTAAAAACGAATGAATGTGATTCATTTGATGTATGTGAATCTTGTTTACAAGGTAAAATGACTAAGGCACCCTTTAGTGGAACTAACTAAAGGGCAAAAGATTTATTAGGAATCATACATTCGGATGTATGTGGTCCTTTTAAGCCAATGACTAGGAATGGTGAAAGATACTTCATTACCTTTACCGACGATTATAGTCGCTATGGGTATGTGTACTTATTAAGGCACAAAGATGAAGCTTTTGAAATGTTCAAAATCTTCAAGAATGAAGTGGAAAATCAACTCAACAAGTCAATTAAAGTTCTCCGTACCGATAGAGGACGTGAATACCTAAGTGATGTTTTTCAAGATCATCTTAGGAGTTGTGGGATTGTCTCACAACTCACTCCACCTGGAACACCACAACATAATGGTATGTCTGAAAGGAGAAATCGAACCTTATTGGATATGGTCCGATCTATGATGGCTAAAAGCACATTACCTCTATCATTTTGGGGTTTCGCTTTGCTCTCCGCGGCCCGTATCTTAAATATGGCCCCAACCAAAAAGGTGGAAAGGACACCTTTTGAGATATGGCATGGAAGAGTTCCATCCCTATCATACTTAAGGGTCTGGGGTTGTGAGGCTTATGTTAAGACTCCCACCCCAAACAAATTAGAAGTCCGATCCACCAAGTGTATCTTTGTTGGATATCCTAGAGATTCTATGGGATATTATTTCTATGATCCACTGGAACAAAAGGTGTTTGTTGCCAGAAAGGGTGAGTTCTTAGAAGCAAAGTTCCTTATGGAAGGAGCTAGCAGTAGAACAGTGGATCTTGAGGAAGATCAAGAACCACAACCCGATGCACGTTTGGTTGAAACTAGCACTCAACATGAGGATGTTGAGGATGATCAAGGGGTTGATCAATACACACAAGACGTTCGCAGAAGTGGTAGAACTAGTAATCCACCTGAAAGATACGGATTTTTCATGGATGGATGCTATGTGGTAGATTCAGATGAACCAACCACATACCATGATGCAGTGTCCAATTTGGATTGTGACAAATGGCTTGAGGCCATGAACGTTGAGATGCAATCCATGTATGACAATCAAGTTTGGGAACTTGTTGTACCACCTCTTACCTTGGAAGTAAGTGGGTTTTCAAGAAGAAAACCGATATGCATGGAAACTTGGATACTTATAAAGCTAGACTTGTAGCAAAGGGTTTCACTCAAACTCAAGGGGTTGATTATGATGAAACCTTCTCACCTGTTGCGATGCTAAAGTCTATAAGGATATTGTTTGCCATAGCTGCTCATTATGATTATGAGATTTGGCAAATGGATGTCAAAACGGCTTTCCTAAATGGATATCTTGAGGAAGATGTCTATATGGTTCAGCCTGAAGGTTTTGTCGATCCAAAACATCCTAATAAAGTATGCAAGTTAAAGAAATCAATCTATGGATTGAACAAGCATCTAGAAGCTGAAATCATCGTTTTGATGAGGAGGTAAAGAAATTTGGCTTCATCAAAAATGCTGATGAGGCTTGTGTGTATAAGAAGGCTAGTGGGAGCATAATAACTTTCCTAGTATTGTATGTTGATGACATACTACTATTTGGAAATGACATTCCAACCTTGGAAGGTGTAAAAACCTGGCTTGGAAGTTGTTTTTCCATCAAGGATCTTGGTGAAGCCGCCTATATTCTGGGAATAAAGATCTATAGGGATAGATCAAGGCGGTTGATTGGTTTGAATCAAAGTGCATACATTGATAAGATCTTGAAAAGGTTCAAGATGGAGAACTCTAAGAAAGGTACCGTACCTATTCAAAGAGGAACGATATTGAGTACGACTCAATGTCCTAGCTCAAGGGATGAGCAAGATAAAATGAAGGCAATCCCATACGCATCTGCTATTGGATCCATCATGTATGCAATGATATGCACTTGACCGGACGTGTCATGCGCCTTAAGCATGACAAGTCGTTACCAGCAAAATCCTGGAAACAGTCATTGGATGGCTGTTAAGAACATACTTAAGTACCTAAGGAGGACAAGAGATATGTTCCTAATCTATGGATCTGGTGATGAGGAACTCGTTGTAAAAGGTTACACGTATGCGAGTTTCCAAACCGATCGTGATGATTCTCGGTCACAATCGGGATATATTTTCATTCTGAATGGAGGAGCGGTCTCTTGGAAGAGCTCCAAATAGGATGTGGTGGCTCTATCAACTACAGAATCAGAATATGTCGCCGCCTCATTGGCAGCTCAAGAAGCTGCATGGTTGAAGAAATTCATTGCCGATCTAGGGGTTGTCCCTTCCATTCAGGAACCCCTAGAGATCTTTTGTGATAACGAAGTGCGATTGCTCAAATCAAGGAACCTCGTGCTCATCAAAAGACTAGGCACATTGAGCGGAGATTCAACTACATACGAGATGAAGTTGAAAAGGGAAAGATATGTATTCGCAAAGTTCACACGGATCAAAACATCGCGGATCCTCTCACGAAGCTCCTTGAAAAGGCAAAGCATGAAGGTCATACTTGTGCCATGGGACTTCGATATTCTAGTGATTGGATTTGATCTGTAAAATTTGTATTTGGATATGTGGAACTCTTTATTATTTGAATAAAATTATTTGGTTATAATGTTTCAATTAATGTTCCAATTTAGCATGTTTAATCCTTGAGTAAATTGTGTACTCTAAATGTCCGTAGTCGTTCATACTTGTGGGAACAAGTGTGAGGGTAAGATTATTATGAACTTGGATTGGTTGATATTCATAAGGATGAATATAGAGCAATGGGTTGCTACCAAGGTTCATAGATATTTGTGGGATACAAATATTGGACTAACCCGCATCTCAAATTTTACTACATAGAATCTATTGATTGATCATAAGTAAATTTGAGTAAAGGCGAATATCATTTGGTATCCTCCGACCTGAGATACATATTGGGTTTTGATATTCACCAAGTATTATACCTTGAGCTTATTCTTCACTGTCCTGAAATAGTGGACAACACATAAGGGTATGTTCAGGTATGACACGAGGTGTTTGTGAGAAACGTATGTAGTCAAGATGGAATTTGTTCCTCTTATTCGTTGAGAGTTAGATGTCTAAGGCCTGATTAAGTTAAATCAACAAGGAATGATCATTCTGTGTCCTCGGATATAACATGACAACTGTAACAAAAGGATAAATGATTGATTCACCTAAATCATTTCAAGTAGGGTACTTGAAAGGGATGATGTTATTGAATGGCTATAAGTCATGCGTATTAAGGGTAGTAAACCGTTGTTAGGCGGTATTTACTGCTTGCATCAATCTTCTATGAATCTTGGGCAAGTGGGAGATTGTAGGATTCTATATGCCCAAGACACTTAGAATATTGATGTGGTTAGTACGTTATGATCCAAGTCGGGTTATACCCAATAACAAGCTTAGCAAACACCAATTAGTATTTAATTGATGATATGATCATGCAATTAAATATTTACACCAAATTTAGAAAATGGGTTTTCTAAATAAGTTGCATATGAGATGGAACAAATTATAAGGATAATTTGTTAATGAGTTTATTGTTATTTTTGTCATTTAAAGGGTTTAAATAACATTAATAACATATGAGTGTACTTTAATTAAATTGTTTAATTAGAGAAGATATATGTCACATTTTAATTAAGTCTAGTAGATGACTTATTAATGTGTGACAAAAAGGACTAGTTTTAATTGTTGTGTGTGTTCAAGTTTTAGGGGGAAACTTTGTGTTTTAAAACCTTTTGGCCGCCCCCCCTTTAATATTATTGGACCTTTGTTGCCTTGAAACACACATATGTTTAATTAGTCTTGCACTCTTCATTTGACCACTCTCCATACATGCAAGAACAACCAAAATAATCCCTCTCTCTCTCTCTCACAATAGCTACGGCCAGGAGCAGCAGCATTAGGAGGTTTTGAGAGCTAATTTTTGTTGTTTTGGTGTTGAATCTTCCTAACAAGAAGGTGCTTTGCAAGGAGGCTTGGGGTATACAAGCTTGAGGGCTCCTTCCTTGGAGTTTTGGCCGAGATTTTGAGCATTCATCATCCTTCTTCTCTTGATCGATTTAGCTGCTGGAAGGAGGTAGTTTGGCAGCTTGTTTGGTTGTCACATTATGAATGTTTTATGTGTTTATATAGCTTGCTTATTCACATATTAAAGATCCTTTTGATTTGGGTTTGTCTTTCATCTTAAAACATCATTTAGAACATGAAATTTTCAGCTTATTAACATCTTATAATGCTATACTTCCGCTGCGTTTTTCAGAAAGTTTAAAAGGTTAAACTTGTTTTCTTGTGTTCTATCAAACCCATCAATGATCTCCTCTGTTATACGTAAGTATAGATTCGGAGCTCTCGTCAGCACGTTCTGATGATCTTCTTTGTTATACGTAAGTATAGACCTGAAGCTCTTATCAATTAAACTCAAATGATCATCTCCTTTGTTATACGTGAGTATAGACCTGGAGCTCTCATCATCTGAAAATATTAAGGTCTGTGATTCTTATAAAAGATGTTTGTTGTGCTCTCCGTTGGAAAATCAAGCTAAGTTAATGATATTGTTCAATATATCATGAGGACATGATGAGTTTCTTAGCCAAATGTCTGTGGGGACCGAGTCACTTAAGTCTTCTCTAAACTAACCGCAAAAACATGATAATGGAAGCCGCTGTTTACTCGTTGAAAAGAAGAAGACATGGGTTTAAAAGGACAGTACATCATCAATCCTGCCAAACTCTGATTTTCCAGAAAACCTCTTCAGAATATCGTGTTTCAATATCTTTTTAACTTCCTTTACTGTTTCTTACTTTATTTTTTATTTATTTTATTCCTTACTTTTCTTATATTTCTTTGTGAAATATTGATAGGTGTTGTGGGGCTGTTGGTCCATGTGATTGAAATACAGTGCAAATGATATGAAGAATCGTTCAATATCCAACACTATGCTAAACAACAATAATGGAGAGGATTGAACACAATGCTAACTCATACATAATAAGGCTATGATCAATGACAATCAATAACAAAAAGCACAAGGATAATTCTGTATATTAACTGCTTTGAAATGGTGACTTGCAACAAAGATAATCGATTAGGGTTTTGCAAGCTTACCCAACAATGAAAATTAACATGAGTATATATAGCAGTCTTAGTTTCGCAGACAGTTTCGCTGTCAGCGAAACTATCCTGCCGAAACTATAGTTTCACCCGGCAAAACATTACATTCGCCAGGTAAACAAAACAGCAAACTGTGAGCGAACTTATAGTTTCGCTCACAGTTTCGCTAGACTGCTAAAATACACAAATCTAAGTACATACAAAAGGAAACTAACAAAATACCTATTACAAGTAAAGTAAACAATCTAAACTAAGGTGAGTCCAACCTATGCATGATCTTCAATACTCCCCCTAGGTTGGATCTCACCGTCTTCACTCATCTTGATTTATCTTGTCAGCTCCAGTTTCCTCAGCTGCATTTGATTTGTCTTCGTTACCTCCTGCAACAACTTCCTCAGAAGCTTCAGCATATGATTCTCCATGGTCTCTTCCTGCTTTACTAGCTCCTTCGGGATGACCACTAGCCCTCTCAAATTGCTTGGTCAAATCTTGAACATCCATGTTAAGGTCATCTTGAGCCCTTACCCTTTCAGCTAATTTCTTCACCTCAGACCTCACTCCTCTAATCTTGTTGGCAACATTCATAAACAAACTAGCTTCTTTCCGAGTCTCTTATCCAGCCCCAGCCTTTATGTGATTCTCACATAACACCAATAGATCTTCATCACAGAAACTAAACAACTCCATAGGATCAAAGACCTTAAACTCTTTGCCATTCTTTACCCTAATCACAGCTTCTCCAGTGTTGTTATTATAAAACCATTTCTCGAAATCCTGTAATTGTCGGGGAAGGGGATCAGCCAATCTCACTCTGTTCACTGTCTTTGGTGGTTTAACCCTCAAAACAATTCTTCCCTTTCCCGTTTCCCAATCTTTATCTTTCTTTGACCTCCTCCTTTCTGCCTTCATATACCCAAACGACTCAAAGTTGTCATTAAGCCCGTTTTTTATCTCTTTTTCCAGAAGAGTGGCTCTTTCACTCAGATGTGCATTAAGAAGTGGTAGAGCTGCCAACCGCGTTAGATCCCATTTAGGCAAGGTCTTAAAAGCCTTCCTCTTAAGCATATAACTAATACTACCTCCCCTTCTCTTTATCATGAACATCTTTAGGCTGGAGTTATAACACCAGCTTATAATCTTCTTGTCGGCCTCCTTCCTACTCAACCCCTCCATATGTTGGAAAAGAGGAGTGATTTCGTCCGGCTCCTTCTTTTTACAAACCAATCATTTTTATCCATCTCAAACACATCTGCAACATCCTCTCCCTTCTTTGCTACATAGATCAATGGTCGCTCATCAACTTCATAGAACTTAGGTTCTGAATCATAGTCTACAAGTTGTTCATCATCCTCTTCCTCATCAACTAATCCCTTTCCTTTCTCAGAAGCTTCTTCAGCAGTTTTCACTATTATCACTTCTTCCCCAACTAAATCCTTCTTAAAGTCAAATTGCATATTAACAAACCCAGCTTTTATAATTTCCTCCTCATTTTCTCTTCCAACATCCTCTCTTCTAGCTTCACAATCTCCAGCATCAGTGGTTGCTGCACTAGATGTGCCCTCTCCTGCCTTGGATGAAGTGCCCACATTCAGAAATGGGTACTTTGATGTGTCAGTCAGATCATCTAACTCAGATTGAGTTAGTTGATCAGGCAGGCCGGCTGCAGCTTTCAGAAGGGTAATCTTTTCAAATAACTTTTTCAGTAATCGGTTTTGATCAACAAGCATCTTTTGCATACCTTCTATCACTTCATCCTTTTGCTTTTCTCTAATTTCTTGGTTTGTGAGTTTGGTCTTGATCATACTCAGTTCATTTGCCAAGGAAGTATTCAGATTGCGAATCATATCTTCATCAAGGTTTTCTCTTTCCTCTCTTCTTTCGGTGAATCCTTCATGTCTCTGTTTGGATCGTCTCTCAGATTCAGCATTATCGGCTTTCTTCTTCGACCTTCTTTTTTTTCCACTCTTATTTCTTCAGCTTGTTCAGCAATGTCTTCCTCAAAGTCATAATCTTTCTCCTTGGCATATCTTTTTCTTTTCTTTGTGGCTTCAGTTTGCTGTACCCTAGTTTCTTCAATCCTTTTGTTTTCAGATTCATCCACCCGTTTAATATAGCTCCAACATTCTGGAGGATACATATTTTCCCAAAGATGGGTGATCTTTCCACTGAAATCGTGGCGAATGGCACAACAATCAGCAAAAATGCGAGGATTCATTTGTACCAGCCTCTTTACCTCTCCATGTTTTGGTACATTAGGTATAAGATCGTCAAATATCATCTGAAGAAAACGAGGATATAGCAGCCATTTGTCTTTCTTCAAGGCCATCACGTTCTCAGCCATGCAAGCAAAAATTAGTTTGGCAATATTGCCTTTCTCTCCTATACAACATAACACCATTGCCTTCGCCCAATCAATGTTTAGACCGTCTGATCCACCTTTATGGTGATCAAGACACATGATAAAAACATGAGCAATATACCTCCACTCCTTAGACAGAAATGACTTCTTGATCTCCTTGCGAGAACCAAAGGCTGGTCCCTCATATCCCATGCTTCTGAAGGCCTGGAACACCTCGGAATCTGTCATGGTGACTTCATCTCCAGAATCCTTGTCTAGTCTCAATATCCTCGAGACAGTCTCAGCAGTGATGATTACTTCTTGATCAATGACTTTAGCAGTAATCCTCTGTGAATTGTCTCGTGTGTCATACTCTGCAGATCGCCAGAAGTCTCTGATATGAAGATCATAAATGGTAGTCGTATGAGATATGGCATGGGCTATGGGTGATCTTTGTAGCCATCTGATACAATCTCTGAATCCAACAGCCTTTGGATGTGTATCATCCAGAATAGCAGTAATATTGTTCCGCTCATCGAACTTTAGGTTAGTCATGAGATCCTGAAGAAGAGATCAGATAAGTTGAATAAGAAGTTAAGGAATTAAGAAAAGAAAAAAAAATAAATAAAAATAGATTCGATGACAGTTTCGGCAAGCGAAAATCTAGTTTCGCTAACTAAAACATAACAATTTCGCTGACCAAGAAAGATAGTTTCGACCAGGCGAAACTGTACAAACTTATGTTCAAATCCGGCGAAACTGAAAGTAGGTCGGCGAAACTGTTAGGTTCGCATGGACAGCATAACCTCACAGTTTCGCTGAAAAGTGAAGAACTTTCGTTCAGTTTCGCAGGATGATCAGTAGTTTCGCTGGATGAACAGCGAAGACACCAAAGAGTCAATATTAAATCGCCTTAGAATGAGTTGATATTAACATGATTAAAAGAACGTCCAGTGATCGAAACTCACTGGCGAACTAGAAACAACACACAATCAGCAAGAATCAGCACAAAAATGCAAAATCGTCAAATTAGGTCACAGGCAAACCCAAGAGAAAACACAGGTCGTTTGTGCGAAAATGAGAGAATAATTTCGCAAAACGACTTATATAGCACATAGTTTCGCATAGGGCGAAACTATAGATTCGCCCGACGAATTTACAGTTTCGCCAAGAAAAGCTGCAATTTCGCAAAGAGATATACAGATAAAAAATGATGAGCAAGCCGAGCGAAATTGCAATTTCGTCTAGCGAAACAAGTAGCGAAAGAGTAGTTTCGCCCTTTTTTTATTATAATTATAATTAACTTCAAACACTGAGATCTAAATCAATCAGAGATCACATCCTCTAGATATACATGAACACAAAGATGATTTTAATCATCGACCGGCAATGAGATCATACTGATAACTAGATCTGATCACAATCTGCAAAGGAACTGTTGAAATTCTTGAACAGATCAATAACGATTGCTGATATAGTTGTCCACTTAAACCCATGCCTTATCCTTTTTCAACAAACAACTTATGATTTGTTAAGGTTCAATTAGATGCTTTAAATGTTAGGACCCCACAATCATTTGGCAAAAACCCTCACCCAACCTCAGGATTTCTTGAATTTTGAATCGATCTTTACAGAGCAAGGCTTGTGCATTAGTGTGCAAGTGATTATAGACAGAATATTGCATTCTGTGATGAATTCATCGTTTAGATGATTTGACACAACTTAGACCAAAATGGTGAGAGCTCCAGGTCTATACTCACGTATAACAAAGGAGATGACCATTATAATCATGTGCTGATGAGAGCTCCAGGTCAGTACTATCGTACAGCAGAGGAGATCATCACTCCAGGTCAGTACTTCCATACAACAGAGGAGATTAGCACAAACACAAGACACATAAATACACCAGACATGGCCCAAAGATATGGCTTATATGATCATGATGGGTGAAAGATCCATTCTCAATCCAATTTTTGTCGGGACTCAGTTTTTGTGCAGGCCAAAACGATTGCGTAAATCCAGACGTCCTTAAGCATGATGTTTTAATTTAAATCATATTGCTACTGTATACTTTATTCTTCAGGCTGAGCCTATCAAGCATATCGTTAAAGAATCTGTTTGATTCTCTTGACTTAAAAAAAAGATGTGAAACAGAGACCAGCATCAGTTACTATCATTTCTCATTTTAGCACCAGTCATGCATAAAGGAACATATCCAGAAGATATAAAATCATTTCTCGTCATTTCAAATTCAGAACTCGGGTTATGAAGTTACTCCCCCAAAATTTTATTTTCAAAGGATATAAAATTTATATATATTATTAATTTTTTTATTATTTATTTATTTTTTAATTATTTTTAATTATTTTTATATGTATTAATGATTATTAAGAAGGCTTAAAAGGATATTAACCCGAGCATAGAGATCAATTCATAAAAACGGGGTTTATCAAAAGTTTTTGTGAAAAGATCAGCTTTTTGATGTTTTGTATCAATGGGTATAATATCAATGAAACCCTTTTCTTGAGCATCACGAATTGCATGAATCCGTGTTTCGATATGCTTTGTTCGGGAATGATGAATAGGATTTTTTGCAATCCCAATGGCTGCTTCGTTGTCGCAAAATAATGGCGTGTGGAGAAAATTAATTCCGTAGTCAATCATTTGGTGTTGTATCCAAAGAACTTGAGAACAACAGCTAGAGGCAGCAATGTATTCTGCTTCTCTTGTAGAAAGAGAGACAGTGGTTTGTTTCTTGCTCTGCCTGGACACCAAACAATTTCCCAGGTATTGACACCCTCCGGACACCGATTTTCAGATTAACCTGCAACCATTGGAATTACTATCAGAATAAGCATGTAAATCAAAATTCCCTCCATATGGATACCATAGCCCTAAACGGGATGATCCTTTGAGATAATGAAATATTCTCTTGACAGCTTTCTCATGAGATTCTTTTGGGGCCGACTGATATCGAGCACAGTATCCAACAGCAAAAGTGATATCAGGACGACTTGCTGTAAGATACATGAGGGAACCGATCATGGATCTATAGAGATGAGGATCAACTGGTTTCCCGTTCTCGTCAGGAGTGAGACAAGTCTGAGCAGTAAATGGAGTCATCTCAGGAGAGGCGTCATCCATCTTGAATTTCTTCAAGATATCTTTAATATACTTCTCCTGATGAATAAGAATTCCTTCTTGCTGTTGTTCAACTTTTAAACCAAGAAAGAAGCACATTTCTCCCATCATACTCATTTCAAACCTTTGGCGCATCACTTCTTCGAACTCTCTACATAATAGAGAATTGGTAGATCCAAAAATAATATCATCAACGTAAACTTGGACAAAAAGCATTTCACCATTCACTTCCTTTTTGAAGAGAGTCATATCGATGGTACCACGAGAGAAACCATTGCTTAAAAGATACTGTGTGAGGGTCTCATACCAGATCCTAGGTGCTTGATGAAGACCATACAGAGACTTGTCAAGCTTAAAGACTTTATCGGGAAAGTCAGGATCCTCAAAACCTAGTGGTTGACACACATATATCTCCTCATCAATGTCTCCGTAGAGAAAAGCACACTTCACATCCATCTGATAGACCTTGAACTGTTTATGAGCAGCATGAGCGAGAAAAATTCTGATTGCTTCAAGACGAGCGACTGGAGCAAAGACTTCAGTATAGTCAATCCCTTCCTCTTGAGCAAAACCTTGCACAACTAGTCTAGACTTGTTACGCACCACTACACCACGATCATCCGGTTTGTTCTTAAACACCCATTTTGTACCGATTGGGCATTTGTTAGGAGGCAAGTCAACCAAGGTCCAAACTTTAAGCTTTCTGAATTGTTGAAGCTCCAATTGCATTGACTCCACCCAACATGGATCCAGTAGAGCAGCATGCACATTTTTCAGGACAGTTTGAGAAATGAAGCACGAGAAGAGCCAAATATTAATCAAACCAGATTGACTTCGCATCCGAACACCATCAGTGATAGATCCAATAACGTTATCAAGAGGATGATCTTTCAAAGTTTTGTAGTCGGTGGCTGAAGGAAAGATGTTTGGAGAAATTTCACTCATAGATGGTGAAAGATTAGATGAGGGAGAATCAGGTGTTGGTGCTGGATCAAGTAATGGAGAAGATGTAGGTGATGAAGAATCAGATGTTGGTGTTGGATCAAGCAATGGAGAAGATGAACTAACATCAGCTGAAATAGCTTCATTTACTGACGAGTTGGAATGAACAGGTGATGGAGTGGAGGAGATAATATTGGTTTGAGCATTTGGAGTGGACGCATCATCATCGAAAACTGGAAGATTGAACGAATTAAACACAGTATCGGAGTCAAAGAACCATGCTGGTTCAGATCGAACATCAGAAGAGTTAGATTCCGCCAATCAACATAGAATGACTCTTGAACAATACGTGTTCTTTTGTTATAAACCCGATATGCCTTTTGAGAAGAAGAGTAACCAACAAAGTAACACTCATCAGATACGGCACCGAACTTTGTCTTTTGAGATTGAGTATTCAGAAGAGTGCAAGCACAACCAAATGGCCGAAAGAAATCAATTAGAGGTTTCCTCTTATGAAAAAGTTCATAAGGAGTCTTCATTTTGTCCTTCACAATCAACACCTTGTTTAGAACATATGAAGAACAGTTTACAGCTTCAGCCCAAAAGATAATGGGTAATGAAGATTCTATCAGCATTGTACGAGCAGCTTCAATGAGAGTGCGATTCTTTCGTTTCGCTATACCATTCTGTTGAGGAGTTCTTGCAGCACTAAATTGTCTCACAATCCCCCTTTGAGCACAAAATGAATCAAGAATCTGATTTTTGAATTCAGTGCCGTTGTCACTTCTCAGACCCATAACCTTTCTCTTGCTGATTGTTTCGATAGAAAGAATTAATTTATGCAATTCCTCAGCAACCTCGCCTTTGTGTGCAAGAAACCTTACCCATGAATATCTGGAGAAATCATCTGTAACAACAAGACAAAATGATTTTTTAGCAATAGATTTAATGCTAATTGGGCCAAACAAATCAGTATGTAACAACTCGAGAGGACTAGATATGCTATTTAGAAGTTTGGGCTTATGAGGTTTCTTGTGTTGTTTGCCCTTGGCACAAGCCATACATTTTTCGTTAACAGAAAAATCTTTTGAAGGGAGTCCTCTAACGAGATTGTTCTTTACTAATTTGTTAATTATTTTAAAATTAACATGGCCTAATCGACGATGCCATAAAAGAGACTCAAAGGTTGAAGCTTTAGAAAGAAGACAAGTTGCAGTAGACTTTGACTCGCTTGAGTTCATATCAAGAAGATTGTATCATGTTTTCTTGGAGCACGCATAAGAATCAAATCATCTGGAATATCAATCTCTGATTTTAAAAGTAGACATTCATCAGATTTAAACAGAACGGGAATGTCTTTATCGCAGATTTGAGAAACACTCAGAAGATTAAATGCCAGCTCAGGAACATAGTTGACTTTTTCCAAGGTTAGAGAACCATTGGTAACTTCTCCTTGTCCAATCATCTTTCCACCCTTTTTGTCACCAGCAAAGAAACATATCCTCCATCAATAATTCGATAATTGGTCAGCAAATCTTTCAGCCCTGTCATATGTTTGGAACAACCACTATCTACATGCCACAAGCTGTTTACAATCTTAGTTGATGACTCCTGAAATGAATTAATAAATCAGTTAACCAGGTGTAATAGGAACCCAAGATTGAACAACTTTATCTTTAGATGAAACAAATTTTTTACAGAAGAATTATTAACCAATTTTGTTAATTTATTTCCAAAGCAGTTCTTATTAGAAGGACCATGAAGCAATGTAGGACAATTCTTGACAAGATGATCCTCTTGACCACACCTGAAACAATGAGGTTTGAGTCTAGGTCTGTGATGTGATGGGGTAAAAATATGATCAATGATAATTTCCTCATCATATTCAGATAAACTAGAATCAATGTCACTAAATGTCTCATACATGCCATGAGGTTGACGTTTATTTGAACAAGAATTATTATTTACAAAAATAGATGAATGTTCGTCCGACGTACCAGTAGAACTAGTTCCACTGGTACTGGTGTCAATGAAAAGGTAATTCTTTCATCAGATAAAGTCATATTTGATGGAGTGAAAGATGGAATGGGATGAGAAAAGAACTTTTCAAAACAATTAGTTTTAATTTGCTCAGTTGGTTTTGAAGAAAGATTAGTTGCATCATAATCATTACCAGAACAAAAGACATCACCACAATGAACTGAATTACAAGATGAAATAAAACTATCATGAGAACATGAGACAACAGAGTCTGTTACAGGCGAACTAGAAACAAAAACAGAATTTAAACTAGACTTTGATCTAAAGCAGACTGCTAACAATCAGGTGTACTAATACTAGTGCATCCAAGTCCACTAGTTGGTCCATAGTCGTAGTCTTCACAAACGTGCTTAGAGTTAACCCCCTCTAAACCTGCAGACATACTGTCAGTATCTGTTTTGATTAAATCATTAGAAGATGAGGAACAGGCATAGGAGAATAACAGTAAGTACTAGGCGGAGGATAAACCTTTACGTTTTCATAACCCAATCCTGTTTTAATCCTAGCTCCCCGTTGAGATTTACATAGATCATCATGTTTCATTCCTGATATGGTCCATTTGTCTAACTTTGACTGAAGTTTGCTTGCTTCAAATTCAGCAAGGGCAACCCTTTCAGTCAAAGTGTTAATCTCAACATTTCTTTCCAAAACGATTCGTTTTAAGTGATCATTTTCTTTTAAAGCGTTATTTAATTTAAGAAAATATTTTGATTCATTGATTTTAAGTTCATCATTAATTCGCTTTAAATCATTTTCATTATCAATTAATAGACGATTAGCTTTATAAATCCCAAATAATCTAATTTTACAAGCAGATGAGCACATATCCTGTATTACCTCATATGGAAGTCCCATCACCATCCTTTCAGCAGCTAAGGCTTTTTCACATTGGCATACCAGAGTACTTGACTTCTTTTCCTCAACAGTAGCAGCATTATCATCATTGTCCTTTCTTTGCTCAGTGCATGAACTTCCTTTCTCACTTAAACCTGCAGTTTTATTTTCCCCAATTCCAACATCTTTTTCTTCTTTCTCATTCACAGATGACACATCTTCTTGTTTGAATTCCTTGAAAAGATCAAATCCATCTTTACCATCTTCCTTCGCATTCCTTTCAACAAACTCAGCAACTAAAGCATGATTTATCTCAGTTCTTGTTTCCTCAACCTCAGCACTCCAATCAAAGTTTGAAATCAAAGCAGTCTCTTTTTTGTGATTCACATCTTCCTTCTCTTTCTCAGCTGTCAGTCTTGGAACTCCGGAATTACTAGGATCGGTGACAATTGGCAATGGACATTCATGTTTGAAGTGTCCCAATTGTTTACAGTTAAAGCATCTTAATTTGGACTTATCAAATCCCAGTTTTGAATTAGATGTTTGACCACCAAAGTTCTTTCGTCCAGTTCTTTCCATAAATGTTCGAGCTCTAAGAGTCAACATAGCCATCTGCCATTGGATATCAGTTTCTTCAAGATCATTAGGATCCACCTGATACATGTCTTCCATAGTCATTCCCTTCCCTTTCAACTCTCCAGCTACAAGTGCTTCATAGCTTTGAACGAACATTCCAAAAAGAGCCATTGTTTCTGATGGAATTGAAGTTTCAACATTGGTCCTAGAATTACCCAGATCTCTTCCGACACTACTGTTTCCACCTGAGAAAGTACTTGTATTAATCCCTCCTTGAATTGAATTCTGTATTTGAGAATTTGCAGCGGATGACAATAAAGCAGCATTTTGTGAAAAACCAGATGTGGGCATCATAGTCTGGTTAAATTCCCGTCTCTTCATGTCCAACTCAAAGGATTTCAGCTTATTGATAATATCCATCAGCTTGTAGTCTATAAACCCTCTTTCTTGTTTAAGCATCCTCACCTGAAGACTCCACTGAGGTGGAAGAGAATCAAGAAGCCTGTTAACTTGTTCATTGTTGGAAAGCCTTTCATCATATTTCTTTAAGGTGCTTGAAACAGTTAAGAAACGATTTGTGAGATCTGTCAGACTCTCGTTCTTGTATCCAACAAAGGAATTGAATTCCTTCTCATCCTGAATGCTCTTATCCTTTACCAAATCTGCATTACCATCATAAAACTCACATAGGGCATCATAAAGAGAGTTAGCATTTTTATGCTCTGCAAAACGGTTGTAAATGTCTGGTGCCAGACAGAGATTTAAAGCACCAAAAGCCTTTTGGTCACGATCGATCAATTTCAGATCCTTTTCAGTATAGGAAGATGGGTCCTTGTTTTGAGAGACAACATCACCAATAGTAACTGTTGATATGTGAGGACCAGAAGTAATCGATTCCCATTGGTTATGATCCGTGTAGAAGAAGAAGGCTTTGAGACATCTCTTCCAATCTTCAAAATTGTCTCCATTAATGAGTCTTGGAGGCCTATTGGGTGCAACACTTTCAAGATCAGCAAGTGTGAGTGAGGTTAACTTCGACATGGTAGTTTCGGCAAGAGAGAAGATAATTTCGCTGACACTTTCGCAGAAAAAGATAACTTCGCAGACAATTTCGCAGAAAAACTACTTTCGCTGATACTTTCGCAGTGGAAGCTAATTTCGCTAACAATTTTGGCAGCACTTTCGCTAGACCAATGTCACAACAGGCTTAGTTTCGCTAGTAAATTCGCACGAAACAAGCTTGAACTTTCGTTTAAAAACAATTTCAGCAGCAATTTCGCTTGTTAACCGTTCACAATCACTGATGAACTTTCGTTCAAAAAGACTAGTTTCGCAGAACCACTAGAGAACGATTTCAATAGCAATATAACCCATAGTTTCGCTGGAAGAAGGTTGACAGTTTCGCCGTAAGAACTGTAATTTCGCTGATCGATCCCAAAACCCTTTTTCAACCCAAAATCAATCTGAAATCATCAAATACTCAATGAATTTGAGATTTGATGATTATAAGATCTTCCACAATAAAAAACTAGCAGAATTCAATCAATTTCCATATCAAAACACCTCATAATGCAATGAAAATTGATTGAAACTAGATATTGAACTAAAACCACCAAAAACTCAACAAATCAAGAGCACTAAGGCTCTGATACCATATTGTTGGTCCATGTGATTGAAATACATTGCAAATGATATGAAGAATCGTTCAATATCCAACACTATGCTAAACAAAAATAATGGAGAGGATTGAACACAATGCTAACTCATACATAATAAGGCTATGATCAATGACAATCAATAACAAAAAGCACAAGGATACTTCTGTATATTAACTGCTTTGAAATGGTGACTTGCAACAGATAATCGATTAGGGTTTGCAAAATTACCCAACAATTTGAAAATTAACATGAGGATATATAGCAGTCTTAGTTCGCAGACACCTGTTCCTGCGAAACTATAGTTTCGCCCAACAAAACATTAAATTCGCCAGTTAATATACTTCTGTATATTAACTGCTTTGAAATGGTGATTTGCAACAAAGATAATCGATTAGGGTTTTGCAAGCTTACCCAACAATGAAAATTAACATGAGTATATATAGCAGTCTTAGTTTCGCAGACACCTGTCCTGCCGAAACTATAGTTTCGCCCGACAAAACATTAAATTCGCCAGGTAAACAAAACAGCAAACTGTGAGCGAACTTATAGTTTCGCTCACAGTTTCGTTAGACTGCTAAAATACACAAATATAAGTACATACAAAAGAAACTAACAAAAGACCTATTACAAGTAAAGTAAACAATCTAAACTAAGATGAGTCCAACCTATGCATGATCTTCAGGGGCGCTTTTTATTTTTTCTTTTTCTTAAATTTCATCTTATTTGCTTCTGTTTAAAAATTCATAAATAATTAATTAAATATTAAAAAAGGGAATATTTTAAGTTTTGGATTTCAGTGAAACTATAGATTCGCCGGTTCTTTCGCTCATTTCAGATCCATTTTGATCTAAACCTTTACTGAGCGAAACTACTCTTTCGCATACAGCGAAACTATAGGCAATATGATGGGTAATGCGAAATTATCTGCTCATTTTCGCACGACCCATTATACTTTCGACTTCGAGCCCAAATCGATCCTCCCAAACCTAATCAAACTTTCTCGGTTTTTTAGACCTTCTGGATGTTATATTAAGTCTTAGCTGGGTGTTTCGAACACGATATTGCTCATTAATCTAGGTTTCTTCCTCATTTTAAGCATCTATTGATTGTGTCGGTTCAATACCCTCACATATTCATCATGCGAAATTATTAATGCTTTCTGCGAAACTGAACGAAAGTTCACTTGTTTTCAGCAAAACTGTAAGGTTATGATGTCCGTGCGAACTTGACAGTTTCGCTTGCCCGAATTCAGTTTCGGCTTTCCGAAACTATAGTTTCGGCGTGTCGAAATTTCTCTTTCGGATGGCCGAAATTACAAGTGACTGACTGCCGAAATTATACTTTCGCTTGCCAAAAATACAATTTCAGCCAGCGAAACTAATTGTATTTTATTTTAATATTATTCTTTTTAATTTCCCTTTTTTATTATTTATCTTGTTACATCATTCTAAATTATTTTATCTATTTATTTTCAGATAAATGGCCAACTTAAAATTCGATGAGAGGAACAACATTATAGCTATCTTGGATGATCAGAATCCAAAAGCTGCTGGATTCAGAGATAGTATTCGTTGGCTAAGGAACTCGACCATCGCTTATGCCATTTCTCATTCACTGACTATATACGATCTTCACATCAGAGACTTTTGGAGATCAGCTGAGTATGATACCAGAGCTAATCCTCAGAGGATTGTAGCTAGAGTTTGGAGAACGATATTTCTATCATTATGGAGGGTATTGCTCATGTGTTGAGACTTGAAGAAGATTGTGGAGAGGAGGTTGATTTATCTAATCATAAGGTATTTGAGGCTTTCAGAAGCTTTGGTTATGAGGGACCTCCTTTTGGGACTAGGAAAGAGATTAAAAAATCTTTCCTATCCAAAGAGTGAAGATACATAGCTCATGTCTTTATTATGTGCCTGGACCACAGGAAGGGAGATTCATATGGGTTAAATCTAGATTGGGCTAAGGCTGTGATTATTTTTGCAGAGGGCAAAAGCCAATATAGCTAAGCTTATATTTGACTGTATGGCTGAGAATGTTATGGCATTGAAGAAAGACAAGTGTATGCTTTATCCTAGATTCATTCAGATGATGATAGAGGATTTGATCCCCACCGTGTCACGTCATGGAGAGATAAAGATACTTGTACTGATGAATACAAGGATATTTGCTGAATTTAGCAATCAGGCATGAACTTAGTGGAATGATCACTCATCTATGGGAGAATATGTATCTAGCCGAGAGGTGGAACTAAATTAGGAGGGTCATAGAATCTAAGAACAAGAATGCTGAAGAAAATAGGGAGAAACAGGCTGAGTCTTTAAAGAAAATAAAGAGATACACCAAGGAGAAGGATTATGACTTTGAAGAAGAAAATTGACGGGGTTGAGGAGACTTTTAAAGTTGAGAAGGAGAAAAGGTTTAAGAAGAAGGTAGATCAGGGTGAGGTAGAAAGGATGACTGAGAGGAGATCCAAACATAAACATCAAACCTTTACTGAGCCCTAAAAGAGAGATGAAAGGGCAAACTTAGATGAAGACATGATCAGAACTCTTAACTCTTCTCTGGCAAATGAGTTAAGTATGATCAAGACAAAGTTAATGAATCAGGAGTTGAGGGAGAAGAAGAAGGATGAGATGCTGGAGAGCATGACTAAGATTATGGTTGATCAACAGGCCCTGATTAAGAGATTATTGAGTGAGCTGAATGAGCTGAAAGCTGCAGCCACCCTGCCTAATCAGCTAACTCAATTTGAGTTAGATGATCTCACAGACACTTCAAGATACTCATTTCTAAATATGAGTAGCTCATCTAAGGCAAGAGAGGGCCCTAGTGGTGCAGGTGGACTGTAGGAGGTTCAGGTGAAAAAGATGTTGGTGTGAGTGAAATTGAGGCTGGAAGGTAAGGATCTGAGGGAAATGTGGAGGAAGTGTTTGAGGCCGGATTTATAGACTTGGGGTTGAACATAGATACAGATCTGGTTGGTGAGGAGGTGGTGAAAGACAAGGCTGCTGAAGCTGGTAAGAAATCTGCTGAGATGAATCTGGTGGATGTGGAAGAGATTGAGGAGCAACTCGTAGACTATGATTTAGAGCCGGAGTACTATGATGTGGATGAGCGTCCCTTGACATACGTAGTCAAGAAGGGCTCTACTGAATGAGATGTGTTTGAATTGGAGAAGGAGGAATGGTTTGTGAAAGATAAGGAACCAGAAGAGCTGACCCCACCATTTCAGAACATTCAGGGGTCAAGCAGGAAAGAATCAGAGAAAAGGATTATCAGCTGGAAATACAATGCAAGTATGAAGATGTTTATGATTAAGAGGAGGGGAGGTAGGATTTCATACTTGCACAAAAGGAAGGCTTTTAAGACCTTGCCTAAATGGGATCTAAGGAGTTTGGTAAAGATTCCGTTGATAGACTCTCAGTTGATTGAAAGAGCTAAACTACTGGAAGAAGAGATAAAACAAGGGAAAAATTATAATTTTGAAATGTTTGGTTTCATGAAGGCCGAGAGGAAAAGGTCAAAGAAAGACAAGGATTGGGAGACGGGTAAATGGAGAATTGTGCTAAGGGTAAAGCCCCCAAAGACGGTTAGCAGGGTAAGACTACCGGATCCTCTCCCACCCAGACTACAAAAGTTTGAGAAATTGTTCTATGATAATAACCCGGGGAGGCGGTGATAAGGGTTAAGGATGGAGTTGAAATCAGATTGTTTGATCCGATGGAGGTGTTTCTCTTTTGTGACAAATATTTTCTAGTAGTATGTGAGAATCACATCAAAGCAGGAGCTAGGGCTGAAACTAGAAAAGAGGCACGTATGTTTATGGAGTTTGCCAACAAGGCTCGTGGGGTGAGGGCAGAGGTGAGAGAGCTGGTAGACAATATCCTTCAGGCTGATGAGGTTAGGATGGATGTGCAGGATCTTACAAAGCAATTTAAACGAGCAAGTGCACATGGTAAGGAAGTTGGTACAGCAAGAGCTGAAGAAGAGATTACAACTATACTGGAGAGGAAGCTGGAGCAAATAATGCTGAAGAAGATGTTCCAGTAGGTGAGGTCCAACCTAGGGGGAGTATTGAAGATCAAGATTAGGTTGGACTCACCTTAGATTAGTGTTTATATTATGTTTAAATGTAATAGGACATATGTTAGATTACTTTGTTTTAATTTTGTTTTTTATGTATTTTGGTTGCCCAGCGAAACTATAGTTTCGCTCATAGTCAGCAGGCCTGGTTCACCCGGCGAAACTGTGTTTCATCGCCGGGTGAAACTGGCCATGGGCCTGATAGTTTTGTTGTCCAGCGAAACTGTTAGTGAAACTAGGATTGCCTATATATTTCATTGTTTCTATCATTGTAGGTTAATCTTGCAAAAACCGAATACGAAATATCTTTGTTGCAACTATGTATTTGTGGCTGGAATTCAATAGAAATCATATTGAGCCTTTGTTCTTAGTTTGTGTTTGCTTTGTTTTGATTATTATTGAACACATTTGATACTATATCATCATTGTGTGATTATGATGAATGTTTGTTAGTTGATTTTGAACGTTTGGTCGATCAATTGTACTTTTCTTCGATCATTGGACCTACAGGGTCTCTCCTTTCGGCTAAGGGCATCCGCCACTACATTGGCCTTGCCCGGATGGTAATGAATCTCACAATTGTAGTCCTTTATAAGCTCCAACCATCTACATTGCCTCTTGTTCAGATCCTTTTGCTCGAAGAAGTACTTCAAGCTTTTGTGGTCGGTGAAGATAGTGCACTTCGTCCCGTACAAGTAATGCCTCCAAATATTCAACGCAAAGACCACACCTACTAGTTCCAAGTCATGAGTAGGATAATTAACCTCATGGATTTTCAACTATCAGGATGCATAGGCTATAACTTTCCCTCTTTGCATCAACACACAACCTAATCCCAAATAAGAAGCATCTGAATAGACTACCAAGTCTTCGCTTCCTTCGGGTAATGACAAGACTGGAGCTTGCGTCAACCTTGTCTTCAGCTAGTCAAAAGCCTTCTCTTGTTCTTGACCCCATATGAACTTTACGTCCTTATGGGTCAACTTGGTCAGTGGAGAAGCTATCTTGGAGAAGTCTTGGATGAATCTCCTGTAATAGCCTGCCAATCCCAAGAAACTACGAATCTTGGATGGAGTCCTTGGAGACTTCCATTGCATCACCGCTTCCACCTTTGCCGGGTCTACCATAATCCCTTCGGGATTCACCACGTGACCCAAAAACTAAACTTCACGCAACCAGAACGTGCACTTGGAGAACTTGGCATACAACTTCTCCCTTCTAAGCGTCTCTAGCACCTCCCAAACGTGACAGGCATGTTCCTCCTCGCTCTTTGAATAAATCAGAATATCATCGATAAACAGAATCACTGATTTATCCAACATCGGTCGACACACCCAATTCATCAAATCCATAAAAGCAGCTGACGCGGTAGTTAATCCAAAGGACATAACAAGGAATTAGTTGTGTCCATAACGCGTGCGAAAAGCTGTCTTAGGAATATCCTGCTCCTTTACCTTCAGCTGATGATAGCCAGATCAAAGATCTATTCTCGAAAACCAACTGACACCTTGGAGCTGATCAAACAAGTCATCAATTCTTGGAAATGGATACTGATTCTTTACCGTCAATTTGTTCAACTCACGGTAGTTGATGCACATCCTCACACTACCGTCCTTCTTCTTTACAAACAAGACCGGAGCACCCTAGGGAGAGATACTCGGTCGAATAAACCCCTTGTCTAGCAGTTCTTGCAACTGAACTATTCATTCCTTCATCTCAGACGGAGCCAATTGATACGGTATCCTGGCAATTGGTTGAGCACCAGGTATCAGGTCAATCTAAAACTCGATCTCGCGGTCAGTGGCACACCTAGTAAATCTTCTGTGAACACGTCGGGAAACTCACACACAACTGGTACGTCGGACAATTGTAATGTTGTCGTGTCCACATCCTTTGTTGGATTCTTTATGCCCAAGACACATAGAATATTGATGTGGTTAGTGCGTCATGATCCAAGTCGGGTCATACCCAATAACAAGTTTAGCAAACACCAATATGTATTTAATTGATGATATGATCATGCAATTAAATCATTGCACCAATTTCTGAAAAAGGGTTTTCTAAAATAAGTTGTATGTGAGAAAGAACAACTTATAATTATATTTTGTTCATGGACATTATTTGTAATGTTATTTAAGTTTGTTAAATAACATCAAATAATAAGAAGGTGTGTTTAAGTTATATATTTAAAAGGTTAAACTATAAAACTAATAATAATAATACAAAATACAACTAGTAACCTTTTAGTGGGTGTTTTAAAATGGGAAACCCAATTTTGAAAGAGAAGTGGCCGCCCCCTTGAGGGTAATTTTGGTCATTTTGTTTTCTTGAAAACACACACCCATTAACACAAAACACACTCTCCAAAATTCAGCTCTCTCTCTTACATGCAAGGGCCAAGAACACACACACTTTTCTCTCAAAACTTCTTGAAGAAAAGCTGCTGAAAATTTGATTTTCAGCATCCATGGTCCGTTTTTGGTGCACAAAGCCTAACAAAAGGGGTGTTTGTTGGAGGCTTGTGGGTATGAACACTTGAGGACATCTATTCTTGATGTTTTGGTCATCCAATAGCAGCTCCATCTACATCTTTATCCACGTTTTCCAGCAGTCTTTTGGATGATGTTTCAGCCTCGGTTTTAACAGCATAACTAGAGGTAGTTTGTATGTTATGATTTGGTTGTTATTTCTTGTAGATAGCTAGTTCAAACACATATTAAAGATCCTTATATTCTTGGGTTTGTTGTTACTGTGAAATGAACCTTAAATTTCAGTTTATAAAACATGAAATTAAGCATTTAATCCGCTGCGTTTTCCTTGTTTAAATGGTTAAACTACGTTGTTAAGGTCCAACAAACCCAACATTGGCATCTAGAGCCGGATATGTGGTTGACTAGCTTCATGTGTTCTTGTAAAATTGGTTTTATGAGGCTTTAACAACCAAATTAGGGCTGTTTTGAGATGATATGATGATACCCCAACCTTTCAAGGTTATATCTTGCATGCTTCTGATTAAATCTTGAAAGGAAAGATATCAAAATGGTTGATTGTGCTTTGTTTGGACAAAAGACCCTAAATTCTTGGTTTATGTTGGCTGAAAATTTATGGTCAAATGGGGTTCATTTTGGTTCTTGAGATGATGTATATGGATACATATATTAGTGCATAACATAGCCTTGACCATGTGTGTTTTGGATTTGGTTGATTGTAATCTTGTCATGTTGGTTGTATTCATTCTTTAGGGTTGTAATAATTTCTTTTGCGTTTCTATTTGGGTTGTAATTTGTTTATTCATTTGGCAATGTAATAAATAGATTAGGAGTATTTTTCTTTTACTAGAAAATATGTATTAGGATATATATTTTGTAAAAGGAGATGCTCGGGAAGAAAGCACAAAAGGAAGACACAAGGGATGAATTTGAAGCATTTGGATGCAAGTTCAAGTGGGGGTCTTTGGAGATCTCATCTTTTGTGTTGTGTTCAACCCTTAGGAAAGACCTTATGACAACACTTGTGATGGCAAACAAGTGTAGTCAACTTAGTGGCTATGGTTATGCACATATGTTTGTATGATTATGTTGTTTGGTTGTTTGTTGTATGATTGTTGTTTGATATTTGGATATGCAAAACAAACTCATTAGCAAACTTAACAAGCTAAACATTTATGGTTTCTAATCATTAAGTGGTTAATAAAAGGTTATTAAAAGGATTAATGATTTAATAAAAGAGGTTTTATTAAAAATAAACCATAGGGTACCATGTATTTGAAAGCATGCGAATACAAGGTACATAGAGTTTTCATAACTAGAATTAATGGAAACTTAAATCCCTTTGGTAACAAGTCTAACACCATCCTTTTACACGACACTCGAATCTCTTGGGAACTATTTGTGGGATAAAGGTCACCTAACCACTTGTAGGGAACTTGTATCTTTGAGGTGAGTCTAACGTACTTGTGGGATAAAGGTCACCTAACTGCTTGTATGTGAAAACTCACACGTGTGTGTAAGTAGGACGACTTGAATTGGAAACCATGTGATTAGGGTCACCGAAGCATGGCGTACAATGGTGTTGATGGGATTAAACATGCCGACTAAACATATGATGTTTAACCGATCCCATAAGACTAGAAGTTGCAATAGGTTGCAATTGTCAACTGTTGACTACCTTGTTAATTTAAATAATAGGATAAAGGTCACCTAACCATCATTTAAATGTAACGTTGGATTCTAGATTTTAATTATTAATTGTCTATGAGACATGTAAAGGGTATTAATAGTTAAAATGCAATTTTTCAGAAATACTAAAATGAACTTTGTAATTTTGTATAATGGCCGCAAACCACGATGCTACTACCCCGACCGTCCCTACCCTATCACCGAGAACCATCTTAAAAGGCGATCGTCTTAACCATAATAAACTTATGGACTCAATTTCGAAATTTGAGAATCGTTCTAAAAATGAGTAAAGGCCTATGTCCTTGACGATCCCATACCTCACCAACCAACGCTGTTGATGTTAAGGCCTTTTGACGATTGGCTTAGGCACACTAAGGATTCTGTGCAAGTATCCTACCTCATGTTGGGAATATGATTCCCGAACTCCAAAAGGGTTTGGAGCATCATGGGGCATATGACATGATAATCTAGTTGAAGGAAATGTTCCTTCAACAAACTTTAGTAGATTGCTACGAAACGGTTCGAGCACTTTATACATGTCACATGGAAGAAACCCAATCGATATCATCTTATATATTCTTAAGATGAAAAGCCACATTGATAGCCTCAAGATGCTTAACTGTCCTGTCTCAAAGTAGTTGGCCAAGGATTTGATCCTTGATTGCCTAACTAAAAGTTTGAGACATTCATAATAAACTGTAATATGAATGGGTGGGACAAGAGCATTGGTGAACTTCACGCAATGCTCAAAGCAACCGAGGCAGGGATGGGTAGAGAGGTTCTACCTATTCTCTCGATCAATGAGGGAGGCTATAATAAATGGCCAATCCCGATCCTAAGGCAATTATTGCCAAAGGAAAGGAATACATCAAAGCAAAGGTTAATGCGAAACCTCGAAAAGCCTAAGCTTATGAAGCCTAAGGTAACGAAGAACGTTCCATGCTTTGAGTATGGAGAGATAGGACAATGAAAGGAATTGTCCCTCCTATCTCAAGGAGTTGAAAGACAAGAGGGATGTTGAGCAAACCTCAAATACAATTTCCATGATTCACACATTGTATTAAATGTCATTTCTTCAAACACATGGGTATTGGATACCGGATGTGAAACTCATTCTTGCAATTGTTGCAAAGGGGTTCAAAAGAAATGTGCGCTTCAAGGAAGGAAACTCTATTTTGAGACTTTCAAATTGTTTGGAAGTTGTTCTCAAAACCTTTTGTATGCATCTAGTTTGACTAGGAACATAATTAAGGTTTCCTATTAAAACAATGTGATCATGATTTAAAGTTTGTAAATAATGGTATTAAGTTTTATGGATGATGTATTTCATTTTAAGGACATACCTTTTAATGATATCCATGAATTGGTTCATGATAATTCGTCCTACAATGACTTATTATACACATTAAGCACCAAGAAACTTAAAATGGGTTTAAGTTATTATTATCTTTGACATTATCGTATTAGTCACATAAACAAGAATTGGATTCAAACACTTCAAAAGAATGGTCTTTTGGAAACAAATGAAAATGTTTCATTTGATAAGTGTGAACCAAAAGACTTATTAGGAATGATACATTTGGATGTATGGGTCCTTTTAAGACAATGACAAAGATTGGTGATAGATACTTCATTACTTTTACCGACGATTACAGTCGCTATTATTGTGTGCACTTGATGACACATAAGTATGAAGCTTTTGAAATGTTCAAAATCTTCAATAATGAAGTAGAATATCAACTCTACATAACTATCTGTGTTCTTCATTCTGATAAAGAAGAAACTGAACCCTATTTGGATATGGTTCAATTTATTATGGCTATGAGCTTACCATCTTTATCATTTTGGGTTTTCGCATTGCTCTTTAAGTCTCATATTTTGAATATGACCCGGACCAAGAAAGTGTAGATTAGTTGAGAATCCACAGAGACTGTATGGAATACTGTTTCTTTGACTCAACAGAGCAAAGTATTTATTGCTCGAAAGGCTAAGTTCTTGGAAACCGAGTTCTTTATGGAAGGAATGACGTATAGAACTGTGGAACTTGATAAGAATCAAAATCCACAAGCCGGTACACTTTTGGTTGACACTAGCTACCAACAAGAGGTTGTTGATGATAATCAAGAGGTTGATAAACATACACAAAACGTTCACAAATATGGTAGAGTTAGTATTCCATCTAAGTGATATGAACATTCCAAGAATGGATGCTATGTGGTTGACCCCTGTAGGCTAACCATATACCAAGATGCTATGTCCAATTTGGATTGGGACAAATGGCTAGAAGCCATGAACGTAAGGATGCAATCCATGTATAACAACCAAGTTTGAGAATTGGTTGACCCTCCACTTAACTCCAAACCGGTTGGATACAAGTGGGTTTACAAGACGAAAACAGATATGCATGGAGACTTGAATACTTATAAATCAAAGACTTATAGCATAAGGTTTCCATCAAACTCAATTGGTTGATTATGATGAAGCTCTTGCGCCCGTGGCAATGCTAAAGTCGATTAGGATATCATGTGCCATAACTGCATATTCTGAATATGAGTTTTGGCAAATGGATGTCAAAACCGCTTTTCTTAATGAACATCTCGAAGAGATTGTCCATACAGTTCAGCATGATGGTTTTGTCGATCCATGACATCCTAATAATGTATATAAGTTAAAGTGATCAATCTATGGATTGAAACAAGCATCGAGAAGGTTGTATATATATATAAAGGCTAGTGGGAGCATAATTGTATTCTTAGTGTTGTATGTTGATGACACACTACTATTTGGAAATAATATTCCAACCTTGGAAGGTGTTAAAACCTAGCTTGGAAGATGTTTTTCATATAAGATCTCGTTTAAGCCACCCATATTTTGGAATAAGGATCTATAAGGATAGATCGAGGTGGTTGATACGGTTAACCAAAGTGCATATATATTGATAAAATCTTGAAAAGGTTCAAGATGAAAAACTCTTTGAAAGGTATGGTACCTATTCAAAGAGGGACAGTGTTGACTACGTCTCAATGTCCAAGCTCATAGGATGAGCAAAATCAAATGAATGATATCCCATACGCATCTGCTATAGGATCCATCATTTGTGTGATGATATGCACTAGACCGGACGAGTCATGCTTATTAAGTATGACAAAGTAGATACCAATAGAAATAACCATGGATGGCTCTTAAAAGTATATTGAAATACCTTAGTAGGACTAAGGATTTGTTTCTAATATACGGATCTATTGAAAAGGAAGTCGTTGTAAAGGGTTACACGGATGCAGGTTTCCAAAACTGATCGAGATGATTTTCGATCACAATCGGGGTATACTTCCATTATGAATGGAGGAGAAGTGTCCTTGAAAGGTTCAAAGCAAGACACGGTAGCATTGTTCACTACAAAATCCGAATACATAGCCGCTTCATTGGCAGCTTGGGAAGCTGCATGGATAAATTTGTCCATTGCTTATCTAGGGATGGTCTCTACCATTCAAGACCCCTAGAAATCTTTGGTAATTACATGGGTGGGATTGCTCAAATCAAGGAACCCCGTACTCATCAAAAGACTAAGCACCTTGAGCGGAGATTCAACATCATAAGGTATGGAGTTGAAAAGGGTAAAGATATATATATTCATAAAGTTCATAAAGATCAAAACATTGCTGATCCACTAACGAAGCTCCTTGATGAAGGCAAAGTATGAGGGTCATACTTGTGCCTTAGGACTTCGATTTACTGGTGATTAGAATTGATCTGTTTAGCATATAAAACATGGAACAATTGTAATATTTAACTCTTTTATATATTTGAGTTATGTTCCCTTTTAGCATGTTTACATCCATGAATAATTCTTTTATTCTAAATGTCCGTAGTCGGTCATATTTGTGGGAACAAATATGAATGTAAGACTATTATGAACTTGGATTGGTGGATATTCATAAGGCATGAATATAGAGTAATTGGTTGCTGCCATGGTTCATAGATATTCGTGGGATACGAATATTGGACTGACCCGCGTCTCAAATCTTACTACATGGAATCTTATTGATTGATCATAAGTAAATTTGAGTAAAGGCGAATATCATTTGGTATCCTCTGACCTGAGATACATATTGGGTTTTGATATTCACCAAGTGTTATACCTTGAGCTAGTTCTTCGCTGATATGAAATAATGGTCAGTACATAAGGCTATGTTCAGGTATGACATAAGGTGATTGTGAGAAACGTATGTAGTCAAGATGGGATTTGTTCCTCTTATTCGTTGAGAGTATGATGTCTAAGGCCTGATTAAGTTAAATCAACAAGGAATGATCATTCTGTGTCCTTGGATTTAACATGACATCTGTAACAAAAGGATAAATGATTGATTCACCTAAAACATTTCAAGTTGGATACTTGAAGGGGATAATGTTATTGAATGGCTTCTAAGTCATGCGTATTAAGGGTAGTAAACCGTTGTTAGGCGGTATTTACTGCTTGCATCAATCTTCTATGAATCTTGTGCAAGTGGGAGATTGTTGGATTCTTTATGCCCAAGACACATAGAATATTGATGTGGTTAGTGCGTCATGATCCAAGTCGGGTCATACCCAATAACAAGTTTAGCAAACACCAATATGTATTTAATTGATGATATGATCATGCAATTAAATCATTGCACCAATTTCTGAAAAAGGGTTTTCTAAAATAAGTTGTATGTGAGAAAGAACAACTTATAATTATATTTTGTTTATGGACATTATTTGTAATGTTATTTAAGTTTGTTAAATAACATCAAATAATAAGAGTGTGTGTTTAAGTTATATATTTAAAAGGTTAAACTATATAACTAATAATAATAATACAAAATACAACTAGTAACCTTTTAGTGGGTGTTTTAAAATGGGAAACCCAATTTTGAAAGAGAAGTGGCCGCCCCCTTGAGGGTAATTTTGGTCATTTTGTTTTCTTGAAAACACACACCCATTAACACAAAACACACTCTCCAAAATTCAGCTCTCTCTCTTACATGCAAGGGCCAAGAACACACACACTTTTCTCTCAAAACTTCTTGAAGAAAAGCTGCTGAAAATTCGATTTTCAGCATCCATGGTCCGTTTTTGGTGCACAAAGCCTAACAAAAGGGGTGTTTGTTGGAGGCTTGTGGGTATGAACACTTGAGGACATCTATTCTTGATGTTTTGGTCATCCAATAGCAGCTCCATCTACATCTTTATCCACGTTTTCCAGCAGTCTTTTGGATGATGTTTCAGCCTCGGTTTTAACAGCATAACTAGAGGTAGTTTGTATGTTATGATTTGGTTGTTATTTCTTGTAGATAGATAGTTCAAACACATATTAAAGATCCTTATATTCTTGGGTTTGTTGTTACTGTGAAATGAACCTTAAATTTCAGTTTATAAAACATGAAATTAAGCATTTAATCCGCTGCGTTCCTTGTTTAAATGGTTAAACTACGTTGTTAAGGTCCAACAAACCCAACATCCTTTATGTAAGCCATGTAGGCACTACATCCACGTTTCATATACTTCCCCGCCACCGCCATCAAAATCACCTTCGGAACCGTAGTACTCGATCGCCGTAGATCATCCTCGAACTCCCGTCAGGCGATGTCAGCCGGATCATCTTCTTGCAACATACAATATTTGCCTCATAGGCTGCTAGCTCATCCTTAGGACTACATCGAATCCGTCTAAGGTCATCACAAACAGTCTAGCAGGAAACCTGTGACCTTCTAATTCTATGTCACAACCTTCTATCAGATCAGAAATCCTAGTAGACTTACCTATGGCAGTTTCTACATCGAATAGCATATCAATGCTTCTACTTCTAACAAGCAAATTAGCACAAAAAGCAGCAGAAATGAAACTCCTACTAGCACAAGAATCAAATAACACAGAAGCAAGAGTTTGGTTTACTAGAAACGTACTTGACACAACATCAGGGTCCGTTCTAGCCTCCTCCTGGGTCATCGTGAATGCTTTGGTGCTCACTCTGTGCCATTCGTTTCCGGTCGTCTTCTTTGCTCCGGAACTTTCAGCCCTCCGCTTCTGGTAATCCCTGTTCAGAGTGGCCCTCTTCGCCACAGTTGTAACATTACAGCCCTACACTGTCTGACCATATGACCGGGCTTCCCACATTTGAAGCAAACGTTCAATCCCCGCCTACATTCTCCCGTATGCTCCTTCCCGCATTTACCACACTGCTTCGTCCCCGAACCCGACGTAACTACACGCCGATTCTCCACCTTTTCACCCTTGCTATTTGGAGTGACACCACCCCGTCCAAACCGCTTTCCATTCCAGTTTCTATCACCACTACCTTGCTTGCTCACCTCCACCACTGTCACTTCTCTCTCGTCATACAACCTCCCCGCCAGATCTACCACAGACCTAAAAGTACTTGGCCGGGCAGCGATTATATGCCTCCGGATAACTACCAGCAAACCTTGAATATACCTCTTGATCTTCCTTGATACCGGCATCACCTGATCCGGCACCAGCCTCGCTATCTCATTGAACTTAGTAGTGTACTGCTGGTGTCATGGTTCCCGCCTCCAACTGTAGGAACTCTCTCTCGATCTTGTCGAGTTCCCTATGAGGACAAAACTCCTCGATCACCAGTTTCTTCAGCTTACTCCACCTCATCTTCAAATCGCCTGCTACCCTCGGCCTGGACAATGTTGTCCCACCAACACAAGGCCGAGTCTACAAACGAGTAAGTAGAGAACTTCACTTTCTGGTCCTCCCTGCACTCGCTGATATCCAACACTGCCTCCATTTCCCTCACCTACCAGTGAGCAGCAGCAGCATTACCATTGCCATCAAAAGTTGGGGGCTTGCACCTCTAGAATGCCTTATAGTTACAGCCTCGTGTTGTTTCTTGCCTAGCTTCTTCTTCCTCACTAGAAACAACCATCTCAGTCTCGGGTTGCTCTTTTTTCTCGAGTAGTCTTCTTCTTTTCCTTTTTCTCGAGTAGTCTTCTTCTTTTCCTTTTTCTCGTCCTCTGATAGGTTCAAATGGATTGATCTGTGTTAATGATGAAATACAATTGACAATTATATTCACAAAGTAATCAACTAAGCAAATTTATAAAAAACATTTCATAGAGATTTCATTAATATTAGCAAAGGATTACAAGTACAAATGAGAGAGTTCAATTCAAAAGTCTACCCTACAAAATACATATAATCCTATTTATACTAATACAAGAAACTAAGGAACATATATTTACACAATAAGTCCCTATACTATGACAAAAACAAAAACTAAAAACTAATGCTAATCTTTAAGGCTCCAACAATACTCCCCCTAAGATTTTCATTTGTCTTCAGTCAAAAAAATCTTCAGGCTCCTCTTTGATCTTGAACATGGGCTTCTCCTTATACAGCTCCAGTTCTCGTAAAGCTTTCTTTATTGAAGAGTTGAGTTTTTCAGCTAATTTCCCTTGCTCGGGTTTTGAGTCATTTGTCTTTATCTCCATAACATCCATCACCTGTAAAGTCTCCTTTGATAATGTTGCTGTGTTAACATTTGCATAGAATTCAAGAGGATCAGATGATCTTTCACATGCACCTTCAACACTCCTTTGCTAGATATCCTCATGAACTCTATGTTATGAATATCTCTCTTGACTATATTCGCATATGCCAGAGCTTTCCTCAATGAAATTCGCTCCATTGCTGCGTTCATCACCTTAATAATCGTCATAAAATACTTTCTATCATGTTCAGCCTCCACTGATAATACTTGCTCAAATCTTTGATTAGAAAAAAATGAGATGTAGCTTGGATGTAGTAACTTCAGTTCAAAAACTCCAAATAGACTTATCATGTCTTTTTCCCAATCATCTTCATCTCTTACCAGCTTCAGATGATACGTGTCAGAATCATAAAACCATCTCCGGATTGGTTTTGTCGTTTGTGTACCATCTATTACTTTCAATCCAGGATTGGTTACTTTCTCAAAGTATTTATCACCAAAAGCTTCTAAATATTTATCTGCCATTTCTGTTCTTGATTCTCCTTTCTTCTCAACTCTCCTCAATGTATCAAAATATGCCTTATCTTCTTGGTCACATCGTGTTTGAAGAAAAGATGGCATTCGTGTGATTCCTCTATCAAGTAACTTCACAAAGTTCTCTCCTCTTACAGCTTTGGAGGGGTTAATGAGAGGCTTGTGTAATTCTTTTATGTCTTGCACTGGCAAAGTAAAACTATACTTGAGTAAAAATGATACACATCACATATAGCATTTACTCATTTTATCAAGAACGCATCAAACACTTCATCGTACTTCGAGGCAACTATCTTTACATCTTTTGTTTTATCAGGCACAATCATAGCATTAAGAAGCTCTGATATTGATTGTCTTGTTTGAAGCACATTCCTTACCAAATCACCTGCAGATCTTGCCTTATTCCATAACTGTTTTTGATCCAAATCAACTCTATAGGCTTGCTGCTCAGGGTTAGGAAACATCCTCATCAAGTCTCTTCTTCTTTCATGTGTTCTTCTTACTAGCTTGCAGGATCAGTTTTGTCACTTAAACACTTAGTTTTTCTCTCAATACTCACTTATAACACACTCAGATCAGATGAAGTAGAATCTCTTCTAAGAGTTGATAATAATATATTAAGTAGCAAAGAACACAAACAAATAATTTTCAAGGTACTTGTATATATTACTTCTCAACTCAAAGTATTACAAGACTCTTACAAGCATATTACATGAGTTACAATGAGAAACTATATATACTAGATCCTACAGCCGGATATACTTTGATACCACCTGGAAACCTACGACTAAAGCATATACTACAATGCTAAAGTTAAGGTATCTTAGATAAAGTATTATCTAAGATATGGTAGTCATGACATGTCCATGACTTACCTTTTGTCATCAACTAAAGTTGGCAACTGTACTAACTGATAAAAGTGAACAGTGGAATAAAGTATGGTCAACTACATGGTTTTGAAAAAACACCATGCAGTATATCAGAGGTCTGCAGGGGAGTGTTAGAGAGACCATACTTATGTCCAATTGTTTATAGTAGTGTCTTCCGAAGGTTAGTTGGCTTCGGAAGAACAAGTTCTTCCGAAGCCACTTATACTTCGGAAGAGGCTACTTCTTTCGAGGCTTGAGGACTTCTTCATATCTTCATACTTCGAAAGTTGACTTCTTATCTTTCTTCTAAGTCTTGAACTTCGGAAGTGAATACTTTGTCTTCGGAAGTTGGAGTTTTCCTTCGGAAGATGATCTTGAACTTTGTCTTCGGAAGAACTCCATTTCCTTCGGAAGTTCCACACTTAGCTTTGGAAGTCCTTTATAGTTGCACCCAAAAATAGTCTAAGTGATTTGGTTTTGATTGCACCAGTCTTTCTAGATCCAACAAACTCCCCCTAGGCTGATGCTACCAAAATCTCACTTATTTTTGCTTCTTAAAACCTTCAGCACCAGGGACAGAAGATGCTTGTCTGTTTCCTTGTCCTTCCCTAAAGTAGTGCTGAGAAGTTTGTACAGGTCATTAGTGGATAGGAGATCCAGTCTATCACTCTGAGTGACATGTACCCTTTGTTGTGCCCCCCTGAAAAGAGTTAGTTGACGGGAGTTATAGTCATACTCCCATCTAACTATGGATTCAAGTTCAGGACCCTCAACCATTTGAAGAAAGGCTTTGCCTTTGGTTGCTGATCCTTTCCTTTCCTCCTCCTCTCTCAGTTTCAACTCTTCTTCAATCTTGGTCCTAGCAGTTAGCTCGGCCAGATAAAGACTCCTTAGGTGATTTCTGATATGAGCAACTACCTCATCGTTGGAGGGGTTTGAGAGTGGCTTCTCTGCTAACTCAATAATATCAAATCTGCTTAAGTGTAGCAGAGATGAGGCATTTATCCTGTTTAGCTCTCCACCCTCTCTCTCAACAACAAAGTTGTGAGAAGAGTCTTCGAACCTCCACTGGATAATCCTCTTTCTAGGCATAAGGGGTTGACTTGGCACCTTGTCCCCTTTCTTCGTATCCAGCAGAATCACCAGCCTTCTCCTTAGCTTCTTTTCTTATTCATTCAGAGAATCTGAGTTGAGGCCAAAGAGCTTTGCGGCTTGGTCCAATGTTCCTCTCGGCAGATCAAGAAATTGATCTCTAGTGAGGGACCATGAGGACCCATCAACATAGGTCAGTTTGACAGACTCCTCCTCACAGGAGATGTCGCTTAGGGTTGCATAGTTTATGAGCTTTGTCTTGATCACCTTGAACTCCTCTAATGAGAGATGTTTGGATGGCTGAGGGGATGGTTTGGGAGGTTGTTGGGTAGGTTGTGGTGTTTGGGTTTTGCCAAGTGTTTTGGGTTGGAGGATGGGTAGTTTAGGTGGTTGAGGTGAAGGAGTAGGTAAGGTTGATGGTGTAGGTTCAGGGTGTAAGGCTCAGAGGTTGGTTCAGTCTTAATGGGGAATGGAAAAGGGATTGGTTCAGGTTGTGATTGAGTTTGAGGTTGGGGTTGAATGGTTGGTTTGAAGATCATCCCGTGTCCCCTTCTATACATCTCCTTCCTCTTCCCCAAGCTAATGCCAACCTTTATGTCATTGACATGTCGCTGGAGAGTCTTCTCAGACATAGGACCCACCTGCTTGCCAGAGAAGCCATGAGCCCGGAGATAGTCCTTCATCCAGGCTTTATCACCTATCTTTCTGGCAGTAGCGAGTCCTGCTTCTTCTTCCTTCTTGTTCATCATCCTCAGCTTCTCCTTAGCAGCTTTCTTTCTCTCCTTCTCCATTTGATCTTGCTCTTTGTTAAAGAGCCATAAGATCGTATCATTGTCATGTGGAGATAGTTCTTCTAGAGAGAAACCCCTGAAGGTTAGGAAAGTTATCCTTTCCCTCCTTAGCTGCTGATCAGCTTCTCTTTTCTCCTTCTCTCTCTCTTCCTCCAAGGCCAACCTTGCTGCTTCTTCCTTTTGCTGAATTTGTAGCAAAGTTGCCTTTTCTAGCTCTACTAACTCCTCTAATGGTAGCAGGAGTACATCTTCATTAACAGCTCCTAATTTGACAAGCCTGTTAATGATTTTCCACTCTTCTTCTGTTGTTGATAGCCTCCTGGTTGGCTGCAGCTGCTTTGCTACTTGCAGCTAGCAACTTCCCAGTTGGGAGTCTACCTTTTCTCTTGAGCTTCTCTAAACTTGCTTCCTCCTGAAGCTCTTCCTCAGTCATCTTCTTCTTTCCTTTAACATCTTCGGAAGTGCTAGACTTTAGGGGTTTTTGGATGGAAGTTTCAGGTTGAGTGGTGGTGATGGGAGCTGGAGTCAATGATGATGTTTGAGCTAGGGGTTGGGTGAGAAAATCCTCCCTATTAACCTCAGATGCAAGTTCTAGGATTGCATCTGTGACTTCTAGATCATCGGATAAAGAGAATAGTCCTTCCGCAGCTGCAATCTCAGCTTCGGAAGATTGAAGTTGTTCTTCTGAGGCTTTGACTTGTGCTTCGGAAGTTTGTGAGAATGCACTCTCTGTCCCAACTATCTCAGTTGCTGGGCCATCAGTCCTTGTTTCTCCTTCGAAATTAATCTTAGGTTCCACTTGGACCTTTGGTTGACCAACTCTCTTGACAGTAGTAGAAGGTGCATTCAACCTCTGAAGCTCTTGAGCTCCAAAGTAAATCATAGACAAGTCAGGACTTCGCTGTTCAATAAAAGATTCCATCAGGAACTTGTTGAAGAACCTGTTGAGATCTTGGAGCATCCTTTGGTCCACTTGAATTACAACTGGAGGAGGCTTAGGAAAAACTACAGCTTGTTGAATGGGGTATCTTGAACTTAAGGAAGTGAGAGCTTGACTCTGTGATTCATCTTATCTTTGTCCCTGAACACTCTCCCCCTTTTTGGTAGCATCATATTGAGAGCTTGATGAGCTAGAGGAAGAGGTCAATGAGACCTGAATTGGTACATGCCTAACAGTCCTCTCAATCTATTTCTCAGCTAGTTGGGCCTTGAGATTTTCAATCTCAATTTGCTGAGTGGCAGACCTATCCTCTAAAGTCCTAACCTTAGATTCAAGGTTTGAGACTTTAAAAAGTAGGTCTTGAATGGTGAGTTGCAATCTTCCCTCATCTTCTTTTGAAGAATCATGGGGAGATGTGGTAACATACCTAGTATGTTCATCCTCACCACCAGATGTGGTTTTTTGGCACCCTGGTTTCCCTTGCCCAGTGATGTCTCTTTTAGAGTCATCAAAGGGCATGGTTGCCTTAGATTCAGTCTCAGTGATGTTACCACTGTCCTGAAGGTCCATTGAGGGTCCTTCAGTAGTGGCAGCTGAATCTACATGAGTCCCCTCCACACTAGTGGGACTCACCTCAGTTATGGCTTGCTGATGGGGGCTAGAGATAAGAGGTCTCTCTAGGCCCTGTTGATCTTTGAGAGGGTGTTGTGGATCAACTTCATTGCCCTGAAGAGACATAATCTCCTCATCAGTTCCTATTAATAGGTCAGTAAAGGATATAGAGGTTAAGCCTAATGACCCAGGACCTTGGTCAATGTCTATTGGCATTGAGCCTATGGTGGGGCTGTCCCTTTTTGGCTTCTCAGGGGAGTATTAAGACTCACCCTGAGGGTTTACAGCTTGGGTTTCGGGCTCATGGGTTTGAGGCTGAGGAGACTTAATACCCATATTGAGGTCAACTGTGAAGGATGGTAAGACCTCAGACTGAGTGGAGCCCATTGTTCCACTCTAGTCTTTTTGGATTGAACTGGAGGAGCTTGTTCAATTAGAGTAGATTGAACAAGGTTCGTTTGGGGCGTCTTTGGTATGTGATAGTTATGGGGTGAGAAGGTAGATTTGGCAATGTGAGGGTAGTTGCTGGTGTGGGTTGATCACCTGTGGGGTTAACAGGGATGTCACCAGAAGCCATTGGCTCAATCATACCTGGAAGAAGAGCAGTGTATCTTCCAGTGAAATTGGTGGACACTCTCTTCAAAATCTTGAAGATGGTCGACCTCATTTGAGGGACAGTCAGAGCAGCTACACAGATAAGCTGACTCTGGTCCAACTCATAGTTGATGATGTGCTGAAGGAACCTTGGATACATGAAGTATGTGTCCCGCTAGAGGTTCCCCATAAGATTATTCAGCACAAACCTTGAGTAATTGAAGCGGAGGCTCTTCACCAATCCATGAACTAGGCACCCTAGTTCATATGGGATTTGATCCCATCCCCCAGACTTGTTTGACAAGCAATGGAGAACAACATGCAGTAGGAACTTCCAGTTGTAAGAGAAGTTAAACTTGTAGACTGTAGACCTGCTTACATCTCCACCATATCCCATTTGGATATAGGTGTTGTCCAACTCTATCTTGGGAAACTCTATAGGAGTGCCCTCATCATGAAGCTCCAGATGATCCCTGATGAGTTGTTCAGAAATGACCAACTCCTGGCCACAAATGCTCGACCTTATTACCCGAACCCCATTTAGGGTTTCAATCTAACCATTGGCCCAAAATTCAGCCATGTGATTTGAGTAAATGGTAGAGTTAACAGTCAAAGCGGTGTAATAAGATGATTGGGTAAGAAAGGAAATGATATTAGAGAAGTTAGCATCCCTTGAAGAATCAAGGAGTGCGACTTGGTTGTGCTTAGGGTTAAGTGCCATTGTGAAAGTTGCAGGGAGATGAGTTTGGAATTGGGTGAATTAGGGACGAAGGAAGCTTTTAGGGTAGTAAATTTGGTAAAAAGATGAAAGTGATTAGTCGGGGTTATTTAAATGGGTGAAATGGTGGTTTAGGGGGTTTGGATAAGGTGACAGGATGTTTCAGTGGATGATGTGACTGGGGCGGTAAGGTTTAGTCCATTTAAATAATCCAACATCATTAACAAAATCTTTACTTTTTACAGAGTGGGGCCCAAAAGATTTCCGTTACACAGTAAAGTCTTTCTTCTGAGTATAGAGCATTTCCGAAGGTAATCTTCTTCCGAAGGTAATTTTACTTCCGAAGGTAAAATTGTTACTTCCGAGAGTAAAAATTGTTTTCCGAATGGAGAGTTTTATTAGCTTCGGTAGTAGATCTGATATGTAATCAATCACTTCTTGCGAAACTAAAAACTCTTCCGAGAAGAAGATTTTTCTGGGAGAAATTTTGCTTCGGAAGATATGTAAAACATCTTCTGAGGGTTAATTCCTCTTCGGAAGAATTTATACTTAGTGAAATTTCAGAGAAGGAATTTTTGTAACAGTGCTTAGATTGTTTTGACACAAGACTTTACACATTTAAAAAGGTTTTCAAATGAGATAGACTAATCAATGTTTATCATCCCAATAGCTGTAATGAGATACTTGAATCTTTGTTCATCAAAAGCTTTGGTGAACAAGTCAGCATATTATTCATTTGAGTCAACTTTGATTAGTTTAATCAGATTTTTCTCATGAATATCTCCAATGAAATGATACCTGATATCAAGGTGCTTTGTCTTGGAAGGCTTCACTAGATTTTCAGTAATGGAGATAGCACTATTATTGTCAATGTGGATAGGAGTGCTCATGAAGTTGAATCCGTAATCAATAATCTGGTTCTGAATCCACAGCAGTTGAGCATAGTAACTAGCAGCAACAATGTATTTAGCTTCAGCAGTAGAGGTTGAAACATAGGATTGCTTCTTGCATTGCCATGAGATGATCCTTCCACCAAGAAATTGACATCCACCTGATGTTGATTTCTTTTTGATATTGCAGCCACCATAATCACTGTCAGAGTAGCCATAGAGATTGAAATCGTTGTTCCTTGGATACCAGAGACCTAGTTTAGGTGCTCCTTTGAGGTATCTGAGAATTCTCTTGGTAGCAACTAGGTGAGACACCTTTGGAGAAGCCTGATATCTTGCACAGATGCAAGTTGCAAACATGATATCAGGTCTACTTGCTGTGAGATACATCAGAGAACCAATAATTGCCCTATAGTGATGTTGATCAGTATCCTCCCCCTCAGAGTCAGCACAAAGATTATGGTTTCTGGGTATAGGTGTTTTCGCTGTCTTACAATCTTTCATATCAAATCTTTCTAAGATGTCATTGACATACTTATATTGATTAATGAAAAACCCTTCCTTCATTTGCTTTACCTGAATTCCAAGGAAAAAGTCCATTTTCCCATGGAACTCATCTCAAACTTCTTCTTCATAATGCTCTCAAAGTCCTTACACATTTGGTCATTTGAAGAACCAAAGATGATGTCATCAACATAGACTTAAACGAGCAAAATGTCCTTTCCAGACTTCCTTATGAAAAGAGTCTTGTCAATGGTACCTCTAGTGTAACCATTCTTCAGGAGAAACTGAGACAATGTCTCATACCACAGCCTAGGTGCTTGGTGCAGCCCATATAGAGCTTTATCCAATTTGCACACATAGTTGGGGTGCTGTGGGTCTTCAAATCATAGAGGCTAGCATACGTAGACTTCCCTATCTATATCCCCATATAGAAAGGCACACTTGACATCAAGCTGGTAGACAGTAAATTCTTGGATGCAGCATAAGCAAGGAAGATCCTAACTGCCTCAAGTCTTGCAACAGGTGCAAAGACATCAGTATAATCGATTCCTTCCTCTTGAGTGTATCCTTGAACCACCAGTCTTGCCTTGTTCATGATGATCAAGCCTCTATCATCTCTCTTGTTTCTGAAAACCCATTTTGTGCCTATAGGTACTTGACCAGATGGTAGCGGACATAGATTCCAAACCTTTTCTCTCTTGAATTGAAGCAGCTCCTCTTGCATTGATTCAACCCAACTACTATCTTTCAAGGCATCTTCTACCTTCTTGGGTTCCATCTGGGATAAAAAGCATGAGTACATGCAGACATTCCTATTGTGAGTTTGTCCTCTTGTTCTCACACCTTTAGAGACATCCCCAATGATGTTTTCAGCTGGATGAGTGTTGTGAATCCTAAGTCTAGGAATTACCTCCAATTGCAAAGATAGATCCAGATTGGACATATTTTGCTCAGGAGCTTGAACACGTGGTCCAGCTGCTGTTTCAAACTCATTCAATGAGGACTGATTGAATGAATGAGAAACATCATCATCATTTGTTGGCTGTGAAGCAACATTAATAGTTGCATGTTCCTTCAAGAAGCTACTTCCATCAGCTTGGTGTTGTGTAGTGTCACCTGATGATGTTTGAGGGTCAATAGGTGAATCACTGGTTGAAGCTCCACTATCTCTTGAGATAGTCATACTATCAGATCTGCCAATAGTGGGAGCTTGATTTGTAGTAGCTCTTGGAGAATTCGGAACAGGCCTGGGAAGCATAAACAGTTGGTCTTCATCAGAATCACTTTGAGCACCTCTCTAGTTGAAACATTCTCAAAAGAAGGTTTAGAATAGTTTGGAAACAATTCTAAATCAAAGATATGATCAGGGCCATTCCCCTAACACAAGGAGTGTGCTCATTGACTACAATGTTGAAAGATTCCTCAAGTTTTTGATTTTTGATGTTATAAACTCTATAAGCTTTAGAGTTAGAGGAATATCCAACAAAGATAGCATCATCCGACTTTTCGGCAAATTTTTTCAAATTGTCTTTTGTGTTAAGTATGGTACACCTGCTGCCAAATGACCTTAGAAAGCCAATGAATGGTGGCCTCTTGTTCCATAGCTCATAAGGGGTTTTTCCATGTGGCTTAACTACAAGAACCCTGTTCTACACATAGCATGTAGTGCTGACTGCCTCTGCCCAGAAAGTTAGAGGCAGCTTTGAATCAACTAACATGGTCCGAGCAACCTCAAAAAGTGTCTTGTTCCTCCTCTCAGCAACACCATTTTGTTGAGGAGTTCTAGGAGCATTATATTGTCTGGCAATCCCTTTTGAGTTACAAAATAAGTCAAGAACTTGGTTCTTAAACTCAGTCCCTTGATCACTTCTAAGTATTTTAACCTTGTGATCAATTTGATTTCCTATATTAAGAATAAAAGATTTTAAGGTTTCAGCTGTTTCATCTTTAGTTCTTACAAATAATACCTATGTAAATCTTGTAAAATCATCAACAATCACAAGGTAATACGATTTCCTTCCAATGCTCATTATACTTGTGGGACCAAATAGATCCATGTGCAATAAGTGTAATGGAGTGGTGATAGAGTTAACAACTTTTGATTTTTGAGATGCCCTGTGTTGCTTCCCTTTCAGGCATGCAACACAATTATCTTTGCAAAAAATTCCTTTTTAGGCAAACCATGTACAAAGTTATTTTTAGCCAATTTATTCATTGTTTTAAAATTCACATGACACATTCGTTTATGCAATAATGTTGACTCATCACCATCAGCTTTGGAAAGAAAGCATGACACTTCACCTATTGGGGAAGCATTGTTCATATCAAGCTTGTACATATCTACTTTCCTGGGAGATCTAAGAAGCACCAATTCTTGAGGAATTGTCATCCCGGGTTTGAGGATAATGCACTCATGTTCTGTGAAGAGCATTTGATGCTTTTGATCACAGAACTGAGAAACACTTAACAGGTTGTGTTCAAGCTGTTTAACAAAGTGAACTTTGTCAACTTTTAGCTTTTCGTTGGTTATACTTCCTCTGCCAGAAATATATCCTCCGGCCTCACCTCCAAACTGGACAGGACCTCCATCAAAATGTTGGAAATGTTGAAGGAGAGATTTGTTCCCTGTTATGTGCCTGGAGCATCCACTATCCACAATTCATACATTGTTATTTTTGTCATATGGACGTCCCTACACATAAAAAGAGATGATTAGTTTTGATTGGAAACCAAAGCCTTGTTGGTCTTGGGTTCTTCCAATGATAGTGACATAATTGAACCAAAATTTATGCATGGGGGTTCAATGGATGTCTTTGAAGAAGAGGTTTGGGCAGCAACATCTTCCTTGATCTTCTATTCCATCCCTTGGTTGATCATAGAGGATGAGCTTGTTGAAGCTTTTGCAGCTTGGCATTCTTCCGAAGCTTCTTTCTTTTCGGAAGAAGCCTTCACCACCTTTACTTCCAAAGTAGTCTTCTTATGGGATGGTTTCAAGGGGACTCTTTTGTTCTTTTGAGTCTTGACAACTTTAACTTTCGAATCCATTTTCCCTTCAGAAGAAGGACTTTCTTCCGAAAGCAACCTTGCTTCGGAAATAAGCTTTGACTCAGCCACTTTCTTGGCAGTTTTTCTGGCTACCTTAGTCCTGCTTCTTCTAGCTTTGGTGGTCAGGGGTTGATCATCACCGGTAGGAGTGGGTAAAATTACCTGGTTCTTCCCAGTGATGGTCTCCATTGTTGCATCACTCTTTGACTCATGAGAAGGTGGGTCAGCAGATGGAACCTCTTGCTCATCAGTACCACACCTTGGTTGTCTTATAGACTTATAAGAATGTTGTTGAGCAATTTCATTGGTTCCCAACCCACCTTTGTTTTGGTAACAAGGTTTTGAAAGAGAGGATGATGCAAGAATGGCTTGGAAGTTTTGCTCAGAAATAACATGCTTTCTGGCTTGAGCCTCAGCTATGACAAGCTGGGCTTGAGCCTCAGACAATTTGGATATTAAATCCTTGATCTGAGTCTTATAGTTTATGTGTTCATGTTTTAATAAGGACACAGTTTTCTCTAACTCCTCAATTTTTCTTTGATAGTCAAATTCAGCCCTTTTAAAATTAGATTTTAAAACATTTAAAGACTCAATATCAGATTTAATCTCCATATTGTAGTCCTGATATAACTTAACCTTAGCAACACAGGCTAAAGTACAGATATGTTCATATACCTTATTGTCATCTGTTCCAACCATGAGTGCTTGAGCAGGAGTCACATCCTGTACCATAAAGCTCCAGTCAACTTCTTGAGCCAATGCAGCTATCTCAGTTGACATTCTAATGGCCTTTGGTGTAGAGGAATGTGTGGAGGCCTGTGGGGTTCCCGGATTTGACTTGGGAGCCTTGCATTCCCTTGCAAAGTGACCAAGTTGGTTACAGTTGTAACATTTGGCTTTGGTCTTGTCAAACCCAAATTTGCTGTTGGTCGGGTTCTGGGGAAATTGCCTTCTAGTTCTCTTGAAGAACTTCTTTGCTCTATAGGTTAACAGAGCCATTTATTGGACTATGTCCACATATTCCACATCATCTGGGTTGAAACACTCTAGATCATCAAAGCAGTACTGATAGTCACTAAAAGGCACAACTGTCCAGAAAGGAACTTTGCTGAGCCTGTTGAGACCTTGGAGTCACAAGGAACATAATGTATGGCCCAAAAGAAAAGGATGGCTGCTGGGTATATGTCAGGTACTGTTAAGGTTGGGGGGGGGGGGGGTCCTGAGCCTTCAGCAACCATTAAAGCATTGCTAGCAGAAAGACTCAAGGGTCTGCTTGTCTGATGGCCTCTCTTGCTCTCCATCTCTAAATGGTATCGATCAAGGATGCCATAAAGTTTAGTCATGTTGAGGGTGTTCAGATTTTCTGTCCTCTTGATAGAGGCACAATAGAACGTCCACTCATTAGGGAGTGCACTCATGAACTTTCTTGTGAGATCTCTTAGTTCAAGGGCAATTTCCACAGACTGAAAGGAGGAAATAAGATCCATGTACCTGAAGTATTGCTGGCTGAGGGTCTCTCCAGCAATATAAGTGAAGTTCTCGAACTGTTGCTTCTGGGAGTCCTTCTTGGAGTCATTGGAGCTGGAGTACATATGAGCAAGTGCATCAAACAGTTCTTTGGCTGACTTGCAATGCTCAAACCCCACCATGATGGAGTTGGGTATTATAGTCATTAGAACCATCATGGCATTGTTGTCAATGTCCAGCTTCTTCCGGTCCTCATCAGGGTAGTCTTCAACGGCTTTCTCTATCATGGCTCCGTTTCCACCTGGTGCTGCCACCTTTGGTTTGTACGGACCATTGTCAATAGATTGCCACATCTTGCTGTCTTGATACCTGATGAAGCCTTCCATGCGTCTGCTCCATGACCTGAAGTTTTCAGGGGTAATGATGGGTGCTTTAGTCATCGTCCCCATCTCTACTTCAGACTTGTTAAGGGCCATTTTGAGTGTGGTGTAATGAGGAGTGAAAAACAGGTTGATTTGGATGGTAAGATCTCACAATCAAGAGCCTAAAAAGCTCTGATGCCAATGGCAGGATCGGTTTTTGTCACTTAAACACGTAGTTTTTTTCTCAATACTCACTTATAACACACTCGGATCAGATGAAGTAGAATCTCTTCTAAGAGTTGATAATAATATATTAAGTAGCAAAGAACACAAACAAATAATTTTCAAGGTACTTGTATATATTACTTCTCAACTCAAAGTATTACAAGACTCTTACAAGCATATTACATGAGTTACAATGAGAAACTATATATACTAGATCCTATAGCCGGATATACTTTGATACCAGCTGGAAACCGAATAAAGCATATACTACAATGCTAAAGTTAAGGTATCTTAGATAAAATATTATCTAAGATATGGTAGTCATGACATGTCCATGACTTACCTTTTGTCACCAACTAAAGTTGGCAACTCTACTAACTGATAAAGGTGAACTATGGAATAAAGTATCGTCAACTACATGGCTTTTGAGAAAACACCATGCAGTATATCAGAGATCTGTAGCGGAGTGTTAGAGAGACCATACTTATGTCCACTGGTTCATAGTAGTGTCTTCCGAAGGTTAGTTGGCTTCGAAAGAACAAGTTCTTCCGAAGCCACTTATACGTCGGAAGAGGCTACTTCTTCCGAGGCTTAAGGACTTCTTCATATCTTCATACTTCAGAAGTTGACTTCTTATCTTTTCTTCTAAGTCTTGAGCTTCGGAAGTGAATACTTTGTCTTCGGAAGTTGGAGTTTTCCTTCGGAAGATGATCTTGCACTTTGTCTTCGGAAGAACTCCATTTCCTTCGGAAGTTTCACACTTAGCTTCGGAAGTCCTTTATTAGTTGCACCCAAAAATAGTCTAAGTGTTTGGTTTTGGTTGCACCAGCCTTTCTAGATCCAACATAGCTTCATGGATTTTATTTCTTGAGGTTTTAAAAGCTTAGTTCTCTTTGTAATTTCCAGATACTGTGGGTTATCCATGTCTAGTACTATCATCTTGTTATACATCTTTTCAGTTTGTTGAAAACTCCTCACCAATTTTCTTAATGATTCTCCTTGCAATCTTTTAAGTCTCTTCCAAGGATAATTCCTTGATTGCAACCACATCTTCAGAGTTGGAATACTCAAATCATCAGGATCAGGATAATGCAATTCCTTCTCAGGAATATCATCAATATTTATACTCTCACTCATTGGTGCCCAGTCACCATGTTCTAAACTTATTTCATTCGGATCAACTGGTGCTAATGACTCTGCTATCATACACTTTTCATACTCTTCATTGATCTGAGAGACTGTCAACCCGTCTAAGAATACTCTATTATACTTTTGCCTAACCAGATTATTATATTTGTCTTCAAATTCTACTGGAGTTGGAACATCTTCATTAACGTTCATCATTGGTAAGTCAACTCCTTCACAAATATCTTCATCTTCTAAAATTTCATTATGCCATTCATCTGGAAAATCCGAGTCAATATCATCAAGTGCTTGTATCTGTTGTATTTCTTCCTCTTCAACATGCATTGTGTCTTCAGCAATCTCTTGAGCTTTTGATTTAGATACTTATTCAGTTTCAACTTCATCTATCTTTCTTTTTCCTTTCTAAGCTTCAGTAAAATTCCCAACAACTATAACTTGGGATTCTTCTTCAATATCCTTCTCAGTCAAAGAGGCTTTAGTTTCTTTCTCTTTCTCTTGCACATTCTCTTTCAATTTCTCTATCTCTTCATCAAGCTTTTTAATATTTTCTTCTAAATCAACAATCAGTTCATCTTTCTTTACATTTTCAATCTTCAGCAAATCCTTCTCATCTTGAAGTTTCTTTATCTTTTCATCTTGTTCAGCAACTTTTTCTTTTAGATCATCAATTACTTCCTCATCATTATTAATTTCAGTTTGAACACAAACTTCACTTGTTTGTTTCAATACTTAATCATTCACCACCATCAACTGTTGTTCTTGAATTGGAATTGGAGATTTTACACCATAACTTACATTCGGTATAATCGGCTCAGATAACATAGCATCCATAAACTCAAAATCAAATGTTTGATTATGATCTAAATTAGTATCAACAACTTCATCATTCACATCATTCCCAGCCTCTCTTTCCACATCATTCATCTCATCATCACCTCTATTATGACCAACAGTCTCATCTCTTTGATCAGATACAGTTTCCTCACTATCCATCTCCTGATCAACTTCTCCTTCATTTCTTTTAATCTCATCTCCTTGATTATCTCCACCATCATCATCATCAGAAGAACTATCATCATGATCTTGTTCTTCTTCATCCTCATCTTTATCATCTTCTTCTTCTTCTACTATTTCTTTAACTACATCATCAATTAGATCATTTGGATCCACTGATTCACTTTCAATCAAATGAAAATGTTGTTGATGAATATCAACTTCATCCATAGCAACATTTCTCATATACTCAAATAAAGGAACATTTGGAGTCTCAGTAATGACAGCCAATCTCTTGTACACAATCTCAGACATATGCTCAAGCTCAAGTCTATCACCTCCTAATCCATGTACCTATAGATCTGGATGTTCTTCATTGATGATCAACTTAAGAAATCTTGGGGACATCAAATACTTGTTTCTTTTCCCTTTTTCCAAATTGAAAATGAATCCATTCATGATCCATTTAGCCATGTTGAATCTTTTGTTTGTGGCTAAAGTAATGATAGGTGATGCAATGTCCACTAGTAAAGAATTCCATCCAACACTTCTCTTGGACATGCAATGTTGGAATATGTAGCGTAGTAACTTCCAATGATTATACACCGTTGCCCTGAAGAATTATATCTTAGGGAAGTTATCTGGGTGTCCCATCAACATAAAAACCTCTCTACACTCATCAAAGGTGTACTCTGCTAGATCTTGAGGTTCATTTTCTCTCAGTCTAAGAGCAACTCTGATTGACTGCTCAGAGACCTCTATCATTCTGTCATTAGTCACAGAACCTCTAAGTACTTTGTGCCCTTCATCATCTCTTTCTACCTCAGCTGTTCTCCAGAACTTCTTTATCAATCTAGCATTGATAGCTGGGCGTGCACACATGGCATATACATACTTAGTCCTCAGAATAAATCTGATCATCTCTTCATATCCAGTTGCTTCTCTAACATCTTCATCTTGAAAAGCTGCCACATTATGCTTTGGCTCAAACTTTAACTCAGCCATCTGTAATACACAAAGAAACAATAGTAAGTATGAAGGAATTTACATTAAAATAACTCTCAAAATATTTTGTCAGTTCTATATTCAAAAATTTTAAAAATATTCTAAGTGTTCAACACATTTAACTTCTCAAAAATATTTGATTATAGATCAATCTTTCTTATGAGTTTTTAACAATCATATATCAAGTTATAAGTCCTTCATTATTTTAAATTTTGCTTAACAGATTTTATATTTTAAAATTTGATCATGTTTATTTTTGAAAATTTTCTAAGTGTTAGAACACTTACTAAATTTTATGTTTTAATCAAATTTTAACATATACAATCAATTAAGTAACTTGTTTCTTGTTAATTTGAAAGAATTTGTTGAGTTTTGAGCCCTTCTTCATTAGATGGTCAGGATCACTCAAACTCTCATAGTATCTTCTCATCTCAAAGAGATCATGCAGAGGTAGGTTGAATAGGTCTTGCCATGTGTAGACATCTTCACTACCTTGATCTCTGATCATATGCCATCTCTCTGGATTAGTTGTGAAGGTACATGATAAGATGGGTCTCTCAGATGCAAGAGGAGTCACTTGGATTGGAGTTGATTGGGCTGCCTCTTCATACACTTTCTCAGGTTGATCTGACTCACCCTGAGGTATAGAGGTGGATGATTCAGACTTCTTCTTCTTCTTTGACTTTGGTTGAGAAGCCATCCTCTTCTTCCTCTTTGAGGACTTTAACTGAGAAGACTGGTCTACAACACCTTGTTGATCAGTCTTGTCTTGCTCAGTTGGGTGTTCTTCCCTCACAGGTTCAGAAGGAGAGGGAGTTTGACCCTGCTGTGGATCAGAAGATGAAACTTGCTGAGACTCAGCAGGAGGTCCAAGTTGTGTTGTCTCAAGTTGTTCAACCTTAAACTCCACTTAAGGAGGAGCTTGACTTGAAGGGGAGTGTAAGTCAATTAGCTCTCCACTTTTGATCTTCTGCTTGATTACCCTGATGTGCTCATGTATTATGGATTGAGACATATGGTCAAGTCTCCTTCTAGAGAATCCATACAGCTTCAAGAAGCTCATCAACCTTTGTCTGTCAGCAGACTTCTTCATACTCTGTAGGATGATGGCTCTTGACTTTGCAGCCTCTTCCCTCATCTTTCTCTTTGTTGCCTTTTGTTCTTTGAGTACCTGAAGTTCAAGCTGTTTGATATACTCAAACTCAATGTACTCAAAGGACAAGGGAAGAAGTGCAGATGCCTGGTAAAGACCTGTGGCACTCAGGTAGTTGATCATATTTTGCCTATCTGTTTCTTTGTCTACCTGAGGTTGTGTAGTTGCTACAGTCTCTTGCACACAGCTTTCTCGAACTGGGGAGAGAGTAGGAACATGCTTGTATAATCTTTTCTGTCTCTTCTCCTCTTTGATTAAGAGGAGCAGCCTTGCATCCTTTGCTTCCTTCATCTCTCTTGATACTTCGGAAGTTGTCTTCTTATCTTTTCTTCTAATTCTTGAACTTCGGAAGTGAATACTTTGTCTTCGGAAAATGGAGTTTTCCTTCGGAAGATGATCTTGCACTTTGTCTTCGGAAGAACTCCATTTCCTTCCGAAGTTCCACACTTAGCTTCGGAAGTCCTTTATTAGTTGCACCCAAAAATAGTCTAAGTGATTTGGTTTTGGTTGCACCAGCCTTTCTAGATCCAACATAGCTCCATGGATTTTATTTCTTGAGGTTTTAAAAGCTTAGTTCTCTTTGTAATTTCCAAATACTGTGGGCTATCCATGTCTAGTACTAATATCTTGTTATACATCTTTTCAGTTTGTTGAAAACTCCTCACTAATTTTCTTAATGATTCTCCTTGCAATCTTTTAAGTCTCTTCCAAGGATAATTCCTTGATTGCAACCACATCCTCAGAGTTGGAATACTCATATCATCAGGATCAGGATAATGCAATTCCTTCTCAGGAATATCATCAATATTTATACTCTCACTCATTGGTGCCCACTCACCATGTTCTAAACTTATTTCATTCGGATCAACTGGTGCTGATGACTCTGCTATCATACACTTTTCATACTCTTCATTGATTTGAGAGACTGTCAACCCGTCTAAGAATACAATATTATACTTTTACCTAACCAGATAATTATATTTGTCTTCAAATTCTACTGGAATTGGAACATCTTTATTAACGTTCCTCATTGGTGAGTCAACTCCTTCACAAATATCTTCATCTTCTAAATTTCATTATACCATTCATCTGGAAAATCCGAGTCAATATCATCAAGTGCTTCTATCTGTTGTTGTATTTCTTCCTCTTCAACATGCATTGTGTCTTTAGCAATCTTTTGAGCTTTTGATTTAGATACTGATTCAGTTTCAACTTCATCTATCTTTCTTTTTCCTTTCTCAGCTTTAGTAAACTTCCTAACAACTATAACTTGGGATTCTTCTTCATTATCCTTCTCAGTCAAAGAGGCTTTAGTTTCTTTCTCTTTCTCTTGCACATTCTCTTTCAATTTCTCTATCTCTTCATTAAGCTTTTTAATATTTTCTTCTAAATCAACAATCAGTTCATCTTTCTTTACATTTTCAACCATTAGCAAATCCTTCTCATCTTGAAGTTTCTTTAACTTTTCATCTTGTTCAGCAACTTTTTTCTTTTAGATCATCAATTACTTCCTCATCATTATTAGTTTTAGTTTGAACACAAACTTCACTTGTTTGTTTCAATACTTATTCATTCAGCCGGGTGACCGGGTTCGAACCTAATTAACCTAGGTAGCTAGGGTAAGTAAGGTAGCATATGCACAGAGGAATCAGTGGTTAATTTTAGCTTCTAGTTATGTTCTAAATGATTTAAAAATGTAAATTATGAAGTTGTGATTTGAATGAAAAACAAAGGGAACTTAAATGAATTGAATTCAATTATAATGGACGTAACCTTTTCCAGACTTCAGGTTCAAGGTTTCACATAAAACTCAATTGTTTATTAAACACCACATAGACATAGTGTTCTAAATCAGATAAGATGGTAATTGGAGACAGGTTGTTGCCAACAAACCTATACAACTAATCATGTCAAATACTAGTATAATCCAATTATCCAATAAATCAGTATCAAGTCAACCCTCTTCAGTCACCCAATCTGCTTCTAAGCTTTGTCATCAATCAAAACATGATTGTAAAGAAAGAACTTGAAAAACTAATAAATTGTTTAATAACTAAAGCATCAATTTTCTAAAAAATTTCATCACATAAGAAAATCAAATACATAAACGATTGAAAAAAATATGAAACCTATAAGGACCATTCGTCTTGAAGAAGTCACAAGAGACTTAGCCGCTTATGCTTGTGAATCTGATGTTGGAAGGCATGATTGATGGTGTAATGATGAATGGATCCTTTGGAATGGTGAAAGAAGCTCTTTTGAATGCCCAAAATTCGTTCCCAAAGGTTAGAAGACGAATTAGAATAAGAGATCCCTCAAAAACCCAAAAAACGTGCTTTTAATGAGATTTCCTGTCGATTCCACCGTAGCCTACGCTAGCCACCGTAGGCTACGCTGGAAACCTTTCTGTTTTCAAGTTTTTTCTTTAGTTTCTTGTTGTGCGGCTTTTCAAGAGCTTTTCTTTGACTGGTAATGGGCCCCGTAACTCCATTCCTAACTCATGTTATGTTCATTTTACCGTTGCAAGGTCCCTTCACATCTTCATCCTTTCATATTTTATATCTTGGCTACCGTTTACATTCTGAAACTCTCATATCATGAATATTCTTTGGGTTTCACCTTTAATCATCGTAAACACCAATCCAACCACCACTCATCACTTAAGTTCTCCATGTAAGTTTCCACTTTGGCTGTTTAACCTACAAAAGCATATTCGCTCGTAGTTAATCAATTCCATGCAATTAAACACACAAATACACATAACATTAACCATTTAAGCACATTAAACATCATCCCAATACACTCACATCACATCCCCACACTTATATCTTTTTCGTCCCTGAAAAAGAATTATGCTATGGAATCACAGTCAAGTAAATCCGGCTCCCAAAGACTTAGATTACTTACTTGTAAGGGTCTAATAACATGTCAAATGTGATTGCAAGTATAGGAATCCATCTAAACCCAAACCAGTTTTCAAGTTCCTTATGATATTAAATTGGTTCAAATGAGTCAGTTAGCCTAGGGTCTCACACCAAGATACAATAGCTTCACCTATTCCCATCTCAAGCTTTTGGAATAAAAGGGTAATCAACAGACTATCCTAATCGTTTGATGAAAAAACCAAAAGAATTTCAAGAATCAGATTCTTTTCTTTCTTTCTTTATTTGAGCTTTCGTCATTTATTATACCTAACACAGAGGTCGTCTCAACCAGAGTCACCATCCCCAAAAGAGACATACATAAGCTTTAGTATTATTTTTTTTCAAACTTAACCCAGAGGAAGTCTCAATCAGAGTCATCATCCCCAAAAGAGAACATCTTAGGCTTCGTTATTCGTGTTTAGCTCAAATATTTTTCTTTTCTTTTTACATTTGATTTGAAAAATTCTTAAGATTTTAACTTAAAATGACTTCCTTAAGCTATTTGGGCGGTTTCAGTTTCCCCATTTCTCCCAAATAAGAACCCATGAGGCATCCTAACATAATTAATATTTATTAGTTCAAAGGAAACTTGTCTACCGGTTAGGCCTACCCACATATCACAAATCAAATAACGTGTTCAACCCAATTAGCATTCTCATACATATAATATTTGAAAAACTGGACTACTTGACTTTACCTATCATTTTCCATATATTTTAATGCAAACTTCTTACTCAGGGACATATTTCTGATTTTTTTTCTATTATTTCTATTATTATCATTTTTCATCTCCTCATCCCCACACTTGGAATACATTGTCTCCAATGTATGGAATTAAGGTTAAGTGAAAAAAATTCCAACTCTTTCATTCAAACCAACATCAACAAGCGACTAACCAACCCAAACCGACCCAAAACACAACACCAAAACCATTCCCAACACATAGATATTAACACCACCAAGATTACCTAACAAAAAAAATAATTAAACACCAAGTAACAAAACAACTAAGATGAGGAAAGTGTACGTGAACCTGATCATAGGCAATCAAATTGTGCTTCATTAGTAAGACCTCCATGTGCATCCCACAATTGAATGATTGTATCTGGTGCTTAAAACTGAAAAAGAAAATAAAGAAAACAAAATACACCAAAAAAAGAAACTAAAAGAAAAAAATAAAACTCGGGTTGCCTCCCGGTTAGCGCTAAGTTTTGGTCTTCAGCCAGACCGTACCCGACATTCGTCAAGGAGGTTGAGTTGGATGGATGCACTCCTTCCTCATTAACTCATTTCTCTCATCGTCATACGTCCGCCAAGCCTCCACAAAGAGTGAAAACAATTCTCTCTCAGGATGAGGAACTTGTGGTTTCTTTCCTTTCTGTTTTCTTTTCCTTGACCTTCGAATCTTTCTCTTCTCTAAGGTCATACCAAAATCTTCTTTGTTCGGGTGATTCACCCTTTCAGGTAATTCAGAGTTGCTGATATTCAGGTTAGGTAAGTTTGAGAATATTTTAACATTCAGTTTCTTTTCACCACATCTCATTCTTATTGTTCCTTCTGCACAATTAACAGTTGTGTTAGCGGTAGCCAAGAATGGTCTACCTAGAATAATAGTTGGTTGTGCGTTCTTGACACAATCCAACACTAAGAAGTCAACTAGGTAATACAACTCTCCTACCTTCACAATCACATCCTTTACAATCCCCCTAGGACATATGAAAGTCTGATTAGCCAATAACACATTGGTGTGGACTCTTTGTAACTGACCAAAGTCATACTGATCATACAAACTCCCTGGTAAAATGTTCACCTTTAACCCAAGATCCAACAGTGCTTTATCCACTTTAAACTCACCCACTTGTACTGAAATAGCAAGTGCTCCTGGATCTTGGAGTTTTGAAGGACGGTGTACCAAAAAACATGTTACTTGCACTTGCACTCAACTCCACTTGTGTGGGACATTTATATCGTCTTTTTTGGGTACTCAAACCTTTCAGACACTCAACATTATCAAAATTTTCTTTAATTATATTCAAAAAGGATAAATTAATTTTTCTTTTTTCGAATTTATCCCATTTTTCGTCCTGTGTTGGATCCTGTTCCTGTTTAATTGATACTTGGGCGATCAAAGCCGAAGGAAATGGAACATTCATAGATTTTTTTTACCTCTTTACCTTCTAGTTTAGTTTGTGAAATTAAATCATGATCAGGGTCATACTCACTATACTCCATCACACTCTTAACCATTGGTGGTGAAGTCTGTTCAACCCTCGAAACTTCAGATGACGTTTGAAAACTTACTGTACTATTGTTTGCACTGTGTGTGCTTTGGGAATTATGAGGTGTCGGGTCGACTTTATTAAAATTAGATGACTTACCTAAATCTCTTATTACTGAACTAACTCAGATAAATGTGCAGCCAATTGTGTGGTGTGTTCCACCAATATTTGATGATCTTTCGCCTGACTATCTTGTTGTTGCACGACTTCTTTGATCAAACTTGTCAATTCCTTGATAGCTAACCGGATATCAGCCAATTCAGATTGACCCATTTGTCGACTCCTTTGATTCCGCCAGTCGTCCTGATAGTTCCCTTCACCATTTAAACCTCTTGAGTGGTGACCATGATTGTAATAGTTTGGACAGTCTTGAGCCCAATGACCAAATTCTCCACAGCACATACACGGGTCATAAGAGTCTTGACCGTCATCATAATACCTGTCCCTGAAAAACCTACACATGTACACAACCTCGTGTAATACTGAACAAGGAAACTAAACTAAAAGAAATTAAAAACAAAGTTGAAAAGAAAATATTTTTGGATTAATTTTTGTTATTACTAAAACAAAAGAACTAACTAAGCTAAAACTAAAACTAAGCGCACCGATTCCCGAGCAACGGCGCCATTTTGATAGACCGTCGTTTAGTCTTTCAAAAACCTAATTAACCTAGGTAGCTAGGGTAAGTAAGGTATCGTATCCATAGAGGAATCAATGGTTAATTTTAGCTTCTAGTTATGTTCTAAATGATTTAAAAATGTAAATTATGAAGTTGTGATTTGAATGAAAAACAAAGGAAACTCAAATGAATTGAACTCAATTATAACAGACGTAACCTCTTCCAGACTTCAGGTTCAAGGTTTCACATAAAACTCAATTGTTTATTAAACACCACATAGACATAGTGTTCTAAATTGTAATGCCCGGAAATTTTCTTTGAAGCCGACGAAAGAAGAAAAGAAATAAAATCCAAAGTCGAGGGACCAAACTTGCCAACGAGAGAAACTTCGATAAAGGGGAGTATAAAAGGGGGAAGACACCCCCTTTCTTGCCATTTTTCAGGCAAGAAGAGAGGAGAGGAGAAAAGAAGGAGAAAAAGAGGAGAAAAGCTTGGTTCGGGTGGATTCGAGCGTGGAAATCGTCGTGTAGCGGGTCAAATCGAAGCTCTACTCGACAGGAACGTTTGTGTGAGTTTTAGGACCCCTCTTTTACACGTTTTCAACTGATTTTGGGGCTGGAACACATCTGAAAACCCTTTTTTCGAGTTTTGGGTGTAAACCCGTTTTTATGCATGTGTGTATGTGTGTGATTCGTTTGGGGCTTGATTTCTTGCTTGGTTATGCTTGAATGAGGCCGTGGTATGTTTCCCTAAGGCTTAGAATGGTTGATTTGAGCTTAAGATAGGTTTGGAAGAGGCTGGAGGCCGAAAACCATCGGCTGCAGTCAGGATGAACTGCATTCTGCATCAGCTAGGGCTAGGCGACCGACCGGAGTGCGATTGGAGGCCATACGACCGATTGGCATGTGACTGAGGTCCATGCGCATGATTGCCATGCGATTGAGGTCCATACGCATGATGGTCATGCGACTGAAGTTTATGTTCCTGTAAGGTATGCGATTGAAGGAGTGTGCGACTGAGGTTCATTCGCACGAAGGTTATGCGACTGAAATCCATGCGCCTGGAGGCCATGCGACTGAGGTTCATTCGCACGAAGAGTATTCCACTGAAGCCCATACGCCTGAAGTCATGCGACTGAAGGCCATAAGCATGAAAGCTATGCGACTGAGAGTCCATACGCATAGATGTCCATTCGCCCATAGGTCCATTCGCATAGGGTCCATTTGCCTGATGTCCATTCGCCTAAGTGTCCATACGCCCAAGTAGGGCTCATACGCCCGAAAGAACAACGGTTTATTTTATGACTTTCGAGGGAAAGTGCAGATGTGGGTTTTGACTAGGGAGGTTCCCGGAAGTTCGTGTAAGTTGACTTTTGAGGCCATATACGTTATGTTGGGCATGTTGATGATGATGATGCAATGCATGCTGACGTGTGATGCCTTATAGTTATGTGTGATGCGTTGCGCGTGATTCGTGTGATGTTTGATGTCGTGTGATTGAGCATGATGTATGTTATGTATGTATAATGTTGTCGTGTGTGATGATGTTATATGTTATTATGTTCCTTATTGTTATGTGTGATTATCTTCCCGTGGTTGTGCGATGTATGTTAATGAATGTAATGAAAGTATTATGTAATGTAAAGTGGAAGATAATGAAAAGAGGAACGTAATGAATGAATGCAAGCATGAACGAACAAATGATAGTAAGGATGGCTTGCGAAAGAAGAAAGGAGGTTCACGACTCATTGAGAGTTGTTAGCTCAACTGTGTGTGTATTATAGCGTGCGATCTCGGCTTACTCATAAGGGGACATAGACACAGTACGGAGTTCAGTTTTGGTAACTGCTCCAATATGTGCGATATGGTATTTACTGTGTGCTATGTAGCGTGCGATTTTGGCTGCCTCATGTGGTTTATGTAGCATGCGATCTTGGCTAACCCGTGAGATGGCGTGTGATTCTGGCTAAACCACGAGAGTTCTCTCACACACAGGGGGAGTCGGTCTTGGTAACCACTCCGATGATGCGATTTGTGCGATGGAAAGCATAAGGGTAGCATGCGATTTTGGCTAACTCATGTGGTTTATGTAGCGTGCGATCTTGGCTAACCCATGAGATAGCGTGCGATTCTGGCTTCCTTATATGCGCGATCCGTGCGATATGTACTTCGGGTACGATGATGCGAAAGTGCGAAATGTATGAAATGAACGAACGTAAGAAAAGATGTTATAACGAATGAAGCGAATGATAATGTATCGTGCAATAATTAATGAATGAACGAATGAAAGTATGAAAGTGTTGCGAGCATAATGAACAGGGGTACACGCGGGGGTTCCAGTCTTTGTGACTGACCAACGTTGTGGTACGTAGTGTAGTGATTACCCACCTCGGTGCTGGTGCCAGGCTATGTGCAGTGTGGAAGTCATTTATGGACTTCGGCCCAGTACTCGAGTTATGCATATTGTTGGGGGGTGCAGTAGTGATTACTCACCTCAGTGCTGGTGCCAGGCTATGTGCAATGTGGAAGTCATTTATGGACTTCGGCCCAGTACTCGAGTTATGCATATCGTTAGGAGTGTAGCATGTGGATGGGATCTTTGTCGCTCACCTCGGTGCTGGTGCCAGGCTATGTGCAGTGTGGAAGTCATTTATGATCTTCGGCCCAGTACTCGAGTTATCGCTTACCCCGGTGCTGGTGCCAGGCTATGTGCAGTGTGGAAGTCATTTATGATCTTCGGCCCAGTAGCCATATTGTTTGGGGTATAGCTGTTGACACTGATCCAGAACGTGAGAATGTAACAGATGTAGTGAGCCTGAACCTTACCTTAGGTACTGTGACCATGAGGTGCTGTGCACCATTATAGAAGGTCTATGATAGGCCTAGGTCCCATACCATGAGCATGAAGGGTAAAGTTCATGGTGTTGTTAAATGGAAAAGATGTAATGATGAATGAACGAATAAAGTAAGAATGAATGAACGAATGGAAGTTAATAGATGAATAAGTTAACGAACGTAATGATGAAGATAATAATTACATTATCTATGTGTATGTATGTTGTGTGATCGCTTACGAAAGTAACGCAAGGTTTTGTAAAGGATGTAAAGTATGTTTTATTATAAAACTAGAACTCACTCAACAACGCTGACTTTGATGTGTTTCCAGTTGGCAGGTATGTTGCTGAGGATGGCACGGGGCGGCTACTCAGCGTATTTTGGATGGCATCCTTATGTTTAATACTTTTGTAATGAATGTAAAATGATAACGTGAAAGGGACAGTTGTATTATTTTGCAAAAGTATTTTGATGAAATGAAAATGTTGTTTTTAATGTTTCCGCTGCAATGATTTATGAAAGGAAAACGTAAGTATATGTTTTACGTACGATGAATGACCACTTGTAGGCGTCCCGGGAACGGGGCCTTATAAGTTGGTATCAGAGCCAAAGTTTAAGTGAGATGGGTAAATTTTCCAAATAAACCTTAACTTAAACTGAGAATGGGACGGAATAGGGAATAGGATGCCAATCTGAGTAGCTGCGTGCCATCAGGCATTTTCGTAATGTTAACCGGTATTACGTGCGCATGTTATATGGTTTATGTGTTGCTCGTAGATTTTGATACTGACGTAGTCAGGACAGGTAATGCTTGTGGTATGAAGAGTAAAGTAAGTGGCTAATCACAACTCGCCACTGTAATTAGGGACTTACTATACTTGACATAAACTGAGCTGTTCCCTTGAATGACCGTGTTGGTGTTTGAATCTTTCAGTGTGTGTCAGAGGATGGCTGGTGGTATATCTCCTAAGGTATTGTCAGATGAAGGTTGTGGTTGCGGGAGTTCAACAAGCGATGCAGACGATTCTGCCATTTATGGTGACTGAGGTAATTAGGGCGGTGAAGGAGACGACCGTGATTGAAGTAAACAAGGAGGGTAGCAGCGACAAGAATTGGAAAGGAAAGCGGGTTGAACATGAGAGTTTCACTCCAAACAACAAGGCTATAAGGGTGGATGACCGACGTGTGGTCACATCCAATATGGGGGTGAAGGGTTGTGGTAACTGTGGACGAAAACACCCCGGGGAATGCAGATTGGGGACCAATGTTTGTTTTCGTTGTGGAAGGACCGAACATGTGGCGAAGAACTGCAGAATGGGGAGGTGTTATTCTTGTAGTGGAGAAGGCCACAAGAGCAGGGACTGTAAGAAGCCAAGGGCGGAAGGTTCGGGAGTGAAGAAGATTGGAGGAAGCTAGGACGGACTTTGATGTTGTGTCAGGTATGTTCCTAGTAAATAGATCCTTAGCTTTGTGTTATTCGATGCTGGCGCTAGTAAAAGTTTTATTCCTGCTGCTTTCTGTGCTAAATTGCCTGTTAGTGGTAAGAATATAGATACGCCCTTCGATGTAATTCTAGGGGTGGATTGTTTGACGAACTACGGAGTTATGTGTCGCAAACAGATGATACGGTTGACAGCGCCTGACGGGATCACGGTGATGGTTTAAGGTGATTGAGTCACGACGATTCCGAATGTGATTTCGATGGCAGTGGCGGGAAAGTGTATGAAGCATGATATGTTGGAGTACGAGATTAAATGCCTTACTTGTTTACAAGTGAAGGCCGAGCGTCAAATGCTGTATGGAAAGTATTGAGGTGATCGAGGCCACAATCGAGAAGCTCGAAAGGATCAAAGCCTTGATGAAGGTAGCCAGAGATAGACAAGAAGTCGTGTGTGGATAAACGACGTAAACCGATTGAACTCTAGGTGGGAGACTGGAAAAGAGATGAGACAGTATTGCCCGCGATGGTTTAAGGAATAACAGGTTTCGGGGACGAAACCTATATAAGGGGGGTGGACTTGTAACGCCGGAAATTTTCTTTGAAGCCGACGAAAGAAGAAAGAAAAATAAAGTCCAAAGTCGAGGGACCAAACTTGCCAACGAGAGAAACTTCAATGAAGGGGAGTATAAAAGGAGGAAGACACCCCCTTTCTTGCCATTTTTCAGCCTAAAAGAGAGGAGAGGAAAAGAGAAGGAGAAAATGAGGAGAAAAGCTTGGTTCGGGTGGATTCGAGCGTGAAAATCGTCGTGTAGCGGGTCAAATCGAAGCTCTACTCGACGGGAACGTTTGTGTGAGTTCGGACCCCTCTTTTACACTTTTTCAACCGATTTTGGGGCTAGAACACATCTTAAAACACATGTGTATGATTCGTTTGGGGCTTGATTTCTTGCTTGGTTATGCTTGAATGAGGTCGTGGTATGTTTCCCTAAGGCTTAGAATGGTTGATTTGAGCTTAAGAGAGGTTTGGAAGAGGTTGGACGCCGAAAATCGTCGGCTGCAGTCGGGATGAACTGCATTCTGCATCAGCTAGGGCTAGACGACCGACTGGAGTGCGATTGGAGGCCATATGGCCGATTGGCGTGCGAATGAGGTCCATGCGCACGATTGCCATGCGACTGAGGTCCATACGCATGATGGTCATGCGACTGAAGTTCATGTGCATGTAAGGTATGCGATTGAAGGAGTGTGCGACTAAGGTTCATTCGCACGAAAGTTATGCGACTGAAGTCCATGCGCCTGGAGGCCATACGACTGAGGTTCATTCGCACGAAGAGTATGCGACTGAAGCCCATACACCTGAAGTCATGCGACTGAAGGCCATACGGATGAAAGTTATGCGACTGAGTGTCCATACGCATAGATGTCCATTCGCCCATAGGTCCATTCGCATAGGGTCCATTCGCCTGATGTCCATTCGCCTAAGTGTTCAGTCGCCCGGAAGGCCATGCGACTGGAAGGTGTCCATACGCCCAAGTAGGGCTCATACGCCCGAAAGAACAACGGTTAATTTTATGACTTTCGAGGGAAAGTGGAGATGTGGGTTTTGACTAGGGAGGTTCCCGGAAGTTCGTGTAAGTTGACTTTTGAGGCCATGGACGTTATGTTGGGCAAGTTGATGATGATGATGATGCGATGCATGCTGATGTGTGATGCCTTATAGTTATGTGTGATGCGATGCGCGTGATTCGTGTGATGTTTGATGTCGTGTGATTTTGCATGATGTATGTTATGTATGTATAATGTTGTCGTGTGTGATGATGTTATATGTTATTATGTTCCTTATTGTTATGTGTGATTATCTTCCTGTGGTTGTGCGATGTATGTTAATGAATGTAATGAAAGTATTATGTAATGTCAGTGAAAGATAATGAAAAGAGGAACATAATGAATGAATGCAAGCATGAACGAACAAATGAGAGAAAGGATGGCTTGCGAAAGAAGAAAGAGGTTCACGACTCATTGAGAGTTGTTAGCTCAACTGTGTGTGTATTATAGCGTGCGATCTTGGCTTACTCATAAGGGGACATAGACACAGTAGGGAGTTCAGTTTTGGTAACTGCTCCGATACGTGCGATGTGGTATTTACTGTGTGCTATGTAGCGTGCGATTTTGGCTGCCTCATGTGGTTTATGTAGCGTGCGATCTTGGCTAACCCGTGAGATGGCGTGCGATTCTGGCTAAACCCCGAGAGTTCTCTCACACACAGGGGGAGTCGGTCTTGGTAACCACTCCGATGGTGCGATTTGTGTGATATGTGCGATGGAAAGCATAAGGGTAGCGTGCGATTTTGGCTAACTCATGTGGTTTATGTAGCATGCGATCTTGGCTAACCCATAAGATAGAGTGCGATTCTGGCTTCCTTATATGTGCGATCCGTGCGATATGTACTTCGGGTACGATGATGCGAAAGTGCGAAATGTATGAAATGAATGAACGTAAGAAAAGATGTTATAACAAATGAAGCGAATGATAATGTATCGTGCAATAATTAATGAATGAACGAATGAAAGTATGAAAGTGTTACGAGCATAATGAACAGGGGTACACGCGGGGGTTCCAGTCTTTGTGACTGACCAACGTTGTGGTACGTAGTGTAGTGATTACCCACCTCGGTGCTGGTGCCAGGCTATGTGCAGTGTGGAAGTCATTTATGGACTTCGGCCCAGTACTCGAGTTATGCATATAGTTGGGGGTGGAGTAGTGATTACTCACCTCGGTGCTGGTGTCAGGCTATGTGCAGTGTGGAAGTCATTTATGGACTTCGGCCCAGTACTCGAGTTATGCATATCGTTGGGAGTGTAGTATGTGGATGGGATCTTTTTCGCTCACCTCGGTGCTGGTGCCAGGCTATGTGCAGTGTGGAAGTCATTTATGATCTTCGGCCCAGTACTCGAGTTATCGCTTACCCCGGTGCTGGTACCAGGCTATGTGTAGTGTGGAAGTCATTTATGATCTTCGGCCTAGTAGCCATATTGTTTGGGGTATAGCTGTTGACACTGATCCAGAACATGAGAATGTAACAGATGTAGTGATCCTGAACCTTACCTTAGGTACTGTGACCATGAGGTGCTGTGCACCGTTATAGAAGGTCTATGATAGGCCTAGGTCCCGTACCATGAGCACGAAGGGTAAAGTTCATGGTGTTGTTAAATGGAAATGATGTAATGATGAATGAACGAATAAATTAAGAATGAATGAACGAATGGTAGTTAATAGATGAATAAGTTAACGAACGTAATGATGAAGATAATAATTACATTATCTATGTGTATGTATGTTGTGTGATCGCTTACAAAAGTAACAAAAGGTTTTATAAAGGATGTAAAGTATGTTTTATTATAAAACTAGAACTCACTCAGCAACGCTGACTTTGATGTGTTTCCAGTTGGCAGGTATGTTGCTGAGGATGGCACGGGGCGGCTACTCAGCGTATTTTGGATGGCATCCTTATGTTTAATGCTTTTGTAATGAATGTAAAATGATAACGTGAAATGGACGGTTGTATTATTTTGCAAAAGTATTTTGATGAAATGAAAATGTTGTTTTTAATGTTTCCGCTGCAACGATTTATGAAAGGAAAACGTAAGTATATGTTTTATGTGTGATGAATGACCAACTGTAGGCGTCCCGGGAACGGGGCCTTACATAAATCAGTTAAGATGGTAATTGGAGACATGTTGTTGTCAACAAACCTATACAACTAATCATGTCAAATACTAGTATAATCCAATTATCCAATAAATCAGTATCAAGTCAACCCTCTTCAGTCACCCAATCTGTTTCTAAGCTTTGTCATCAACCAAAACGTGATTATAAAGAAAGAATTTGAAAAACTAATAAATTGTTTATTAACTAAAGCATAAATTTGCTAAACGTTTGTAATCACATAAGCAAATCAGATACATAAACAATTGAAAAAAATATAAAATCTATAAGGACCATCCGTCTGGAAGAAGTCACAACAGACTTAGCCGCTTATGCTTGTGAATCTGATGTTAGAAGGCATGATTGATGGTGTAATGATGAATGGATCCTTTGGAATGGTGAAAGAAGCTCTTTTGAATGCCCAAAATTTGTTCCCAAAGGTTAGAAGACGAATTAGAATAAGAGATCCCTGAAAAACCCTAAAAACGTGCTTTTAATGAGATTTCCCGTCGGTTCCACCGTAGCCTACGCTAGCCACCGTAGGCTACGCTGGAAACCTTTCTGTGTTCAAGGTTTTTCTTTACTTTCTTGTTGTGAGGCTTTTCAAGAGCTTTCCGTTGACTGGTAATGGGCCCCGTAACTCCATTCCTAACTCAAGTTATGTTCATTTTACCATTGCAAGGTCCCTTAACATCTTCATCCTTTCATTTTTTATATCTTGGCTACCGTTTACATCCCGAAACTCTCATATCATGAATATTCTTTGGGTTTCACCTTTAATCATCGTAAACACCAATCCATCCACCACTCATCACTTAAGTTCTCCATGTAAGTTTCCACTTTGGTTGTTTAACCTACAAAAGCATATTCGCTCGTAGTTAATCAATTCCATGCAATTAAACACACAAATACACATAACATTAACCATTTAAGCACATTAAATATCATCCCAATACACTCACATCAAGTACAGAGATGTTCATATACCTTATTGTCATCTGTTCTAGCCATGAGTGCTTGAGCAGGAGTCACATCTTGTAGCATAAAGCTCCAGTCAACTTCTTGAGCCATAGCAGCTGTTTCAGTTGACTTTCTAGTGGCCTTTGATGTAGAGGAATGTGTGGAGGCCTGTGGAGTTCCCGGATTTTACTTGGGAGCCTTGCATTCCCTTGCATAGTGACCAAGTTGGTTTACAGTTGTAACATTTGGCCTTGGTCTTGTCAAACCCAAATTTGCTGTTGGTTGGGTTTTGGGGAAATTGCCTCCTAGTTCTCTTGAAGAACTTCTTTGCTCTATAGGTTAACAGAGCCATTCTTTGCACTATGTCCACATATTCCACATCATCTGGGCTGAAACATTCTAGATCATCAAAGCAGTACTGATAGTCACTAGAATGCCCATTTCCTTAGACAAAGGCACAGCTGTCCTGAAAGGAACTTTGATGAGCCTGTTGAGACCTTGGAGTCTCAAGGAATGTAATGTATGGCCCAGAAGAAAAGGATGGTTGCTGGGTGTATGTCAGATACTGTTGAGGTTTGGGGGGTCTTGAGCCTTCAACAACTATAAAAGCATTGCTAGCAAGAAGAATCAAGGGTCTGCTTGTCTGATAGCCTCTCTTGCTCTCCATCTCTAAACGGTATCCATCAAGGATGCCATAAAGTTCAGTCATGGTGAGGGTGTTCAGATTTTCTGTCCTCTTGATAGAGACACAGTAGAACGTCCACTCATTAGTGAGTGCACTCATGAACTTTCTTGTGAGATCTCTTAATTCAAGGGCAATTCCCACAGAATGAAGGGAGGAAATAAGATCCATGTACCTGAAGTATTGCTGGCTGAGGGTCTCTCCAGCAATATAAGTGAAGTTCTCGAACTGTTGCTTCAGGGAGTCCTTCTTGGAGTCATTGGAGCTAAAGTACATATGAGCAGGTGCATCAAACAGTTCTTTGGCTGACTTGCAATGCTGAAACCCTACCATGATGGAGTTGGGTATTGCAGTCATTAGAACCGTCATGGCATTGCTGTAGTCTAGCTTCTTCCGGTCCTCATCAGAGTAGTCTTCAACGGCTTTCTCTATCATGGCTCCGTTTCCACCTGGTGTTGCCACCTTTGGTTTGTATGGACCATTGATAATAGATTGCCACATCTTGCTGTCTTGATACCTGATGAAGCCTTCCATGCGTCTGCTCCATGATCTGAAGTTTTCAGGGGTGATGATGGGTGCTTAGTCATTGTCCCCATCTCTATTTCAGACTTGTTGAGGGCCATTTTAAGTGTGGTGTAAGGAGGAGTGAAAAACAGGTTGATTTGGATGGTAATATCTCATAATCATGAGCCTAAAAAGATCTGATACCTATTGCAGGATCAGTTTTGTCACTTAAACACTTAGTTTTTCTCTCAATACTTACTTATAACACACTCGGATCAGATGAACTAGAATCTCTTCTAAGAGTTGATAATAATATATTAAGTAGCAAAGAACACAAAAAAATAATTTTCAAGGTACTTGTATATATTACTTCTCAACTCAAAGTATTACAAGACTCTTACAAGCATATTAAATGAGTTACAATGAGAAACTATATATACTAGATCCTATAGCCGGATATACTTTGATACCAGCTGGAAACCTACGAATAAAGCATATACTACAATGCTAAAGTTAAGGTATCTTAGATAAAGTATTATCTAAGATATGGTAGTCATGACATGTCCATAACTTACCTTTTGTCACCAACTAAAGTTGGCAACTCTACTAACTGATAAAGGTGAACAGTGGAATAAAGTATCGTCAACTACATGGCTTTTGAGAAAACACCATGCAGTATATCAGAGATCTGCAGCGGAGTGTCAAAGAGACCATACTTATGTCCACTGGTTCATAGTAGTGTCTTCCGAAGGTTAGTTGGCTTCGAAAGAACAAGTTCTTCCGAAGCTACTTATACTTCAGAAGAGGCTACTTCTTCCGAGGCTTAAGGACTTCTTCATATCTTCATAGTTTGGAAGTTGACTTCTTATCTTTTCTTCTAAGTCTTGAACATCGGAAGTGAATACTTTGTCTTCGGAAGTTGGAGTTTTCCTTCGGAAGATGATCTTGCACTTTGTCTTCGGAAGAACTCCATTTCCTACGGAAGTTCCACACTTAGCTTTGGAAGTCCTTTATTAGTTGCACCCAAAAATAGTCTAAGTGATTTGGTTTTGGTTGCACCAGCCTTTCTAGATCCAACATAGCTCCATGGATTTTATTTCTTGAGGTTTAAAAAGCTTAGTTCTCTTTGTAATTTCCATATACTGTGGGTTATCCATGTCTAGTACTATCATCTTGTTATACATCTTTTCAGTTTGTTGAAAACTCCTCACCAATTTTCTTAATGATTCTCCTTGTAATCTTTTAAGTCTCTTCCAAGGATAATTCCTTGATTGCAACCACATCCTCAGAGTTGGAATACTCATATCATCAGGATCAGGATAATGCAATTCCTTCTTAGGAATATCATCAATATTTATACTCTCACTCATTGGTGCCCACTCAACATGTTTTAAACTTATTTCATTCGGATCAACTGGTGCTGATGACTCTGCTATCATACACTTTTCATACTCTTCATTAATCTGAGAGACTGTCAACCCGTCTAAGAATACTCTATTATACTTTTGCCTAACTAGATAATTATATTTGTCTTCAAATTCTACTAGAATTGGAACATCTTCATTAACGTTCATCATTGGTACGTCAACTCCTTCACAAATATCTTTATCTTCTAAAATTTCATTATACCATTCATCTGGAAAATCCGAGTCAATATCATCAAGTGCTTCTATCTGTTGTTGTATTTCTTCCTCTTCAACATGCATTGTGTCTTTAGCAATCTCTTGAGCTTTTGATTTAGATACTGATTCAGTTTCAACTTCATCTATCTTTCTTTTTCCTTTCTCACCTTCAGTAAACTTCCCAACAACTATAACTTGGGATTCTTCTTCATTATTCTTCTCCGTCAAAGAGGCTTTAGTTTCTTTCTCTTTTTCTTGCACATTCTCTTTCAATTTCTCTATCTCTTCATTAAGCTTTTTAATATTTTCTTCTAAATCAACAATCAGTTCATCTTTCTTTACATTTTCAACCTTCAGCAAATCCTTCTCATCTTGAAGTTTCTTTATCTTTTCATCTTGTTCAGCAACTTTTTCTTTTAGATCATCAATTACTTCCTCATCATTATTAGTTTCAGTTTGAACACAAACTTCACTTGTTTGTTTCAATACTTATTCATTCACCACCATCAACTGTTGTTCTTGAATTGGAATTGGAGATTGTACACCAGAACTTACATTCTGTATAATCGACTAAGATAAAATAGCATCCATAAACTCTTTGATTATGATCTAAATTAGTATCAACAGCTTCATCATTCACATCATTCCCAACCTCTCTTTCCTCATCATTCATCTCATCATCACCTTCATTATGACCAACAATCTCATCTCTTTGATCAGATACAGTTTCCTCACTATCCATCTCCTGATCAACTTCTCCTTCATTTCTTTTAATTTCATCTCCTTGATTATCTCCACCATCATCATCATCAGAAGAACTATCATCATGATCTTGTTCTTCTTCATCCTCATCTTCATCATCTTCTTCTTCTTCTACTATTTCTTCAACTACATCATCAATTAGATCATTTGGATCCACTGGTTCACCTTCAATCAAATGAAAATGTTGTTGATGAATATCAACTTCATCCATAGCAACATTTCTCATATACTCAAATAAAGGAACATTTGGAGCCCCAGTAATGACAGCCAATCTCTTGTACACAATCTCAGACATATGCTCAAGCTCAAGTCTATCACCTCCTAATCCATGTACCTACAGATCTGGATGTTCTTCATTGATGATCAACTTAAGAAATCTTGGGGACATCAAATACTTGGTTCTTTTCCCTTTTTCCAAATTGAAAACGAACCATTAATGATCCATTTAGCCATGTTGAATCTTTTGTTTGTGGCTAAAGTAATGATAGGTGATGCAATGTCCACTAGGAAAGAATTCCATCCAACACTTCTCTTGGACATGCAATGTTGGAATATGTAGCATAGTAACTTCCAATGATTATACACCGTTGCCCTGAAGAATTATATCTTAGGGAAGTTATATGGGTGTCCCATCAACATAAAAACCACTCTACGCTCATCAAAGGTGTACTCTGCTAGATCTTGAGGTTCATTTTCTCTCAGTCTAAGAGCAACTCTGATTGACTGCTAGAGACCTCTATCATTCTGTCATTAGTCACAGAACATCTAAGTACTTTGTGCCCTTCATCATCTCTTTCTACCTCGGCTGTTCTCCAGAACTTCTTTATCAATCTAGCATTGATAGCTGGGTGTGCACACATGGCATATACATACGTAGTCCTCAGAATAAATCTGATCATCTCTTCATATCCAGTTGCTTCTCTAACATCTTCATCTAGAAAAGCTGCCATATTATGCTTTGGCTCAAACTTTAACTCAGCCATCTGTAATACACAAAGAAACAATAATAAGTATGAAGGAATTTACATTAAAATAACTCTCAAAATATTTTGTCAATTCTATATTCAAAAATTTTAAAAATATTCTAAGTGTTCAACACACTTAACTTCTCAAAAATATTTGATTATAGATCAATCTTTCTTATGATTTTTTTACAATCATATATCAAGTTATAAGTCCTTCATTATTTTAAATTTTACTTAACAGATTTTATATTTTAAAATTTGATCATGTTTATTTTTGAAAATTTTCTAAGTGTTAGAACACTTACTGAATTTTATGTTTTAATCAAATTTTAACATATACAATCAATTAAGTAACTTGTTTCTTGTTAATTTGAAAGAATTTGTTGAGTTTTGAGCCTTTCTTCATTAGATGGTCAGGATCACTCAGACTCTCATAGTATATTCTCATCTCAAAGAGATCATGCAGAGGTAGGTTGAATAGGTCTTGCCATGTGTAGACATCTTCATCACATTGATCTCTGATCACATGCCATCTCTCTGGATTAGTTGTGAAGGTACATGATAAGATGGGTCTCTCAGATGCAAGAGGAGCCACTTGGATTGGAGTTGATTGGAATGCCTCTTCATACACTTCCTCAGGTTGATCTAACTCACCCTGAGGTATATAGGTGGATGATTCAGACTTTTTGTTCTTCTTTGACTTTGGTTTAGAAGCCATCCTCTTCTTCCTCTTTGAGGACTTTAACTGAGAAGACTGGTCTACAGCACCTTGTTGATCAGTCTTGTCTTGCTCAGTTGGGTGTTCCTCCCTCACAGGTTCAGAAGGAGAGGGAGTTTGACCCTGCTATAGATCAGAAGATGAAACTTGCTGTGACTCAGCAGGAGGTCCAAGTTGTGTTGTCTCAGGTTGTTCAACGTTAACCTCCACTTTAGGAGGAGCTTGACTTGGAGGGGAGTGTATGTCAATTAGCTCTCCACTTTTGATCTTCTACTTGATTACCCTGATGTGCTCATATATTATGGATAGAGACATAGGGCCAAGTCTCCTTCTGGAGAATGCATACAGCTTCAAGAAGCTCATCATCCTTTGTCTGTCAGCAGACTTCTTCATACTCTTTTGGATGATGTCTCTTGACTTTGCAGCCTCTTCCCTCATCGTTCTCTTTGTTGCCGTTTGTTCTTTGAGTACTTGAAGTTCAAGCTGTTTGAGATACTCAAACTCGATGTACTCAAAGGACAAGCAAAGAAGTGCAGATGCCTGGTAGAGACTTATGGCACTCAGGTAGTTGATCATATTTTGCCTATCTATTTCTTTGTCTACCTGAGGTTCTTGTGTAGCTGCTAGAGTCTCTTGCACACGGCTTTCTCGAACTGGGGAGAGAGTAGGAACATGCTTGTATAATCTTTTCTGTCTCTTCTCATCTTTGATTTAGAGGAGCAGCCTTGCATCCTCTGCTTCCTTCATCTCTCTTGACACTTCCATTTCAGCCAGTTCATTAAGCTGCTCTAAGGGGAGAGATATGATCTCATCAATGTCATAGCTCCTGGTCTGCAGGTAAGTAATCCTGACTGTCCTCAACTCATCATCTTGAGTGTTTGGTCTGGGGGTAGCCCTGATTGCAGCTTGCATGAAGCCTGAAGACCCAGAGGAACTTTCTCCCCTTAGCTCTCTCTCTCTCTCTCTCTCTCTCTCTCTCTCTCTCTCTCTCTCTCTCTCTCTCTCTCTCTCTCCTCAATCTCCTCACAAGTTAAAATCCTTTTCCGTTTTTCACCTACAGACTTTTGTGACACAGGGTGGATAGAGCTTTGACCTTCATTGCTTGGTGTAGCTTCCAAGCTCTGGCCAGAGAGAGGCTGTGATACTTTTTCACCAGCAGGTGTTTCACTGAGAGAATGAATTACTGAAGTAGTTGTAGGTGTGACAGGGCTCTCAGGCTCTATCACTAGGCTTTCAGTCAAGGTTTTCCCTTTGGAGCTAATCTTAGGGTCTGCCTCAACATCCAGTTGACCAATGACATTACCTAATTGCCTTTGTCTTCTTCTTAGGCTGAACTCTTCAGTGTATTTTTCTTGAATCCTTTGTGCCAGTCTGCCAGCTTGTCTAGATTGACTTGGGTTGACAAGTGGCATGTTTATATGGTCAAGACCTTCAAAGTAGTTCAAGATCTGGAAGTTGAACACCTCTTGCTGCCCTTGAACTCTCTGAAGAATGAGGGCTCTTCTATCAGCATCATACCTCCACCTAATAATGTAGTTTGAAGTTTCTTGGGGTGGGGATGGCATAGCCCCTGAAATGCCTTCCTGAAAGAGACTCTGAATGAAAGAGTCTGTAGAGTCCACATCAATATGAACTTGAGGAAGTTGCTGAGTATGTATAATTGCAGGTGAGGATGGTGAGTCCTCAATGTCCATACTCCCTGAAAAACTCCCAGGTTCTGTGATTGTAATGACTTTCTCTCCCTTTTTGGTAGCATCACCCTCTTGCATAAGTGATCTAGGAGTTAGGTCAATCACATTCACAGGTTCTTGTGTTCCTGGTTGAGCTCTCCTTAAAGGTCTCCCAGCCAGTTTTTCCCTGAGATAAGATATCTCAAGTTGCTGATAACTGACCCTGTTTTGCAAGGTAGTCACCTAAGATTCAAGGTTACTAACCTTAGAGACTAAATAGGTGCATGTTTTTGACAGTTTTTGCACCTTTAGTCTCAAGTTACCCTCATCTTCATCAGAAGAATCACTGGGGGATGAGAGAATTGGATCAAAGTCCTCACTCTCACCACCAGCTTCAAGTTCTTGGCTGCTGAATTTCCTCTGCTCACTGATAGCCTCAGTTGAAGTGTCAATGGGCTGAGTTTCCATGGTTGAGGTCTTAATGATGTAGTCACTTGCAAAAGTGAGAGCCTCTTCCATATAGATCTCTTGAACAGGTTCAGGAAGATCCATCTCAGTAGTGGGTGACTGATGTGGGCTAGACATAGGGGACTCAGGAGCACTCATCTCTCTTTGAGTAGGGGAAGAGTAGAAAGACTCATGGTACTCACTGAAACCTAAGTCTTCATCAGTATAGAATTCAAGGTTAGGAATGGGTTGATTTATGTCTAAAGGCTGCGAATGGTAACTGTCCCCTGAAGGTTGTTCACTTGAGTGTTGAGACTCAGAGTGAAGGCTTAAGGCAGTTGGGCTTGTGAGCATGAGAAACCTCAGCACTGATTCTTGAAGAGATGGGAGTGGTTTGCTCCTTAGGGGAAGTGGGAGCTATAGTATCCACTTCCTCCTGTATGGGTGAGTGTATGGGGGCCTGCACAAGCTCAATAGCTTGAGCAGGGGTTTGTTTGGATTTTCTTTGGTAGGTGAAGGAGATTTTTGGTCTTTTTGGTGGTTGGGAGGTAAAAGGTGTGGGTTCAACACTAGCTTGTGTTGCTAGGTTGTAACCTTGAGCAATGAGCTCTAATATTTTTGGAATAAGGGCTGTTTCTACCCCTGAGAAGCCTACAGTTGGCTTCTTCATGATTTTAAAGATGTCGGGCTTCATATGTCCCAATTTAAGAATATTACCTGTTTCCCTCAACTATGAGCCCAGTTTACAGTTGAGAATGTATTGAACATATCTAGGAAACCTGTAGTACTCTAAGGAGTCCATGTTAGCAAGCAAATTTGTGTAAACAAACTGAGAGTACCTGAACTTGACCCCTTGAACCATTCCATGCACTATGAAGGGAGATCCACAGGAATCTGGTCCCACCCTCCATGCTTGTTTGACAAGCTGTGGATAACCACATGGAGCATGTATTTCCACTGGGATGAGACCTTCCCTTGCCTGAAGGTCTTTACAGAGAAATCTCCCTCATAGCCCATCTGCACAAAGGAATGATTAACAACTTCCTTTGGGAAAGAAAACTCACCTTCTTCATCATCCAGCTGAAGATGAGTGTTGATGATGGCTGGAGTGATGAAGATTATCCTCCCCTGCACTATGGCAGACAGTGCCTTCTCCCCATCCATGATGACCTCTTGGCAGGTCTTCCAAAAATCAAGCAGATGATCCTCATAGAGAGTAGGATCAATGGTTAGGGAGGTGAAGTAGTTGGATAAAGCCAGAAAACGGCAAACCTCTGAGAAACTAGCATCTTTCTCAGAGTTCAACAGAGCAACCTAGTTGTGTTGCCTGTGAAGTTGCATGGAGAAGTCAAGGTTGTTTTTGCGGTTTAGGTTGGACATTTTAAGAAGCTTAAGGGTTAAGGAAGGTGAAGAACAAAGGCGGTTTGGGAGAATTTAGGTTTAAGGGATAGTGCAAATGAAGAAGATAATGAAAGAGGGGGGGAACGATTAGGTATTTATGTGAAAAGGATTTGAGACAAAGTTAATGAAAGATGATAAACTTTGAAATCCGGATGTCGGTCCCAGCTATGAAAAAATAGTTTACTTTTGCCCAAAAGTAGTTTTCTTGGAAGTTGAGAAATCTTCCGAAGGTTATTTTGCTTCGGTAGTTCTGAAGAAAAGCTTCCGAAGGCAAATTTTGCTTCGGAAGATATTCCAAAAGGTTTTTTTTTTGAGAATTTTGCTTCGGAAGAGATTTATTACTCAGATTTTTTATTCTAAGATGAATAAAAACTTCCAAAGGTAATTTGCATTCAGAAGAAAATTGTTCTTTTAAAACATAAAAGTACTTAAGTTGATTTTAAGCTTCGGAAGATATTTCAAAGATTTCAAGTAAAACCACTGAAGTAGTTATTTGGTTGCTAAGACATAAGTTTCTTCCGAAGGTAATTTTAAATCTTCCAAAGGGTAAATAGATCAAAATTTTTCAAAAATGTAAGGAATGTCTTTCAAAAAGATTTTTCTTCCAAAGAAAACAAGGGCTTATGAAGGTGATAAAATAGACAACTTAGGACACACAAGTTTTAGAAATAATATGATTTAGTTTTAAGAAAAGCTATTCAAAGTTAATCATCCCAATAGCTTATACAATTTGTTCATCAAAAGCTTTGGTGAACAGATTAGCATATTGTTCATTTGTGTTAACTTTGACTAGTTTGATTAATCCTTTTTCAAAGTTATCTCTAATCAAATGATACCTGATATTGATGTGCTTGGTCCTTGAATGTTGTACAGGATTTTCTGTGATAGAGATAGCACTGTTGTTGTCAATGTGGATAGGAGTCTCCTTGAAGTTGAATCCATAGTCTAGCATCTGATTTTAAATCCAAAGCACTTGAGCATAATAGCTTGTGGCAGCAATGTATTCAACCTCAGCAGTTGATGCAGACACACAGGATTGTTTCTTACATTGCCAAGAGACTATCCTTCCACCAAGAAATTGACATCCCCCTAATGTAGACTTTACAGTCATGTTGCAACCACCATAGTCACTATCTGTATAAGCATACAGATTGAAGTCATAATTCTTTGGATACCAAAGGCCAAGTGATGGAGCACCTTTGAGATATCTTAAAATTCTTTTGACATTGATTAGGTGTGACATCTTAGGGTTGGCTTGATATCTTGCAGAAATACATAAACATGATATCAGGCCTGCTTGCTATGAGGTACATAAGAGACCAATCATTGCCCTATAGAGATGCTCATCAACACACTCCCCCTCAAGATTAGGTCCAAAGGAGTGGTTTCTAGCTATGGGTGTCTTAGCAACCTTACAATCAGTCATGTTAAATCTTTTAAGTATGTATTGTACATACTTTGACTGACTTATGAAGATGCCATTTTCAACTTGCTTCACTTGAATTCCTAGAAAAAAATTGAGTTCACCCATGGCACTCATTTCAAACCTGTCCTTCATCAACTTCTCAAAGTCTTTGCAAAGCTTTGGATTAGTTAACCCAAAGATAATGCCATCTACATATACTTAAACTTGCATTATGTAATTTCCTATTCTTTTGATGAAGAGAGTTCCATCAATAGTACCCCTTTTGTATCCATGTTGACAAAGATACTGATATAGAGCCTCATACCACTTCCTTGGTTCTTGGTGTAGCCCATAAAGAGCATCAGGATCTGCAAACCCCGGTGGTTGTCTGACATACACCTCTTTATCAATCACCCCATAGAGAAAAGCACACTTGACATCGAGTTGGTAGATATTGAAGTTCTTGGATGCAGCAAAAGCTAGGAATATCGTGACAGCTTCAAGTCTTGCTACAAGAGCAAAAACATCTGTATAGTCAATTTCTTCTTCTTGAGTATACCCTTGAACAACTAGTCTTGCCTTGTTCTTGAGGACAAGTCCTCTATCATCGTTCTTATTCCTAAACACCCATTTGGTTCCTATGTCAGTCTTCCCTTGAGGAAGAGGATGTTAGGATCAAGTATTGCACGAAATACTAACTTACTAACATGTATACCAAATCAATAGTGCAGAATCCTATTTGATTGGCGATCCAATCAGTGAGAACACACGTCGAATCAATTATATATTGAATCTAAACGTTAAGAACGATATGGAATCGATCTAGTGCGATTCGTGAACTTGGAACAGGTTCTTGGAGGTTTCAGGACGGCTAGGGTACGTCTGGAGTCGAAGTGATATGAATTGTTCCTTTTTTCCACGAATTAGGTGGTATTTATAGGTTAGGGTTGCTCATTCGGGCGACTGAACCATTAGTATGGTTCAGTCGTGCGATTGAGCCATGCGGTTGATCCATTCGCACGACTGAGTGTTCAGTCGTGCGACTGAACCAATCTCATGTTACAATATATGACTGATCTAGTCTCCTGGTTCAGTCGTGCGACTGAGTCATTCGCAAGAAGTTGTTCATGCGTATGGTCCATTTGCATGGGCCATTCGCATGAGCACTTCATATTACTAAGTTTGAATGTATTCATTAATCATTACATTATCAAGATTCATTCAAACAACCACAAACCTATATAATCAAGTCAATATGCGTTAAACAACTCATTAATGAAATATTAAACATTATAAACACAACCAAACATTACATTTCATTAAGTACCCAACAATTACATAAGTGTAAGACACTAAAGACATATTACATTCAGTTCAGAAACTAGGGACACATGTACCTAAAAACTCCCCCTTGGACCTAGTTTCATCTAATGTCTTACTTTCTTCATCACCTCTTCATACTTCTTGTACTTCTCTTCTTTTCTGACTCCTGCGTGTATCTCAAATGCAAAGCAAAGTCTTATAACGTTCTAAAACTGTAAAGCTTGTACAATATCTTGAGAGTCATAGAATAGTGGCCACTTGTATAATGTGTAGACATCATTTGCAGACAAGTTTGTGAGCCACATCGGGTCAAATACCCTGATAGTATCCAATTTTCCTTCTTTGTTTAAGACTATGACTGCCTCTCCTGTCCTCCAATCATAGTACCACCATTTGAAGTGTGGAGTGATGTCCTGTGGCATTTCCCGTAGTGGGATCTTTGACATCGTACGTGGAGGACTCCACTTCAGCACTATCTTAGGCTTTCCAGTTATGACATCAACCTCAGACCTTCGGATATACCTCGTAGGTTGTTGAGGTTTGAAGTTGACCCATCTGGTGTGGTACTCTTTCTTTAATTCAGCCTCAAACCAGCCTGACATCTTTCTCGGGTCAGCATATAGCAGCTTCAGTCTGGCCAGCTAGTTGAGCTCAAAACCAGGTAGAGTCTTTAGATCATGTGGGAATCTAAAGTACTCAATACCCTTCTCTCTCTTTATCGCGTATACGTTAAGATCATCAAAATGGGCCCACGCGATAATCTACCTGACACCTTGTGATGTTTCTTCACTTTGTAGAGCTTGGAGTAGACATTCGGTTTAGGAGCAGCGCGTTGGGCTCGGATCTTCTCAAAACATGCAGCCCATTCTGCCTTTCGGATGTTAACATCGGCGTCTGAGGCTTGGGCTTGTTCCTTAATTTTCTCTAACATTTGCTCCATTTTATCCAGTATCTCAAACGTATCACTGACCAGCGAATCACCCAGGTTGGGAACCACATTTCCCTCTTGGTCAGCATACTCTGGATAGTGCTCTACAGTGACGTCCTCGATCTCTATCTCATCAATGTTGTTCAGCACGTCGTCACTGGTTGCTTCAAAGGTTGGAGCGTCCTTAATAATCTCATCAGGATTCAGCTTGAACATTTCGGCCAGTTGCTCATTTGTAAGATCATGAATTATTTCCCCCTCTTCAGGGGTGTAACTCACTGATCTCCTAACAATCCCTTGCAGATCAAGAATCATGGTTAGTTGCGTCTTGACCTACTGAAGGGGAGCAACATTGTATTCGTCCCTCAGAAAATTTAGATCTGCTTGATTTAGACATGTAGCACATCAATCATTAGTTAATAATCAGAACAGAAACCCATTAAATACATATATATACATTAAATACAGAAGTTTAATACAAGATTCAATTACAAAAGCTATCAAATACATAAATGTCTAATCATTACTTTTGTCCTGAATCACAGGCTCATCAGTAGGTGAGGCAGAAGACAAGGCTCGTTGGTCTTGATTTCTCTTTGAACGTCTCTCTTGACCCTGAGCTGAGGCAGATGCAGCTGCATCTCCTTCTTCACCATCATCATCATTCCACCTTTCTCTTGTCTTTTCTTCATCATTTGCCTTATCATCATCACTATCATCATCTTCATCCTCATCCTCATCCTCATCCTCATCACCATCGTCGTCACCATCCCTTTCTTTTATCTTCAGAGGCTCATCCTTAGTTCCTTTGAGCTTGAGCATGATGGTCTTTTTTGGCATCCTCCAACTCCTCTATCTTCTTTGCTGATAGAACTTTATGCTCCTGGAGTTATGCAATCTCTTGGCTCTGAGCATCCATCTGCTGTGCCTGCTGCTCAATCAGCTACGCCTGCTAAGAAATCTGCTGCGATTGTGCAGTTGTAAGATCTACCAACTGACGAATCTGAGCTGTCTTCTCGTCATCGGCTGCCAACAGCCTCAGCACCATACGGTTTAGTGTTGAGAGATGTTCCTCTACCCCACTGGGAGGTAGAGGTGATCCAGATGTATGGACGGGATGTGATGATGGGCCGGCTTGGTGGCTAGTGGTGGTGGTGGTGGCAGTGGTGAAGATTGGGGTTGGTATAGATGATAGTGGTGGTGGAGTGGGTGTGGTAGATATGGTGGTAGATGGGATGTATGTAGTGGTGGGTGGTGTGGTAATAGTGGTAGAGGGTGTGGTAGTGATGGTGGTAGCTGTGGTGGTGGCTGTAGTGGTGGCTGTTTTGGTGATCAAAGTAAATCTCCTTCTCTTACTCTTCATTCCATGAGGTTGAGCCATCCTCTTTTTTCTCGTTCCCTTCGAGGAGGATGCTCCCCCTTGGCTGTTGGGCTGGTCTGGGGTGTAAGATGGATCAGTAACAGCCTCCCCAGACTCACCCTGGCGTCCACCTACCGCCCTTATCCCTCTCTCGGTGGCAACCACCTTGCTGCCCACCGTCTGAGTCAACGGCTCCTCGTCTGACTCGTCCTCCTCTTCAGCCTGAAAATCCTGATCAAATCCCACTATCTCTGCTCCTCCGTGGGTGGATGATGGTGATATAATATCTGCAAGAGTGGCCCTAGACTGGGTGGGACCAGTATCACCACCATCACCACTGTCATCGTCATCCGAATCATCAGATGGGAGCACAATCGGCTCAGAGTACGAGTCACTATCATCGTGACGCCACTTCCTCTTTGTTGGCGCCACGTAGTCAACTCTACTCAAATGTTCAAACAGTCCTCTCACAGGGGGTTTCACCTTCTTTCCCCTCTAGACCTTCATCCTACCCAAGGTGGTATCGTCCATCACCTCGAGTACCACCGCGTCCTCCTTCTCCTTTGGTAGCTGAGGGAGCTTCTGATCTATGATCATCTGAATAAATCGAGGGTACATACAGAATCCCTCCTTCCCCTTCCCCTTCCCCTCAATGTTCTCCACCAAGTAGGTGAAGATCATCCTAGAAAAGCTGAACGGGTGGTTCAGCACCAACGCTGCGTAAGTGTTCTGTATCTGATCTGAGAGCTCATCAAACCCTCCTTTCCGAGAAGCAATACACTTCAGCAGCATATGTGCGAGGTACTTGAACTGGGGGCACATGTTGCTCTTGTTGAGAACCCCTGCGTTGATGTCCCCAGAGTACTTAGCTCGCATGAAACATCCTCGGACAGTCAGAGGGTGTAATCGAGTGGGACAGTCAGCATCATCCCCGAACTGTAGCACCGTCCGAAGATCATCCTCGGTGATCTTTATAGCCTCTCCAAATATCGAACTCCTGATGCGATGAGGCTCTGAAGATCTATCAACAACTGCGCCTTCCAAGAAGGCCTGCTGAATGGAGCGGTAAGGCGTACAAGGAGTAGAAATGGCATAGAAAATCCTAGATCTCTGTAGAAACGTGATAGTGCCCGAAAAGTCAGCTGCGTTCCTAGATGTCAGATTCAGATGAGCACAGATGTTGTGCTTGGTGCTCATAGTCCAACGACTAGCCATCTGTTACACAATGAATATAAACATTAGTATCCATCGATGAGTAGTAACTTGAATCATTTGGACTTGAAAATTTTCTGTTCTGTCATGCGAATGAGATTGTGCGACTGAGATCAAGTCGTGTGAATGAGCAGTGCGACTGATATCCAGTCGTGCGAATGACCTCATACGTACGACTGAGTGTGCGACTAGGCTCATACGTATGCAAACTCATGTGTTTACACCAGTCGTGCGACTCAACTCATACGCATGGTTCAGTCGTGCGGTTTAGTCGTTCGCACACCTCAGTCGTGCGACTGAAGTTCATCAACCTGTCCATTCGCATGACAATCTGGCTGTTCAATTCAAATTCAATTTTTGACCAATTCTTAAGATTAGACATCGTGTTTTGGTTCATTAGACTCGCAATCACTCTATTTAGCACCTAACAACTTTGATTTCAATATTTTACTTAGTTTTGTTAGGTTATTTGTCCAAACAGGTTTCGGTTCTTGGTTAGGTCAGAATGTCCAGATTATGGAATCAAATTGAGTGAAATAGAGATGGATTGGACCGCATTATACCTGTATAATCAGTGCAAATAGTCAGTACACAACAATCAATGATATATAATGATCAAACGAAAATTTGGCAGAGTAACGACGTGTCGTGAGACTTAGGGCTATTTTGGGAGTGATGAGTCTCTACGACCGACTCCCCCTCTATTTATACTAAATCTGAATTCAATCGTACGACTGGACCCATTCGCTCATTTCATTCGGGCGAATGGACCTCAGTCGTGCGATTGGATCAGTCGCTCACCTTCAGTCGTCCGACTGGAGTTCAGTCGTGCGACTGACACATTCGCACACTCTCATTCGGCCGAATGGCTCATTCGGATAAGCCATTCGGTTGAATGGTCCATACTCATGTCCATTCGGCCATTAAAGGCATGAGTATGGTCCATTCGTACGGTTGGTCCATACTCATGGTCCAGTCGGCCATTAAAGGCATGAGTATGGTCAATTCGTACGGTTGGTCCATACTCATGGTCCAGTCGTGCGAATGGGTCATACTCATGAAATTTTCTGACTTTATGACCATTTGACATTTAAACCCCTTTTAAACTGTTGATTTAACATTATGAACATTTGATCATCTCAAACATGATCATTTTAACTTGAAAAACCTTTGACCACCTCAGACGTGATCCTTTTAAACACTTTGTCACCTCAGACGTGACCCATTTACCTTTTTGAAAATACGTGTGGTCACCTCAGACGTGACCTTTTTTGGTGATTTAATCCCTTACTGAATTCCATGATGTAGTCCGATATTAAACAACTGAATTGACTAAATTTAAATAAAATAAAAGACTTAAACTGAAGTACAAAACTAAACTTGTTTTTTTTACTTTTTGGGTGAGGTGTAAATCCTAAGATAGAAATCTACTGGATTCGGTTCCGGAATAGGCAGCTTCAATTTATTTTGACCATAACTGGACCAATTCAATTTGGAATCATACAGGCAAGTCAAATCATTTGGGACATCTTATCAAAAACTTTTTGATGCTCACTTCTTGTTTTTCATCCAGAGTCGTTAGCAAATTTAGAAAATCATACTGGTACTATTAGATCCCCACATTGATTGGACTTTCAAGAATTGTAGCCACGATGATTGTCAGTATGCTGGTCCTCTTAAATCCATACACAGACTTTCGACACAAACTGGTGATAGCTTAAGGTTTAATTATTTCAACCAACATTTGTGGATCCCACTCTAATGTGGTAATCAACATTCCTCAGGAGATTTTAAGCGGTCTACGGGTATTTTGAAAAGAAGAGACTATTCTTAGAGCTTTTAAAGAGAAGCCAAGCCTCAAGTCAGTGCCATCGCACAGCAGAGAGGCGGCAAACAACAATGAATTCTAGAATATCTAGGTTATGCTTATCCTCAGGTCAGTGCCATCGCATAGCAAAGAGGCACACAACCTATCTTCTTGTTAGAGCATCTTTATTCTTCTTTTGCACATAACGCACCAACAACATAAGTTATTAGCTTGATAGCCTTTGCTTTTCATTTTTTCGTGCTTTGCTCTATTTTTGGTCATCCGCTCACATTTGTGGCGTTTATTTGCTCGTCACCCCTTATTGGAATATTGTTGATTGTGTTAACCAGTGATAAGATGGGAACCCACAGTCAGTTGAACAACTTAGTTTGATCTTGAGATCACCCACCAGGTCTAATCATTTATTGCGTTGAATCTACCGACATATCATCTGTGGTCTAGCAACCTCTAGGTCTACTTTCATTGTATTACCTTAGTAGTAACCAGTTTTGCTATCATTTTTCCTTTTATATTGCTTAGACTACACAGACTTATACTTTGAATTTGGCATTTTATCTAATTTAAACTTTTAAAGTCCCACTTGATTTGTTCTTGTTTACTATTATTTTCCAAAGTATTTGAATCGCTATCACAGATACGATCTACTTTCTATCAGCTAGCCTCTCCTTCTCCCTCATTTTTTTTAATGTTACTGGCTGACCTATTCTCCCCCTAAAATTCTAAAACCGTAACCGATTTACGCTTTTTAGGATTTTAATAGACAACTAAATAACATGTATTAAATTAAACAGAAAATAGAATAAATAAATAAAATAAAAGGAAAAAATAAAAAATTGGAATAAATGCATCGGACTACACATGGTCATCATCTGGAATTACATCACTTTTCCTTTTAATGCCGCTGACCTCTAACAAATATAGAAAACGTGGTTTGTCAAAAGCCTTTGTATAGAGGTCAGCGCTTTGAAAATCAGTGTTTATTTTTCACATCGATTAAATTCTTTTCAAAGCAGTCACGTATAAAATGATATTTTATGCCGATGTGTTTGGTCTTAGGATGTTGTACTGGATTTTTAGTTACTGCAATTGCAGCAGAGTTATCAACAAAAATAGGAGTAGAAGAGAAATTCAAACCGTAGTCCCGCATTTGCTGTTGAATCCAAATGATTTGTGAACAACAACTTGCAGCAGCAACGTATTCGGCTTCACAGGTTGACAATGCAACCGAGGTCTGCTTCTTACACTGCCATGTCACTAATCTCCTCCCAAAGAATTGACACCCTGCTGATGTAGACTTGTAATTCATCTTGCAGCCACCGTAATCCGAGTCACTATACGCCGTGAGCTCAAAGTCATCATCATGAGGATACCACAACCCAAGTGTTGGAGTACCCTTCAAATAACAAAATATCCTTTTGACCCCTATCAGATGGTTAACCTTTGGCTTAGCCTGATATCTTGAACATAGACATGTAGCATACATGATATCAGGTCTTGAGGCAGTGAGGTACATGAGAGATCCAATCATTCCTCGGTACATGGTTGCATCGACCAGATCACCATTCTCATCGGGTGCTATATCATGGTTTGTAGCAAGTGGAGTCCCAGCTGCAGAAGCATTCTCCATGTCAAACCGACTGAGAATGTCTCCTACATACTTGGTCTGATGTAGGAAAATTCCTTTTGGTGTCTGATCCACCTGTAACCCGAGAAAGACTTTCATCTCTCCCATGGCACTCATCTCAAATTCGGCCTTCATTACTGCTTCAAACTCTTTACATAAATCTTCATTCTTTGAACTGAAGATGATATCATCAACATAGATTTGAACAAGCAGGAAATCACCATCTTTCTCTTTGATAAATAGTGTGCAATCAATAACACCTCTGCGTAATCCATGTTTCACAAGGTGAGTTGAGAGTTTCTCATACCAGGCCCTTGGAGCTTGATGAAGCCCGTATAATGCCTTGTCGAGTTTGTAAACTCTGTCCTGATGATATGGTTCTTCAAATCCCTCGGGTTGACTGACGTACACTGTCTCTCGGATTTCATCATGAAGGAATGCACTCTTCACATCCAATTGATAAACATTAATCTTCATATACGATGCATAGGCAAGGAAGATGCGGATGGCTTCCATTCTTGCCACGGGTGCAAACACTTCATTGTAATATATTCCCTCGACTTGTCGAAATCCTTGAACTACAAGTCGAGCCTTGTTCCTGATAATGACGCCTTGGTCATCCTTCTTGCATTTCAAGACCCATTTGGTGCCAATGACCTTAGCACCTTTAGGTCTATCCACCAGAGTCCATACGCCTAACTTCTTGAATTGAAGAAGTTCTTCTTGCATGGCACTCACCTATGCCTCATCATTCAGTGCTTCACTGACGTATTTTGGCTCAACCTGCGAGACAAAACAACAATAAGCACCGTCGTGAATGTATCATTTTTTCATTACAGAGGCATAATCAGCTGAGTACAGCTGATTTCTAGTCTGCACTCCTGATCTGACATCCCCAATGACATTGTCTACGGGATGATAGACATTTAGACGTGATCCTGGAGTGGTGGGAACAACTACCTCAGAGTCAAGATTATGAACATTTGGTTCTGCATCTGAGGTAGTAGGAGTTTGAGGTTCCGAAGTCGAAGAGGCATCACTGTTAGATGCTTGTGGAGTTGCAGGAATTGGAACCTGTTCCTCCTGATTGTTCTGGTCATTTTCCACAGCTTCATCTTCTGAGGAGGAGTCACTTGCTTCTAGTGCTCCCCTTGAGTGGTGAGTCGAGTCACCTTGTGAACCAAATGATGTTGAATCTAGTGACGGTGAGCTCAATACATCATACATCATCCTTGTTGCTAACTCTTCGTCAGAAGTGGAGATAGGTATGTTGAAAGACTTGAAGAATCCATCATAGTCGAAAAAGTAAGCGGGTCCTTTTCCAGTGGGTGGTGTGGTGTATCTCTGAACATCAACATTACACCACACTTCTACTAGACCCGTTGAGTTGTTGTAAACTCTCTTGTTTGGTATGTTGTATCCTAGGAAGATACCTTCCTCAGTCTTCTCGCTGAATTTTCCCTCTTGAGTCTTCTTCAGTAGGGTGCACGGTGCGCCAAATGGTTCGAGATACTCTAGATTAGGTTTACGTCGTTGTAGTAACTTGTAACATGTCTTGCCATGGCGTTTGAATACTAGAACTCGATTTAACGTGTAACACGCATTTGCCAGTGCCTCATTCCAGAATTGGATAGGCAGTTTCGAGCTTGCTAGCATTGTCCGTGCTGTCTCTATCAAGCTGCGATTCTTTCTCTCAGCAACGCCATTCATCTGAGGTGTGTAGGCAGAAGTGAATTGGTGCACAATTCCCTTTTCTTTGTAGTAGGCCTCCATCCACTAATTCATGAAATTGGTTCCGTTGTCTGAGCGTGCCTGTCTTACCTTCAGCTTGTAGAGAGATTCCAGTGTAGTTACTAATTCCTTGAAAGACTCAAATGTTTCTAACTTGGATTTTAGAAACATTACCCAAGAGAATCTTGAGTAGTCATTAGTAACCACATAGCAGTACAAGTCGCCTGCAATGCTTCTTGTACTGACTGGACCAAACAGATCCATGTGAAGAAGTTCAAGAGGAAGCTCGATGGAATGAACTTTCTTTTTCTTATGAGACTTCTTCGTCTGTTTGCCTTTCTTGCATGCCACACAGAAATGCGGAAGTTGGAACAGACGACTGGCTAATGGGTTGAACTTTAGGTTCACTAGCTCTTCTAGGTGGAGTCAATGAGCTCCTCTTAGAAGACCTAGGTTTTGATTCCTGAAGTTCAACTTTCTTCCTAGGTGTCTGATAGTAAGGACAGTAAGAAGCAATGTGTCCATACTCTCCACAGTTGTAGCATGACCTGCTATCAACTTTATGACTGAACTGTCATTTTGGAGACGTGTATGACACCCTAGTGACATTGTTCTGTTTGGGTTTTGAATCTACTTCTTTTGATGTTTTATCTTGTTTAACAAACTTAATTGTTTTAACATTCTTAACATCTTTTCCATTTTATTTATCTGGACTTTGACATGAAACTCGTGATTGGTTAACATTAAAAGTCTTTTTAGGTTCAGATTTGACTTTGTTTGACCCTGACTTTATATTAACCTTTTCAAACTCTTTTTCCAGATTAACACAAAGAATTTTACCTTTTGCCTTTGAAGTGGCCTCCTTTTGTTTAGTTCCAGATTCATTTGAAGTACATGAGGAATCTGGATCACTTACAAGAGGAGTAGACACCATATGACCCTTGATTAGATTGTTATTTATTGGTTTACTCTTAGTGTTCATCAAGGTCTCAGGTGGTGGTGGAACCACTTTATATCCCAAACCCTCCCCCATTGTTACGCTCTCTCACTAAGTGTTGGACAATATGAGATGAACTTGTCCAACCATGTAGTTTTTTGCTTTAATGAATTGACTTCTACTTCTAAAACTGCTTTTTGTTTCTTAGTGTCTTCTAGGGAGTTAAGATAGTACCTAATGTCATTAGCTTGGTTAAAGGGCTACTACTTCTGTTTCCCTAAGCTGTTTATTCAATAGGTCATCTTTTCTTTGTAACTATGCTCATTTTGTTTTAAAACTCTGTTTGCCTCAGTGCACAGTTGCAAATCCTTTACTAAGCTATCATTATGATCTAATAACCTACCAAATTTCAAGTCAATGCTTTCCGTAAATTTATTACGATCCGAAAAAGCATGATTATTGAAAAGTTGGTCAGTAATACTTACCTGAGGAGGTTATGATGAATCAGCCATCAAAGCAGAGTCTGGTGTTCTGGTTCTGGTGATTCTGACTTTGTTGTAGTTGTCCCTTCTTCAGGCTTGTAGTTGACCTCAGTTGCAGTCTCTTAAATGTTTGACATCGCGAGTTCCACTGCAACATCTCCTTCACTCGCTGAATCATCATCTAAGTCTTCCACACCAGCAATATTGGATTCTCCCGGAGAGACAAACCGAAAGCTCCAGTGCTGTCCCTCATCATCATGAGCAATCAAGGCTTTTGGATCCTTGCTTGATGAAGTAGGACTGCTAGTTGGCTTATCTTGACGAGTGAAGGACGAGAATGGATTCCCGTTTCCGGTTTTCTTGGGCTTCACACACTCTCATTTCAAGTGCCCCTTTTCTCCACAGTTGAAACAGGTCACCTTGCTCTTGTCAAAACCAAAGATAGTGTCCTTAGTAGCAACTAAGTTTTGTCCGGTCTTCTTGACAAACTTCTAGCTCTCCGGACAGCACTTGCTAAGGCCCACATTATACCCATCCTTTCCAGCTCTGTCTCATCTACCTGCTCGTAGTCCTCGTCTGCCAAATGGCAGTTTCGAATTTTCCCATCAATAAGTCCATCATAGGAGTGGACTACTTCTGCTAAGAGATCCATGTGCTCTCTAGCTACTTCTACCGTCACATTACCGAGATTCTCTGTCTTCAGTCTTGTAGCATTTGCTTTAGATGCAATGTATTGGGTACTAGACGACCCTGACGTTTCTGACCCTGAAGTAGAGGCTTGTGAAGGACCAGATGAGCTTGACACAAAAGCTGTCTAAAGTGGTGCTCCAGACGTCTGGACTTGTGGACTCGCGTTGTACAGTGCTGGATTCTTAGTATACGAAGACTTTTGAGCTCTGTACTTCATCCTTAGTGCTTCCTCTCTCAGCTTTAGAATGAAATCATTTATGTCCAACTTCGCTAGCATACCATTCTGTCTGAGATTTGAGACAAAAGAAGCCTATTTTTCTGGCAACCCGTTTGCAAAGTTCGACACTTTGTCCTCCATGGTCATTGTGACACCATGAGTGTGCAGCTCACTCATCAAGAGGTAGAATCTATCGATGACATCATCCAAACTCTTATTACCCATCGATGAGAAGTTGTCGAACTCTTTTTCCAACTATTTAGCTTTTATAGCTTTCAATGACGCATTCCCGTCATACCGTTTCTCCAGCTCATCCCATAGCTTCTTTGCTTGCTTGTTCTCAGAAAATTGATGGAAAATATCCTTAGGAATTGACTGAGTAAGCAACGCATATACTCTCTTTTCAGCATTGTATTTGACTTGCTATCCATAAGTCATGCCACCTAATGTAAGTTTGACTCCATCAGCACCAACTGGCATACTATACCCCGTCTCAATGGCTTCCCACATATTGGGATCTACTCCATTTAAGTAGATCTCGAAACGTTGCTTCCAGTGTGGGAATTCATCTAAAGTTATTAGCTTAGGGGTTTATTGTGATTCCCTACTTCACTCTCCAGTAACAGTAAATTCTGAATACGTGAGTCTTTCCCTGCTGTAAATGCTGAATACTGGTCATCCATTGCGATTAACTTTAGTCTTTTAAAAAAACTGTTTTACTAGTGCGAATGGAGCTGTGCGATTGGGCTATTCGTGCGATTGAACAACGCGAATGGTTCAATCGTGCGGCTGAACTAATGCGGTTGGTCTAGTCGTGCGAATGAACTGATGCGGTTGAACAATGCGAACAATCTACTCATTCGTACGAATGAAGGTACGAATGAGTCCAATCGTGCATCTGAGGGAAGCGAATGTGTTCAGTCGTGCGATTCAGTCAATCGTGCGACTGAAGCTGCTGGATTTCGAAAATTTCTAGGTTTAGGTGTTTTGGCCGTAAAAACCCGAATTTTCACTAACCCTAATCGCCGTATGCCGGAAAAATCAAAACTTTATGAGCAGGAGACGTCCAAGACACCGTTTGACACGAAAAGATTGCGTTTTTAGTGAAAAAACATAATTTTTGTATCAAAAATGATTGAATCACACGTAATCAAGAGCCAAAGCTCTGATACCACTTGTTAGGATCGTGTATTGCACGAAATACTAACTGTTAACGTGTATACCAAATCAAATAGTGCGGAATCCTATTTGATTGGCGATCCAATCAGTTAGAACGCATGTCGAATCAATTATAGATTGAATCTAAACGTTAAGAACGATATGGAATCGATCTAGTGCGATCTGTGAACTTGGAACAGGTTCTTGGAGGTTTCAGGAAACAGGTTCTTGGAGGTTTCAGGACGGCTAGGGTACGTCTGGAGTCGAAGTGATATGAATTGTTCCTTTTTTCCACGAATTAGGTGGTATTTATAGGTTAGGGTTGCTCATTCGGGCGACTGAACCATTAGTATGGTTCAGTCGTGCAATTGAGCCATGCGGTTGATCCATTCGCACGACTGAGTGTTCAGTCGTGCGACTGAGCCAATCTCATGTTACAATCATACGACTGATTCAGTCTCCTGGTTCAGTCATGCAACAGAGTCATTCGCATGAAGTTGTTCATGCGTATGGTCCATTCGCATGGGCCATTCGCATGAGCACTTCATATTACTAAGTTTGAATGTATTCATTAATCATTACATTATCAAGATTCATTCAAACAACCACAAACCTATATAATCAAGTCAATATACGTTAAACAACTCATTAATGAAATATTAAACATTATAAACATAACCAAACATTACATTTCATTAAGTACCCAACAATTACATAAGTCTAAGACACTAAAGACATATTACATTCAATTCAGAAACTAGGGACACATGTACCTACAGAGGACATAGGTTCCAAACTTTTTGCCTTTTGAATTGAAGCAGCTTCTCTTTCATAGCTTCAACCCAACTTCCATCCTTTAGAGCCTCATCAATCTTCTTTGGCTCTATCTGGGACAAGAAACAAGAGTGAAGACAAACATTTGCATTATGGGTTTGTCCTCTTGGTCTTACCCTTGAATCAACATCTCCAATGATTTTTGTGGTGGGGTGAGACCTGTGGATCCTTAGTTAAGGGATCACAGCAAGTTGCTTAGACAGATCTAAATTTGTGAAATTCTGATCTGGCAAAGAGGATTCACCCTCCACATCACCACACTTATTAAGATTGACTTGATCCAAAGAGTGTGTGACATCATTGATGTTGTCTTTAATGGAGTGGTTATCAGCATCAAAAATTCCTGATCACTTTCACCACCACCATTTTCTCCAACATTTGAAGCTCCTTCAACTAAGTTTTGTGCGTCTAAGCTGGAATTTGAAGGCACCCCAGAGGTATCAGCAGGATTTGTTATTGATGTGCTGGTAGAAACTTTGTTAGATCTAGGGTCAATAGATCTAGTTTATTTTTAGGCTTAGAACTTTAATAAAATCTTGTTATCTGTAAATCATTATTTGATGTATGCATTATGTATTTATAGTTAACCCATATGTGTGTTGATTTATATGTATAATTGCAGGTATAAACATTATACTTGGTCAATTACTGAAATTGACTAAGAGTAAGAAACATCTAAGGATGAACATTTTGTTCTCCCGTAGATATATTTGTTACAATAAAAAACATCCTGAAAGTTGGAAGCAAACTGTGTCCCTCTTCAAGAACACCATTGACCTCAAAGCAACTGGTTTAGATACATTGGTAGCTAAAGTTGAGGCTCTTGAAATGGATGAAATATCAAGAAACAAGAGTGTGAGAGCACGTCTCATCCTATCACTTTAAAGAAACAAAAAGTGCTGGAAGTGCCTTTATTTCCAACAATGATAGTGATAACTCTTGTACATTGAGTGAAGATGAAGAGGAAGTACAGTTTCTATGCATCAAAGCCTTTAAAGAAATCTTCTCAAAGTAAGTCAAGAAAAGAAAAAGGAAGAAATGATGATATAAGAGATACATCTACATCATCAGCAAAGTCTTCCTCAAATAACAACCAAACAGAGCCCATCACTGTCATTCCGGACTCTGAAGAACAAAAAGCAGCCTTTGCAGCTTTCAGTTCAAGTTTTCAAGCTTACTTGGGAAGGTCCTTAACATCTGCAAATATTTGCCAGCAAGACTTGGAAGAACCACATCCAGATGTAGTAGAGGAGATGGATCTACAATGGCAAATGGCAATGATTGCTTATAGAGCTAAACAATACCTTAGGAGAAATAAAAATTTGGCTGCAGCAAGTAAATCATCAAGGATTGGTGTTTATAAGTCAAAGGTAAGATGTTTCAAATGCAATCTTTATTAACATTTCTCTAGAGAATCTAATCAACAATCAAATCCTAACTTGACACAACATCAGCAACATCAGTCTCACCAACCATCATCATCTCAAAGATCTTTCAGACAACCACAACTGACCAACTCATCCCCACAAGCCACAAATACATCAGCAGGAACCAGTAACTCTAAAGAAAGTAGGCTGATCATACTTCAAGATGGAACCTATGACTGGAGTATGTATGAGAAGGAAGTCTTGGAAGAAAATCAAGCTTTAATGGCTCACATGGAGAAGAAAGTTCCACCCATGGCTAGAGAGGAACAATCTTGGAGAGCTGACAACAAGTGGTATGTTGATAGTGGTTGTTTTAGGCATATGACAGGAAACTGTTCACTTCTCCATGACTTCAAGCATAAAAATGCCTCATATGTGGCATTTGGTGGGGATAAGAAGGGAGGTAAAATAGTTGGTGAAGGAATGGAAACTAATGGTATACTCAAGTTTGAGAAAGTAAATTATTGTGAAAATTTGCAGTATAATCTATGAGTATCTCAAATTTGTGATCAAAATTATACCACATTGTTTGATAACACTAATTGTTATATTCTTAAGCCAGGTTTTTCAGTTCCAGAAGAATGGATCCTTCTTAAAGCACAAGAAAGGAAAACACATATGTTTTGGATATGAACAACACTACACTCACAAGACATGAAACATGCCTACTATCAAAGTCATCAAAAGATGAATCTCAATTGTGGCATAAAAGGCTTGTTCATTCTAACATGAAGAACATGAACAAATTGGTGAAAAATGACCTAGTCATTGGATTGCCAAAGAAAGAGTTTTATTGTTCAAACCATTGTCCTTCATGTTATAAAGGAAAACAACATAGAGTGTCTCATAAATCCAAAATTATCAATACAAACACTACACCACTCAAATTGTTTCACATGGATCTATTTGGTCCAACCAATGTGATGAGCATTGGAAAGAGGCAATATTGTTTAGTGATAGTGGGTGATTTCACTAGATTCACACGGGTCTTGTTCTTAAAACAAAAGAGTGAAACATCAGAAACACTAATGAACTTTGTCATCAAGATTGAAAACCAACTTGATTTAAAAGTTAAAATTTTTAGGAGTGATAATAGAACTGAATTTGTTAATACTCACTTAGATTCTTTTTGCAGGAATAAAGGCATTGCAAGACAATTCAGTGCACCAAGAACTCCACAACAGAATGGAGTTGCTGAAAGAAGAAACAAAGCACTTATTGAAGCAGCAAGAACAATGCTTGCTGATTCACAGTTGCCAATCACCTTTTGGGCTGAAGCAGTGAATACAGTATGCAATGTTTAAAATAGGACATTGATTGTCAAAGAACATAATAAAACACCTTATGATCTTTTATTTAAAAGATAAGATATCTTAGTGCTTTGTATCTGTTTTAAACACAAAACAACAATTGGAAAATTTTCAGAAAAAGCCTATGATAGTTTCTTTGTTGGATATTCTTCAACATCTAAATCTTATAGAATCTACATTCCATAACATAACATTATGGAAGAAACTCCTAATGTGTCATTTGATGAATCCTTATTTCCTAAATCTGTAAAAGGATCATCATGGTTGTTTGATATAGAAGCACTAACAGACTCATTTAACTACGGTTATTTGAATAATACAGGATTTGCTGATACATGTTATCCATTTGTTCCCCCAAATATAAATGAAGTGTCATTGTCTGGTGATCCTCCAAGAATACACACATCAAGTATCATGGAACAAGGAACAACAAAAAATAACAATGATGCTGCATAAGTCCAGCAAAATGGATGCACATCCTCAGATGGAAACACTTCATCAGCAGCTGCTGACTCTGCATCCGCAGATGTGCATTCTGCATCCGGAGATATGAATAATGTCTCAGCAGCTGTTCCATCCCCTCAAGAAGATACAACAAACATTGGAGATGATTCAGCAAGTCCACATAACATCCGTAGATGTTGCTGTAACTCCTACGGAAGCTCAATCTACTTCCGGAGAAGTTCCTACGGAAGATATTAATGATATACCTGATGTTCAAACTCAGGAAGATCACTCCATACCCAATGATGAAGATGAGGAACACATTAATTACTTCCTAAATTCATTAGCTGGATTGGATCCATCTGTATCAATGGATATGACTAACTTGGAATCATCTATTCTAGTTGAATCTACTCCAACAACAAGAATTCATAAGACTCATCCAATAAACAACATTATTGGTGATCTTGATAAACGAACAACAAGAAGCCAAGGTGGAGCTGTAAACATCTATCTTTTTACTTGTTTTCTTTTATAAGTGGTTCCTCCCAACATCATAACTGCACTAAAAGATAATTGCTGGATTGAAGCTATGCAAGAAGAGCTTCAACAATTCAGAAAGTAGAAAGTCTTGAATTGTTGATGCATGTATGTCCCTAGATCATGATTTGTAATGTAATAGATCTTGTCTGTATGATTATGATGTAATCTGTATTGATTAATGAAATGACATGGATTGTTTGTTATTTATAATGTTTAATATTTCATTAATGAGTCGTGATTGAATTGATTGGGTTTATGATTGTTTGAATGGTTACACATAATGTTATATTAATTAAAACATTCAAACTTAACTTAATGAAGTTCTCATGCGAATGGCCCATGTGAATGGACCATACGCATGAATAACTTCATACGATTGACTCAATCGCACGAATGAACCAGGAGACTGGATCAGTCGTATGATTGACACATAAGATTGGCTCAGTCGCACGACTGAACACTCAGTCGTGCGGATGAATCAACCGCATGGTTCAATCGCACGACTGAACCATACTTATGGCCCAGTCGCACGATTGAACTATACTAACCTATAAATAGACCCAATTCGTGGAAAAACAAAAGCATTCATACCATTACGATTCCAGACGTACCCTAGCCGTCCAGAGACCTCCCAAATCGTTCTCCAAGTTCACAGAACACATTAGATCGATTCCTAATCGACTTCTAACGTTAGATTCAATTCTTGATTGATTCTTCGTGTGTTCTCACTGATTGGATCGCCAATCAAATAGGATTCCGCACTATTTGAGTTGGTTTAACATGCTAATCACTAGGTATTTCGTTCAAATACCAGGTCCTAACAAGTGGTATCAGAGCTTTGGCTCTTGATTACGTGTTGATTCAATCAAGATTGCATAAAAGTTTGTGTTTTTGCACTAAAAACGCAATCTTTGGTGTCAAAAGTGATCTTGGACGTTCCCTGCTCATCGAAGTTTGGTTTCTACGGACTTAGGCGATTAGGACTTGTGAAATTTCGAATTTTTACGGCTGAAACCCGTCAAACCTAGAAAATTTCGCAAAACAGCAGCTTCAGTCGCACGAGTGACCCATTCGCACGACTGGACTCCATTCGCATTGCTCATTCGCACGATTGGACCTAGTCGCACCTTCATTCGGCCGACTGAACCGTTCGTTCGCATAACTCATACGCACCAGATTCATTCGCACGACTGAACCAATCGCCCAGTTCAGCCGCACGATTGAACCAGTCGCAGAGTTCATACGCACGACTAGACCATTCGCATCCTTCAGTCGCATCAGTGAAAGTTTGTTTGATCAGACTTAAAGTTATTCGCCATGGAAGATCAGATGTCAGCCTTTACTGCTGGGAAGGACTCGAGGATACAGAACCTGCTGCTGCTTGAGAGTGAGGTGGGTAATCACAATAAACCACCAAAGCTCTTGACTTTAGATGAGTTTCCCCACTGGAAACAACGTTTTGAGATCTACCTCAATGGAGTAGATCCTAATCTGTGGGAAGCCATTGAGATTGGTTATAGTACACCGGTGGGAGCTGATGGAGTTAAGCTAACGTTAGGTGGGATGACAGACGCGCAAAAGTTAAGTACAATGCAAGAGAAAAGGGTTTATGCATTGATTATACAGTCTATCCCCAAAGACATATTCCACCAGTATTCAGAGAATAAGCAGTCCAAGAAACTGTGGGATGAGCTAGAGAAGAGGTATGATGGGAATGCTTCGTTGAAGGCAATCAAGGCAAATGAGTTAAAGAAGGAATTCGATAACTTCCCATCGATTGGTAACGAGAGTTTAGACGACGTCATAGATAGATTCTACCACTTGATGAGTGAACTACATACACATGGAGTGGAAACAACCATGGAAGAGAAAGTGAGTAACTTTGCAGATGGATTGCCTGATAAATGGGCTTCATTCGTGTCTAACCTGAGACAGAATGGAATGCTTGTAAAGCTGGATATTAATGACTTCATTCTTAAGTTGCGAGAAGAAGCACTAAGGATGAAGTACAGAGCGCAGAAGTCTTCGTACACACAAAATCCAGCTTTATACAACGCCACGCCTCAAGCTAAGACATCTGGAGCGCCTCTCAAGACTGCTTTTGTATCTAGCTCGTCAGGTCCTTCACATGCTTCTCCTTCTGGATCAGACACGTCAGGGTCGTCTTGTACCCACTATATTGGATCAGAAGCAAGTGCTACCAAACTGAAGACCGAGAACCTCGGTAATGTGACTGTGGAAGTAGCTCGAGAGCATATGGATCTTCTAGCTGCAGTGGTTCATTCATATGATGGACTTGTTGCCGGGAAGATTGGAAACTGCCATCTGGCAGATGAGGACTACGAGCAGGTGGACGAAATGGAGCTTGAGAGGATGGATATAATGTGGGCTTAGCTAGTGCTGTTCGGAGGGCGAAGAAGTTTGTTAAAAAGACCGGACAGAACTTGGTAGCTACTAAGGATACCACATTTGGCTTTGACAAGAGCAAAGTGACCTGCTTCAACTGTGGAGAGAAGGGGCACTTCAAAAGAGAATGTGTCAAGCCAAAGAAGACGGGTAATGGGAACCCGTTCTCGTCCTTTACTCGCCAAGACAAGCAAGCTTCCAGTTCTACTTCATCAAACAAGGATCCAAAAGCCTTGACTGCTCATGATGATGAAGGACAGGATTGGAGTTTTAGGTTTGTCTCACCAGGAGAATCAAACATTGCCAGTGTAGAGGATATTGATGATGATTCTGCGAGTGAAGGTGATCTAGCAGTTGAGATAGCGATGTCACATAGTGAAGAAGCAACTGCAGCCGAGGTCAGTTACAAGCCAAAGGAGGAGACTTCCACGTCAGAGACAGAAAAGACAGAATCACCAGAACCAGAGACATCTGATGCTGCGTTGATGGCTAGCTCTTCTGAACCAACTCAGGTAAGTACTACTGACCAAATGTTTAATAATCATGCTTGTTCTGATTGTGATACTTTTAGGAATAGCATAGATGAAAAATTTGCTAGGTTATTAGATCATAATGATAACTTAGTAAAAGATTTACAACTGTGCACTGAGGCTAATAGAGTACTAAAACAAAATGAGCATAGTTATAAAGAAAAGATAGACCTATTGACTAAACAGCTTAGGGAAACCGAAGTAGTTGCCTTTAACCAAGCAAATGACATTAGGTACTATCTAAACTCCCTAGAAGACACTAAGAAGCAAAAGGCAGTTCTAGAAGTAGAAGTAAATTCATTAAAACAGAAACTGCATAGTTGGACTAGTTCTTCACACATAGTTCAACACTTAGTGAGAGAGAAATAACGGGGAGGGATTGGGTTACAAAGTGGTTCCACCACCACCAGAGACCTTGATGAACACTAAGACTAGACCAGTAAATAATAACCCCATCAAGGATCACGTGGTGTCTACTCCTCTTGTTAGTGATCCAGATACCTCATGTTCATCTACTGAATCTGGACACAAACAAAAGGAGGCCACTTCAAAGGCAAAGGGTAAATTGCCTTGTGTTAATCTGGAAAATGAATTTGAAAAAGTTAACTTAAAGTCAGGGTCAAACAGAGTCAAATCAGAACCTAAAAGGACTTCAAATGTTAATTTTTCACATGCTTCAAGTCAAAAACCAGTTAACCAAAAAGAGAAAGATGTTAAACAGGTTAAAACAGTTAATTTTGTTAAACCAGAGAAAACATCAAACGCACAAGAGTCAAAACCTAAAGTGATTGATGTTACTAGAGTGTCACGCACTTCTCCACAAAGAAAGTCTACTCATAAAGTTGATAGCCGGTCATGCTACAACTGTGGAGAATGTGGACACATTGCTTCCTATTGTCCTTTCTATCAGACACCTAGGAAGAAGATTGATCTTCAGGACTCTAAGCCTAGGTCTTCTAAGAGGAGTTCTCTGACTCCACCTAGAAGAGCTAGTGAACCTAAAGTCCAACCTGTAAGCCAGACGACTGTTTATCATAAACAGGCCTTGCACAAATCTGGCTTATGGAAAGAGAAGTCATCCTGCGTGTCTGATACTGATGACAAGAAGGAACCTGAGCTACCCTCACCCTCTAAGGGTCAATGGGTGGAGTTTATGATGTGTGATGCCTCTGGGAAACCCAAGCCAGTAAAGGCTTGGGTTCCTAACCTAAACTAATTCATTTACTTTGTATGTGCAGGGTGTTCGATACAGTGCTGAGACTAACACGTGGATTGTAGACAGCGGAGCATCCAGGCACATGACAGGAAATAGAGCCCTTTTATCAAACGTCAAGCAAATAAAAGGAGGGCATGTTTCCTTTGCTGGAAACAAGGGAGGCTATATCACAGCTCAGGGAGAAGTGGGAAATCAGAAAGTTAAGTTTGATAAGGTGAACTACGTTCAACAACTTCAGAATAACTTACTTTCTGTTTCCCAAATCTGTGATAAAGGATTTAAGGTCATCTTCGACAACAAGAAGTGTTACGTGCTGAAGAAAGACTACATGATCCCAGAGGACCAAGTTCTGATGACTGCTTCAAGATATAAAGACCTTTATGTCTTGGATCTGTCAACAGCTGCTACAACGGATCATGAGGTTCAGTGCTTTCTATCTAAAGCTACTGAGAAGGATTCCATCTCCTGGCATAGGAGAATGGGACACATTAGTCAAAGGAAGATGAATCATTTGATTCAGAAGGATTTGGTGAGAGGAGTTAATGTCAAGAACTTCCAACTTCCTGACTTTTGTGTAGCTTGCAAGAAAGGCAAACAGACAAAGAAGTCTCATAAGGAAAAGAAAGTTCATTCAATAGAACTTCCTCTTGAACTTCTTCACATGGATCTGTTTGGTCCAGTCAGTACAAAGAGCATTGCAGGCGACTTGTACTGTTTTGTGGTCACTGATGACTACTCAAGGTTCACTTGGGTAATGTTTCTGAAATCCAAATCAGAAACATTTGAGTCATTCAAGGAGTTAGTAACCACACTGGAATCTCTCTACAAGCTAAAAGTTAGACAAGTACGCTCAGACAACGGGACAGAATTCAAGAATCAATGGATGGAGGCATACTGCAAGGAAAAGGGAATTGTGCATCAATTCACTTCTGCCTACACGCCTCAGATGAATGGTGTTGCTGAGAGGAAGAACAGAAGCTTGATAGAGACAGCACGGACTATGCTGGCGGACTCGAAACTGCCTATCCAATTCTGGAATGAGGCAGTGGCAAATGCATGTTATACACTGAATCGAGTCCTAATAGTCAAGCGCCACGGAAAGACATGTTACGAGCTACTACAAAGACGCAAACCGAATTTGGAGTATCTTGAACCTTTTGGCGCGCCGTGCACACTTCTGAAGAAGACACAAGAAGGCAAATTCAGCGAGAAGGCGGATGAAGGAATCTTTCTAGGATACAACATACCGAACAAGCGAGTTTACAACAACTCAACGGGTCTTGTAGAAGTGTGGTGTAATGTCGACGTTCAGAGATATACCACACCACCTACAGGCAAAGGACCCGCATACTTCTTCGATTATGATGGATTCTTCAAGTCCTTCAACATCCCTCTCTCTCCCTCGGATGATGAGTTAGCTACTAGGATGATGTATGATATCCTGAATACACCATCTAGCACACAGGGAGAATCATCTACTCAGTCAGGGGGAGTAGTCGATGACAGTGACTCCTCCTCTGAAGATGAAGCTGAAGCAGATGACCAGAACAGTCAGGAGGAACAGGTTCCAGTTCCTGAAAGTCCACAAGCATCTACAAGTGATGCACCTTCGACTTCGGAACCTCAAACTCCAACTACCTCAGATGCAGAACCAAATGTTCATAATCTTGGCTCTGAGGTAGCTGTTCCTACTACTCCAGGATCACGACTAAACGTCTATCATCCCCTTGACAATGTCATTGGGGATGTCAGATCAGGAGTACAAACCCGAAATCAGCTATACTCAGCTGATTACGCCTCGGTTATGGAGAAGGGTTACATTCATGATGGTGCTTATCGATGTTTTGTCTCGCAGGTTGAGCCAAAATATGTCAGTGAGGCACTAAATGATGAGGCGTGGGTGAGTGCCATGCAAGAAGAACTTCTGCAGTTCAAGAAGTTAGGTGTATGGACTCTGGTTGATAGACCTAAAGGTGCTAAAGTCATTGGCACCAAATGGGTACTAAAATGCAAGAAGGATGACCAAGGGGTCATTATCAGGAACAAAGCTCGATTGGTGGTTCAAGGTTTTCGCCAAGTCGAGGGGATTGACTACAATGAGGTGTTTGCACCCGTGGCAAGGATGGAAGCCATTCGTATCTTCCTTGCCTATGCATCGTACATGAAGATTAAAGTCTACCAATTAGATGTGAAGAGTGCATTCCTTCATGGGGAAATCAGGGAAACAGTCTATGTAAGTCAACCCGAGGGATTTGAAGATCCTTATCATCGGGATAGAGTTTACAAGCTCGACAAGGCTTTATACGGGCTTCATCAAGCTCCTCGAGCTTGGTATGAGAAACTCTCGACTCATCTTGTGAAACACGGCTTTCGCAGGGGAGTCATTGACTGCACACTGTTTATTAAAGAAAAGGATGGCGACCTACTGCTTGTACAGATCTATGTTGATGACATAATCTTCGGCTCAAAGAACGAAGAGTTATGCAAAGAGTTTGAAGCAGTGATGAAGAAAGAGTTTGAGATGAGTGCTATGGGGGAGATGAAGTTCTTTCTCGGGTTACAGGTGGATCAGACACCAAATGGGATCTTTCTACATCAGACCAAGTATGTAGGAGACATTCTCAGTCGCTTTGACATGGAGAATGCTTCTGCTGCTGGGACTCCACTTGCTACGAATCACGATATAGCACCTGATGAGAATGGAGATCTTGTAGATGCCACGATGTACCGAGGAATGATTGGATCCCTTATGTATCTCACTGCCTCAAGACCTGATATTATGTATGCTACATGTTTATGTTCTAGATATCAGGCTAAACCTAAGGTCAACCATCTGATCGGGGTCAAGAGGATTTTTGTTATCTGAAGGGTACACCCACACTTGGATTGTGGTATCCTCATGATGATGACTTTGAGCTTACCGCGTATAGTGACTCGGATTACGGGGGCTGCAAGATGAACTACAAGTCTACATCAGCAGGGTGTCAATTCTTTGGGAGAAGATTAGTTACCTGGCAGTGTAAGAAGCAGACATCGGTTGCATTGTCAACCTGTGAAGCCGAATATGTTGCTGCTGCAAGTTGCTGTTCACAAATCATCTGGATTCAACAGCAAATGCGGGATTACGGTTTAAAATTCTCGTCTACTCCTATTTTTGTTGATAACTCTGCTGCAATTGCAGTAACTAAAAATCCGGTTCAACATCCTAAGACCAAACACATCGGTATTAAATACCATTTCATAAGAGATTGTTTTGAAAAGAACTTAATTGATGTGGTTAAAATTAATACTGATTTTCAACGCGCTGACCTCTATACTAAAGCCTTTGATAAACCACGTTTTCAATATTTGCTAGAGGTCAACGGCGTTAAAAAGAAAAGTGAGGTAATTCCTGATGATAATAATGTGTAGTCCGATGTAGTTTAGTTAAAGTTTTTCATTTTAGTTTATTTTATTTGTTTATTTTCGTCAGTTAAATTTAAACTCATGTTATTTTGCTGTTTATTAAAATCCTAAAATAATTAAACCAGTAATGATTTTAGTATTTTAGGGGGAGAATATGTCAGCAAGTTAACATTAAAAAAAAAACGAGGGAGAAGGAGTGAATAGCTGATATAAGGTAGATCGTATCTGTGATACCGATTCAATACCTTGGAAAATGATAGTACACAGGAACAAATCAAGAGGGACTTTAAAAAATTTAAGTTTTGAAAAAATGCAAAAATTTAAAGTATAAGTCTGTGTAGTCTAGGCAATACAAAAGGGAAGATGATAGAAAACTGGTAACTCCGAAGGTAACACAAAGAAAGTAGACCTAGAGGTTGCTAGACCACAAATGATATGTCGGTAGATTCAACACAATAGATGATTAGACTTGACTGGTGTTATCAAGATCAAACTAAGTTGTTCAACTGACTGTGGGCTTTCCATCTTATCACTGGTTAACACAATCAACAATATTCCAATAAGGGGTAATGAGCTTTTAAACGCCACGAATGTGTGCGGATGACCATAATTAGAGCAAAGCAAAGAAAAAATGAAAGACAAATGCTATAAAGCTAATGACTTATGTTGTTGGTGCATTTTGTGCAAAATAAAATAAGCTGCTCTAACAAGGAGATAGGTTGTGTGCCTCTCTGCTGTGCGATGGCACTGACCTGAGGATAAGCATAACCTAGATATTCTAGAATTCATTGTTGTTTGCCGCCTCTCTGCTGTGCGATGGCACTGACCTGAGGACTGACTTCTCTTTGAAAGCTCTAAGAATAGTCTGTTATTGTAATAATACCCGTAGACCGCTCAAAAGCTCCTGAGGAATGTTGATTACCATATAAGTGTGGGATCCACAAATGTTAGATTGAAATAATCAAACCTAAATCAATCATCAGTCTGTGTCAAAAGTCTGTGTATGGATTTAAGTGGACAAACATATTGACAATCATTGTGGCTGCAATTCTCAAAAGTTCAAATCAATGTGACAATCTAAGAGTTCCAGTATGATTTCCTTAAGTTGCTAACGACTCTGGATGAACACCGAGAATTGAGCATCAAAATATTTTGATAACAAGTCCTAAATGATTTGACTTGCCTGTATGATTCCAAAATTGAATTGGTCCAGGTGTGGTCAATCCAAGTTGAAGGTGTCTATTCTAGAACCAAATCCTGTAGATGTCTATCTTAGGATTTATCTCTCACAAAAAAGCCAAAAACAAGTTTGTTTGAGTAATTAGTTTAAATTTTCTAAGTTAGTTAGTAGTTTTAATTTTAATTTTATTAGTTTTCCGGACTACAACAGGAAAATCAAAAAGGAATCAACTCCCTAAAAGGGTCATGTCTGAGATGACCACATGTGCTTTGAAAGTTTAAAACAGTCACGTCTGAGGTGACAAAATGTTTAAAAAGGTCACGTCTGAGGTGGCTAAATTGGATAAAAGGATCACGTCTGAGGTGATCAAAATGTTTTCAAGATAAAATGATCATGTTTGAGATGATCAAAGGCTCATAACGTTAATTTCAAGAGTTACAAGGGTTTTAAATGTAAATTGGTAAAAACGGCAGAAAATTAACTAAGTATGACCCATTCGCACGAATGGACCATACGTATGGACTAACCATACGAATGGAAGCCATTCGCACAAATGGACCATGAGTATGGACCATCAAACCGAATGGCCCATCCGATTGGCCCAGTCGGAGACTTAAGTGCGAACGAGTGAAGTCAGTCGCACGACTGAAATCCAGTCGGACGACTGGAGAAGGGCGACTGACCCAATCGCACGACTGAGTCTCACTCGCACGAGTGAAAGGTGCGTATGAACTCAGTCGCACGATTGGATATAGGGTTAGTATAAATAGAGGGGGAGTCGGTCGCAGAGACTCATCACCCTCAAAGAAACCCTAAATCGCACGACTTAACTACACTCTGCCAAAATTTCATTTGATTCCTAAAACACCCGTTTCTTGAGTACTGATCATTTCTATTGACTTTACAGGTAATTTGCGGTGGAAAGAAACCAAAATCGCGTTCATTTTGACTTCAGATCTGTAAAATTTGAACTGAAAGCAAACCGAGACTTAAACGGACTAATAACCTAACCTAACTACTCAAACAGATGAAATTAAGTGTGTTAGAGGTTATAAGAACGTATTGCGAGTCAAATGAACCAGATAACGATGTCTAAAACTCAAAATTGGTGAAAAAGTAAATTTGAATTGAACAATCAGGATATCATGCGATTGGACAAGCTGATGAACTTCAGTCGCACGACTGAAGGGTGCGATTTACCTAACCGCATGACTGAACCATGCGTATGAAGCTCAATCGCACGACTGGTGTAACCGCATAAGGGTACATGCTCATGAGTCCAGTCGCACACTCAGTCGTACACATGAGATCATTCGCACGTCTGAACCACAATCGCACTGCTCAGTCGCACGACTGATCTCAGTCGCACAACCTCAATCGCATGACAGAAACATTCTATTCAAGTTTAAGTGTTTCAGGATGTTCTTAGCCAAAGGTACTAATGTTTATATTGTTATGTGTTACAGATGGCGAGTCGATGGACCATGAGCACAAAGCATAACATATGTGCTCATCTGGATTTGACATCCAGGAACGCGGCTGACTTCTTAGGCATCATCACTTTTCTGCTGAGATCTAGGATTGCTCATGCTATCTCTACACCGTGTACACCTTATAGATCAGTGCAGCAGGCCTTCTGGGAAGGCGCGACCGTTGATAGATCCTCTGAGCCTCATTGCATCAGGAGTACGATCTTTGGTGAGGCTATTACCATCTCGGAGGAGGATCTGAGGATTGTTCTACAGCTAGGGGATGATGCTGATTGTCCTACTCGTCTACACCCCTCACGGTCAGAGGATGTTTTCTGAGAGCCAAGTACTCTGGGGACATCAATGCTGGGGTACTCAACAAGAGTAACCTCTGTCCGCAGTTCAAGTATCTTGCGCATGTTCTACTGAAGTGCATAGCGTCGAGGAAGGGAGGATTTGATGAGTTGTCTGATCAGATCCAGAACGCTTATGCTGTATTGGTGCTGAACCACCCGTTCAGCTTCTCCAAAATGATCTTCACCTACCTGGTGGAGAACATTGAGGGGAAAGGGAAGGAAGGCTTCTGCATGTATCCGAGGTTTATGCAGATGATTATAGATCAGAAGCTTCCCTCCCTGCCGAAGGAGAAGGAGGATGCTGTAGTGCTCGAGGTCATGGATGACACTACGTTGGGCAGGATGAAGGTGTACAGGGGGAAGCAGGTGAAACCCCCTGTCAAGAGGTTGTTTGGGCATCTGGCCCGTGCTGACTACGTGGTGCCAGCCAAAAGAAAGTGGCGCCACGATGATAGTGATTCTGATGTAGAGCAGATTGCTCTACCAGCTCATGATTCAGATGATGATGATAGCGGAGACGCCGGGGATGATATGCCTGCTCCATCTAGAGGCACTGATTCTGATGTTATTCCCCCGGGGTCTGCCCCTGCCGAAGATGTTGCTGAGACGGCCGGTTTTCATCAGGAGTTTGTTGTTGGTGATCAGGAGGAGGAGGAGTCTGATGAGGAGCCCCTCACGAGAACTGTGGGAAGCAAGGTTGTTCCCACAGAACACGGGCTAAGGGTGGTTGGTGAACACCCTCGAGACTCCAGAGAGACAGAGACTGACCCGAGCTATGCTCCGGGTTCAGCGGGCAGAGCTGTAGGGGGAGCATCCACTTCCACTGGGACTAGGAGGAAGAGGATGGCTCAGCCCCATGGACTGAAGAAGAAGAAGCGTCGACTGACCTTTGTTACCACTATAGCCTCTACTTCCACCACCACAGCCACAGTACCACCTCCACTAACATACCACCCATCACCACAGCCACCACATCCACCACTGCTACCACAGCCACCACCTTACCTACCACCACTGTACATTTCCCATCCACCACCATACCATTTACACCTACATCACCTTCACCATTTTACCGACCCATATTCACCACAGCCACTACCACCACCACCTCACATCATGCAGGACCGTCAGCCCAGTCCTCACACTTATATGGATCACCTCTACCTCCAATCGGGGTAGAGGAACAGCTGTCGGCACTAAACCGTATGGTGATGCGCTTGCTAGCTGCAGATGAGGAGAAAGCTGCACAGATTCGCCAGCTGACCGACCTGATTGCTGCCCAGTCTCAGCAGATGGCAGAGCAGGCTCGGGTAATAGAGCAGCAGACCTAGCTGATGGATGCACAGAGAGTCAAGATGTCCCAACTCCAAGAGCTGCATGCCCAATCAGCTAAACGTATAGAGGAGTTGGAGACTACCAACAAGACCATCATGCTGAGGTTAAAGGGATCAAAGGATCAGCCCTTAAAGATAAAGGAAGGGGATGGAGATGATGGAGATGGTGATGATGATGATGAAGATGATGATGAGGATGAGGAGGATGATGAGGATGAGGAGGAAACAGATGAAGAAAGGACAGAGGGAAAGGATGATGATGACGAAGCAGAAGGAGGGGATGCGGCTGCATCGGCCACTGCTTCAGGTCAAGAACGAAGATCAAAGAATCGACAGGAACAGTCATCTACCACCTCTGCTCCTCCGAGCGATGAGACCATGATTCAAGACAAAAGTACAGATTAGATGTTTTATGTATTTATTTATTTTTGTGTATGAATCATGTACGTAGACATTCGAAAGGCTGAGTGGGCTGCCTGTTTTGAAGAAGTGAGAGCCCAACGTGCTGCACCAAAGAAAGATGCCTACACCAAGCTCTACAGAGTCAAGAAACACCACAAGGTGTCAAGCAGGATTATAGCATGGGCTTATTTTGATGATCTTAACGCGTATGTAGTTAAGAGGGAACGGGGCATAGAGTACTTCAGATTTCCACATGATCTGAAGACTCTACCTGGTTTTGAGCTCAACCAGCTGGCTAAGCTAAAGCTTTTGTATGTTGACCCAAGGAAAATGTCAGGCTGGTTCGAGGCTGCCCTTAAGAAGGAGTACCACACCAGATGGGTTAACTTCAGACCCCAACAGCCTACTAGGTACATAAGAAGGTCTGAGGTTGATGCCATTACTGGCAAGCCCAAGATTGTGTTGAAGTGGAGTCCTCCACGCACTATGTCGAGAATCCCTCTCAGGGAAATGCCACAGGACTTCACTCCACACTTCAAATGGTGGTACTATGATTGGAGAACAGCAGAAGCTGTCATAGTTCGAAATAAAGAGGGCCAAATGGATACAATCAGGGTATTCGACCCGATGTGGCTAACCAACTTGTCTGCTAATGATGTCTATACACTGTTCTATGACACATAAGATATTGTACAAGCCCTCCAGTTCCAAAATGTTATACGACTCTGCTTCGCGTTTGAGATTCACGCGGGAGTCACCAAAGAGGAGAAGTACAAGAAGTACAAGGAGGTTATGCAGAAGACAAGAGATTAGATAGATCTAGGTCCAAGGGGGAGTTTGTTGATGCATGTATGTCCCTAGATCATGATATGTAATAGATCTTGTCTGTCTGATTATGATGTAATCTGTATTGATTAATGAAATGACATGGATTGTTTGTTATTTGTAATGTTTAATATTTCATTAATGAGTCGTGATTGAATTGATTGGGTTTATGATTGTTTGAATGGTTACACATAATGTTATATTAATTAAAACATTCAAACTTAACTTAATGAAGTTCTCATGCGAATGGCCCATGCGAATGGACCATACGCATGAATAACTTCATACGATTGACTCAATCGCACGAATGAACCAGGAGACTGGATCAGTCGTATGATTGACAAATAAGATTGGCTCAGTCGCACGACTGAACACTCAGTCGTGCGGATGAATCAACCGCATGGTTCAATCGCACGACTGAACCATACTTATTGCCCAGTCGCACGATTGAACTATACTAACCTATAAATAGACCCAATTCGTGGAAAAACAAAAGCATTCATACCATTACGATTCCAGACGTACCCTAGCCGTCCAGAGACCTCCTAAATCGTTCTCCAAGTTCACAGAACACATTAGATCGATTCCTAATCGACATCTAACGTTAGATTCAATTCTTGATTGATTCTTCGTGTGTTCTCACTGATTGGATCGCCAATCAAATAGGATTCCGCACTATTTGAGTTGGTTTAACACGCTAATCACTAGGTATTTCGTTCAAATACCAGGTCCTAACATGAATCTAGTTGATTTACCTGAAGGTCATCATCCAAATGGAACAAGGTGGGTCTTCAAAAATAAATTAGATGACAGAGGTATATTTGTGAGAAACAAAGCAAGACTGATTGCACAAGGCTACACTCAAGAAAAAGGAATAGATTATGATGAAGTTTTTGCACCAGTTGCAAGAATTGAAGCCATAAGAGCTTCTTAGCCTATGCATCATATAAGAAGTTCACTGTATATCAAATGGATGTAAAATATGCTTTCTTATATGGGAAAATTGATAAAAAAGTCTATGTAGCTCAACCTCCTGGTTTTGAAGATCCTGATTACCCTCATAGGGTGTACAAGCTTGACAAAGCTTTGTATGGACTGCATCAAGCACCAAGAAAGTGGTATGAAACATTATCATCTTTCTTGCTGAAACATGATTACAAAAGAGGAACTATTGATCAGACTCTCTTTCTCAAGCAAGAACATCAAGATCCCTTAGTTGTACAAATATATGTAGATGACATTATATTTGGATCAACAAACAAGAAACTGTGTGTAAACTTTGAAGAGTTTACAAAATCTGAGTTTCAGACGAGTTAAATGGGAGAATTAACCTTTTTCCTTGGTCTTCAAGTTTATCAGAAAACAGATGGCATCTTCATCAATCAAGAGAAATATATTCTTCAAATATTGAAGAAGTGTAATCTTGCTGATGCATCTTCATGCAAAACACCTGCGTCAACAATTGACAAGATTGTGCCTGATCCTATAGGAAAATCTATTGATCAACGATTGTATAGATCAATGATAGGATCTCTTATGTATTTAACTCCCAGCAGACCTGACATAATGTTTGTTGTGTGTGTTTGTGCTAGGTACCAATCAGATCCAAAAGAGTCCCATCTGAATGCTGTTAAAAGGATTTTCAGATATCTGAAAGGAAAACCTGCCCTTCGACTTTGGTATCCAAAGGATGGTGACTTTACTCTTTACTCATATTCAGATAGTGACTTTGGAGGATGAAACAACTACAGAAAATCCACAACTGGTGGATGTCAATTTCTAGGACCAAGTCTAGTTTCATGGCAGTGCAAGAAGCAAACAAATGTATCTGTATCCACAGCTAAGGCTGAGTACATAGCTGCTTTAGTTGGTTGCTCTCAAGTCCTTTGGTCCCAATTGCTTGATTATAGTTACAATTTCCTTCAAACACCAATTTATATTGACAATTCAGCAGCTATGTTTATCACTGCTAATCTAGTGCAACATAGTAAAACAAAGCATATTGAAATAAGATACCATTTTCTGAGAGATTGCTCAGAAAAAGGTTTGATCAAGTTAGTCAAAGTGGATACAACAAATCAGCTTGCTGATTTATTTACTAAAGCCTTTGATTCAGTTAGATTTAATTTTCTAATTGAGTCTCTGGGCATGATTAACTTAGATTAATCATTATGAGTAAACAAAGAAAAGCATGTGTCTGTCCTTGTAAATAGTAATAAATAAATAATAAAAAAATTTATCCTTTGAAAGATTTATAATTACCTTCGGAAGAAACTTATGTCTTAGAAAAATTTTCTTCCGAAAGCAATTTACCTTCAGAACAAACTTCTGAAACATCTTCCGAAGCTTAGAATAAAAAAATATTGTCTTTCTTTGTGTGTCTTTTACATAGAATGGGATCATACTATGACACTAATCATTTTCCTGAGTAGTTAATTTGTTTAAATGATACCTGATCTTAGTTCTGATTGATAGTATGTTTGTATAGTGTACTATCATTTAAATCTGATCAATTTTCTTGAATTCTTAAATATCATTTAAATCTGAATTCTTAAATGAGTACTATGTCAAAACCGCTTTCCTAAATGGATATCTTGAGGAAGATGTCTATATGGTTCAGCCTGAAGGTTTTGTCGATCCAAAACATCCTAATAAAGTATGCAAGTTAAAGAAATCAATCTATGGATTGAAACAAGCATCGAGAAGCTGGAATCACCGTTTTGATGAGGAAGTAAAGAAATATGGCTTCATCAAAAACACTGATGAGGCTTGTGTGTATAAGAAGGCTAGTGGGAGCACAGTAACTTTCCTAGTATTGTATGTTGATGACATACTACTATTTGGAAATGACATTCCAACCTTGGAAGGTGTAAAAACCTGGCTTGGAAGTTGTTTTTCCATCAAGGATCTTGGAAGGTTACACGGATGCGAGTTTCCAAACCGATTGTGACGATTCACGGTCACAATCGGGATACATTTTCATTCTGAATGGAGGAGCTGTCTCTTGGAAGAGCTCCAAGCAGGATGTGGTGGCTCTATCAACTACAGAATCAGAAGACGTTGCCGCCTCATTGGCAGCTCAAGAAGCTGCATGGTTGAAGAAATTCATTGCCGATCTAGGGGTTGTCCCTTCCATTCAGGACCCCCTAGAGATCTTTTGTGACAATGAGGGTGCAATTGCTCAAATCAAGGAACCTCGTGCTCATCAAAAGACTAGGCACATTGAGCGGAGATTCAACTACATACGAGATGAAGTTGAAAAGGGAAAGATATGTATTCGCAAAGTTCACACGGATCAAAACATTGCGGATCCTCTCACGAAGCTCCTTGAAAAGGCAAAGCATGAATGTCATACTTGTGCCATGGGACTTCGGTATTCTAGTGATTGGATTTGATCTGTACATTTTGTATTTGGATATGTGGAACTCTTTATTATTTGAATAAAATTATTTGGTTATAATGTTTCAATTAATGTTCCAAATTAGCATGTTTTATCCATGAGTAAAATGTTTACTCTAAAATGTCCGTAGTCGCTCATACTTGTGGGAACAAGTGTGAAAGTAAGATTATTATGAACTTGGATTGGTTGATATTCATAAGGATGAATATAGAGCAATGGGTTGCTACCAAGGTTCATAGATATTTGTGGGATACAAATATTGGACTAACCCGCACCTCAAATTTTACTACATAGAATCTTATCGATTGATCATAAGTAAGTTTGAGTAAAAGGCGAATATCATTTGGTATCCTCAGACCTGAGATACATATTGGGTTTTGATACTCACCAAGTTTTATACCTTGAGCTCATTCTTCACTGTCCTGAAATAGTGGACAGCACATAAGAGTATGTTCAGGTATGACACGAGGTGTTTGTGAGAAACGTATGTAGTCAAGATGGAATTTGTTCCTCTTATTTCTTGAGAGTTAGATGTCTAAGGCCTGATTAAGTTAAATCAACAAGGAATGATCATTCTGTGTTCTTGGATTTAACATGACATCTGTAACAAAAGGATAGATGATTGATTCACCTAAATCATTTCAAGTAGGGTACTTGAAAGGGATGATGTTATTGAATGGCTATAAGTCATGCGTATTAAGGGTAGTAAACCGTTGTTAGGCGGTATTTACTGCTTGCATCAATCTTCTATGAATCTTGGGCAAGTGGGAGATTGTAGGATTCTATGTGCCCAAGACACTTAGAATATTGATGTGGTTAGTACGTTATGATCCATGTCGGGTTATACCCAATAACAAGCTTAGCAAACACCAATTAATATTTAATTGATGATATGATCATACAATTAAATATTTACACCAATTTAGAAAATAGGTTTTCTAAATAAGTTGCATATGAGAGGGAACAACTTATTAGGATATTTTGTTCAATAATATTATTTGATGTGTTATTTAAATTGGTTAGATGACACCAAATAATAATGAGAGATTATAACTTATAAGTTAAAAGGTTAATTGTATAAGTTATATAACTTGTACATACAATTAAATGGTTAATTGTATGTCTAGTTACAAGACCATTTAACACATATGTGTGTGTTCAATTAAAAAAAAGGGGGGAAACCCTTTTTGAATATGCATTTTCGCCCCCCCCCCCCCTTCATATTCATTGGACCTTTTGTCTTGTAACTAGAATACTCATTAACTAGTCTTGAAGACCAAAAACCTCTCTCATCCAATCTCAACACATGCAAACACAAGAAAAACTCTCTCTTTTTCTCTCTTGAACCCACGAATTCAGCAGCAAAAATAGGAGAGTTTGAGTTGTACTTGGTGGTGTATCTTCCTAACAAGAAGGTGTTTTGCAAGGAGGCTTGGGGTATACAAGCTTGAGGACTCCTTCCTTGGAGTTTTGGCCGAAATTTTCAGCATCCTCATCTCCTTCTTGGTCGTTTTCTTGCTGCGGAAGAGGTAGTAATCACAGCTCATAGTGGCTGTGATTTTATGTGCATTTCATTATGTTCATAGCTTGTTCATTCACATAAATGATCCTTTTTTGATTTGGGTTTGTTTTCATCTTAAAACATAACTAAGAACATGAAATTTTCAGCTTTAAAAATCGGTTTTAAAAGCTTCATATCCGCTGCGTTTTCTGAAAGTTTAAATGGTTAAACATGGATTTTGTGTTCTAGCAAACCCTTCAATGGCATCAAGAGCCGGTTATGTGGATGACTTGCTTGTTTTGTCCTTTAAAATAGGTTTTAAAGGATGATAATAATCTAAATATAAGCTGATTTAGGGCTGCTATGTTTCTGTTTTGTTGAATCCCCAACTTTCAAGATTATATTATACATGCTTAAGATTAAATCTTGAAAGATATATATATGATGATATGTTGCGTTGTTTGGACAACATCTAAACCCGAATTTTTCAGTTTATGTTGGCTGAAAATTCGTTGGTTTTAAGGGGATTCATAGTCATATTTTGGATGATATGATAGATGCTTGTTTTAGTGCATAACCTAGCCATTGACCTTGTGATTGTTTGTGATGGTTGTATTCATTTATTCAATTGGGTTGTATTATTTGTTGTTTGTGCTTTGTTTCAAATGTAATTTATTTATTATTGGGTTGTAATAAATAGATTAGGTGTATTTTCATTTTACTAGATATCTTGTATTAGGACTTTATATCTTGTAATATGAAGACATTCACATTGGAAGCACAAAGGAAGGTCATGAAAGAAACATGGAGCATTTTGGATGCGGTTTCAAGTGGGAGGCTTTTGGAAGTTTTCTATATGCTTTGTTTGTGACCCTTAGGAATGTCCTATGGACCACACTTGTGATGGCAAACAAGTGTGGACCACTTTAGATGCTATGGTTATGCACATATGCACATATGGTTGTTTATGTTTATGCTTGGTTGATTGTTTGTTGTTTGATTGTTTGGTTGATATTTGGATATTCATAACAAACTCATTAACAAACTTAACAAGCTGAAAATTGATGGTTCTTAAAAGTTAATAAAAGGTTATTAAAATGATTTAATGATTTTAAAGATTAAAATAGGTTTTAATCAAAGAACCATAGGGTACTTTGTATTTGAAAGCATGCAAATACAAGTACATAGAGTTTTCTAAACTAGAATTTTGAAACCTCTAAACCTTTTTTTTACAAACAAGATCAACACCGTCCTTTTACACAACACTTGAGTCACTTGGGAACTCTTAGTGGGATAAAGGTCACCTAACCATTTTGAGCGAACTTGTGACTTGAGGTGAGAATGCCTTATTTGTGGGATAAAGGTCACCTAACCACTTGTTTTGGCAAACTCACACGTGGGTGTAAGTAGGGTGTCTTGATTTGCAAATCATGTCAAATGGATCACCTACGATGTGGTTTCCAAATGGTGTTGATGGGATTAACATGCCGACTTTACATATGATGTTTCAAGTCGATCCCATATTTCTAGAAGTTGCAAATGGTTGCAATCGTCAAACGTTGACCACCTTATTAATTTAAAACGTGGGATAAAGGTCACCTAACCACAATTTAAATGTAATGTTGGGTTCTAGATTTTAATATGAAAAGACCTTAAAAGGCATTTATTATTAAAATTACAATATCGAAAATACTAAAATAAAACTTTGTTAAATTTTGTAGATGGCCTCAAATAATGATAATTCCGATAACTCATCCGCGTCCAACCAATCTCTACGAGCGATCCTCCAAAAGGAACGTCTAAATCATAACAACTTCATCGATTGGTATCGAAACTTGAGAATCGTTCTCAAGCAAGAGAGAAGATCGTATGTTTTAGACGACCCTATCCCCGATCAACCTAGCGAGGATGATGAGGAGGCCTTCAACGATTGGTTGAAGTACACTGAGGACTCCGTCCAAGTGTCTTGTCTCATGCTAGCGAGCATGACTCCGGATCTCCAAAAGGAGTATGATCATCACGGAGCTTACGACATGATAACCCAGCTGAAGGAAACGTTCCAACAGCAAGCAAGGGTTGAGCGCTTCGAAACTGTTCGAGCACTCCATGCATGTCGTATGGACGACAACCAATCTGTTTCATCTTATGTTCTTAAGATGAAAAGTCATATTGACCGCCTCGAGGGGCTTAATTGTCCCGTCTCGAAGGAATTGGCCACGGATTTGATCCTTAATGGCCTTACCAAGAAGTTCGAGACATTCGTGTTGAACTACAACATGAATGCTTGGGACAAAAGCATTGGTGAGCTTCACTCAATGCTGAAAACGGCCGAGGCGGCCATGGGTAAAAGGGTTTTACCCGTTCTCACCATCTATGAAGGTGGGAACAATAAAAGGCCTCGTCCCGCACCCAAGGCAAAGGTTGCTAAGGGTAAGGGACCCGCTTGGGGAAAAGGGAAAGCGGTGGTAAGGGTACCACCCAAACCACAAGAGAAAAAGCAAAAGGTTGCTACTAACGACCCATGCTTCAAGTGTGGGGAGATTGGACATTGGGCAAGGAATTGTCCTGTCCATCTCCAAGAGTTGAAAGCAAAGAGGGATGCCGGGCAGACCTCAGGTACAATATACATGATCCATATTGATTTAAACATGATATCCTCTAACACATGGGTATTAGATACCGGATGTGGAACTCACATTTGCAATTTGCTGCAGGGGTTCAAAAGAAGTAGTGACTTCAAGAAAGGGGATGTAAGCCTCTACATGGGCAATGGGGCTAAAGTTCAAGTTGAAGCCCGTGGTGACTACATCTTGAAACTTCCAAATGGTTTGGAAGTGATTTTGAACAATGTTTTGTATGCTCCTAGTTTGACTAGGAATATTATCTCTGTAGCCCTGTTAAAACAATTTGGATATGTATTATCCTTTATTGAAAATGATATTCATGTTTCTTTAAATAGTATGTTCTATTTTAAAGCTATTCCCATTAATGGTATTTATGAATTGGTTCATGAAAATACTTTAAATAGCTTATTGTACCAAACTAACACCAAGAAACTCAAGTTGGACTTGAGTGATACCTATCTTTGGCATTGTCGTCTTGGCCATATAAACAAGAAACGTTTACAAACACTTCAAAAGAATGGTCTTTTAAAAACAAATGAATGTGATTCATTTGATGTTTGTGAATCTTGTTTAGAAGGAAAGATGACTAAGGCACCCTTTAGTGGAACTAACGAAAGGGCAAATGATTTATTAGGAATCATACAGTCGGATGTATGTGATCCTTTTAAGCCAATGACTAGGAATGGTGAAAGATACTTCATTACCTTTACCGACGATTATAGTCGCTATGGGTATGTGTACTTATTAAGGCACAAAGATGAAGCTTTTGAAATGTTCAAAATCTTCAAGAATGAAGTAGAAAATCAACTCAACAAGTCAATTAAAGTTCTCCGTACCGATAGAGGAGGTGAATACCTAAGTGATGTTTTTCAAGATCATCTTAGGAGTTGTGGGATTGTCTCACAACTCACTCCACCTGGAACACCACAACATAATGGTGTGTCTGAGAGGAGGAATCGAACCTTATTGGATATGGTCCGATCTATGATGGCTAGAAGCACATTACCTCTATCATTTTGGGGTTTAGCTTTGCTCTCCGCGGCCCGTATTCTAAATATGGCCCCAACCAAAAAGGTGGAAAGGACACCTTTTGAGATATGGCATGGAAGGGTTCCATCCCTATTATACTTAAGGGTCTGGGGTTGTGAGGCTTATGTTAAGACTCCCACCCCAAACAAATTGGAAGTCCGATCCACCAAGTGTATCTTTATTGGATATCCTAGAGATTCTATGGGATATTATTTCTATGATCCACTGGAACAAAAGGTGTTTGTTGCCAGAAAGGGTGAGTTCTTAGAAGCAAAGTTCCTTATGGAAGGAACTAGCAGTAGAACAGTGGATCTTGAGGAGGATCAAGAACCACAACCCGATGCACGTTTGGTTGAAACTAGCACTCAACATGAGGATGTTGAGGATGATCAAATGGTTGATCAATACACGCAAAACGTTCACAGAAGTGGTAGAACTAGTAATCCACCTGAAAGATACGGATTTTTCATGGATGGATGCTATGTGGTAGATTCAGATGAACCAACCACATACCATGATGCAGTGTCCAATTTGGATTGTGACAAATGGCTTGAGGCCATGAACGTTGAGATGCAATCCATGTATGACAATCAAGTTTGGGAACTTGTTGTACCACCTCTTAATTCCAAGGTAGTTGGAAGTAAGTGGGTTTTCAAGAAGAAAACCGATATGCATGGAAACTTGGATACTTATAAAGCTAGACTTGTAGCAAAGGGTTTCACTCAAACTCAAGGGGTTGATTATGATGAAACCTTCTCACCTGTTGCGATGCTAAAGTCTATAAGGATATTGTTTGCCATAGCTGCTCATTATGATTATGAGATTTGGCAAATGGATGTCAAAACCGCTTTCCTAAATGGATATCTTGAGGAAGATGTCTATATGGTTCAGCCTGAAGGTTTTGTCGATCCAAAACATCCTAATAAAGTATGCAAGTTAAAGAAATCAATCTATGGATTGAAACAAGCATCGAGAAGCTGGAATCACCGTTTTGATGAGGAAGTAAAGAAATTTGGCTTCATCAAAAACGCTGATGAGGCTTGTGTGTATAAGTAGGCTAGTGGGAGCACAGTAACTTTCCTAGTATTGTATGTTGATGACATACTACTATTTGGAAATGACATTCCAACCTTGGAAGGTGTAAAAACCTGGCTTGGAAGTTGTTTTTCCATCAAGGATCTTGGTGAAGCCGCCTATATTCTAGGAATAAAGATCTATAGGGATAGATCAAGGCGGTTGATTGGTTTGAATCAAAGTGCATACATTGATAAGATCTTGAAAAGGTTCAAGATGGAGAACTCTAAGAAAGGTACCGTACCTATTCAAAGAGGAACGATATTGAGTACGACTCAATGTCCAAGCTCAAAGGATGAGCAAGATAAAATGAAGGCAATCCCATATGCATCTGCTATTGGATCCATCATGTATGCAATGATATGCACTCGACCGGACGTGTCATGCGCTTTGAGCATGACAAGCCGTTACCAGCAAAATCCTGGAAACAGTCATTGGATGGCTGTTAAGAACATACTTAAGTACCTAAGGAGGACAAGAGATATGTTCCTGATCTATGGATCTGGTGACGAGGAGCTCGTTGTAAAAGGTTACACGGATGCGAGTTTCCAAACCGATCGTGACGATTCACGGTCACAATCGGGATACATTTTCATTCTGAATGGAGGAGCTGTCTCTTGGAAGAGCTCCAAGCAGGATCTGGTGGCTCTATCAACTACAGAATCAGAATACGTCGCCGCCTCATTGGCAGCTCAAGAAGCTGCATGGTTGAAGAAATTCATTGCCGATCTAGGGGTTGTCCCTTCCATTCAGGACCCCCTAGAGATCTTTTGTGACAATGAGGGTGCGATTGCTCAAATCAAGGAACCTCGTGTTCATCAAAAGACTAGGCACATTGAGCGGAGATTCAACTACATACGAGATGAAGTTGAAAAGGGAAAGATATGTATTCGCAAAGTTCACACGGATCAAAACATTGCGGATCCTCTCACGAAGGTCCTTGAAAAGGCAAAGCATGAATGTCATACTTGTGCCATGGGACTTCGGTATTCTAGTGATTGGATTTGATCTGTACATTTTGTATTTGGATATGTGGAACTCTTTATTATTTGAATAAAATTATTTGGTTATAATGTTTCAATTAATGTTCCAAATTAGCATGTTTTATCCATGAGTAAAATGTTTACTCTAAAATGTCCGTAGTCGCTCATACTTGTGGGAACAAGTGTGAAAGTAAGATTATTATGAACTTGGATTGGTTGATATTCATAAGGATGAATATAGAGCAATGGGTTGCTACCAAGGTTCATAGATATTTGTAGGATACAAATATTGGACTAACCCGCACCTCAAATTTTACTACATAGAATCTTATCGATTGATCATAAGTAAGTTTGAGTAAAAGGCGAATATCATTTGGTATCCTCAGACCTGAGATACATATTGGGTTTTGATACTCACCAAGTTTTATACCTTGAGCTCATTCTTCACTGTCCTGAAATAGTGGACAGCACATAAGAGTATGTTCAGGTATGACACGAGGTGTTTGTGAGAAACGTATGTAGTCAAGATGGAATTTGTTCCTCTTATTCGTTGAGAGTTAGATGTCTAAGGCCTGATTAAGTTAAATCAACAAGGAATGATCATTCTGTGTTCTTGGATTTAACATGACATCTGTAACAAAAGGATAGATGATTGATTCACCTAAATCATTTCAAGTAGGGTACTTGAAAGGGATGATGTTATTGAATGGCTATAAGTCATGCGTATTAAGGGTAGTAAACCGTTGTTAGGCGGTATTTATTGCTTGCATCAATCTTCTATGAATCTTGGGCAAGTGGGAGATTGTAGGATTCTATGTGCCCAAGACACTTAGAATATTGATGTGGTTAGTACGTTATGATCCAAGTCGGGTTATACCCAATAACAAGCTTAGCAAACACCAATTAATATTTAATTGATGATATGATCATACAATTAAATATTTACACCAATTTAGAAAATAGGTTTTCTAAATAAGTTGCATATGAGAGGGAACAACTTATTAGGATATTTTGTTCAATAATATTATTTGATGTGTTATTTAAATTGGTTAGATGACACCAAATAATAATGAGAGATTATAACTTATAAGTTAAAAGGTTAATTGTATAAGTTATATAACTTGTACATACAATTAAATGGTTAATTGTATGTCTAGTTACAAGACCATTTAACACATATGTGTGTGTTCAATTAAAAAAAAGGGGGGAAACCCTTTTTGAATATGCATTTTCGCCCCCCCCCCCCCCCCCTTCATATTCATTGGACCTTTTGTCTTGTAACTAGAATACTCATTAACTAGTCTTGGAGACCAAAAACCTCTCTCATCCAATCTCAACACATACAAACACAAGAAAAACTCTCTCTTTTTCTCTCTTGAACCCACGAATTCAGCAGCAAAAATAGGAGAGTTTGAGTTGTACTTGGTGGTGTATCTTCCTAACAAGAAGGTGTTTTGCAAGGAGGCTTGGGGTATACAAGCTTGAGGACTCCTTCCTTGGAGTTTTGGCCGAAATTTTCAGCATCCTCATCTCCTTCTTGGTCGTTTTCTTGCTGCGGAAGAGGTAGTAATCACAGCTCATAGTGGCTGTGATTTTATGTGCATTTCATTATGTTCATAGCTTGTTCATTCACATAAATGATCCTTTTTTGATTTGGGTTTGTTTTCATCTTAAAACATAACTAAGAACATGAAATTTTCAGCTTTAAAAATCGGTTTTAAAAGCTTCATATCCGCTGCGTTTTCTGAAAGTTTAAATGGTTAAACATGGATTTTGTGTTCTAGCAAACCCTTCAAGGATCACCTGTAGGTAGTATATCTGTGGATCCTGAAACATGCTCACAAGATTTGTTAAAACAGTTGGTAACTAAATCAAGATCAAATAGCCAATCCGGACCAGAACCTTTCACACAAGGAGTGTGCTCGTTGAAAGTCACATTGGCTGACTCCTTAACTACTCTAGTTCTGAGATTGTATACTGTATAAGCTTTAACTTGAGAGGAGTATCCAATAAATTGTCCATCATCTAATTTCTCAGCAAACTTGGCAATTTGATCTTTGGTATTCAAGATGGTGCAAGGACATCCAAATGACCTGAGAAAACCAATGAATGGTTTCCTCTTGTGCCAAAGTTCATAAGGAGTCTTACCATGTGTCTTAACTACTAACACTCTGTTTTGCACATAGCAAGCAGTGTTCACTGCCTCTGCCCAAAAGGTGATAGGCAGTTTAGAGTCAGACAACATAGTTCTTGCAACTTCAATTAGTGTCCTGTTTCTCCTCTCAGCAACACCATTTTGCTGAGGAGTCTTGAGAGCACTATATTGTCTTGTAATACCTTTTTCATCACAAAATGTATCAAGGATTTGATTCTTGAATTCAGTTCCTTGATCACATCTTATGGTTTTGACCTTGTCATCACATTGATTCTCAATATTTAAGATGAAATTCTATAGAATCTCAGGGGTCTCATCCTTAGTTCTAAGAAAGAAGACCCAAGTGAATCTTGTAAAGTCATCTGTGATCACTAAACAATAAGAGGTCCTTCCTAGACTCATTACACTGGTGGGGCCAAAGAGATCCATATGTAATAAGTGTAGGGGATTAGTGATGGAATTTCTTTCCTTTGGCTTGTGAGATACCTTGTGTTGCTTCCCCTTCAGGCATGCAACACAGTGGTCATCAGTTGTAAACTCTTTCTTTGGTATCCCAGTTACCAAATCATCCTTAATTAATTTATTCATATTTTTAAAGTTTACATGGCACATTCTTTTATGCCAGAGGAAAGACTCATCACTATTTGTTTTAGATAGAAAGCATGAAACTTTTCCTGAGGGAGATGTTTCTTGCAAATCCATCTTATACATGTTCCCTTTCCTGGGGCTCTGAGCAGGATGTGCACATGAGGAATGACCACGGTGGGCCTAAGAACAATGCACTCATGCCCAGTAAAGAGCATGTTATGACTCTGATCACAAAATTGGGATACACTTAGAAGATTGTACCCAAGCTCCTTGATAAAGTTTACCTTCTCAATGTTGAGCTTACCATTTGTGACCTTGCCCCTTCGTGTAATGTAACCTTCTGCATCTCCTCTAAAAGCAACTAGTCGTTATTCAATCCTTTCAAACTTTTGGAGTAGTGACCTATTGCCTGTCATGTGCCTGGAACAGCCACAGTCAATGATCCATACATTTCTATTTGTCTTGAGTTGTTCCTGCACAAAACAGATGGTTAATTACATTTGGAAACCCAAGCCTCATTGGTCTTGGGCTCATCAAAAGAAGTTGAAGACAATGCAACAGTAATTGATCCTATAATCATGCTAGAAGGATCATTTGCTGAAGTTGATGAAGAACTTTCAACCACTTGGTCTTTCTTTGTCTTCCACACCACCTTTGGAAGCTTAGACTTAACCTTCAATACTTCGGAAGTTTTGTTGACTTTGGAAGTTTTGATGACTAGACCTTTGGAAGATCTTGCTTTCACTGCAGCAGGCTTTCGTGCTTCGGAAGTATTCCTTTCTTCCGAGACCAAATTTTCTTCCGAAGGAAATTTTCCACTTGTCTTCTTCTTCATTTTGGAGCTTTCGAAGGAAAAAGATTTTCCTTCCGAAGCTTGCTTCTTCTTCTCCAAACTCTTAGAAGTTTCTTTCTTGGTTATGTGGAGAGTACTCTTTTGATTGTAAACACAATCCTTAGCAAGATGAGAGGTTCTCCGACACATAGCAAAGTCCATTTTCTTCCTTCTAGGAGTTTTCTTTTGTGAACAAGGCTGAACTTGATCACCTTCCTTCTCCATCTTCATCTTTGTAGATGCTGTGGCAATTCTTATGGGTTAGAACTATCTTTGGAGCTGGATGGTTCAGGTTGTACAGTAGTGGTGCACAACTGATCAGCCTTCTTCTTGATGATGGGATGATTTGGACATGAACTAGAAGTCTTGTTGTTGGAGTTCAAGTTTGTGTCTTCAGCCTTAACCACTTCAAATCCTATAGAAATGAACACTTGTTTCTGTGCGGAGTTGAAGGTGGCCTTGATCTCTTGAGCCTTCTTGGACTTTCTTTTGGCCTTCCTGATCAAGTTCTTTCTCTTGGACTTGGTAATCCCAATAGCTTTACTCTCCTCAGAGGGATGGTGACCCTTCTTAGAATGCTCTTCTTCACTCTTCTCAGAGCCATTCTTCACCATCTCCTCTTCATCCTCTTTAGTCAAGGGGTCTATAAGGGGAAGCTCATCTTCACAAGTTTCACACCAGGAGATCTCATAGACAAGATTGTGTATGGAAGAGCTATCTCACTAGATCCCAGTCCCTGCTTATTTTGATAACAAACTTTTGCATGCAAGGATGAGGATATTATGTTCTTGAAGGTCTCTTCTTCAAGGACACATTTTTCTACCTTGGCTTTGCTGATCACAAGCTCAGCCTGGCATTCAGTTAACTTAGTAATAAGGTCTTTGATTTGAGTCCTGTAGTTTGTGTGCTTATGTTTAAGAGATAAAATGGTTTTCTCTAAGTCCTCTATCTTTAGTTCATAATCATTTTCAGCTTTTTTAAAATCAGCTTTTAAGATATTTAAGGACTCAAGATCAGATCTCATCTCTAAGTTATAAGACCTGTATCTATTAACTTTAGCAATACATTCAAGAGTACAAAGATGTTCCAATACCTTGGCTTCATCGTGGTCTGCCATGAGTGCTTGGTTTGGAGATGCATCTTCCACCTGAAAGCTCTAGTCAAAGCCTCCTTCTTCAACGGCAACTGTAGCTTGCTGCTTTGGCTTCTCATTCTGGGGAGCTCTCTCAGTGTAGTTTTGTCTGGCTTGTGTTTGGCCACCATTTGTCCTTGGTGTGTTACATTCCCTTTCAAAGTGTCCCATCTGGTCACAGTTGTAACACTTTACTTTGCTTTTATCCAGCCCAAACTTTCCACTGGCTGCATTGCTTGGAAACTTCCTCCATGTCCTCTTGTAGAACTTCTTGGCTCTGTGAGTGAGAAGTGTCATCTGTTGAACTATCTCCATGTACTTCAAATCATCCGGATGGATACAGTCAAGTCTTCAAGGGTGAAAAGAAAGTTGCCTGTGGTTTCATCAACAGAGACAAAGGCATGAGAAGAACTTGTCTTTTGGAAAGGACTTCCTTAAGTGTAGCTTTCTCTTGGAGTCTCTGGGAAGGTGATGAAAGGGTTTAGGAAGAGAGGACATAAACTTCCTACTTTGAAGAGAGGACATAAACTTCCTTACAATATCCTTGTTCTCAAGAGTTACTCCAACATCCATTAGAGTATCCATAATCTCAACATACCTGAAGTATTGTTGAGTCATGGTCTCACCTACTTTGAAGGTGAAGTTTTCAAACTTCCGCTTCAGGAGATCCTTCTTGTTCTCTTTTGCTTCATTGGACCCCTCATACATAAGCTTCAGTGCTTCCCATAGTTGCTTGGCAGTTTTGCACTTCTTGAAGTCTCTATAGATGGAGTTTAGAAGAGCAGTTTCAAGGGCTGTCATGGCCTTTTGATCAATCTCTATTCTTTTTCTGTCTTCTTCAGAATAATCAGCCACAGCCTTTGGAATCATACCACCACCAGTAGCAGAAGTGGTGCTTGGTATGTAAGGTCTTTGGACAACAGAGTCCCACATCCTAGAGTCTTGAGACTTGATGAAGCCTGCCATTCTTTGAGATCAAGTATCAAAGTCTTCAGGAGTGATTAGTGGAGACTTTGTCATAGTCCCAGTTTCCATATCAGCTTTAGTAATAGCTGCCATTTGAGTTGTTAAGTATTTTGTGTGTGAGGGATCTTAAGATGATGAGATCTTATATCAAGAGCCTGGAATGCTCTGATACCAAATGCAGGACCATTGAAGGGTATGCACTTACAACACAACTACACAATTTGGAGAGTTCCTTAGAATACTTAACAGATCAAATAGGGAACTGGTTAATTATGTGAAAGATGCTAAGAACATAAGTAAAATGTGAGACAGAACAAGATAGCTAACAACACAAGTATTTGGTTTTCAAGAATGTTGTATATTGGTTCTCAAGTTCTTTTACAAATGTTACAAACCATAGATGGAAAGTTACAAGTACTTGAGATACTTTATACTACATCCTACAGGGCCGGCCATACTTTGAAGGCCAGCTGGATACATAAGACTAGACAATAACAAAATCAAATGTAGAGTCAAAAGGAAGATTGCCTTTTGATTAGTGACTATGACATGCCATAGCTCACATCCTAATATATTACAAAAATGATAAAAGTACATAAAGTAGAAAGCTCAGACTCAAGACCTCAATGTAAAGTTACCAAAAGCATGGACCTTTTCACCAACTCATGTAAGTTGGTGACTGAATAGAGTTGTTGTGACATCCCGTGTTTCCAGGTCAATATCCATACGTTAATAAAATGAGACAAAATATTTAAATGCATCATAAGACTTAACTTTATGATAATTATGGTCATTTAAGGGCTAGCAAAGCCCCATTGTGAGTAAAGTTTATAATTGGTAATTTTGAGAATTACCGGGTCGCGTAGCGATAAAACGTTTAACGAACGTTGGTGATAATTCGTTTAATTAAATTTGGTCATTATATTTTGATTTTTATAATATAATGAATCTTAAGTGAAAATATTATTAGTCATGAAATAATAATTATTAATATTATTTACCTTGATCGCATAAAATTAAAACTTTTTAAAAGTTGCCTTGATGCAACGTTCAGTCGGATGCTTGTTGTGTTAAACCGTGCGTATTATTATTTTTGACTTTTTATCACTATTATTTAATGTTTTGAACCCTTAGAAAGCCTCAAATTAAAAATTTTTATCTTATAGAAATTTTTCGCATAAAAACCGAACGTTTAAGATTTTTACAAAAACACTTAACGAGACCGACACCCGCCTTACACCCGGTGGCATCTCACATAGAGATCCACCAGCCATTTTTAAGACTTAATTACATGATTAGACTAATCTAATCACACTTGGACATCCATATGAAACCCACCCAACACTCCATCTTTTACACACACTCAACATCACTTTCTGTCACTAAAACACTCTCTTCTCTCCTCCTTCTCTCTAAACCTACGCCACACACCATCACCATCTTCATCTTTTCTTGTTTTCAAGCTTATTCTAGCCTTTAACAACTGATTTCAAGGATCCCTTAGTGAGTTGGTGCAAGAGATTGCATAAATCCAACTCCAAGGAGAAGAAAACATCTTAAATCTTGAAGTTGTTCATCATTTGGGTAAGCTTTGATTGTTTAAAAATCTCATGCAACATGACTTTTTGGATGATTGTTGCAATATTTGTTTACTAACAACTAGATTTTCGTACCAACAATGGTTTTTAAACATCGAAAAAGGGTTTTAAAAAAAGAATGTATATTTGTGTGTGTGTGTGTGTGTGAACCGTGAGTGTAAAAATGTGTGTGTGCGTTTGATGTTGAAAATCTTTGTTTATTTTGATGATTTCTCTTGCATGCAAGATGATCAACTTTGATTTGTGGTTATAAACATCATAAGAAACCCATCTCCAAAGGAGATTATCAAAAATAATGAAAACGGGTTATACATGCATATATAGTCATGGATGATGTTCATGAACCCATCTTGCTCTTTGATTTCATAAAGGATTGAGATGATCAATGAATAATGGTGATCATGATCTGAAATCTTTTGGTTTTTAAGTATGTTTATTTTATAAAAACTAAGAACATAAGATAAAATCAATGATTTGGACTATGTATGTATGTATGAAATCGTTTATATGTATGTAAATATGATTTACACATTTGTTCTTGATTTGTTCTTCACTTTTATGTTTAGAGATGATTGAAATGATCCATGTATATGCTAATCATGATCTGGAGATTTTGGGGTTTTAATTCACATTTGATTTTAAGAAAAGATAAAAACAAATTACAAATTATTGGTACTCAAGTGTTGATGGGACATGACCACTAGTGAATCTTTCCATAAAATTTAATTGAGAAGACAAGTATCCTTGTAAGATCTGGAGAAATAACTTTAAAACATATAATATATAGTTAAAAGTTAGTAACTTTACTGAAAATAAAATTTTGGATGATTGGGTTTAATCTCGTAAACGTTTTACGTCTAAAAACACGTTAAAAACGGTGTTTTCGGGTCTAAAACAAATAATTTCTCACAAGTCCGGTTTTGGACGGAAAATAATAAAGTGTTTGAAGTTAAAACTTATGTTTTTTAGTAGATAACAAACCCATAACAAGCAAGATATTTGGTGATGACTTTATGCGCGCAAAAAACCGAAAACCGACAATTTCGGGTAAAATTAATGGACTGTTTTGTAACTGTTTTTTAACAAAATATTTTCAGAAGGTTTTTGGTATAAAAGAGTCATATTTATACATATAAAATGTTCATAAGAAATATATGGGTTGAAGTACGGTTTATGCGTATAAAACAGTGCGGTTTCGGGTTAAAAATCACTGTATATGGGTGAAATTTGGGTCAAACATAATAGATCATATTTTTATAATAAAACTTGTCTAAAATAGTTTCGTATATATTATACTACTGAAATTTAATTATTTGTTTGAAAGAATAATAAAAGTTGAGTTGTATTAAATAAAGTAATAATTATAAAGTAATAATACAAGAGATGATTTTCTTTACTAGAATAAGAATATGGATATAACTAATTACTAAAATTTAAATAAAATATTATTATTAAATCATATATTCATTTATTTATTTGTTTGTTTGTTTGTATAATACATAACTTAGTAAATTTTGCATTACGTTTCTATATACTTTCACATGTTTATTTTGTGTGTGTATTGTGATTGTTGTTTAAGGGATTAAATGGTTGATTTAATTAATAAATATTTGTCACATATAATATAAATTATTAAACTAAACCGAAAGTCACCAACGGGTCTTAAAATAATGGATTTCAAGATAAGTCTAGTGAGTTGGGTAAACAACTTACGTATTAGACTTATTACTCGACAATTAATAGATCCTTTGTGTTAAGGGCGTTAATTGGTTGTTTATTTTCCGGGCTTGATTTTTGCTAGATCATCTTCTTGTCATATTTGAAGGTGAGTTTTCACAGCCCCTATTTTCAAATAACGTTTATTTAAGTATTTTGACGGAAAAACATGCTATAACGATTTTTGTTTATGATGTGATTATGGAATAACTGCGTGATCTTTATGATGGCCTTGAGTTATTTTATGATTTGCGCATGGCTGCCCTCTTACATAATCAATAACCCTTGGAGGGCCACAGGATATATTGGTAGATCTATTGGATTTGACAACCGCCCCTCAGGATCGGTTGCCATCGGTCCGGTACAGAGGGAATATATGTGGAAAGGATTTGAGGGGTTTTGTGTCTTGGTTTGATTATGGGGCTCTTGATTGGGATCATAGTCAGTGGACCTAGCTAGTCCTTGATGATCCAGGGGTTTATTCCAGAATAATCATGTCTTTTGTAAAAGGAAATTATGATAACCTTTTGTATAAACCTGTGAACTCATCAGCTTTTTGCTGATAAACTTTTGGGCATGTTTTTCAGGAGATTAGGCATGCATGGGGATGAAAAGGGTTTTAACGGCAAACCTATCAATGTTGAATACCACCTGTAAGGATTCCTTAAGTCTGATGCAACCCAAAACATTCAAAGTGTCTCTGCAACATGCACTAAGTACTGAAGTAAAGAATGCTTCGGAAGTTTTACACAATGCATTAGAAAACTACTCTAAGTGTAAAATTTTCCGAAGCCAAGACCAATATCTTCCGAAGCCAAACATAAAGTCTTCCGAAGCCTCAGAGACAAAGTCTTCCGAAGCTTCAACCTATGAAGACAGATTTCTTCCGAAGACTTTTAGTATACATGCTTTATCTTATGTACTGTTCCATAAAGCATCTTTTCTGCTGCATCTCTGTAAAGTCACCAACTTACATGAGTTGGTGAAAAGGTCCATGCTTTTGGTAACTATACATTGAGGTTTTGAGTCTGTAACTTTCTACTTTTTGTACTTTATCCTTTTTGTAATGTATAAGGATGTGAGCTATGGCATGTCATAGTCACAAGGTCAAAAGGCAGATATGCAAGCTGGCTTTCAAAGTATAGCCGGCTGTAGGTTGTAGTATAAGTATTTCAAGTTCTTGTATCTTTCTTTATGCTTTGTAACACTTGTAAAAGAACTTGAGAAAGCAATATACTGCCTCCTTGAAACCCATACTCTCTTGTTCTGTCTCTTTGCTTTACTTGTGTTCTTTGTATCATCGTGGCTAATCCAGTTCACTGTTTGATTAAAGTTTAGTTGCTCTCCTCATTGTGTTGTTGTGTTGTAATTGTGTTCAAGCCCTTAAACGGTCCTGCAATTGGTATCAGAGCTTTCCAGGCTCTTGATATAAGATCTCACCATCTTAAGATCCCTCACACACACAAAAACTAAACTTTCCAAATGGCTTCCATCTCAAAGACTGATATGGAGACTGGAACCATGAACAAATCCCCACTGATCACTCTTGATGATTTTGACACCTGGTGCATGAGAATGGAAGGCTTCATCAGGTCTCTTGATTCAAGAATGTGGGAATCTGTTGAGAATGGACCTTTCATACCCAGCACCCCCTCTGCTACTGGTGCTGGTATGATTCCAAAAGATGGCCAACTACTCAGATGAAGATAGAAAAAGAGTAGAGATTGATAGGAAGGCCATGACTGCTCTTCAGACTGCTCTCCCAAACTCTGTATACAGAGGTTTTAAGAAGTGCAAAACAGCTAAACAGCTGTGGGATGCACTGAAGCTGATGTATGAAGGCTCCTCTGAAGCCAAGGAGAACAAGAAGGATCTTCTGAAGCAGCAGTTTGAAAACTTCACCTTCAAAGCAGGTGAAACCATGACTCAACAATACTTCAGGTATGTTGAGATTGTGGATACCCTAGTGGATGGAGGAGTTCCTCTTGAGAACAGGGACATTGTAAGGAAGTTCATGTCCTCACTTCCTAGGCAATGGACACACTATTGTGTGGTGATCAAGAGGACTGAGAACCTTAAAACTCTTACTCTGACAGAGTTGTATGGGATTCTCAGTGGATACCAGATGGAGATGAACATGCAAGGTTCATCTGGCAACTCCAACAATCAAATGGGTTCAGCCCTTCATGTGGTTGAAAGGGACAGCATAGAACCCCAACATCATCTCATATGCTACCCTGACAACTCACAAAAGGGTCCTTTCATCACCTTCCCGGAGACACCAAGGGAGAACTTTACTCAAGGAAGCCCATTCCAAGAGACAAGTTCTTCTCAAGCCTTTGTGTCTACTGATGAAAGCTGTGGGAATTATCTCTTCACTCTTGAAGACCTGGACTGTATCCATCCAGATGACCTGGAATACATGGAGATAGTTCAGCAGATGGCTCTCCTCACTCACAGAGCCAAGAAGTTCTACAAGAGAACAGGAAGAAGATTTCCAAGCAATGCTACCAGTGGAAAGTTTGGGCTGGATAAAAGCAAAGTTAAGTGTTACAACTGTAACCTTATGGGCCACTTTGCTAGGGAGTGTAAGGCACCTAAAACAAATGGGGGCCAAACACAACCCAGACCAAACTACACTGACAAAGCCCCTCAGAATGAGAAGCCAAAGCAACATGCTGTTGTTGCTGTTGAAGAGGGAGGCTTTGACTGGAGCTTTCAGGTGGAAGATGCTTCTCCAAACCAAGCACTGATGGCTGACCATGATGAAGCCAAGGTATTGGAACATCTCTGTACTCCTGAATGCATTGCTAAAGTAAATAGATACAGGTCCTACAACTTAGAGATGAGATCTGATCTTGAGTCATTAAACATATTAAAATCTGATTTTAGAAAGTCTGAAAATGATTACAAGTTAAAGATAGAGGACTTGGAGAAAACCATTTCAGTACTAAAACATGAACATACAGATTTTAGAACTCAGATCCAAGATCTCATAACTAAGTTGACTGAGTGCCAGGCTGAGCTTGTGATCAGCAAAGCCAAGGCAGAGAAGAGTGTTCTTGAAGAAGAGACCTTCAAGAACATGATATCCTCATCCCTGCACAACAAAGTGTGCTATCAAAATAGACAGGGACTGGGATCAAATGAGATAGCTCCTCCACACACAATCTTGTCTGTAAGATCTCCTAGGTGTGGAACTTGTGAAGATGAGCTTCCTCTCATAGATCCTATAAGTGAGGATGATGAAGAAGTGATAGTGAAGAATTCCTCTGAGAAGAGTGAAGAAGAGGATTCTTCCAAGGGCCACTATCCTTCTGAGGAGAAGAAATCAACTGTGATGACCAAGTCCAAGAGAAAGAACTTGATCAGGAAGAGCAAGAGGAAAGCAAAGAAGGCTCAAGAAATCAAGGCTACTTTTGATGCTAAGCAGAAACAAGTTTTTATCTCTGCAGGTTTCAAAGTAGTAAGGACTGAAGACATCAACCAAGACTCCTCAGCTAAGAGTCTGGTTCTTGTTCAAATCATCTCAGTGCAAAGAAGAAGACTGAGCTGCTGTGTACCACTGCTGCACAGCCTGGACCATCAAACTCCAAGAACAGTTCACAGCCCAAAAGAACTGTCTCAGCATCTACCAAGATGAAGGTGGAGAAGGGATGTGACCAAAGCCAGTCTTGCTCTCAAAAGGAGACTTGTTTGAAGAAGAAAATGTTATGTGTCATGTGTGAAAGTACTTCTCACATTGCTAAGGATTGCCCATACAATCCTAAAAGTACTGTCCACATGACCAATACAAAGACTTCAAAGAGTCTCAAGAAGTCTCAAGCTTCGGAAGGAAAGTCTGTTTCCTTCGGAAGCTCCAAATCAAAGAAGAAGGTAAATGGAAAATTACCTTCGGAAGTAAAATTGGTCTCGGAAGAAAGGAGTTCTTCCGAAGCACTGAAGTCTGCTGCAGTGACTGTAGAATCTTCCGAAGGTTCAGTCATCAAAACTTGTGAAGTCCCAAAAGCTTCTAAGGTTTTGAAGGTCAAGTCCAAGACTCCAAAGGTGGTGTGGAAGTCTAAGAAAGACCAAATGACTGAAGTTTCTCCATCAACAACAGCTGAAGATCCCCATAGTACAACCATAGGATCTATTACTGTTGCATTACCTTCTATTACACTTAGTGAGCCCAAGACAAGTAAGGCTTGGGTTTCCAAATGTAACTAATCATTTTCTTTGTGCAGGAACAGCTCAAGACAAACAGGAATGTCTGGATAATTGACAGTGGCTGTTCCAGGCACATGACAGGCAATAGGTCTCTACTCCATAATTTTGAGAGAATTGATGGAGGACCAGTTGCTTTTGGAGGAGATGAAGGTGGTTACATTTCTGGAAGGGGCAAGGTCACAAATGGTAAGCTCAGCATTGAGAAGGTAAACTTTGTTAAGGAGCTTGGGTACAATCTTCTGAGTGTATCCCAATTTTGTGATCAGAGTCATAACATGCTCTTTACTGAGCATGAGTGCATTGTTCTCAAGCCTGGAGTGGTCATTCCTCATGAGCATATCCTGCTCAGAGCCCCCAGGAAAGGGAACATGTACAAGATGGATTTGCAAGAAACATCTCCCTCTGGAGAAGTTTCATGCTTTCTATCTAAAGCAAATAGTGATGAGTCTTTCCTATGGCATAAAAGAATGTGCCATGTAAACTTTAAGAACATGAATAAATTAATTAAACATGATCTGGTAACTGGAATGCCAAAGAAAGAGTTTACAAGTGATGATCATTGTGTTGCATGCCTGAAAGGGAAGCAACACAAGGTATCTCACAAGCCTAAGGAAAAGAACTCCATCACTACTCCCCTACACTTGTTACATATGGATCTCTTTGGCCCCACCAGTGTAATGAGTCTAGGAAGGACCTCTTACTGTTTGGTGATCACAGATGATTTTACAAGATTCACTTGGGTCTTCTTCCTTAGAACTAAGGATGAAACCCCTGAGATTCTGAAGAATTTCATCTTAAAAGTTGAGAATCAATGTGATCACAAGGTCAAAACCATAAGATGTGATCAAGGAACTGAATTCAAGAACCAAATCCTTGATACATTTTGTGATGAAAAAGGTATTACAAGACAATATAGTGCTCCCAGGACTCCTCAGCAAAACGGAGTTGCTGAGAGGAGAAACAGGACACTTATTGAAGCTGCAAGAACTATGTTGTCTGACTCTAAACTGCCTATCACCTTCTGGGCAGAGGCAGTTAATACTGCTTGCTATGTGCAAAACAGAGTTTTAGTAGTTAAGACACATGGTAAGACTCCTTATGAACTTTGGCACAAGAGGAAACCTTTCATTGGTTTTCTCAGGTCATTTGGATGTCCCTGCACCATCTTGAATACCAAAGATCAAATTGCCAAGTTTGCTGAGAAATCAGATGATGGACACTTCATTGGATACTCTTCCCAAGCTAAAGCTTATAGAGTATACAATCTCAGAACTAGAATTGTTGAGGAGTCAGCCAATGTGACTTTCAATGAGCACACACCCTGTGTGGCTGGTTCTGGTCCTGATTGGCTGTTTGATCTTGATTTAGTTACCAACTGTTTTAACAAATCTTGTGAGCATGTTTCAGGATCTGCAAAAATTTAAATACAGGTGATCCTGATCCAAGATTTGAGCTAGGAAGACCTCAACTCATACATCTTCAGCTCCAGTTGGAACTACTTCAGCAAATGAGGTTTCTATCAGCACAACAATGACAAATTCAGCTGATACATCTGGTATGCCTTCAAATTCCAGCTCAGAGGCTTCTCAACCAGATAAAGACACCTCAATTGTAGAAGACAACAATGGTGATGGTGATAGTGATCAGGAATTCCTTGATGCTAATAACCACACCATAGATGACAACATCAATGATGTCACACACTCATTGGATCAAGTTAATCTTGATAAGTGTGATAATGTGGAGGGTGAATCTTCCAGACCAGATCTAAATTTCTCAAATTTGGATCTTTCTCAGCAACTTGCTGTGATCCCTCAGCTAAGGATCCACAAGTCTCACCCCACCACAAACATCATTGGAGATGTTGTCACAGGGGTAAGAACAAGAGGACAAACCCATGAAGCAAATGTTTGTCTTCACTCTTGTTTCTTATCTCAGATAGAGCCAAAGAAAGTTGATGAAGCTCTAAAGGATGGAAGTTGGGTTGAAGCTATGCAACAAGAGCTGCTTCAATTCAAAAGGCAGAAAGTTTGGAACCTTTGTCCTCTTCCTCATGGGAAGACTACCATTGGAACCAAATGGGTTTTTAGGAATAAGAAGGATGATAGAGGAATCATCATCAAGAACAAGGCAAGACTAGTTGTTCAAGGATACACACAAGAAGAAGGGATTGACTACACTGATGTCTTTGCTCCTGTAGCAAGACTAGAAGCTGTTAGGATATTCCTGGCATTTGCTGCATCCAAGAACTTCAAGGTCTCAACTTGATGTAAAGTGTGCTTTCTTATATGGAGTGATTGATGAAGAGGTTTATGTCAAACAGCCACCTGGTTTTGTAGACCCTGATCATCCTGATTATGTCTGCAAGCTTGACAAAGCTCTTTATGGGCTGCATCAGGCACCCAGGAAGTGGTATGAGACACTATCTGAGTATCTTTGTAAACATGGATACAGGAGAGGTACTATAGATGGAACTCTCTTCATCAAAGGACAGGGAAATGACTTATTGCTGGTTCAAGTATATGTAGATGACATCATCTTTGGTTCAACTAATCCAAAGCTCTGCAAAGACTTTGAGAAGCTGATGAAAGACAGATTTGAAATGAGTTCAATGGGAGAACTCAATTTCTTTCTGGGAATTCAAGTGAAGCAGGTTGAAGATGGCATCTTCATAAGTCAGTCAAAGTATGTTCAAGACATACTCAAGAGGTTCAACATGACTGATTGTAAGATTGCTAAGACACCCATAGCCAGAAACCACTCCCTTGGTCCTGATCTTGAGGGGGAGTGTGTAGATGAACATTTATACAGGGCTATGATTGGGTCTCTTATGTATCTTACAGCTAGCAGGCCTGATATCATGTTTGCTACATGTATTTGTGCAAGATATCAAGCCAACCCTAAGATGTCTCACTTAATCACTGTGAAAAGGATTTTAAGATACCTCAAAGGTGCTTCAACACTTGGTCTATGGTATCCAAAGAATCCTAATTTCAATCTGTATGCCTATACAGATAGTGATTATGGTGGTTGCAACATGACTGCAAAGTCTACATCTGGGGGATGTCAATTCCTTGGTGGAAGGGTTGTCTCATGGCAATGCAAGAAACAATCCTGTGTGTCTGCATCAACTGCTGAGGCTGAATACATTGCTGCTGCAAGCTGCTGTGCTCAAGTGCTTTGGATTCAAAATCAGATGCTGGACTATGGATTTAACTTCAAAGAGACTCCTATCCACATAGACAACAATAGTGCTATCTCTATCACTGAGAACCCTGTGCAGCACTCAAGGACCAAACACATCAACATCAGGTATCATTTAATAAGAGATAACTATGAAAAGGGATTAATTAAACTAGTCAAAGTTCATACAGATGAACAATATGCTGATCTGTTTACAAAAGCTTTTGATGAACAGAGATTTAAGTATCTGATATCAGCTATTGGGATGATTAACTTTGAGTAGACTTTTTTTAAAACTAATTCTAATTATTTCTTCTTAAAATATGTGTGTCCTAAGTTGTCTAGTTCATCACTTTCATAAGCTCATGTTTTCTTTGGATGTAAAATTCTTTTTGAAGACTTTCCTTAGATTCTTGAAAATTTTCTGATACTTCGGAAGATAAAATTTTATCTTCGGAAGAAAAACATGTCTTCAAAATAAATAACTGTCTAAGAGATTTTACCTTCGGAAGAAGTCTAAACTCATCTTCCGAAGCTTAAATTTTATCTCAGACACTTATTTTTTTAAGGACTTTTTCCTTCCGAAGCAAAATTAACTCTCGGAAGCTTTGTTTATTCTATACAAAGCATCCAAGGGTTTATTTCTCTTCCGAAGCATAAATTTTCAAGACTCTCAGGAAAATCTTCCGAAGCCATTTTAGCTTCGGAAGCTTTTTCAATAAAACTTCCGAAGACAAATTACCTTCGGAAGCTTTTCGAATTCCAAGAAAACTACTTTTTGAGCAAAAGTAAACTACCTTTTCAGAGGTGGGACCGACTTCCGGATTTCAAAGTTTATCCTCTTTCATTAACTTTGGTTCAAATCCCTTTTCACATAAATACCCAACGGTTCCCCCTCTTTCCACTATCTTCCTCAATTCCACTATTCCTCTAACCTAATTCTCTAAACCGCCTTTGCTTTCTACCTTTCTTCACCCTTAAGCTTCTGAAATGGCCAACCTTAACCGCAGAAACAACCCAGATTTCTCCATGCAACTTCACAGGCAACATAATCAAGTTGCTCTGTTAAGCTCTGAGAAAGATGCAAGTTTCTCAGAGATTTGCCAATTCTTGACTCTGTCAAACTATTTCACCTCCCTGACCATTGATCCTACTCTATATGAGGATCACTTGCTTGAATTCTGGAAGACCTGCCAAGAGGTCATTATGGATGGGGAGAAGGCACTGTCTGCCACAGTGCAAGGGAGGACAATCTTCATCACTCCGGCCATCATTAACCAACATTTGCAGCTGGATGATGAAGAAGGTGAGGTGTCCTTCCCAAAGAAGCTGTTAATCATTCCTTTGAGCAGATGGGCTATGAGGGAGATTTCTCTGTAAAGACCTTCAGGAAAGGGAAGGTCTCATCCCAGTGGAAATACCTGCTCCATGTGGTTATCCACAGCTTATCAAACAAGCATGGTGGATGGGACCAGATTCCTGAGGATCTCTCCTTTATAGTTCATGGAATGGTTCAGGGGGTCAAGTTCAGGTATTCACAATTTGTTTATACTAATTTACTTGCAAACTTAGACTCCTTAGAGTATTACATGTTTCCTAGATATGTTCAACACATTCTCAACTGTGAACTGGGCTCACAGTTGAGGGAAACAAGTAATATTCTTAAATTGGGACAGATGAAGCCCGGCATCTTTAAAATAATGAAGAAGCCAACTGTAGGCTTCTCAGGGGTAGAAACAGCCCTAGTCCCAAAATGTTAGAGCTCATTGCTCAAGGTGACAACCTAGCAACACAAGCTAGTGTTGAACCCACACCTCTTTTATCCTTACCTCTAAAAAGACCAGAAATCACCCTCACCTACCAAAGAAAATCCAAACGAACCCCTGCTCAGGCTATTGAGTCTGTGCAGGCCCCCATATACTCAACCTTACAGGAGGAAGTGGACACTAGAGCTCCCACTTCTCCTGAGGAGCAAACCACTCCCATTTCTTCACCTATCAGGGCTGAGGTTCCTCATGCTCACCCTGATGAGCTCACTAGCCCAACAGCCTTAAGCCTTCACTCTGAGTCTCAACACTCAAGTGAACAACCTTCAGGGGACAGTACCATCCCCAGCCTTTAGATCTCAACCAACCAATTCCCAACCTATCCTTCTATACTGATGAAGACTTAGGATTCAGTGAGTACCATGAGTCTCTCTTCTCCTCCCCTACTCAAAGAGAGATGAGTACCTCTGACTCTCCTCAGTCTATCCCACATCAGTCACCTATTACTGAGGTGGACACTTCTGAACATGTTCAGGATGTCCATATGGAAGAGGCTCTCACTTTTGAAAGTGATTACATCATTAAGACCTCAACCATGGCAACTCAGCCCACTGGCATCTCAACTGAGGTTGCCAGTGAGCAGAGGAAAACCAGCAGCCAAGAACCTCAAGCTGGTGGTGAGAGAGAGGACTTTGGTCCAATCATCTCATCCCCCAATGATTCTTCTGATGAAGATGAGGGGAATTTGAGACTAAAGGTGCAGAAATTGTCAAAAACATGCTCCTATTTAGTCTCTAAGGTTAGTCACTTGGAATCTCAGGTGACTACCTTACAAAACAGGGTCAATGATCAGCAACTTCAGATTTCATATCTAAAGGAAAAACTAGCTGGGAGACCTTTAAGGAGAGCTCAACCAGGAACACAAGAACCTGTGGAAGTGATTGACTTATCCTCCAGCTCACCTATGCAAGTGGGTGATGCTACCAAAAAGGGGGAGAAAGTTATTACAACCACAGAACCTGGGAGTTCTTCACAGAGAATGGACATAGAGGACTCACCATCCTCACTTGCTGTTGTGCATTCTCAGCAACTTCCTCAAGTTCACATTAATGTGGACTCTATAGACTCAATCATCAGGAGTCTCTTTGAGGAAGGTATACCAAGGGCTGTCTCATCTCCACCACAAGGAACTGGCAACTACATCATAAGGTGGAGGTATGATGCTGACAGAAGAGCCCTTATCTTCACAGAGTTCAAGGTCAACAAGAAGTTTTTAATTTCCAAAGCCTGAACTTCTATGAAAGATTGGATTTAGTCAACATGCCACTTGTCAATCCAAGCAATTCAAGACAAGCTGACAGGCTGGCTCAAAGAATCCAAGATAGGATCCTTGCAGAGTTCTCTCTAAGAAGGAGACTTAGGCAATCAGGCAATGTCATCGGTCAACTGGATGTTGAGGTGGACCCTAAGATTAGTTTCATAGGGGAAACCTTGACTGAAGGCCCAGTGGCAGAACCTGAGACCCCTGTCTCATCATCAACAACTGCTGCAGAGGTCCAAACTCCTTCTGAGACACCTGCTGGTGAAGGTGTTTCTCAGCCTCTCTCTGGCCAGAGCATGGAAGCTACACCAAGCAATGAAGGCCAAGCCTCAATCCACCCTGAGTCACAAAGGTCTGTTGGTGACAAAGGGAAAAGGATAATGACTCCTGAGGAAATTGAGGAGGAAGAGAGAGAGAGGAAAAGGAAGCTAAGGGGAGAAAGTTCTTCTGGGTCATCTAGCTTCATGCAAGCTGCAATCAGGGCTGCCCCCAGACCAAATACTCAAGATGATGAGTTAAGGGCAGTCAGGATTACCTATTTACAGACCAGGAACTATGATATTGATGAAATCATCTCCCTCCCCTTAGAAGAGTTAAATGAACTGGCTGACATGGAAGTGTCAAGAGAGATGAAGGAGAAAGAGGATGCAAGGCTACTTCTCCAATTCAAAGAGGAGAAGAGACAGAAAAGACTCTACAAGCATGCTCCCACTCTCTCTCCAGTTCAAGAAAGTCCTGCACAGGAAGATGTGGCTCCACAAGAACCTCAGGTAGATAAAGAAGAAGATAGGATCAAGATGATCAACTACCTGAGTGCCACAGGCTTCTATCAGGCAGATGCACTTCTTCCCCTGTCCTATGACTTCATTGAGTTTGAGTACTTAAAGCAACTTGAGCTTGAGCTAGTCAAAGAAAGAAAGACAACCAAAAGGAAGCTAAGGGAAGAAGCTGCAAAGTCAAGAGCCATCATTCAAAAGAGTGCAAAGAAGTCTGCTGACAGACAAAGAATGATGAGCTTCTTGAAGCTATATGGATTCTCCGGAAGGAGACTTGGCCCCATGTCTCTATCCACAATGGATGAGCATATAAGGGTGATCAAGCAGAAGATTAAAAGTGGAGAACTGATTGACTTGCACTCTCTTCCAAGTCAAGTCCCACCTGAAGTGGAGGTCAAGTTTGAACAACCAGAGACACCTCAACCAGAACCTCCAGCTGAGCCTCAGCAAGCTTCATCTTCTGATCCAAGGCAGGGTCAAACTCCCTCTCCTTCTGAACCTGTGAGGGAGGAACACCCAACTGAGAAAGACAATGATGATCAACATGGTGCTGCAGACCAGTCTTCTCAGTTAAAGTCATCTAAGAGGAAGAAGAGAATGGCTTCTAAACCAAAGACAAAGAAGAAGAAGCCTAAGTCATCTACCTCTACACCTCAGGCTGAATCAGATCAACCTGAGGAAGTGCATGATGAGGCAGCCCAATCAACTCCTATGCAAGTGGCTCCTCTAACAACTGAGACACCCATCTTGTCCTGGACTTACTCTACCAATCCAGAAAGATGGCATGTTATCAGAGATCAAGGTGTTGAGAATGTCTACTCCTGGCAAGACATAATCAACTTACCTCTGCATGATCTCTTTGAGATGAGAAGATACTATGAGAGTCTTGATGATCCTGACCATCTAATGAAGAAAGGAATGGTATGATTGTACTGAAGACTACCAACATCTGAAGATCTTCTAAGTGTTTTGGTAGCATCAGCCTAGGGGGAGTTTGTAAGGATTCCTTAAGTCTGATGCAACCCAAAACATCCAAAGTGTCTCTGCAACATGCACTAAGTACTGAAGTGAAGAATGCTTCGGAAGTTTTACACAATGCATTAGAAAATACTCTAAGTGTAAAATCTTCCGAAGCCAAGACCAATATCTTCCGAAGCCAAACATGAAGTCTTCCGAAGCCTCAGAGACAAAGTCTTCCGAAGCTTCAACCTATGAAGACAGATTTCTTCCGAAGACTTTTAGTACACATGCTTTATCTGATGTACTGTTCCATAAAGCACCTTTTCCGCTGCATCTCTGTAAAGTCACCAACTTACATGAGTTGGTGAAAAGGTCCATGCTTTTGGTAACTGTACATTGAGGTCTTGAGTCTGTAACTTTCACTTTATGTACTTTATCCTTTTTGTAATGTATAAGGATGTGAGCTATGGCATGTCATAGTCACAAGGTCAAAAGGCAGATATGCCTTTTGATCCTACAATTGATTTTGTTAGTGTCTAGTCAATTGTATCCAGCTGGCTTTCAAAGTATAGCCGGCTGTAGGTTGTAGTATAAGTATTTCAAGTTCTTGTATCTTTCTTTATGCTTTGTAACACTTGTAAAAGAACTTGAGAAAGCAATATACTACCTCCTTGAAACCCATACTCTCTTGTTCTGTCTCTTTGCTTTACTTGTGTTCTTTGTATCACCTTGGTTAATCCAGTTCACTGTTTGATTAAAGTTTAGTTGTTCTCCTCATTGTGTTGTTGTGTTGTAATTGTGTTCAAGCCCTTAAACGGTCCTGCACCACCTTTGGGACAATTTCCGCTGCAGATTAATATCATTTGTTTATGTTATAACAATGTTATGTTATTCAACTTAAGTTTTAAATTTAAGACTTCTACTCGTTTGATGTAATGACATTTTAATTAACATTTAATGATGGTATTCATGATATGTTTGCTTGATAATTGTTGGAATAATCCAACTACCGTTATCTCCATCGCACGCGTGCCTTTCCGGTGCGCTTTTTGGGGTGTGACAGTTGCAGCGGAAAGGTGGTCCATCTTTATGGTAAAGGACATCAGATAAAAGCATGTACATAAAAGTCTTTGGAAAAAATCTGTCTTCTATCTTTGGCTTTAGAAGACTTTGTCTTTGAAGATTCGAAAGACTTCACTTTTGGCTTCGGAAGATGTTGGTCTTGGCTTCGGAAGATTTTACACTTAGAATATTTTTCTAGTGCAAGGTGTAAAACTTCCGAAGCATTTCTACTTTTGTTCTTCAGTGCATGCATGCAGAGAGACTTTGGATGTTTTGGCTGCATCACACTTCTAGGAATCCTTACACCCATAATCACTGTCAGTATATCCATGTATCTCGAAGTTTACTTCATAAGGATACCATAACCCTAGAGCTGGTTTTCCTTTGAGATATCTGAATATGCATTTGACTTCGATTAGGTGATATTCCTTCGGGTCTGATTGATACCTGGCATATACACAAACAACATACATTATGTAAGGTCTAGATGTAGTAAGATACATCAAAAAACCAATCATAGATCTGTATGATGGGTTTGTTTGAACATCAAAAACATAGTTTAACCATTTAAACTTACACAAAAACGCAGCGGAAGATAGGCATTATAACTTTATTTATAATCTGAAAATCAAGTCCTTATGATGACATTTATATGTATAAAACAAACCCATAATCAAAGGATCATAATATGTGAATGAACAAGCTATGAACATCTATAAAACTACATAAAATCACAGCTACATAGAGCTGTGATTAACTACCTTTATTCAGCTGAAAAGTCGACCAAAAGAGGATGATAAGATGCAAGAAATTCGGCCAAGGCTCCAAGGAAGGACCCCTCAAGCTAGTATACCCCAAGCACTATCACAAAACACCTTAGATGCTAGGATTGAACACCAAAACGAAGGAAGACACTTCTGAAAATGCTTTCAGCCGAGTTCTTCTTCAACAAGAACAAGAAAACCCTTTTCTTGTGTTGTTCTATTGCATGTGTGAGAGAGAAAGAGATGGAGTGAATGAGTGTGTAAAGATGAGTCTTTCCAAGACAAAATAAAAGCAAGCCAAAGGCCCCTTAGGGGCGGCCGAATGTTTTTCAAAAACATGGGGTTTTTCCCCCAAAAAACTAAATAATAATATGACACATTAACAAGTCATATTAAAAGGTGTTCATTCAATAAACCTTTTATTAGAATAACACTTACACACTCACTAATTATTTGATGTTATTTAAATAACTTAAATAACATTACAAACAACATCAATAAACAAAATATCCATATAAATTGTTTAATCTCATATGCAACTTATTTAGAAAACCCATTTTCTAAATTTGGTGTTATTATTTAATTGCATGATCACATCATCAAATAAATATTAATTGGTGTTTGCTAAACTTGTTATTGGGTATAACCCGACTTGGATCATAACGTACTAACCACATCAATATTCTAAGTGTCTTGGGCATATAGAATCCTACAATCCCCCACTTGCCCAAGATTCATAGAAGATTGATGCAAGCAGTAAATACCGCCTAACAACGGTTTACTACCCTTAATACGCATGACTTATGGCCATTCAATAACATCATCCCTTTCAAGTACCCTACTTGAAATGATTTAGGTGAATCAATCATCTATCATTTTGTTACAGATGTCAAGTTAAATCCGAGGACACAGAATGATCATTCCTTGTTGATTTAACTTAATTAGGCCTTAGACATCTAACTCTCAACGAAAAAGAGGAACAAATTCCATCTTGACTACATACGTTTCTCACAAACACCTCGTGTCATACCTGAACATACCCTTATGTGTTGTCCATTATTTCAGGACAGTGAAGAATAAGCTCAAGTTATAATACTTGGTGAATATCAAAACCCAATATGTATCTCAGGTCGGAGGATACCAAATGATATTGCCTTTACTCAAATTTACTTATGATCAATCAATAAGATTCCATGTAGTAAAATTTGAGATGCGGGTTAGTCCAATATTTGTATCCCACAAATATCTATGAACCTTGGTAGCAACCCATTGCTCTATATTCATCCTTATGAATATCAACCAATCCAAGTTCATAATAATCTTCCCTCACACTTGTTCCCACAAGTATGAACGACTACGGACATTTAGAGTAAACAATTTACTCATGGATTAAACATGCTAAATTGGAACATTAATTGAAACATTATAACCAAATAATTTTATTCAATAATAAAGAGTTCCACATATCCAAATACAAATTTATAGATCAAATCCAATCACTAGAATATCGAAGTCCCATGGCACAAGTATGACCTTCATGCTTTGCCTTTTCAAGGAGCTTCGTGAAGGATCCGCAATGTTTTGATCCGTGTGAACTTTGCGAATACATATCTTTCCCTTTTCAACTTCATCTCGTATGTAGTTGAATCTCCGCTCAATGTGCCTAGTCCTTTTGATGAGCACGAGGTTCCTTGATTTGAGCAATCGCACCTTCGTTATCACAAAAGATCTCTAGGGGTTCCTGAATGGAAGGGACAACCCCTAGATCGGCAATGAATTTCTTCAACCATGCAGCTTCTTGAGCTGCCAATGAGGCGGCGACATATTCTGATTCTGTAGTTGATAGAGCCACCACATCCTGTTTGGAGCTCTTCCAAGAGACCGCTCCTCCATTCAGAATGAAAATATATCCCGATTGTGACCGAGAATCATCACGATCGGTTTGGAAACTCGCATCCGTGTAACCTTTTACAACGAGTTCCTCATCACCAGATCCATAGATTAAGAACATATCTCTTGTCCTCCTTAGGTACTAAAGTATGTTCTTAACAGCCATCCAATGACTGTTTCCAGGATTTTGCTGGTAACGACTTGTCATGCTTAAGGCGCATGACACGTCCGGTCGAGTGCATATCATTGCATACATGATGGATCCAATAGCAGATGCATATGGGATTGCCTTCATTTTATCTTGCTCATCCCTTGAGCTGGGACATTGAGTCGTACTCAATATCGTTCCTCTTTGAATAGGTACGGTACCTTTCTTAGAGTTCTCCATCTTGAACCTTTTCAAGATCTTATCAATGTATGCACTTTGATTCAAACCAATCAACCGCCTTGATCTATCCCTATAGATATTTATTCCCAGAATATAGGCGGCTTCACCAAGATCCTTGATGGAAAAACAACTTCCAAGCCAGGTTTTCACACCTTCCAAGGTTGGAACGTCATTTCCAAATAGTAGTATGTCATCAACATACAATACTAGGAAAGTTATTGTGCTCCCACTAGCCTTCTTATACACACAAGCTTCATCAGCGTTTTTGATGAAGCCAAATTTCTTTACCTCCTCATCAAAACGATGATTCCAGCTTCTAGATGCTTGTTTCAATCCATAGATTGATTTCTTTAACTTGCATACTTTATTAGGATGTTTTGGATCGACAAAACCTTCAGGCTGAACCATATAAACATCTTCCTCAAGATATCCATTTAGGAAAGCCGTTTTGACATCCATTTGCCAAATCTCATAATCATAATGAGCAGCTATGGCAAACAATATCCTTATAGACTTTAGCATCGCAACAGGTGAGAAGGTTTCATCATAATCAACCCCTTGAGTTTGAGTGAAACCCTTTGCTACAAGTCTAGCTTATAAGTATCCGAGTTTCCATGCATATCGGTTTTCTTCTTGAAAACCCACTTACTTCCAATTACTTTGGAATTAAGAGGTGGTACAACAAGTTCCAAACTTGATTGTCATACATGGATTGCATCTCAACGTTCATGGCCTCAAGCCATTTGTCACAATCCAAATTGGACACTGCATCATGGTATGTGGTTGGTTCATCTGAATCTACCACATAGCATCCATCCATGAAAATCCGTATCTTTCAGGTGGATTACTAGTTCTACAACTTCTGCGAACGTTTTGTGTGTATTGATCAACCATTTGATCATCTTCAACATCCCCATGTTGAGTGCTAGTTTCAACCAAACGTGCATCGGGTTGTGGTTCTTGATCTTCCTCAAGATCCACTGTTCTACTGCTAGCTCCTTCCATAAGGAACTTTGCTTCTAAGAACTCACCCTTTCTGGCAACAAACACCTTTTGTTCCAGTGGATCATAGAAATAATATCCCATAGAATCTCTAGGATATCCAATAAAGATACACTTAGTGGATCGGACTTCCAATTGTTTGGGGTGGGAATCTTAACATAAGCTTCACAACCCCAGACCCTTAAGTATGATAGGGATGGAACTCTTCCATGCCATATCTCAAAAGGTGTCCTTTCCACCTTTTTGGTTGGGGCCATATTTAAAATACGGGCCGCGGAGAGCAAAGCGAAACCCAAAATGTTAGAGGTAATGTGCTTCTAGCCATCATAGATCGGACCATATCCAATAAGGTTCGATTCCTCCTCTCAGACACACCATTATGTTGTGGTGTTCCAGGTGGAGTGAGTTGTGAGACAATCCCACAACTCCTAAGATGATCTTGAAAAGCATCACTTAGGTATTCACCTCCTCTATCGGTACGGAGAACTTTAATCGACTTGTTGAGTTGATTTTCTACTTCATTCTTGAAGATTTTGAACATTCCAAAAGCTTCATCTTTGTGCCTTAATAAGTACACATACCCATAGCGACTATAATCGTCGGTAAAGGTAATGAAGTATCTTTCACCCATTCCTAGTCATTGGCTTAAAAGGACCACATACATCCGAATGTATGATTCCTAATAAATCTTTTGCCCTTCGTTAGTCCACTAAAGGGTGCCTTAGTCATTTTTCCTTGTAAACAAGATTCACACACATCAAATGAATCACATTCATTTGTTTTTAAAAGACCATTCTTTTGGTGTTTGAATTCTTTTCTTGTTTATATGACCAAGACGACAATGCCAAAGATAGGTATCACTCAAATCCAACTTGAGTTTCTTGGTGCTAGTTTGGTACAATGAACTATTTAAAGTATATTCATGAACCAATTCATAAATACCATTAATGGGTATAGCTTTAAAATAGAACATATCATTTAAAGAAACATGAATATCATTTTCAATAAAAGATAATACATAATCATAAAGTCTTAATTGGGACACAAAAATAATGTTCCTAGTCAAACTAGGAGCATACAAAACATTCTTCAAATAACATCCAAGCCACTTGGAAGTTTTAGGATGTAGTCCCCACGAGCTTCAACTTGGACTTGGTTCCATTGCCCCTGATGAGGCTAACATCCCCTTGATTGAAGTCCCTACTTCTTTTGAACCCCTGCAACAAATTGCAAATATGAGTTCCACATCCGGTATCTAATACCCATGTGTTTGAAGATGTAACATTAAGATCAATATGAATCATGTATGTTGTACCTAAGGTCTGCCCGACATCCCTCTTTGCTTTCAACTCTTGGAGATGGACGGGACAATTCCTTACCACCCCTTTCCCCTTTCCCCAAACGGGTCCCTTACCCTTGGCAACCTTTGCCTTGGGTGCGGGATAAGGCCTTTTCTTGTTCCCACCTTCATTGATGGTGAGAACGGGTAAAACCCTTTTACCCATGACCGCCTTGGCCGTTTTCAGCATTGAGTGAAGCTCACCAATGCTTTTGTCCCAAGCATTCATGTTGTAGTTCAACACGAATGTCTCGAACTTCTTAGTAAGGCCATTAAGGATCAAATCCGTGGCCAATTCCTTCGAGACGGGACAATTAAGCCTCTCGAGGCGGTCAATATGACTTTCATCTTAAGTACATAAGATGAAACAGATTGGTTGTCGTCCATACGACATGCATGGAGTGCTCGAACCGTTTCGAAGCGCTCAACCCTTGCTTGCTGTTGGAACGTTTCCTTCAGCTGGGTTATCATGTCATAAGCTCCGTGATGTTCATACTCCTTTTGGAGATCCGGAGTCATGCTCGCTAGCAAGAGACAAGACACTTGGATGGAGTCCTCAGTGTACTTCAACCAATCGTTGAAGGTCTCCTCATCATCCTCAGTAGGTTGATCGGGGATAGGGTCGTCTAAAACATATGATCGTCTCTCTTGCTTGAGAACGATTCTCAAGTTTCGATACCAATCAATAAAGTTGTTATGATTTAGACGTTCCTTTTGGAGGATCGCTCGTAATGATTGGTTGGACACGGATGAGTTATCGTGATTTTCATTGTTGGTGGCCATCTACATAATTTAACAAAGGTCTATTTAGTATTTTTGATATTGCTATTTTTAATAATTAACGCCTTTTAAGGTCATTTTTATATTAAAATCTAGAACCCAACATTACATTTAAATTGTGGTTAGGTGACCTTTATCCCACGATTTAAATTAATAAGGTGGTCAACGATTGACGGTTGCAACCATTTGCAACTTCTAGATGTATGGGATCGACTTTAAACATCATATGTAAAGTCGACATGTTAATCCCATCAACACCATTTGGAAACCATATTTAGGTGATCCATTTAACATGGTTTGCAAATCAAGTTATCCTACTTGCACACACGTGTGAGTTTACCCACATAAGTGGTTAGGTGACCTTTATCCCACTAATGTGGTATCCCCACCTTGAATCACAAGTTCCCTCTAAATGGTTAGGTGACCTTTGTTGATGCATGTATGTCCCTAGATCATGATTTGTAATGTAATAGATCTTGTCTGTCTGATTATGATGTAATATGTAATGATTAATGAAATGATATGGATTGTTTGTGATTTGTAATGTCTAATATTTCATTAATGAGTCGTTATTGAGTTGATTAATTGGGTTTATGATTGTTTGAATGGTTACACATAATGTTATATTAATTAAAACATTCAAACTTAACTTAATGAAGTTCTCATGCGAATGGCCCATGCGAATGGACCATACGCATGAATAACTTCATACGATTGACTCAATCGCACGACTGAACCAGGAGACTGGATCAGTCGTATGATTGACACATAAGATTGGCTCAGTCGCACGACTGAACACTCAGTCGTGCGGATGAATCAACCGCATGGTTCAATCGCACGACTGAACCATACTTATGGCCCAGTCGCACGATTGAACAATACTAACCTATAAATAGACCCAATTCGTGGAAAAACGTAAGCATTCATACCATTACGATTCCAGACGTACCCTAGCCGTCCAGAGCCTCCCAAATCGTTCTCCAAGTTCACAGAACACATTAGATCGATTCCTAATCGACTTCTAACGTTAGATTCAATTCTTGATTGATTCTTCGTGTGTTCTCACTGATTGGATCGCCAATCAAATAGGATTCCGCACTATTTGATCTGGTTTACACGCTAATCACTAGGTATTTCGTTCAAATACCAGGTCCTAACAAGTGGTATCAGAGCTTTGGCTCTTGATTACGTGTTGATTCAATCAAGATTGCATAAAAGTTTGTGTTTTTGCACTAAAAACGCAATCTTTGGTGTCAAAAGTGATCTTGGACGTTCCCTGCTCATCAAAGTTTGGTTTCTACGGACTTAGGCGATTAGACTTGCGAAATTTCGAATTTTTACGGCTGAAACACGTCAAACCTAGAAAATTTCGCAAAACAGCAGCTTCAGTCGCACGAGTGACCCATTCGCACGACTGGACTCCATTCGCGTGACCCATTCGCACGATTGGACCTAGTCGCACCTTCATTCGGCCGACTGAACCGTTCGTTCGCATAGCTCATACGCACCAGATTCATTCGCACGACTGAACCAATCGCCCAGTTCAGCCGCACGATTGAACCAGTCGCAGAGTTCATACGCACGACTAGACCATTCGCATCCTTCAGTCGCATCAGTGAAAGTTTGTTTGATTAGACTTAAAGTTATTCGCCATGGAAGATCAGATGTCAGCCTTTACTGCTGGGAAGGACTCTAGGATACAGAACCTGCTGTTGCTTGAGAGTGAGGTGGGTAATCATAATAAACCACCAAAGCTCTTGACTTTAGATGAGTTTCCCCACTGGAAACAACGTTTTGAGATCTACCTCAATGGAGTGGATCCTAATCTGTGGGAAGCCATCGAGATTGGTTATAGTACACCGGTGGGAGCTGATGGAGTTAAGCTAACGTTAGGTGGGATGACGGACGCGCAGAAAGTTAAGTACAATGCAGAGAAAAGGGTTTATGCATTGATTACACAGTCTATCCCCAAAGACATATTCCACCAGTATTCAGAGAATAAGCAGTCCAAGAAACTGTGGGATGAGCTAGAGAAGAGGTATGATGGGAATGCTTCGTTGAAGGCAATCAAGGCCAAGGAGTTAAAGAAGGAATTCGATAACTTCTCATCGATTGGTAACGAGAGTTTAGACGACGTCATAGATAGATTCTACCATTTGATGAGCGAACTGCATACACATGGGTGGAAACTACCATGGAAGAGAAAGTAGTAACTTTGCAGACGGATTGCCTGATAAGTGGGCTTCATTCGTGTCTAACCTGAGACAGAATGGAATGCTTGCAAAGCTGGATATTAATGACTTCATTCTTAAGTTGCGAGAAGAAGCACTAGGATGAAGTACAGAGCTCAGAAGTCTTCGTACACACAAAATCCAGCTTTGTACAACGCCACGCCTCAAGCTAAGACATCTGGAGCACCTCTCCAGACTGCATTTGTGTCTAGCTCGTCGGGTCCTTCACATGCTTCTCCTTCAGGATCAGACACGTCAGGGTCTTCTTGTACCCACTATATTGGATCAGAAGCAAGTGCTACTAAACTGAAGACCGAGAACCTCGGTAATGTGACTGTGGAAGTAGCTCGAGAGCATATGGATCTTTTAGCTGCAGTGGTTCATTCATATGATGGACTTGTTGCCGGGAAGATTGGAAACTGCCATCTGGCAGACGAGGACTACGAGCAGGTGGACGAAATGGAGCTTGAGAGGATGGATATAATGTGGGCCTTAGCTAGTGCTGTCCGGAGGGCGAAGAAGTTTGTTAAAAAGACCGGACAGAACTTGGTAGCTACTAAGGATACCACATTTGGCTTTGACAAGAGCAAAGTGACCTGCTTCAACTGTGGAGAGAAGGGGCACTTCAAGAGAGAATGTGTCAAGCCAAAGAAGACGGGTAATGGGAACCCGTTCTCGTCCTTTACTCGCCAAGACAAGCAAGCTTCCAGTTCTACTTCATCAAACAAGGATCCAAAAGCCTTGACTGCTCATGATGATGAAGGACAGGATTGGAGCTTTAGGTTTGTCTCACCAGGGGAATCAAACATTGCAAGTGTAGAAGATATTGATGATGATTCTGCGAGTGAAGGTGATCTAGCAGTTGAGATAGCGATGTCACATAGTGAAGAAGCAACTGCAGCCGAGGTCAGTTACAAGCCTAAAGAGGAGACTTCCACGTCAGAGACAGAAAAGACAGAATCACCAGAACCAGAGACATCTGATGCTGCGTTGATGGCTAGCTCTTCTGAACCAACTCAGGTAAGTACTACTGACCAAATGTTTGATAATCATGCTTGTTCTGCTTGTGATACTTTTAGGAATAGCATAGATGAAAAATTTGCTAGGTTATTAGATCATAATGATAACTTAGTAAAAGATTTGCAACTGTGCACTGAGGCTAATAGAGTATTAAAACAAAATGAGCATAGTTATAAAGAAAAGATAGACCTATTGACTAAACAGCTTAGGGAAACCGAAGTAGTTGCCTTTAACCAAGCAAATGACATTAGGTACTATCTAAACTCCCTAGAAGACACTAAGAAGCAAAAGGCAGTTCTAGAAGTAGAAGTAAATTCATTAAAACAGAAACTGCATAGTTGGACTAGTTCTTCACACATAGTTCAACACTTAGTGAGAGAAAGGAATAACGGGGAGGGATTGGGTTACAAAGTGGTTCCACCACCACCTGAGACCTTGATGAACACTAAGACTAGACCAGTAAATAATAACCCCATCAAGGATCACGTGGTGTCTACTCCTCTTGTTAGTGATCCAGATACCTCATGTTCATCTACTGAATCTGGACACAAACAAAAGGAGGCCACTTCAAAGGCAAAGGGTAAATTGCCTTGTGTTAATCTGGAAAAGGAATTTGAAAAAGTTAACTTAAAGTCAGGGTCAAACAGAGTCAAATCAGAACCTAAAAAGACTTCTAATGTTAATTTTTCACATGCTTCAAGTCAAAAACCAGTTAACCAAAAAGAGAAAGATGTTAAACAGGTTAAAACAGTTAACTTTGTTAAACCAGAGAAAACATCAAAAGAACCAGAGTCAAAACCTAAAGTGATTGATGTTACTAGAGTGTCACACACTTCTCCACAAAGAAAGTTTAATCATAAAGTTGATAGCAGGTCATGCTACAACTGTGGAGAATGTGGACACATTGCTTCCTATTGTCCTTTCTATCAGACACCTAGGAAGAAGATTGAACTTCAGGACTCTAAGCCTAGGTCTTCTAAGAGGAGCTCTCTGACTCCACCTAGAAGAACTAGTGAACCTAAAGTTCAACCTGTAAGCCAGTCGACTGTTTATCATAAACAGGCCTTGCACAAATCTGGCTTATGGAAAGAGAAGTCATCCTGCGTGTCTGATACTGATGACAAGAAGGAACCTGAGCTACCCTCACCCTCTAAGGGTCAATGGGTGGAGTTTATGATGTGTGATGCCTCTGGGAAACCCAAGCCAGTAAAGGCTTGGGTTCCTAACCTAAACTAATTATTTACTTTGTATGTGCAGGGTGTTCGATACAGTGCTGAGACTAACACGTGGATTGTAGACAGCGGAGCATCCAGGCACATGACAGGAAATAGGGCCCTTTTATCAAACGTCAAGCAAATAAAAGGAGGGCATGTTTCCTTTGCTGGAAACAAGGGAGGCTATATCACAGCTCAGGGAGAAGTGGGAAATCAGAAAGTTAAGTTTGATAAGGTGAACTACGTTCAACAACTTCAAAATAACTTACTTTCTGTTTCCCAAATCTGTGATAAAGGATTTAAGGTCATCTTCGACAACAAGAAGTGTTACGTGCTGAAGAAAGACTACGTGATCCCAGAGGACCAAGTTCTGATGACTGCTTCAAGATATAAAGACCTTTATGTCTTGGATCTGTCAACAGCTGCTACAACGGATCATGAGGTTCAGTGCTTTCTATCTAAAGCTACTGAGAAGGATTCCATCTCCTGGCATAGGAGAATGGGACACATTAGTCAAAGGAAGATGAATCATTTGATTCAGAAGGATTTGGTGAGAGGAGTTAATGTCAAGAACTTCCAGCTTCCTGACTTTTGTGTAGCTTGCAAGAAAGGCAAACAGACGAAGAAGTCTCATAAGGAAAAGAAAGTTCATTCAATAGAACTTCCTCTTGAACTTCTTCACATGGATCTGTTTGGTCCAGTCAGTACAAAGAGCATTGCAGGCGACTTGTACTGTTTTGTGGTCACTGATGACTACTCAAGGTTCACTTGGGTAATGTTTCTGAAATCCAAATCAGAAACATTTGAGTCATTCAAGGAGTTAGTAACCACACTGGAATCTCTCTACAAGCTAAAGGTTAGACAAGTACGCTCAGACAACGGGACAGAATTCAAGAACCAATGGATGGAGGCATACTGCAAGGAAAAGGGAATTGTGCATCAATTCACTTCTGCCTACACGCCTCAGATGAATGGTGTTGCTGAGAGGAAGAACAGAAGCTTGATAGAGACAGCACGGACTATGCTGGCAGACTCGAAACTGCCTATCCAATTCTGGAATGAGGCAGTGGCAAATGCATGTTATACACTGAATCGAGTCTTAATAGTCTAACGCAGCCACGGAAAGACATGTTACGAGATACTACAAAGACGCAAACCGAATTTGGAGTATCTTGAACCTTTTGGCGCGCCGTGCACACTTCTGAAGAAGACACAAGAAGGCCAAATTCAGCGAGAAGGCGGATGAAGGAATCTTTCAGGATACAACAACCGAACAAGCGAGTTTACAACACTCAACGGGTCTTGTAGAAGTGTGGTGTAATGTTGACGTTCAGAGATATACCAACACCACCTACATGCAAAGGACCCGCCTACTTCTTCGACTATGATGGATTCTTCAAGTCCTTCAACATCCCTCTCTCTCCCTCGGATGATGAGTTAGCTACTAGGATGATGTATGATATCCTGAATACACCATCTAGCTCACAGGGAGAATCATCTACTCAGTCAGGGGGAGTAGTCGATGACAGTGACTCCTCCTCTGAAGATGAAGCTGAAGCAGATGACCAGAACAGTCAGGAGGAACAGGTTCCAGTTCCTGAAAGTCCACAAGCATCTACCAGTGATGCACCTTCGACTTCGGAACCTCAAACTCCAACTACCTCAGATGCAGAACCAAATGTTCATAATCTTGGCTCTGAGGTAGCTGTTCCTACTACTCCAGGATCACGACTAAACGTCTATCATCCCCTTGACAATGTCATTGGGGATGTCAGATCAGGAGTACAAACCCGAAATCAGCTATACTCAGCTGATTACGCCTCGGTTATGGAGAAAGGTTACATTCATGATGGTGCTTATCGGTGTTTGTCTCGCAGTTTGAGCCAAAATATGTCAGTGATGCACTAAATGATGAGGCGTGGGTGAGTGCCATGCAAGAAGAACTTCTGCAGTTCAAGAAGTTAGGGTATGGACTCTGGTTGATAGACCAAAGGTGCTAAAGTCATTGGCACCAAATGGGTACTGAAATGCAAGAAGGATGACCAAGGGGTCATTATCAGGAACAAAGCTCGATTGGTGGTTCAGGGTTTTCGCCAAGTCGAGGGGATTGACTACAATGAGGTGTTTGCACCCGTGGCAAGGATGGAAGCCATTCGTATCTTCCTTGCCTATGCATCGTACATGAAGATTAAAGTCTACCAATTAGATGTGAAGAGTGCATTCCTTCATGGGGAAATCAGAGAAACAGTCTATGTAAGTCAACCCGAGGGATTTGAAGATCCTTATCATCGGGATAGAGTTTACAAGCTCGACAAGGCTTTATACGGGCTTCATCAAGCTCCTCGAGCTTGGTATGAGAAACTCTCGACTCATCTTGTGAAACACGGCTTTCGCAGGGGAGTCATTGACTGCACGCTGTTTATTAAAGAAAAGGATGGCGACCTACTGCTTGTACAGATCTATGTTGATGACATAATCTTCGGTTCAAAGAACGAAGAGTTATGCAAAGAGTTTGAAGCAGTGATGAAGAAAGAGTTTGAGATGAGTGCTATGGGGGAGATGAAGTTCTTTCTCGGGTTACAGGTGGATCAGACACCAAATGGGATCTTTCTACATCAGACCAAGTATGTAGGAGACATTCTCAGTCGCTTTGACATGGAGAATGCTTCTGCTGCTGGGACTCCACTTGCTACGAATCACGATATAGCACCTGATGAAAATGGAGATCTTGTAGATGCCACGATGTACCGAGGAATGATTGGATCCCTCATGTATCTCACTGCCTCAAGACCTGATATCATGTATGCTACATGTTTATGTTCTAGATATCAGGCTAAACCTAAGGTCAACCATCTGATCGGGGTCAAGAGGATTTTTCGTTATCTGAAGGGTACACCCACACTTGGATTGTGGTACCCTCATGATGATGACTTTGAGCTTACCGCGTATAGTGACTCGGATTACGGGGGCTGCAAGATGAACTACAAGTCTACATCAGCAGGGTGTCAATTCTTTGGGAGAAGATTAGTTACCTGGCAGTGTAAGAAGCAGACATCGGTTGCATTGTCAACCTGTGAAGCTGAATATGTTGCTGCTGCAAGTTGCTGTTCACAAATCATCTGGATTCAACAGCAAATGCGGGATTACGGTTTAAAGTTCTCTTCTACTCCTATTTTTGTTGATAACTCTGCTGCAATTGCAGTAACTAAAAATCCGGTTCAACATCCAAAGACCAAACACATCGGTATTAAATACCATTTCATAAGAGACTGTTTTGAAAAGAACTTAATTGATGTGGTTAAAATTAATACTGATTTTCAACGCGCTGACCTCTATACTAAAGCCTTTGATAAACCACGTTTTCAATATTTGCTAGAGGTCAACGGCGTTAAAAAGAAAAGTGAGGTTATTCCTGATGATGATAATGTGTAGTCCGATGTAGTTTAGTTAAAGTTTTTTATTTTATTTTATTTTATCTGTTTATTTTCGTCTGTTTAATTTAAACTCATGTTACTTTGTTGTTTATTAAAATCCTAAAATAATTAAACCAGTAATGATTTTAGTATTTTAGGGGGAGAATATGTCAGCAAGTTAACATTAAAAAAAACGAGGGAGAAGGAGTGGATAGCTGATATAAGGTAGATCGTATCTGTGATACCGATTCAAAACCTTTGGAAAATGATAGTACACAGGAACAAATCAAGAGGGACTTTAAAATTTAAGTTTTGAAAAGATGCAAAAATTTAAAGTATAAGTCTGTGTAGTCTAGGCAATACAAAAGGGAAGATGATAGAAAACTGGTAACTCCTAAGGTAACACAAAGAAAGTAGACCTAGAGGTTGCTAGACCACAAATGATATGTCGGTAGATTCAACACAATAGATGATTAGACCTGACTGGTGATCTCAAGATCAAACTAAGTTGTTCAACTGACTGTGGGCTTCCATCTTATCACTGGTTAACACAATCAACAATATTCCAATAAGGGGTAATGAGCATGTAAACGCCACAAATGTGTGCGGATGACCATAATTAGAGCAAAGCAAAGAAAAATGAAAGACAAATGCTATAAAGCTAATGACTTATGTTGTTGGTGCATTTTGTGCAAAATAAAATAAGCTGCTCTAACAAGGAGATAGGTTGTGTGCCTCTCTGCTGTGCGATGGCACTGACCTGAGGATAAGCATAACCTAGATATTCTAGAATTCATTGTTGTTTGCCGCCTCTCTGCTGTGCGATGGCACTGACCTGAGGACTGGCTTCTCTTTGAAAGCTCTAAGAATAGTCTCTTCTTGTAATAATACCCGTAGACCGCTCAAAAGCTCCTGAGGAATGTTGATTACCATATAAGTGTGGGATCCACAAATGTTAGTTGAAATAATTAAACCTAAATCAGTCACCAGTCTGTGTCAAAAGTCTGTGTATGGATTTAAGTGGACAAACATATTGACAATCATTGTGGCTGCAATTCTCAAAAGTTCAAATCAATGTGAAAATCTAAGAGTTCCAGTATGATTTCCTTAAGTTGCTAATGACTCTGGATGAACACCAAGAATTGAGCATCAAAAGATTTTGATAACAAGTCCCAAATGATTTGACTTGCCTGTATGATTCCAAAATTGAATTGGTCCAGGTGTGGTCAATCCAAGTTGAAGCTGTCTATTCCGGAACCAAATCCCGTAGATGTCCATCTTAGGATTTATCTCTCACAAAAAGCCAAAAACAAGTCTTGTTTTGAGTATTTAGTTTAAATTTTCTAAGTTAGTTAGTAGTTTTAGTTTGTTAGTTTGTCGGACTACATCAGGAAAATCAGTAAGGAATCAACTCACTAAAAGGGTCATGTCTGAGATGACCACATGTGCTTTAAAAGTTTAAAACAGTCACGTCTGAGGTGACAAAGTGTTTAAAAGGTCACGTCTGAGGTGACTAAATTGTTTAAAAGGATCACGTCTGAGGTGATCAAAAGGTTTTCAAGTTAAAATGATCATGTCTGAGATGATCAAAAGCTCATAACGTTAATTTCAATAATTAAAAGGGGTTTTAAATGTTAATATTCAAATTGGCAGAAAAATTTAATAAGTGTGACCCATTCGCACGAATGGACCATACGTATGGACTAACCATACGAATGGAAGCCATTCGCACGAATGGACCATGAGTATGGACCATCCAACCGAATGGCCCATACGATGGCCCAGTCGGAGGCTTAAGGGCGAACGAGTGAGTCAGTCGCACGACTGAGATCCAGTCGGACGACTGAAGAAGGGCGACTGACCCAATCGCACGACTGAGTCCCACTCGCACGACTGAAAGGTGCGTATGAGCTCAGTCGCACGATTGAATCTAGGGTTAGTATAAATAGAGGGGGAGTCGGTCGCAGAGACTCATCACCCTCAAAGAAACCCTAAATCGCACGACTTAACTCCACTCTGCCAAAATTTCATTTGATTCCTAAAACACCCGTTTCTTGATTACTGATCATTTCCATCGACTTTACAGGTAATTTGCGGTGAAGAGAAACCAAAATAACGGTCAATTTGATTCTAGATCTGCAAAATCAGACCCGAAAGCAAACCGAGACTTAAACGGCCTAATAACCTAACTTAACTACTCAAACAGATGAAATTAAGTTTGTTAGGGTTATAAGAACGTATTGCGAGTCAAATGAACCAGATAACGATGTCTAAAACTCAAAATGGTGAAAAAGTAAATTTGAATTGAACAGACAGTACATCATGCGATTGGACAGGCTGATGAACTTCAGTCGCACGACTGAAGGGTGCGATTTGCCTAACCGCACGACTGAACCATGCGTATGAAGCTCAGTCGCACGACTGGTGTAACCGCATGAGATTACATGCGCATGAGTCCAGTCGCACACTCAGTCGTACGCATGAGATCATTCGCACGTCTGAATCTCAATCGCACTGTTCAGTCGCACGACTGATCTCAGTCGCACAACCTCAATCGCATGACAGAAACATTTTCTTCAAGTTTAAGTGTTTCATGATGTTCTTAGCCAAAGGTACTAATGTTTATGTTGATATGTGTTACAGATGGCGAGTCGATGGACCATGAGCACGAAGCATAACATATGTGCTCATCTGGATTTGACATCCAGGAACGCTGCTGATTTCTCAGGCATCATCACATTTCTGCTGAGATCGAGGATTGCACATGCTATCTCTACACCTTGTACTCCTTATAGATCAGTTCAGCAGGCCTTCTGGGAAGGCGCTACCGTTGATAGATCCTCTGAGCCTCACTGCATCAGGAGTACGATCTTTGGTGAGGCTATTACCATCTCAGAGGAGGATCTAAGGATCGTTCTACAGTTAGGGGATGACGCTGATTGTCCTACTCGTTTACACCCCCTCACGGTCAGAGGATGTTTTCTGAGAGCCAAGTACTCTGGGGACATCAATGCTGGGGTACTCAACAAGAGTAACCTCTGTCCCCAGTTCAAGTATCTTGCGCATGTTCTACTGAAGTGCATAGCGTCTAGGAAGGGAGGATTTGATGAGCTGTCGGATCAGATCCAGAACGCATATGCTGCGTTGGTGCTGAACCACCCGTTCAGCTTCTCCAAAATGATCTTCACCTATCTGGTGGAGAACATTGAGGGGAAAGGGAAGGAGGCTTCTGCATGTATCCGAGGTTTATGCAGATGATTATAGATCAGAAGCTTCCCTCCCTGCCGAAGGAGAAGGAGGATGCGGTAGTGCTCGAGGTCATGGATGACACTACGTTGGGGAGGATGAAGGTGTACAGGGGGAAGCAGGTGAAACCCCCTGTCAGGAGGTTGTTTGGGCATCTGGCCCGTGCTGACTACGTGGTGCCAGCCAAGAGAAAGTGGCGCCACGATGATAGTGATTCCGATGTGGAGCAGATTGCTCTACCAGCTCATGATTCGGATGATGATGATAGTGGAGACGCCGGGGACGATATGCCTGCTCCACCGAGAGGCACTGTGTCTGATGTTATTCCCCCGGTGTCTGCCCCAGCCGGAGATGTTGCTGAGACAGCCGGATTTCATCAGGAGTTTGTTGTTGGTGCTGAGGAGGAGGAGGAGTCTGATGAGGAGCCCCTCACGCGAACTGTGGGAAGCAAGGTTGTTCCCACAGAACACGGGCTACGGGTGGTTGGTGAACACCCGAGAGACTCCAGAGAGACTGAGACTGACCCGAGTTATGCTCCGGGTTCAGCAGGCAGGGTTGTAGGGGGAGCATCCACCTCCACAGGGACGAGGAGGAAGAGGATGGCTCAGCCCCATGGACTGAAGAAGAAGAAGCGTCGACTGACCTTCGTTACTACTGTAGCCTCTACATCCACCACCACAGCCACCACTACCACCTCCACAGCTATACCATCCACCACAGCACCACAGCCACCACATCCACCACTGCTACCACAGCCACCACCATACCTACCACTAGTACATTTCCCATCCACCACCATACCATTTACACCCACATCACCTCCACCATTTTACCGACCCATCTTCACTACAGCCACCACCACCACCACCTCACATCATGCAGGACCGTCAGCCCAGTCCTCACACATGTATGGATCACCTCTACCTCCAATCGGGGTAGAGGAACAGCTGTCGGCGCTAAACCGTATGGTGATGCGCTTACTAGCTGCCGACGAGGAGAAAGCTGCACAGATACGCCAGCTTACCGACCTGACTGCTGCCCAGTCTCAACAGATGGCAGAGCAGGCTCGTGTTATAGAGCAGCAGACCCAGCTGATGGATGCACAGAAAGTAGAGATGTCCCAACTCCAGGAGCAGCATGCCCAATCAGCCAAACGGATAGAGGAGTTGGAGACCACCAACAAGACCATCATGCTGCGGCTAAAGGGATCAAAGGATGAGCCCTTAAAGATCAAAGAAGGGGATGGAGATGATGGAGATGGTGACGAAGATGATGAAGATGATGATGAGGATGAGGAGGATACTGAGGATGAGGAGGAAACAGACGAAGAGAGGACAGAGGGAAAGGATGATGATGACAAAGCAGAAGGAGGGGATGCGGCTGCATCGGCCTCTGCTTCAGGTCAAGAAAGAAGGTCGAAGAATAGACAGGACCAGTCAGCGACCACCTCTGCTCCTCCGAGCGATGAGACCTTGATTCAAGATAAAAGTACACACTAGATGTTTTATGTATGTATTTATTTTTGTGTTTGAATCATGTACTGAAAACAATGTCTTGAATGTTTATATATTAAGCTAATGTATCTCTGTTTGATTACTTACTAATGATTTATGTGTTGAATGTTTTAATCAAACAGATCCAAATTATCAAAGAGATGAGTTTGATATTGCTCCCCTTCAACAGGTCAAGACTCAACTAACCATGATTCTTGATCTGCAAGGGATCGTAAGAAGGTCTGTGAGTTATACCCCTGAAGAAGGGGAAATAATTCATGACCTATCTAACGAGCAACTCGCAGAGATCTTCAGGCTCAATCCGGATGAAATAGTCAAAGATGCTCCAACAGTTGATTCGACTAGTGATGAAGAGGTCAACGATGTTGATGAAGTCGAGGTCGAAGATATCACTGCAGAGGAGTACCCTCAGTATGCTGACAACGAGGGTAATGTGGTCCCCAATCTGGGTGAGTCCCTCGTCGGTGATACTTTTGAGGTACTGAACAAGATGGAGCAGGAAACTGAGAAGGCAGAAGGAACAGCCCAAGCCTCAAATGATGATGTTGACATTCGAAAGGCTGAGTGGGCTGCATGTTTTGAAGAAGTGAGAGCCCAACGTGCTGCACCAAAGAAAGATGCCTACACCAAGCTCTACAGAGTCAAGAAACACCACAAGGTGTCAGGCAGGATTATAGCATGGGCTTATTTTGATGATCTTAATGCTTATGCAGTTAAGAGAGAACAGGGCATAGAGTACTTTAGATTCCCACATGATCTGAAGACTCTACCAGGTTTTGAGCTCAACCAGCTGGCTAAGCTAAAGCTTTTGTATGCTGACCCGAGGAAGATGTCAGGCTGGTTCGAGGCTGCCCTTAAGAAGGAGTACCACACCAGATGGGTTAACTTCAGACCCCAACAGCCTACTAGGTACATAAGAAGGTCTGAGGTTGATGCCATTACTGGCAAACCCAAGATAGTGTTGAAGTGGAGTCCTCCGCGCACAATGTCGAGAATCCCACTCAGGGAAATGCCACAGGACTTCACTCCACACTTCAAATGGTGGTACTATGATTGGAGAACAGCTGAAGCGGTCATAGTCCTAAGCAGAGAGGGACAAATGGATACGATCAGGGTATTCGACCCGATGTGGCTTACTAACTTGTCGGCTAATGATGTCTATACATTATACAAGTGGCCACTGTTCTATGACACGCAAGATATTGTTCAAGCCCTCCAGTTCCAAAATGTTATACGACTCTGCTTCGCGTTTGAGATTCACGCGGGAGTCACTAAAGAGGAGAAGTACAAGAAGTACAAGGAGGTTATGCAGAAGACAAGAGATTAGATAGATCTAGGTCTAAGGGGGAGTTTGTTGATGCATGTATGTCCCTAGATCATGATTTGTAATGTAATAGATCTTGTCTGTCTGTTTATGATGTAATATGTAATGATTAATGAAATGATATGAATTGTTTGTGATTTGTAATGTCTAATATTTCATTAATGAGTCGTTATTGAGTTGATTAATTGGGTTTATGATTGTTTGAATGGTCACACATAATGTTATATAAATTAAAACATTCAAAGTTAACTTAATGAAGTTCTCATGCGAATGGCCCATGCGAATAGACCATACGCATGAATAACTTCATACGATTGACTCAATCGCACGACTGAACCAGGAGACTGATCAGTCGTATGATTGACACATAAGATTGGCTCAGTCGCACGACTGAACACTCAGTCGTGCGGATGAATCAACCGCATGGTTCAATCGCACGACTGAACCATACTTATGGCCCAGTCGCACGATTGAACAATACTAACCTATAAATAGACCCAATTCGTGGAAAAACGTAAGCATTCATACCATTACGATTCCAGACGTACCCTAGCCGTCCAGAGACCTCCCAAATCGTTCTCCAAGTTCACAGAACACATTAGATCGATTCCTAATCGACTTTTTTAACTTTAGATTAAATTCTTTATTGATTCTTCGTGTGTTCTCACTGATTGGATCGCCAATCAAATAGGATTCCGCACTATTTGATCTGGTTTACACGCTAATCACTAGGTATTTCGTTCAAATACCAGGTCCTAACAACCTTTATCCCATTTAGAGTTTCCGAATGACTCAAGTGTTGTGCAAAAGGACGGTGTTAAACTTGTTTGTCAAAAGTTTAGAGATTTCATAATTCTAGTTTTAGAAAACTCTATGTACTTGTATTTGCATGATTTCAAATACAAGATACCCTATGGTTCTTTTAATAAAACCCATTTTATTATAAAATCATTAAATCATTTTAATAACCTTTTATTACATTTTAATGATTAAGAACCATCATTTTTATAACTTGTTAAGTTGTTAATTAGTTTGTAATGCATGTTAAAAATTTCAACCATACAATCAAATAACAAACATACAAACAAGCATAAGCATAAACAACCATAATGTGCATAACCTTAGCTACTATTGTGACCACACTTGTTTGCCATCACAAGTGTGGTCATTAGGTCTTTCTTAAGGGTTGAAATCAACACAAAGTTGATGTCATCATAGACCCCCACTTGAACTTGCATCCATATGCTTCAAGTTCCATGTCTTTGATGTCCATCTTTGGGTCTTGATCTTGTGCATCTTCTTTTTACAAAAATTGTATCCTAATACATTTTTCTAATAAAAGAAATGCACCTAATCTATTAATTACATAACCAAATGAATAAATAATTACAACCCAGATAATAAACATAAAAATTACAACCCAATTGAATGAATAAAAACAACCATTCCAATCATCCAAATCAAAAGGCCAAAAGCTAGGTTATGCACACTAACATCCATTGATCATATCATCCAAACATATAATGAAACCCCACTAAAAACCACCAAATTTCAGCCAACATAAACTGAAATTTTGGGTTTTAAACATTGTCCAAACAATCAACATTTCATAATATATATCTTTCAAGATCTAATCACTAGCATGTGTGATATGACCTTGAAAGTTTGGGGAATCATTCATACAAAATATAGCAGCCCAAAATCAGCCATAAAAGGTAGATAATACTTCTTTAAAACTGATTTTAAAAAACAAGAACAAGCAAGTTATCCACATAACCGGCTCTTGATGCCATTGATGGGTTTGTTAGAACATCAAAAACATAGTTTAACCATTTAAACTTACACAAAAACGCAGCGGAAGATAGGCATTATAACTTTGTTTATAATCTGAAAATCAAGTCCTTATGATGACATTTATATGTATAAAACAAACCCATAATCAAAGGATCATAATATGTGAATGAACAAGCTATGAACATCTATTAAACTACATAAAATCACAGCTACATAGAGCTGTGATTAACTACCTTTATCCAGCTGAAAAGTCGACCAAAAGAGGATGATAAGATGCAAGAAATTCGGCCAAGGCTCCAAGGAAGGACCCCTCAAGCTAGTATACCCCAAGCACTATCACAAAACACCTTAGATGCTAGGATTGAACACCAAAACGAAGGGAGACACTTCTGAAAATGCTTTCAGCCGAGTTCTTCTTCAACAAGAACAAGAAAACCCTTTTCTTGTGTTGTTCTATTGCATGTGTGAGAGAGAAAAGAGATGGAGTGAATGAGTGTGTAAAGATGAGTCTTTCCAAGACAAAATAAAAGCAAGCCAAAGGCCCCTTAGGGGCGGCCGAATGTTTTTCAAAAACATGGGGTTTTTCCCCCCAAAAACTAAATAATAATATGACACATTAACAAGTCATATTAAAAGGTGTTCATTCAATAAACCTTTTATTAGAATAACACTTACACACTCACTAATTATTTGATGTTATTTAAATAACTTAAATAACATTACAAACAACATCAATAAACAAAATATCCATATAAATTGTTTAATCTCATATGCAACTTATTTAGAAAACCCATTTTCTAAATTTGGTGTTATTATTTAATTGCATGATCACATTATCAAATAAATATTAATTGGTGTTTGCTAAACTTGTTATTGGGTATAACCCGACTTGGATCATAACGTACTAACCACATCAATATTCTAAGTGTCTTGAGCATATAGAATCCTACACTGTATAATGTTTGGTCAATAGATTTTCCTTTTGGATAAGGATCAATCATGATATTGACGTCGCTTGGAGTTCTGATAGATTGACAATCTTGCAGTTTGAATTTCTTCAATAGCTTATCAACAAACTTCTCTTGATTGATAAAGATATCATCTGCAGATTGTTTTATTTGTAATCCAAGGAAGAAGTTGATTTCTCCCATAGAACTCATCTGGAAACACAATTTCATAATCTCTTCAAATTCTGAGCATAATTTTTGACTGGTTGAACTAAATATGATATCATCCACATACACTTGCACATATAAGAGATCATTTGCATCCTTCTTGATGAATAAAGTTGGATCAATTTTCCCTCTTGTGTATCCATGTTGGATCAAATATTGGGACAAGGTCTCATACCAGATTCTTGGAGCTTGATGTAGACCATATAAAGTTTTGCTTAACTTGTACACACGATGAGGGAATTCAGCATCTTCAAAACCTTGAGGTTGCTTGACATACACATCGTCGGTGATTGGTCCATACAAAAATGCACCTTTAACATCCATTTGGTACACCTTGAATTTCATATAAGAAGCATATGCCAGGGAGACACGAATTGCTTCGAGTCTTGCAACTGGAGCAAAGACTTCATCATAATCAATTCCTTCCTCCTGGGTGTAACCTTGTGCTACAAGCCTTGATTTGTTTCGAACAACTATTCCTTAATCATCTGATTTGTTTCTGAACAACCATTTTATGCCAATGGCATTCTCTCCTTCAGGAAAATCCACAAGCTTCCACACTTACTGTTTACGAAATGGTAGTAGCTCTTCTTGCATAGCCTCAATCCAACTATTGTATTGTAAAGCTTCGTAGATGTTTTTAGGGACAATTTGAGAAAGAAATGTAACACCCCGAAAAGTCAAAACGAGTCATTAAGGATAATGGGCTTAATTAATGGGTATTTAATAAAAGAGGGAAATGGGTTATGGGCCAAATTGGGTTTATGGGCAAGAGCCTAAGTGATTAAGGCCCATAATCAGCCTTTAACCTACCCAAATCAGCCTCCATCTCCATCATTTGAACCCTAGCTCCCAAAATTCATAGAGAGAGAAAGTAGAGAGAGAAAGTGAAGAAAACTCAAGATTTGAAGCTTTCAAGGTTAAGAGATTGAAGATCTGGGTGTTGGAGCATCAAGACCTAAGAAAGAAGCAACAAATCCAGGTAAGAATCGACCTCTAAACCCTTCTGTAGATCAAACCCGGATTCTAGGGTTTTGGGTTTTGAAAAGTTGCAAAGAATCGCATAAAGGTCACATTTTTACGTATGAAAACATGTATAAAGCTTAGATTTAGCCTCATGGATGATAAACTAAGAGATTGGACGTAAAAAGTTATGATTTTGGGTTAAAAACGGTCTGGTTCGTAATTTTTATGCGATCTGCGAAGCTGCATATGCATCCAGCGAAATTGCATATTCAATCAGCGAAACTATGAGGACTTCCTGCGAAACTATAGTTTCGCAGGTAGTTTCGCAGACATGTTTTTCCAACGAAAGTTGGGCGAAACTGGCAGCAAAACTAGCAGCGAAGATGCCAGCGAAACTGCCAGCGAAGGTGCTAGCAAAACTAGCAGCGAAACTGCTGGTGAAACTAGCAGCGAAACTGTTGGCGAACGTAGCTGCGAAATTGCTGATCTTGCAGCGAAATTAGTAGCGAATTTAGGCAGAAATTAACCCCCTTAGAGTGTTAACTTGTCTGCAGGCTGTGTAGTGTGATCCTAGCCTAGAAAGCTTAGTCTAGAAGTTATTCGTGGTATCCAGGTGAGTTCTAGATCCCCTATTTATAAGTTTTCCATGTTTTGGGACTATTATACATACTAAATTTACTTTTTAAATGACCAAGATTTTAAGGGATTTTTAACAGGAAGAACGATTTTTCGATAAGTAAATGTGCTATATAAATGTTTAAATATAAAATTTTTTCGCGCTGACCTGGCAGCCCGGCCCCAGCCAGGGGCGTTGCCCCTTGGACCCCACTAGGGGCTGCTGCCCCTAAGACCCCGCTGTCAGGGGCTGCCGCCCCCGAACCCCTGCTGTCCCGCGGCGGGTCGGTTATGTTTTACGATGATTAGTACTTTGTATGTTGTATATTAAGTATTATATATTAAAGTGGAAGGTGATATTAATGAAAAGTTAAACCTAATGAATGTTACCCCCGGGCCCATTTGATGATGTAAAGTCTTGCAAGCACTATGATAGACTTCACTTATGTGAGTCTGATGTATGATGATGGATCTGTATTCATGAGCGGGCTATGTGCCTTGCAGTGTGGATCAACTGTCGGGGGTTAGCTACCGTATCCATGTGTACCGACAGGGATTGACATTTATTGTCAATCAACATGGAGCTCTTGCTTTGTGCAATCTCATTTATGATGAAAGTGAAATATATTGAAAGATAATGAAAGAATGAAAGATAATGAACATGCTTATTATGCTACAAGTTATGTTATATACTATGTTGTATGCATGGTCATTATATGAATGATAAAGTTTATATTTTCTTATATTATTTAAAACTAGAACTCACTCAGCGAAGCTGACTTTTATGCATAATAGTTGGCAGGTAAACGCTGATGCTGAGGATGGCACACGGAGCTACTTGGGGAGCTATGAATGGCATTCCTATTTATGAAATCTTTATTGTAATTTAAGAACAAGTAATATGTTTTGTTTGCAATTAAAGGACAAATGTATGAGTACGATATGGTTTCTAAGTTTTAAATGAATGTCTAATTATTTCCGCTGCAGTGTTTTGTTATTAAACTGATTTTATGCTATGATTAACCAAGTGTGAGGTTTTCTGGGAACGGGGCCTTACAAGAAAACACGAGTATAAGCAAATATTTGCTTGCTTTGTATGACTTCTCGTAGTTCTCTCATTCAAAGGACCAATAACCTGTGAGATGGGATGTCTCTTATGAATACGAGTAGTTGGGATCTCGTCTTCTTGAACATTCACATCAAGATTGGTTTGGTTCAATTCGGAGAGCTGATGCAACAGGTTTGAAGAATGAGGATTGAAATTCGGAACTTGAGTTGGTGAGTTGATGAAATAATCAAGCTTGTCATTTACTTCTATATCTCCTGATACAGACGAAGTTCCAGACTCAGGTTGTTGAATCATCAGAACATGAAGTCTCTGATTTCTCTTCTTTAGATTTCCCTTTTAACTTGTTAGCATCTTGTTCAAGTTCACCCTTTTCAATAACACATTCACCCTTTGGAACAAATAGCTTTTTGTTCTTTTGTCGAGGTTCAAAGATTTGATTTTAATTGGATGACCATTCTTTATCTTTTCTGAATCTTTCTCTTCAAATATTTCAATATGTATCTTTTCGATTTCACTCTCGACATTAGATTGAACATTCCATTTCTTTTCTTGAAATTCTTTAAGCTTAGTTTTATTCTCTGGTGAATGATATTGAAGTTTTCAAGTAAGGTATTGGAGATTGATTCAGGCATTGGTTCATGTGTGAATCCTAATCCTGTTTTATCTTTATCTTTCCTATCATTTACCAACTGCTCAACAATAGTTTTTGAGCTTTTTACTTTGGCTAAATCGATTTGAGTTGATGCATGTGCCAATTTTTCTTGTTCAAGGGTTTTTGTCGTCTCTTTAAGTTGCTTCTTAACAAGTTCAAGATCTTTTAAAGTTTTGTTCAAGAAGTTTGGAGAGATATGATTTTATCATCAGAAATTTTGTGATCAGCTTTCAGGTTACTGTGCATTAATTCTTCTTGTTTTAGTTTGTTACATATTTTGAATGAGTAGGTTCTGTAATATTCTACTTGTTCAAAACATGCTTTAGTGCACATTTTCTCCTTTACTTCCACTGGAATTTCTGGATAAGAATTTGAAGACTCAATGTCAGTGTCAGATGATGAGTTTACAACCATAGGTTGTTCAGACTATGCCATAAGAGCAACTTCTTCAGAATCTTCCTTTGGGTCAGATTTGTCACTACAGTCATAGTCTTCCTCATGGTCTGAATGTCCTTCTGTCTTTGGATCTTTATCTTCAGACCGGTCTTCAGTGTTGATCTCAGCAACAAGTGCTAGACCAGAAGTAAGATATGCAGTAAACTATTCTGCATAAGCACTGCAATCATAACCATCCTTGATACTGACTACTAGTGCTTTCTTTGGTTCTTCAGTAGTTTTTGATTCTTCCTTTAGTTCTGGCATTGGTAGACTCTGATAAGGTTTCTGAAATGTCTTCTGAGTCTGTTGATGATACCTGTGACTGTTAGAGCTACTTTGACCATTTCCTCCATGTGTTCTTGGAGCTTTGCACTCTCTAGAAAAGTAGGCATAGCTGTTACAGTTAAAACACCTTGACTTCGACTTATCAATGCCAACTGTTTTGTTTGCACTTGGCTTATAGTTTCTGTTCACATATGAATGCTTTTGTGTTCTATAAGCTATCATCACCATTTGCCAGTTGAGATCCATTTCTTCAACATCATCTGGATCCATCTCAAACAGATCCTGCAAAATTAAATCAACTTGTGTTAAATGGCTACCCTGATATGCTTGAAAACTTGCCATAAATGCAGATTTGGACTCTTCATCCTGTAAAAGGATGTTTATAACACCTTTAACTCTGCTAGGGTTAGCAGAGTTAGAAGATGGAGTCTCATTTTGAATTTTAGGCATTTGAGGTTTTGGAGGAGACTATGGTTGTGATTGAGTTGAGTAGACAGGTGTACTAGTAAAGAATCCTGCTCCCACAAACAGATCACCCTCATCTGCTGGAGTGGTTTCATCCCTAGCAAGAAAAGCATTCTCTACGGTATTTGCTGGAGAAGCAACATACTTGTATTGAGAAGTAGATGCAGCTCTATCATTATTCCTTAAGCTTTCATCAATTTCCACTGACTCAATGTTTATAATTAACAGATCAAGATCCATGGGATACTCTTTAGTATGCTTTAATAAAGTTACTGTTTGTTTCCAAGATGATGGAAGTGCCTTTAGAAGTCTATCATTTAGGTCTTTAAGATCATTCTTAATCCCTAAATCTAACATTTCTGTAATAAGTTGCACATATCTGTTCATCATCTGGTTTACAGTTTCTCCAGAGATATGCTCAAACAATTCAAGTTACCTTTTCAGTTTCTGTCTTTTGAGATCTTGAATCTCTTTTCCTCTTTCACAGATAATTTTAAGGCTTTGTACATAGTATACCCAGTTTGGTAACTCTCAAGCCTGGATAGAACCTCCAAAGTTAACCCTTTACACATAAGAGAATAATCTTTAATATCATTCTTCACTTTCTTCAAATCATCCCCATGTAAACCATCTTCAGGATATGGCTCTTGTGAATCTTTTGTGTATACAAAACCTCTATCAAAAACATCAGAAGTAACAGAGATGTGAGGTCCTTTCTCTATTGATTTCCATAGATCAGTATCAATAGAGTTCATATGGTGTTTCAGTCTGAGTGACCAGTTCTTGAATTCAGCTTTGTTCTTCGACTTTGGCACTCTGTTCTTAGAATCTTTAGACTTAACCATGTTTAATTTTTGAGATTAATAAAAGATACTATTTTTTGTTGTTTTAAATTTTTAAATGAAGAAATGAAATTACAATATTTTTTGGATTTTTAGTTTTTGAAAAATTTTCTAAGTGTTGAAAGAAAAGTCTGAATCTGATGCGCCTGAATAGTTGTGAAGCGCCCACTTTGACTTGGAAACGCCCAAAGGAATGCCTTAGTGAATTTCTGAAATGCCTAAAATTAGAAACGCCTGAACAGTATCAAAGCGCCTAAACAGTTTTAAAACGGCCAAACAGTGATGAAGCGTCTAAACAGTTCCAAAGCGCCTGAACAGTTTCAAAGCGCCTAGGACTTATTTTCTGAAAAATGTCCAAATACTGCTAAAACGCTCACAAACAGTGTCAAAAGTCCACTCTGAAACGCCTAAACAGTGTTAAAGCCTCTGAACAGTGTTCATGCGCCTAAACAATTAGATGAATTTCAAATGATTTCAACACACCAAACGCCTAATTCATCATCTTCGTAACAACCTGATCTTAACAAACTCTTCAAAACTTGATTAATTGATCTGAAACTCTTCAATCAAGTGTGAAATGTATCGAATATCAATCATTTAACATCATTTTCCTCCAATTAACAACAAATAATCAGAATTTTGCTGAACTTGTGTTCGATTTTTGAAGAACTTTTTGCACTCAAATCTGACAAAAATTCAGATCTGATGATGTTAACTCACTCAATTGTGATTCAATTCATGTTTCTAGTGATGAAACATAACTGAATTCAACAATCTATTGATGAATCGCTATCAAAACACAGATTCAAGTGATTCACAGGGCTCGAAGTTTGTTTCAAGCTCAAAATCACTTAACCGAAAGCTCTTATACCATTTGATAGGTTCAAATGGATAGATCTGTTTTAATGATGAAATACAATTGACAATTATATGCACAAAGTAATCAACTAAGCAAATTTATAAAAAAAATCATAGAGATTTCGTTGATATCAGCAAAGGATTACAAGTACAAATGAGAGAGTTCAATTCAAAAAGTCTACACTGCAAAATACATATAATCCAATTTATACTAATACAATAAACTAAGGAACATATAATTACACAATAAGTCCTTATACTATGACAAAAACAAAAACTAAAAACTAATGCTAATCTTTAAGGCTCCAGCATCCTCCCTCACAGCTCTAATCACTTCAGTCATCACAGACGGCAGGATCGTCTGCATGACCTGGTGAACCTCCTCAACAATAGCCTCCTTCACTGAGGTCCTCAGATTAGCACTCTCGTCACCTCCTTACTAGTGATGGGGTTAGGGCTCCTCATGAGCCGTCTCACCTGTCACACCCCCGCTAAAAGCGGAAACACGGGGATGTAACAAGACCGGGATCGTCATAACACATGGTGAGCGATAGAGATGAAATATAAATATGATGATAAGCGTGTCATTACGACACCCGACAACAAGGGGACTTGTGTCGTGTTTAGTCAATGTTCACGACAACATAGCCATAAGCAACATGATGATGATACACATAATCACATAAGATGAAATTGTAAATGTTAATTCCCACAACCCGGGAACAAGTTTCAAAAGTTGAGAATTGTTTACAAGCGTTAACATTTTTCAAAAGATTGTTTATCATAACATGTTAAGTCCCAAAAATGCATCCTAGGGTCTCCACTAAGGCAGCACACCTAGATTCCTGGACTTGCATGATCACCTGAAAAGATATGCTTAAAACGGTCAACATAATTGTTGGTGAGCTCGCAGGTTTAAGTAATAAAAATATAAGTGATGCTGTAATAAGTAAGCGCGTTGGAATACCGTGAATACAGTTATATACACAAGTAAATATCACATGACATGAGCTTTGCAACCAAACCTAGCGACGTACACAAAGAAATTGTCGGCATATATTCACCCAAGGGCCCGTTCCTGGCCACCGATGGTACCAACTAGTATACCATCGAACGAGGGTGGGGGTGTCAACCCAGTAGTACTACCAATACCTAACCGTCGGTTCCCACACTGGAATTAAATAGTTGCAAAGATAGAACCACACAGCAGACCCAAGCATGTATCAAAAAGTACTTGCAACACAGTATCACGTTGATTCCTTGTATGTAAAATGTATGTAAGTTGTACAGCATAGAAATTGTGTAAGCATACTTTTCCCCCAAGTTGTTAGTGATTGAAATATTGTATAAATGTGAAAAGGGGCCACGAAACTCACTTGTTAGGTGGTAAGTATGTATGAGCAATGTATCCCAAATGTTGAATGCAAATAAACAGTCAAACACCTATTGACAGTTATTGTATAGCATTAATGATATGATATATGTATAAGCGCGCAATAATGATGGGTCGGTTCGGGTCGTATCAGCTGGGTCGCGTATAACACACACAGACTGACACACGTACTAGATCCTATGTAGATCCAAGTACAAGACATTGTCGCCATGAATGATGATATTTAAGTAAAAGTCTCATTGTTATTGAAGAAGCATTGATTAAGTGTCAATAGTTATAAGTCAATTGATCGTTGTAAAGCGTTAGTTCAATTTGTCTAAAATAGTATGTGTGCCCTTTCTCGAGTTGACTTTAATATTTGTGGCCGAATAATGGCATTATTGTGTTAATGTTACCTCAACATCACACGACATACTCACACCACGCACAAGGGAATCAAACACAACAGCTTCATTTGCATAACAAGGCCAGACGCACGACTCAACCTCCATTCGTACGAATCAACCCTCAATCGTGCGAATCAGCTTCATTCGTACGATTGAGTCTTCATTCGTATGACTGGCCTTCAGTCGTACCACACAAAACCCAATCGCACGACTCAACCTCCATACGCACGAAACAACCTTCAATCGTGCGAATTAGCTACTTTCGTACGACTGAACCTTCATTCATGCGACTGAAATCCAGTCGTGCGAATCACGCACAATCGCACACATTCAGTCGGTCACCTGACTCAATCGCACAGAATCACTCAATCGCATGACTCAATCGCATACACTCATTCGCACGCATTACTTAATCGCATACAGACACTCAGTCGCACAACTCAGTTGCACGACATGCCTAGTCGCACAACTCAGTCGCGCAATTGGCTCAAACGCACGATTCAGTCGCACGACCCACTCAGTCGCACGGCTCAATCGCATGGATGACCCAGTCGCCTGATCTGCAGAATCGCGACTGTGGTCGCGATGAGCAGCCCCCGAGCTGCTCTAAACACGGGTTTTACACCACAAGGACCTCCAGAAACACTCAACAAACATACACAAACATGAAACACAAGCGAGAAGACCTCACACGCACCCATACGACCATGTGTGTTCCGGTTGAACCCGAACACCCGAAACCCTAGTTTTGGACAGCTGTGAAAAGGCTAGAAAACGGACAACCAAAGACAACTACCTGCTAGAAAGGGGTAGTCCAAGCCGTAGGTGAATGTGAAGGCTTAGGGCTGGTAAGAGGGTATTTATACCCAGCCCAAGTTGCAAAATTACAAGTTTAGTCCTTGCACTTAACCCCCCGAGTTTTCTCAAATTTTGTTCGCTTGAAAAACGACTTTGTTAGGTGTTTTATATTAATTGTAAAAACATATTTAATGTTGTCATGACTTAAGAAATGGTTATATTAAAAACATTTATTATATATAAAATGATATATTTGACGTTTTCAAAAATGAAAGTTTCAAAAGTCTTTTTAAGGTTAACACATGATTAAAACGAATACACACACAACGATAATAATGCACACATGATATCCACATAAAGAGTCAAATAGAGATGGGGAATGACCAATCATAGAATAGATGACGGACAAACACGCTAATTGACGGACCTTGAGGTGACGGATGTCACAGTATCCCCCAGTTGAGAGAATTTCGTCCCGAAATTCAGCTGGAGTTAGTTCCAAGAGTGTCATCCTCGAAGAGATGTGGATATTTGAGTTTCATCTGATCTTCACGTTCCCATGTAAACTCTGGCCCTCGTTTTGAATTCCACCTTACGCGAACAATAGGTATCCTACTGCGCTTCAGTTGCTTGACCTTTCGATCCATGATCTCAATGGGTTCTTCAACAAAATGAAGCTTGTCGTCAATCTTGATTTCCTCGATTGGCACGTGAAGGGATTCATCGGCCAAACATTTCTTGAGGTTTGACACGTGAAAAGTATCATGTACACCGCTAAGCTCTTGTGGCAACCTTAACCGGTAAGCCACTGGACCAATCCTTTCAGTGATCTCAAATGGTCCAACGTATCTTGGGGCTAATTTCCCTTTCTTTATGAATCGAACGACTCCTTTCCAAGGGGAAACTTTGAGTTACACACGATCCCCAACATTGAATTCTAGAGGCTTCCGACGATTGTCGGCATAGCTCTTTTGGCGATCTCGCGCGGCTTTAAGTTGATCTTTGATTTGGAAAATCTTGTCTGTTGTTTCCTGGATGATCTCGGGGCCTGTTAGTTGACTTTCACCAATTTCGGCCCAACAAACGGGAGATCTGCATTTCCTTCCATACAACGCTTCAAATGGAGCACATCCAATGCTTGTATGGTAGCTGTTGTTGTAGGAGAACTCAATCAACGGTAAATGAGCATCCCAGCTACCTCCAAAATCGATTACACACGCTCTCAACATGTCTTCTAGCGTCTGTATAGTTCGTTCACTTTGGCCATCTGTCTGTGGATGATAGGCTGTACTCATGTCTAACCGAGTGCCCATCGCTTTCTGTAGTGTCTGCCAAAAACGTGAAGTGAATCTGTTATCACGGTCGGATATGATTGACACCGGCACCCCGTGCCGTGTCACGACCTCTTTGATGTACAATCTCTCCAACTTATCCATCTTATAATCTTCTCGGATAGGCAAGAAATATGCTGATTTCGTCATTCGATCAACAATGACCCATATCGAGTCATGACCGCTGCTTGTTCTAGGGAGTTTGGTAATGAAATCCATAGCTATGTTCTCCCATTTCCACTCGGGAATTTCAGGTTGTTGTAATAATCCCGATGGCTTCTGATGTTCAGCTTTGACTTTGGAACACGTCAAGCATCGGCTGACGTATAAGGCAATGTCTTTCTTCATGCCTGGCCACCAGTATAGATCCTTGAGATCATGATACATCTTGTCTGCACCAGGATGAATAGAATATCGCGTCTTGTGGGCTTCATCCATGACTAAGGTGCGAACACCTCCCCATTTGGGTACCCATATGCGATCCATGAAGTACTGAATACCGTCGTCCTTGCGTATCATCTGTTTATCCAACCCCCGGAACTCTTCTCCTGCAAGGTTTTCTTCTTTCAAGGCCTCACTCTGTGCAATTTGGATCTGAGCTTTCAATTGGTTTGAATGGTCAATCCCAACGCTCGTGCACGTAGTGGTTTCACACGTTTTTTTGCGGCTTAAAGCATTAGCCACCACGTTAGCTTTCCCCGGATGATACCGGATTTCACAATCGTAGTCACTGAGTAGCTCTACCCAACGTCGTTGGCGCATATTAAGTTCCTTCTGATCCAGAATATGTTGAAGGCTCTTATGATCGGTGAAGATGATGCATTTGGTTCCATACAGGTAATGCCTCCAAATTTTGAGTGCAAATACTACAGCGCCCAACTCAAGATCATGAGTGGTGTAGTTCTTTTCGTGCACTTTAAGTTGTCGCGAAGCGTAGGCAATCACCTTGTCCTTCTGCATTAGTACACATCCCAATCCTTGATGTGACGCATCGTAGTATACCACAAAATCATCTGTTTCGTTTGGGAGAGACAATATCGGCGCGTTGCACAACTTCTCTTTCAAAGTTTGGAACGCTTGCTCTTGTGCATATCCCCAGTCAAACTTCTTGTCTTTCTGAGTAAGCAGGGTCAACGGTTGCGCGATTTTTGAGAAATTCGCATGAAGCGACGATAATAACCGGCCAATCCTAAGAATTGCCGTATCTCTGATGGCGTCTGGGGCGTATCCCATTTCTTCACCGCTTCGATCTTGCCGGGGTCTACATGAATCCCATCCTCATTAACCACATGACCCAAAAACTTCACTTCCCGCAACCAAAATTCACACTTCGAGAACTTGGCGAAAAGTTTCTCTTCTTGTAGTAGCTCCAGAATTGCCCGAAGGTGTTCCTCATGATCCTCTTTTGATCGGGAGTAGATAAGTATATCGTCTATGAATACGATCACGAACTTATCCAAGTAAGGTTTGCACACCCGATTCATTAGATCCATGAACACAGCTGGTGCGTTAGTAAATCCAAACGGCATGACCAAGAACTCATAATGCCCGTAACGAGTCCTGAACGCAGTCTTCGGTATGTCGTCCTCGAAAACCCTTAACTGATGATAACTAGAACGAAGATCGATCTTTGAAAAATACGAAGCTCCTTGCAGCTGATCAAATAAATCGTCGATCATGGGGAGAGGATATCGGTTCTTCACCGTTAACTTGTTCAGTTCACGGTAATCGATGCACATACGGAACGATCCATCCTTCTTCTTGACAAATAGTACCGGTGCTCCCCACGGCGAATGACTCGGTCGGATAAAACCCTTCTCCAGTAGTTCCTGTAACTGACTAGACAACTCTTGCATCTCGGATGGCGCTAGTCGATATGGCGTTTTCGCTACCGGTGTAGCTCCAGGAACCAACTCAATACGGAATTCCACCTGTCGTGGAGAAGGTAAACCAGACAAGTCATCTGGAAATACTTCTGGGTAGTCTCGTACCACTGGAATATCCACCAGTTTCCTCTCTTCGTCTTTCTTTTCAACCACATGAGCCAGAAAAGCGTAGCACTGCTTTCGTAAACTCTGGCGTGCTTTCATGCAGGAGATAAGCTTTAAGTTCTTGCCCGGTCGTTCTCCCTGAACCTTGAGTACTTCCCCGTTTGGCATAGGGATACGTACTACTTTGTCTCAGCAAACAATCTCTGCTCCATTTTGCGACAACCAATCCATACCCACAATCACATCGAAGCTTCCTAACTCAAAGGGTATCAAATCTATCTCAAAGATATGATCCTCCAGTGTTAACAAACACTTCCTAATAATCTCATCGGCCTGAGCAACTCTACCATTGGCCATTTCTACAGAGTAGCTAGTTTCTAGCCTACTAGGACTCAAATCAAGTAATTGCACAAACTCAGAAGATATGAAACTATTGTCTGCTCCAGTATCAAATAATATAGATGCAAAGTGATGATTGAGTAAGTGCGTACCCGTGACAACATTCGGGTCCTGACGAGCATCATTGGCTCCAATGACGAATGCACATCCCCGAGCTGCATTCCCCTAAGTAGTCCGGCCTGGATTCCCAGCGATAGCCATCACCTGCTGCTGGTTGTTCCCCTGCTGACCCGGTGCCCGATTCAGCCTGGGACACATGTTTGTGTAGTGATCGGGGCTCCCACACTCAAAGCAAACCCTTGCATTCCCGGCGGGGTTAACTGCGTTGACGGGTGCTACAAGATTCGGCGCATTTCTGCAATCTCTTGCCAAATGACCCGGCGCCTACAGTTAGCGCACACCCGGCACTGCGTCCCTGGGGGATGATGATAGTTGCACCTGTCACATTTGGGGTGCGGCCCCACATACTCTCTCCTGGCCTGAGACACGGCCACAAAATTCCTGGTCGGCTTAGACCTCTTCTCAAATTTCCCGGCACTCGACCGGCTCGATTCCCCAACATCTTTCCTCTTCTCGGCTCCTCTGCCCAAAACCCCTGTTCTAACCATCTCATCAGTCAAAGCGCCAGCTTTCAGAATTGCGCTCTGAATAGTAGGAGGAGCGGCTGCTGTGACCATCGCTCTAATTTGAGGCGCGAGTCCCCAAATGTACCTTTCAATCCTCTTTGATTCCGGCGTAACCAGATGCGGAACCAATCTTGCAAGCTCATGAAAACGATCAGTATAAGCTGCCTGCCCTGCCCCCACCATAGCATGATTCCAGAACTTATGCTCCAACTTCTGCATCTCGTTGAGAGGGCAGTATTCCTCGGTGATCAAGGCTTTGAATTCATCCCATGACATCTGCATCGCAGATTCTCTTCCTCGAGCTTGAAACTGGGTGTTCCACCAGGTTAGGGCCTTACCCTGTAGAGAACAAGTGGCATACTTGATCCTTTGACTGTCGAGGCACTCGCTAATGTCAATCACTGCCTCCATCTTTTCTAGCCACCTGGTTAGGGCTATCGCCCCACCTTTCCCATCAAATTCCCTTGGCTTACAAGCCACAAATTCCTTGTACGAACATCCCCGACGAGCATTAACCACCCCAGTTTCGATACCGGCAGTACCACCATTTCCCGTTTCCTGGTTGCTCTCATTTCCGGTCGGGTTTCCGTTTCCCGTCTCAGTTTCAATCCCACCTTGGGCTCCATCATCGTTGCCACCATCCCCGTGAGGGTGGTGTTGTTGGAGTGCGTCGCTCACTTGGGCCACAATAGTAGGAATAAGTGCGGCCAATTGTTGAGCGATCAGGGCTGCCATGTCGGCGTTCCCTGTTCCTTGACTGTTACTGGCAGGAGCATCGTTTGCTCTTGGTGCTCTGCCTCTACCTCGGCCTCTGCCCCTTGGGGCTTCACTCCCGCCACTATTGCTACGGGTAACTCTTCGAGGCGGCATGTTCTAATCATAAAAGAGGTAACATATAAGCTTTAGTCACCATAAGATACAAAAGTATTCCACTTATCAAGTTCAAATGTTCATGTTCCGGTCGGTCAAGATCACCATGCAGCCCATTTCAAGCATATTCTCGGTATACCGGTGATGTTTATATATAGGGTTCCCCGCAGCGTTCCCACCACACCCACGATGTACCGAGAATGATGCCCGATCCGGTTACATGACATCCGACTTTCCTTTACATCATATCCATAATAATCCATCAAGTCCATGTATTTCATGTCAATATCATGCTTATTGTCATCATACATCACATGCAATTCGTGCAGTTCACACACCATGAATTGATAATGTTTCAATGAAAATCCATCACAACAGTTGTAAGTCCATGTATACAATCACGTTTAGTCTAGCGGAGGTTGTCTATTTCCTAATCTTTCGAGGTTTCAGACATATTCCTCCTCAGAGTTAATCTCAATGTCCAAGGTCAAGCGCAATAGCATGATCTGTGAAGATCTCTTCGGGTTTAATACCCGGATCTGATAAACTAACTCGGCGCGCAGAGGGAATGGAAGATCCAATAGAAGCATCCCATAAAAGAGTGAGCACAGAGGCTCTCTCATAGGGCGGAAAGATCACATAACAAATAGATGAACAAATCAAGCAGCGAGGAACACATACACGAGATATAATATGCATACAGAGTCCTAGCATGCAAATCTACATGAAGGTTCCTAGGTTATGGTCTAGGTCAAGCGTATTGCCTAATTCTCTATAACCAATGGCTCTGATACCAATCTGTCACACCCCCGCTAAAAGTGGAAACACGGGGATGTAACGAGACCGGGATCGTCATAACACATGGTGAGCGATAGAGATGCAATATAAATATGATGATAAGCGTGTCATGACGACACCCGACAACAAGGGGACTTGTGTCGTGTTTAGTCAATGTTCACGACAACATAGCCATAAGCAACATGATGATGATACACATAATCACATAAGATGAAATTGTAAATGTTAATTCCCACAACCCGGGAACAAGTTTCAAAAGTTGATAATTGTTTACAAGCGTTAACATTGTTCAAAAGATTGTTTATCATAACATGTTAAGTCCCAAAAATGCATCCTAGGGTCTCCACTAAGGCAGCACACCTAGATTCCTGGACTTGCAGATCACCTGAAAAGATATGCTTAAAACGGTCAACATAATTGTTGGTGAGCTCGCAGGTTTAAGTAATGAAAATGTAAGTGATGCTGTAATAAGTAAGCGCGTTGGAATACCGTGAATACAGTTATATACACAAGTAAATATCACATGACATGAGCTTTGCAACCAAACCTAGCGACGTACACAAAGAAATTGTCGGCATATATTCACCCAAGGGCCCGTTCCTGGCCACTGATGGTACCAACTAGTATACCATCGAACGAGGGTGGGGTGTCAACCCAGTAGTACTACCAATACCTAGCCGTCGGTTCCCACACTAGAATTAAATAGTTACAAAGATAGAACCACACAGCAGACCCAAGCATGTATCAAATAGTACTTGCAACACAGTATCACGTTGATTCCTTGTATGTAAAATGTATGTAAGTTGTACAGCATAGAAATTGTGTAAGCATACTTTTCCCCCAAGTTGTAAATGATTAAAATATTGTATAAATGTGAAAAGGGGCCATGAAACTCACTTGTTAGGTGGTAAGTATGTATGAGCAATATATCCCAAATGTTGAATGCAAATAAACAGTCAAACACCTATTGACAGTTATTGTATAGCATTAATGATATGATATATGTACAAGCGCGCAATAATGATGGGTCGGTTCGGGTCGTATCGGCTGGGTCGCGTATAACACACACAGACTGACACACGTACTAGATCCTATGTAGATCCAAGTACAACACATTGTCGCTATTAATGATGATATTTAAGTAAAAGTCTCATTGTTATTGAAGAAGCATTGATTAAGTGTCAATAGTTATAAGTCAATTGATCGTTGTAAAGCGTTAGTTCAATTTGTCTAAAATAGTATGTGTGCCCTTTCTCGCGTTGACTTTAATATTTGTGGCCGAACAATGGCATTATTGTGTTAATGTTACCTCAACATCACACGACATACTCACACCACGCACAAGGGAATCAAACACAACAGCTTCATTCGCATAACAAGGCCAGACGCACGACTCAACCTCCATTCGTACGAATCAACCCTCAATCGTGCGAATCAGCTTCATTCGTACGATTGAGTCTTCATTCGTATGACTGGCCTTCAGTCGTACCACACAACACCCAATCGCACGACTCAACCTCCATACGCACGAATCAACCTTCAATCGTGCGAATTAGCTACTTTCGTACGACTGAACCTTCATTCGTGCGATTGAACTCCAGTCGTGCGAATCACGCACAATCGCACACATTCAGTCGGTCACATGACTCAATCGCACACAATCACTCAATCGCATGACTCAATCGCATACACTCATTCGCACGCATGCTCAATCGCATACAGACACTTAGTCGCACAACTCAGTCGCACGACATGCCTAGTCGCACAACTCAGTCGCGCGATTGGCTCAAACGCACGATTCAGTCGCACGACCCACTCAGTCGCACGGCTCAATCGCATGGATGACCCAGTCGCCTGATCTGCAGAATCGCGACTGTGGTCGGGATGAGCAGCCCCCGAGCTGCTCTAAACACGGGTTTTACACCACAAGGACCTCCAGAAACACTCAACAAACATACACAAACATGAAACACAAGCGAGAAGACCTCCCACGCACCCATACGACCTTGTGTGTTCGGGTTGAACCCGAACACCCGAAACCCTAGTTTTGGACAGCCGTGAAAAGGCTAGAAAACGGACAACCAAAGACAACTACCTGCTAGAAAGGGGTAGTCCAAGCCGTAGACGGTGTCTAGACGAAGAAAACAAGACCTCTCGGGTTGGATTTGGTGCAAGAATGGTGATTTTGTGTGTGAAGAGGATGAAGATGAAGAAGATGGTGAATGTGAAGGCTTAGGGCTGGTAAGAGGGTATTTATACCCAGCCCAAGTTGCAAAATTACAAGTTTAGTCCCTGCACTTAACCCCCCGAGTTTTCTCAAAATTTGTTCGGTTGAAAAACGACTTTGTTAGGTGTTTTATATTAATTGTAAAATCATATTTAATGTTGTCATGACTTAAGAAATGGTTATATTAAAAACATTTATTATATATATAAAATGATATATTTGACGTTTTCAAAAATGAAAGTTTCAAAAGTCTTTTTAAGGTTAACACATGATTAAAACGAATACACACACAACGAGAATAATGCACACATGATATCCACATAAAGAGTCAAATAGAGATGAGGAATGACCAATCATAGAATAGATGACGGACAAACACGCTAATTGACGGACCTTGAGGTGACGGATGTCACATCACCCGTCTTGGCTCCGCTCCTAGTGACCCCTGGTCTAGCACCACGTCCACCACGACCTCTACCTCGAGAAGCCTTCGAAGATCTACCTCCCACCAACCTCCACACACTATAAGATTCAAACACCAACACAGTCATTCATGGTAGTAGCTCAGTTTATGTCAAGTATAGTAAGTCCCTAATTATTGTGGCCAGTTGTGATTAGCCACTTACAGTACTCTTCATACTCTAGGCATTTCCTATCCTGACTACATCAGTATCCCAAATCTACTAAAAACACATAAATCAAATAGCACGCCCACATAATACCGGTTATCAATTAAAAAAATTACTTGATGCACGTAACTACTTGGGTTGGCATCCTTCCATTTGGTCCTATTTTCAGTTTAAGTTTAGGTTTTTGAAATAATTTACCCATTTCTCTTAAACTTTGGCTCTGATACCAACTTGTAAGGCCCGTTCCCGAAACGCTTATAATTGGACATTCATCGCGCATAATACTTAAAAACACATTAACATTTACTAAAAACATTGCAGCTGAATAATTTAACAAAAACCATTTCATGCATTAATAATTACTTTTGCCAATAATACATCGTTGTTAAAGTTACAAAACATTGTTAGTTGCATTACAATACAAATATATCATTTCTGCATAAAATGGATGGAAGTCTTTGTAGCTTCACCCTCATGCCATCCCCAGCAACAAATTACCTGCCAATTGAAAATGCATAAAAGTCAGCGTTGCTGAGTGAGTTCTAGTTTTGTAAATATAATAATACCTTTCATTCGTTTAAACATTTTCTTTACTTTCGCATGTGATCACATTTCATACGTACACATAGATAATATTTATTATTTTTCATCATCATTCGTATCGTACGCTTTGTTCATTCATCATTATCTTTCATTTTCATCTGGACCAATGTCATGTGCTATACCCCGAACATTATGCACAAAGCTGGTACTGGGCCGAAGTCTATAAATAGACCCCTAACATTGTGCACGAAGCTGACTCAAGTACCTGGGGAAAGCGACAAGTGTCCCATACGTTTGGTCAATCACAAGGATTAGACCCATGTGTGCATCCTCATGGGTTAGCTAAACTGCACACAGTTGAGCTAACAACCCCTCAATGAGTTGTGAACCTTCTTTCATTTGCTTGCAAGACTTTCATTCATTCTTTATGTTCCACTTTTCATTATCATTAAATCTTTCGTTTTCATTACATAATACTTTACGTACCATAGTATAAATACACCATGTAAAGCTATGGAATAATACGTGATAAGGAACATAAAGAAATAGGCCATAAACATACATAGCATCCACAAACATCATCACCAAAAACATTCCAAGTGTTAGCCTAAAATCCTTTTTTTCCCAAAATTTCAGAATATTTTCTAAGGCATTTAGGCACATGGACAATATTTGGGCGCATGGGCATTATGCAGGCGCATGATAACTATTCGGGCGTATGAACACTTAGGAGCATGGGCAACTTAGGCGCATGGGCACTATTTGGGCGCATGAGCCTTACTTAGGCGCATGGGCACCTGGGCGGATGGGGTAAAACTTAGTCGTCTAGGGAAATTAGGCGCATGGGCAGTGGGCGCATGGGCACTCAGGCGCATGGGCACACACTTAGGCGCATGGGTAGGTTTCTAGGCGCATGAACACTATGTGAGCGCATGAACATGATTATTTTCTACTTGCACTATTTTCTATCCCCAATTCACATCCTAACATGATCTAAACACATTTCTAACATTCTATGTACCTAAATCAGGCACCTAAACATGAAAACATAACTAGAACATACCCAAACATACATACACCCGCATAAACATAAGAATAAACTTTCGGTTCATAAACCGAACATTATAAAAAGTTGGTTACATGCATTTTCAGCCCCAAACAAGTTTAAAAAACATAAAAACGGGGATCTAGAACTCAACTTATGCAACCTTGAGCAAAACTCCTCCAAACCCGATAGCACAATGAGTTCTAGCACCTAAAAACCCCAAAACACACAACCGAGCACACACAAACACATAAGACTTGGTCCAAAGGCTGAAAATCCAGCCAAAACCAAACAAAAACACAAGAAAACCTACCTAAGAACAACCTCTCCTTCTTCTTCTTCTCTCTAAAATTCGGTGAGAGCTTTTGTTTCTCTCTCTAAAAACCGATGAAGATTAGAGTACAGGATGTGTGGGCGGCCATGCCTCCTTTTTGAACAAATCTATATCAAACTTTGCTCCGTGTACAACTTTAACCCTTCAACTTGGGTTATTTTGCTTTCTTTATTTCTATCCCTCTTTTCTCTTCTTTTAAAATTTTCGGGTGTTACACTTTAATTCTTTTATCATTGACGATATGACCAAGGAATTGCACTTCATGTATCCAAAACTCACATTTAGAGAATTTGGCATACAGTTTCTCTTTCTTGACTAGTTCTAGGGCTAACCTTAAGTGTTGCTCATGATCTTCTTTATTCCGAGAATATATGAGAATATCATCAATGAATACTATCATGAATTTATCTAAATAGGGTTTATATATCCTATTCATTAAATACATGAATACTGATGGCGCATTTGTTAAACCAAACGGCACCACGAGAAATTCGTAATGGCCGTATCTAGTTCTAAATGCTGGGTTTTAGGTATGTCTTCTTCTTATTCTCTTAATTGATCATATCGTGATCTTAGATCTATTTTGGAGAAAAGGTTAGCACCTTGTAATTGATCAAACAAATCATCTATTCAGGGAAGTGGATACCGGTTCTTAATTGTAACTTTATTTAATTCCCGGTAATCTATACACATTCTAAATGGTCCGCCTTTCTTCTTTACAAACAAAACTGGTGCTCCCCATGGCAAATGACTAGGCCTGATAAGTCCTTTGTCTAGAAGTTATTGTAACTGCTTTATTAACTCCTGTAATTCGAATGGTGCTAATCGGTATGGAGGTTTTGCGATAGGTACGGTTCCAGGTACAAGCTCAATCTAGAATTCTACTTGTCGTAGGGGTGGCAATCCAGGTAAATCCTCAGGGAATACTTCTGGATATTCTCTGAGCACAGGAATGTCTTCAAATTTATTTTCTTCGGGTCCGCGTTATTAACATGTGCTAAGAATGCATAATTTCCCTTCTTTAAACACTTTTGAGCTTTTATAAAAGATATAATTTTTATTGGTTTTTATGGTTTTACACCGTGGATAGTAAGTTTTTTCTCCATTAGGTATGGATATTCTAACTATTTTCTTTCCACAAATAATTTCAGCTTGGTTTTTCTCTAATCAATCCATCCCAATAATTATATCAAAGCTTCCTAACTCTACAAACATTAAGTCTATACTAAAGCAATGATCATCTAGGGTTAATATGAAGTCTTGAATATTTCATCAGCTTTTATCAATCTACCATTTGCCAGTTCCATAATATATGTACTACATAACTTACTAGGTATTGTTTAATATGGAAGCATGTTGGTTATGAACGAGAAACGTACCCGTCACAACATCTAGCTCGTCCCGAGCTTCATCTGCCTGTATCATAAATGCTCTTTCGTGAGCTAGCTTTGTTGCAACATTTCCTTTTAGTCACAGGTATTCCTCATATGATTCTCACTTTCGCACTCAAATCATACTTTGGTGTGATAATTTCCCTGCAATCCTTGGTGAAATGTCTGGGTTGCTTGCATCTGAAACATGTCATAGTTCTGCACATTCCCCCATGGTGGAAATTACATTTTCAACAATATGGTTAGGGTCCCTGCATAAGATGGTATTGTTTCACTAAAATTTGTAACCACTCCTTGATTAAATATTTTGCTAGGCTCATTTGAAATTCTTTTCCCTATGCTTTCATCCCATCTTCGTTTTTCGCATGGCTTCGCTATACTTAATGATCCATTTCTAATCATTTCATCAGTTAAGATTTCTGCAAGCACAACTGCACCTTGAAAGGTAGTTGGCTAGCCTACTTTACCATTCCACGGATCTGTGGAGCTAGACCCCAGATATAACGACCAATACGTTTGGATTCTGGAGTAACCAAGTGTGGTACCAAACGAGAAAGTTCATTAAATCGATCAGTGTATTCTTCATGAGCTGCCCCAGCTATTTCTAATTTCCAAAATTCAGCTTCAATTTTCTTGATTTCATTATACGGGCAATATTTTTGAATTATTAGATCCTTGAATTCATCCCATCTAAGTTGGTATACCATGTATCTACCATTAGTTTGGGTTATCATATTCCACCATGATAGAGCTTCACCCTTGAATGAATGTGAGGCATATTTCACCTTGTGCTCTTCTAGACAGTGCTAAAATCTAAGGTTGATTCCATTTCTTCAATCCATCTTAAAGCTCCAATTGCACCTTCTTTTCCGTAGAAGTCCTTAGGCTTGCAGGCCATAAAAGATTTATAGGTGCATCCTTTAGTAGTTTCTAATCCTACTTCATTTCTTCATACTGTGTTAGTGTTGCCATTTTCACCATCAAGTTCTATGTTTCCTGGATGAATATTTTCTGAATGTAAGTCATCCAGATTTGTGTTACCTGGGTTGGCAGGCTGTGAATTACCATTTGGGTTTGGATTTAGTTGTACTACTATAGTAGGTAAAATAGCTGCAAGTTATTGGGCTATATTTTGTGTGATTTGAGATTCCTGATCAACTGCTGGACTATTGGTTGGTGGAGATATGTGTCTTCCAACGAGGGCGGTTCCAGCTCTTCAGATAATTCCTTGTTGTTCAGGAGGTTCACCAGGTCATGCAGACGATCCTACCGTCTGTAGTGACTGAAGTGATTCGGTTTGTACAGGAAGATAATAAGAAGGAAAAGAAAAAGGCCGCCGAGAGAGGAGAAAGGGAGCAACCAGAGACTAAGACGATTGTCTCGAGTGACGAGGAGGAGGAAGAAGCGGTACCAGAAACAGCATGGGGTTGCAACTATGGAGCCTTCCAGAGGTGTAAACCCCCGACTTTTGATGCAAATAGTAACGCTGCTGCTACCCATCGATGGGTAAGAGAGATGGAAGTTTTGATTGATATCAGCGAGTGCAAATAGGATCAAAAGGTGAAGTACTCATTCGTGGAGTCGGCTCTATGCTGGTGGGACAATATTGTCCAGGCTGAGGGCAACAGGGCTATTGGAAAGATGAAGTGGGGAGAGCTAAAGAAGTTGGTGATTGAGGAGTTCTGTCCTCACAGAGAGCTCGACAAGATGGAGAGGGAGTTCCAGCAGCTGGAAGCGGGAACCATGACACGCCAACAATACACCACCAAATTCAACAAGATGGTGCGACTGGTGCCAGACCAAGTGACACCCGTGTCATGAAAGATTAATCGATACATCCAAGGTATGTCGGCAGATATCCGCAGGCACATGATCGCCGCCTGGCCATGCACTTTTAGGTCGGTGGTTGATCTGGCGGGGAGACTGTATTGATGAACGAGAGCTGGCAGTGGTTGAGGTGAGTAAGAAAGATGGTGGTGATCGAAACTAGAATGGAAAGCGGTTTGGACGTGGTGGTGTCACTCCAAACCACAAGGTTGCAAGGGTGGATGACCAGCGTGTAGCTACACCCGGTGTAGGGGCGAGGAGGTGTGGTAAGTGCGGAAGGGATGTTGATGCATGTATGTCCCTAGATCATGATTTGTAATGTAATAGATCTTGTCTGTCTGATTATGATGTAATTTGTATTGATTAATGAAATGACATGGATTGTTTGTTATTTGTAATGTTTAATATTTCATTAATGACTCGTGATTGAATTGATTGGGTTTATGATTGTTTGAATGGTTACACATAATGTTATATTAATTAAAACATTCAAACTTAACTTATTGAAGTTCTCATGCGAATGGTCCATGCGAATGGACCATACGCATGAATAACTTCATACGATTGACTCAATCGCACGACTGAACCAGGAGACTGGATCAGTCGTATGATTGACACATAAGATTGGCTCAGTCGCACGACTGAACACTCAGTCGTGCGGATGAATCAACCGCATGGTTCAATCGCACGACTGAACCATACTTATGGCCCAGTCGCACGATTGAATAATACTAACCTATAAATAGACCCAATTCGTGGAAAAACACAAGCATTCATACCATTACGATTCCAGACGTACCCTAGCCGTCCAGAGACCTCCCAAATCGTTCTCCAAGTTCACAGAACACATTAGATCGATTCCTAATCGACTTCTAATGTTAGATTCAATTCTTGATTGATTCTTCGTGTGTTCTCACTGATTGGATCGCCAATCAAATAGGATTCCGCACTATTTGAGTTGGTTTAACACGCTAATCACTAGGTATTTCGTTCAAATACCAGGTCCTAACAAGTGGTATTAGAGCTTTGGCTCTTGATTACGTGTTGATTCAATCAAGATTGCATAAAAGTTTGTGTTTTTGCACTAAAAACGCAATCTTTGGTGAGTAAGAAAGATGGTGGTGATCGAAACTAGAATGGAAAGAGGATTGGACGTGGTGGTGTCACTCCAAACCACAAGGTTGCAAGGGTGGATGACCAGCGTGTAGCTACACCCGGTGTAGGGGCGAGGAGGTGTGGTAAGTGCGGAAGGGATGTTGATGCATGTATGTCCCTAGATCATGATTTGTAATGTAATAGATCTTGTCTGTCTGATTATGATGTAAATTGTATTGATTAATGAAATGACATGGATTGTTTGTTATTTGTAATGTTTAATATTTCATTAATGAGTCGTGATTGAATTGATTGGGTTTATGATTGTTTGAATAGTTACACATAATGTTATATTAATTAAAACATTCAAACTTAACTTATTGAAGTTCTCATGCGAATGGCCCATGCGAATGGACCATACGCATGAATAACTTCATATGATTGACTCAATCGCATGACTGAACCAGGAGACTGGATCAGTCATATGATTGACACATAAGATTGGCTCAGTCGCACGACTGAACACTCTGTCGTGCGGATGAATCAACCGCATGGTTCAATCGCACGACTGAACCATACTTATGGCCCAGTCGCACGATTGAATAATACTAACCTATAAATAGACCCAATTCGTGGAAAAACGCAAGCATTCATACCATTACGATTCCAGACGTACCCTAGCCGTCCAGAGACCTCCCAAATCGTTCTCCAAGTTCACAGAACACATTAGATCGATTCCTAATCGACTTCTAACGTTAGATTCAATTCTTGATTGATTCTTCGTGTGTTCTCACTGATTGGATCGCCAATCAAATAGGATTCCGCACTATTTGAGTTGGTTTAACACGCTAATCACTAGGTATTTCGTTCAAATACCAGGTCCTAACAAGGGAGCATACAGGGGAGTGTAAATGGGGATCAAACGTCTGCTTCAAATGTGGGAACCCGGTCACATGGCAAGAGAGTGTGGAGTTGTAAGGTGTTATAACTACGGTGAAGAAGGCCATTTGAGTAGGTACTGCAAGAATCCGAGGGCTGAAAGTTTTGGGGCAAAGAAGAAGGCCGGGAATAAAGGGCAGAAGGCGAGCGCCAGAGCATTCACGATGACCCGGGAGGAGGCTAGGACGGACCCCGATGTTGTGTCAGGTACGTTTCTAGTAAACCAAACTCTTGCTTCTGTGTTATTTGATTCTGGTGCTAGTAAGAGTTTTATTTCTGCTGCTTTCTGTGCTAATTTGCCCGTTATAAGTACAAGCATTGATGAGCCCTTAGATGTAGAAACTGCCATAGGTAAGTCTACTAGGATTTCTGATCTTATAGAAGGTTGTGACGTAGAATTAGAAGGTCATAGGTTTTCTTCTAGACTGTTTGTGATGACCTTAGGCGGGTTCGATGTCCTAGGAATGGATTGGTTAGCGGACTACGAAGCGAATATTGTGTGTCGCAAGAAGATGATCCGACTAACAGCGCCTGACGGGAGTTTGGTGATGATCTACGGTGATCGAGTTACTACAGTTCCAAGGGTGATTTTGATGGCGGTGGCTGAGAAGTGTATGAAACGTGGATGTAGCGCCTACCTGGCTTATGTGAAGGATGTGGATACGTAAGTACCGCAATTGTTCGACGTACCGGTCGTGTGTGATTTTTCCCGACATGTTCCAAGAAGATTTACCAGATGTGCCACCAAACCATGAGATCGAGTTTCAGATTGACTTGATACCTAGTGCTCAGCCTCTCGCTAAGGCACCGTATCGTTTGGCTCCAACAGAGATGAAGAAACTGATGGTTTAATTACAAGAATTGTTGGATATAAGGTTCATTCGACCAAGTATCTCCCCTTGGGGTGCTCCGTTCTTGTTTGTGAAGAAGAAGGATGGTAGTATGAGGATGTGTATCGACTACCACAAGTTGAACAAGCTGACGGTGAAGAATTGGTATCTACTACCGAGGATTAACGACTTGTTTGATCAGCTCCAGGTTGCTAGTTGGTTTTCGAGGATAGATCCCCGATCTGATTACCATCAGTTGAAGGTGAGAGAGCAGGATATTCCAAAAACAGTTATTTGCACGCGCTATGAACACTATGAGTTTCTCGTTATGTCTTTTGGCTTAACCAATGTGCCAGCTGCTTTTATGGATTTGATGAATCGAGTGTGGCGGCCGATATTGGATAAATCAGTGATTTGTTTATCGATGATATCCTGATTTATTCGAGGAGTGAGGAAGAGCATGTCGGTCACATTCAGGAAGTGTTGGAGACGCTTAGAAGGGAGAAGTTGTATGCCAAGTTCTCCAAGTGCACATTTTGGTTGCGCGAGGTTCCGTTTCTGGGTCGCGTGGTGAATCCCGAAGGGATTATGGTGGACCCGGCAAAGGTGGAGGAGGTGATGCAATGGAAGTCTCCAAAGACGTCATCCGAGATTCGTAGTTTCTTGGGATTGGCGGGTTATTATAGGAGATTCATCGAAGATTTCTCAATGAAAACTTCTCCATTAACCAAGTTGACCCGTAAGGACATGAAGTTTGTATGGGGTCAGGAACAAGAGAAGGCTTTTGACGAGCTAAAGACAAGACTGATGCAAGCTCCAGTCTTGTCATTACCCGAAGGAAGCAAAGATTTGATAGTCTATTCGGATGCCTCTTATTCGGTATTGGGTTGCGTGCTGATGCAAAGAGGAAAGGTTATAGCCTATGCATCCCAACAGTTAAAGATCCATGAGGTTAATTACCCTACTCATGATTTGGAGTTGGCAGCTGTGGTCTTTGCATTGAAGATTTGGAGGCACTACTTGTACGGGACGAAGTGCACTATCTTCACTGATCACAAGAGCATGAAGTACTTCTTTGAGCAGAAGGACCTAAAAATAAAGCAAAGGAGATGGTTAGAGCTCATTAAGGATTATGACTGCGAGATCCATTACCATCCAGGAAAGGCCAATGTAATGGCGGATGCCCTTAGCCGAAAAGAGAGACCTGAACCAATTCGAGTAAAGGCTTATCAATTGGTTATGACCTCTAACGTGATGAAGCATGTAAAGGAATTTCAAGATAAGGCGTTGAAAGAAAACCGCCTTAACTCTGAAAGGATGAGAGGTCTAGTCATGGAATTAGGCGAGAACACTCTTGGTGTTAGAACCTGTTTCGGACGGATGTGGATCCCTCGGTATGGAGATCTACGAGGGCGAATCATGGATGAAGCTCATAAGACTCGGTACTCCATTCATCTCGGTGCTACAAAGATGTATCAAGATATGAAGAAGGTTTACTGGTGGCCAGGTATGAAGCGTGATATAGTGGAGAATGTGAGTAAGTGTCTTACTTGCTTGCAAGTGAAGGTAGAGCATCAAAAGCCATACAGGAAGATCCAACCTTTGGATATACCCGAGTGGAAATGGGAGCACATCACCATGGACTTCATTACGAAGCTGCCACGTACGACAAGAGAGTATGACGCCATATGGGTAATCGTTGACCGTTTGACGAAGAGTGCACACTTTCTGCCGATCCGAGAAACGTATTCATCCGACAGGTTAGCGGATTTGTTCATCAAGGAGATTGTAACTCGTCATGGTGTACCGGTGTCTATTGTGTCTGACCATGACACTCGGTTTACATCCATGTTTTGGAAGAAATTCCATGATGCAATGGGGACGAGGTTACACATTAGCACGACATATCATCCACAGACAGATGGTCAGTTAGAGAGAACCATTCAGACGCTTGAGGATATGCTCCAGGCATGTGTCATTGACTTTAGAGGAAGTTGCGACGACCACTTACCATTACATGAATTCTCATACAATAACAGTTATCATGCCAGCATTGGTATGCCACCTTATGAGATGCTATACGGTAGGAGGTGTAGGATGCACGTATGTTGGGGTGATATTGGTCAGAAGGAGTTTGGGAGCGTCGAAGTGATTAAGGCTACGACTGCGAAACTAGAAAACAAGGCCTTTGTGAAGGCAGCTAAAGATAGGCAAAAGTCGTACGCCGACAGAGATGCCGACCAACTGAATTCAAGGTAGGAGATAAGGTTATACTAAAGATTTCACATTGGAAGGGTATCATTCGGTTTCGAAAGCGGGGCAAGTTGAGCCCGAGGTACATAGGGCCTTTCCAAATCATCGCTCGTGTAGGAGAGGTGGCCTATAGGTTGGAACTACCGGATGAGTTAAGTGGGATTCATCCAACACTCCATGTATCTCATCTGAGAAAGTGCTTAGCTGATGAGGACATGGTTGTACCACTGGGGGACACTGAGGTAGACGAGTGGCTCAATTATGTGGAGCAACCAGTGGCGATCGTTGATCGAAAAGAGAAGAGGCTAAGGAATAAAGTGGTTCTCTTGGTGCGAGTACAGTGGAAGCATAGAAAGGGATCCGACTCTACGTGGGAGATTGAGGAGGAGATGAGATAGCATTACCCACAGCTATTCGAGGAGTAACAGGTTTCGAGGAAGAAACCTATATAAGGGGGGTGGACTTGTAACACCTAGGAAATTTTAAAAGAACAAGAAAAGAGAATAAAAAGGAAGAAAAACAATAAAACCCAAGCCAAGGGGTTAAAGGTGTACAAAGGACAAAAATTTTATAATAATTTGTACAAAAGTGGGTGTGGCCGCCCACACCCATGTTCCATCACCTTTCATTCGGTTTCTAGAGAGAAAGTAGAGAATTTTGGGTTTTTAGAGAGAGGAAGAAGAGGAGTGTAGATTTGAGGTTAGTTTTCTAGTGTTTTGTGTGTTCTTAGCTGATTTTCAGCCTCAGGTATATGCTTATGTGTGTTTTGTGTGTTCGTTTGTGTGTTTTTGGTAGGTTTTTAGGTGTTTGAACTCATTTGCATTCGGGTTGAAGAAGTCTACTCGAAAGTTGCAAGAGGTGAGTTCTAGATCCCTATTTTTAAACATTTAGACTTATTTTGGGGCTGGAATTGCATGCTTTAACGTTTTTATTTAATGTGGGTATTTACCCGTATATGTGTGTTGGTCCTGTTTGGGAGGGTGTATGATTTGGGAAATGATTTTTGGTTATGTTCATGTATTAGGCTTGTTTATGATGTTTGGTATGTTAGAACTAGGCTTAGAACATGTTAAGATGATGATTCGGGGACTGATTATGGTGTTAGTTACAAGTTAGTTGTTCATGCGCCTGAACAGTAGTCTATGCGCCTAACTGCCCAAATGCCTAAGTGTTCCACAAACGCCTAAGGATCATGCGCCCCAATAGTGCCTGAATGCCCAAAGTGCCCATGCGACTAGGTCAGGCCCATGCACCTGCATAGTGCCCATGCGCCTAGGATGTTGCCTAGACAACTAAGTGTTAGGCCATGCGCCCATATAGTGCTCATGCGCCCAAAACCTGTCCATACGCCTAAGTGTTCCCATGCGCCTGAGAGGTCATGCGCCCGCATAGTGGCCATGCACCTACATAGTTCCCATGCGCCCAAAGACTTAGATTTATTCTAAAATTTGGAAAGAAAGGGGTTTTTAGGCTTTGACTAGGAATGTTCCCGGGGATGATGTATGATGTTTTATGATGTTGTATGATGATGTTATGTATGTTAATGATCTGTTTTGCTTATATTCCTTATTACGTATTATTCTGTGGCTTTACATGGTGTGATTTTGCTAATGAACGTAAAGTATTATCTTAACGAAGCGAAATATTTAAGATAAAAAAGTGGAACATAATGAATGAACGAATGAATGTGTAACACCCGGAAATTTCCTTTGAAGCCGACGAAAGAAGAAAAAGAAATAAAGTCCAAAGTCGAGGGACCAAACTCGCCAACGAGAGAAACTTGATGAGTGGGAGTATAAAAGGTGGGAAAACACCCCCATTCTTCCCATTTTCAGCCAAGAGAGGAGAGGAGAAGAGAAGGAGAAAAAGAGGAGAAAAGTTGGTTCGGGTGGATTCGAGCGTGGAAATCGACGTGGACCGAGTCAAATCGAAGCTCTACTCGACGGGATCGCTAAGGTGAGTTCTAGGACCCCTCTTTTACACGTTTTCAACTGATTTTGGGACTGGAACACATCTGAAAACCTATTTTCGAGTTTTTGGGTGAAGACCCGTTTTGATGCATGTATGTATGTGTATGATGCGTTTGAAGCTTGATTTCTTGCTTGGTTATGCTTGAATGAGGTCATGGTATGTTTCCCTAAGCTTTAGAAGGGTTGATTTGAGCTTAAAAGAGGTTTGGAAGGGGTTGGAGGCCGAAACCCGCGGCTGCAGTCGAGTGAACTGCATTCTGCACCAGCTAGGGCTAGGCGACCGACTGGAGGGCGATTGGAGGCCATTCGGCCGATTGGAGTGCGACTGAGGTCCATGCGCACGCTTGCCATGCGACTGAGGTCCATACGCACGATGGTCATGCGACTGAAGTTCATGTGCTGGGGAGTCATGCGATTGAAAGATGGTGCGACTGAGGTCCATACGCACAAAGGTTATGCGACTGAAGTCCATGCGCCTGGAGGCCATGCGACTGAGGTTCATTCGCACAAAGGGTATGCGACTGAAGTCCATACGCCTGAAGTCATGCGACTGAAGGCCATACGCATGAAAGCTGTGCGACTGAGAGTCCATACGCATAGATGTCCATTCGCCCATAATCCATTCGCATAGGGTCCATTTGCATAGATGCCCATTCGCCTAAGTGTTCAGAGATGATAGTCGAGATGAAATTCCTCGATGATGTGATGGGCATGGACGGTATAAGGTGACGCATGATGATGAGCTAATGATGATGATGATGATGATGATGATGATGTTGATGATAATGATATGTATGACGTTATGTGTGATGTTAGGCATGGTGGTGCGTGTAATGCATAGCATGTATGATGTGTGTGATGTGATGTATGATTGATGCTGTATGTTTATGTTTATGTTATGTTCATTATTATATATGTTTATCTTTCTATGCCTTTGCGTTGAACGTTAATGAATGAAATGAAAGTATTATGTAACGTAAAGTGAAAGATAAGGAAAAGAGGAACGTAATGAATGAATGCATGCATTAATAAATGAATGAACGAATGAAAGGATTGCAAGCATATGTATGAGGTGAGTGACTCTGTGTCGCAACAGACTCGAAGGAGGTCCATGTTGCGTACTTTTAGGTACTGTGCCAGTCTTCGGACATGAGTCGGGGGTTTGTGAGCAGGCCTCGGTACAGTATCAGTCTTCGGACATGAGTCAGGAGTATTGCATAGGATGAAAGTGACGGATGATGAGATCCGTGTCGCGTATCCCGGTACTGTGTTAGTCTTCGGACATGAGTCGGGGGTTTGTTTATCAGGCCCCGGCACAGTATCAGTCTTCGGACATGAGTTGGGGATATTGCATGAGACGAGATAATGAGGTGAGTGACTTTGTGTTGCAACAGACTCGGATGGAGTTCAATCCCTGTGATTGACTCATATGGGATCTTTGTCGCGTATCCCGGTGTTGTGTCAGTCTTCGGAAATGAGTCGGGGGCTTGTGAGTAGGTCCCGGCACAACATCAGCTTTCGAGCATGAGTCGGGGATACTGCATGAGACGAGATTCGAGTAATAAAGAGTAATGAGCAAAGTAATGAAGGAAAGAACGAATGTATGAAATGAACATTAATAAAATTTCCTAATGATGTACGAAATGGGATCTTTGTCATTCGACCTCAGTAATCATGGCTGTGTGCCATGAAGAGGGTAATGCCTGACAGGATCTAGAAAGAAGAGAAAGATAATGATGTATGATAAAGGATGAATGTAACGAACGTAATGATGAAGATAATAATGATATTATCTGTATGTACGTATGATGTGTGAACGCATGTATGTAACGAATGTTTTTATAAAGAAAGTAAAGAACGGTTTTATGAAAGGAAAGTAAGTTTTATCATAAAACTAGAACTTACTCAGCAACGCTGACTTTGATGTGTTTCCAGTTGGCAAGTATGTTGCTGAGGATGGCACGGGGCGGCTACTCAGCGTATATTGGATGGCGTCTTTATGTTTAGTGCTTTTGTAATAAATGTAACATGATATTGTTAAGGGAACGATTAAACTAATGTGCAAAAGTATTTTGATGGAATGAAATTGTGTTTTAATGTTTCCGCTGCAACGATTTATGAAAGGAAAAATGTATTTATATAATGTGAGCGTCCCGGGAACGGGGCATTACAAGTTGGAATCAGAGCCAAAGTTTAAGTGAAATGGGTAAATTTTCAAAATAAACCTTAACTTAAACTAAGAATGGGACGAAAGGGGAATGGGATGTCAAACTGAGTAGCTGCGTGCCATCAGGTATTTTCTAAAAGTTAACCGGTTTTATGTGCGCATGGTATGTGGTTATGTGTTGTATGTAGATTTAAATACTGATGTAGTCGGGACAGGTAATACTTGGGGTATGAAGAGTAAAGTAAGTGGCTAATCACAACTGGCCATTGTAATTAGGGACTTACTATACTTGACATAAACTGAGTTGTTTCCTTGAATGATCGTGTTGGTGTTTGAATCTTTCAGTGTGTTTAGAGAATGGTTGGTGGAAGATCTTCGAAAGCTTCTCGTGGTGGAGGTGACGGTGGACGTGGTGCTGAACCACGGGTCACAAGAGGAAGGTCAAGGGCCGAAAGGGTAGTTCATAAAGAACCTGAGACCCCTCATCCTGATGGCGGTGATGAGAATGCTAATCAGAGGGCTTCGATGAGAGAGGCGGTCGTGGAGGAAGTGCATCAGGTCTTGCAGACAATCCCACCGTCTGTAGTGACCGAAGTGATAAAGACTGTTAGAGATGAGGAGAGAAAGAAAAGGGGTAGACCTACGGGCGAAAGGAGACGGCCCGAGACTGAAACGGTTCTCTCCGATGACGAAGAGGAAGAAGAAGAGGAAGAGCCTGCGCCGGAGGTGGCACGAGGCTGTAACTATGGGGAGTTTCAATGATGCAAGCCCCCTACTTTTGATGGTAATGGCACTGCTGCTGCTGCTCACCGATGGGTGAGAGAAATGGAAACCGTTTTAAATATCAGCGAGTGCCGAGAAGATCAGAAAGTCAAATTTGCTACCCACTCTTTTGTGGACTCAGCTTTGTGCTGGTGGGACAACATAGTCCAAGTTGAGGGAAGCAGGGCTATCGGAAGGAAGAGATGGTCAGAGTTGAAGAGGCTGGTGATTAAGGAGTTCTGTCCTCACCGAGAGATGGATAAAGTTAAAAGAGAGTTCCTGATGCTGGAAGCGGGAACAATGACGCATCAGCATTACACTACCAAGTTTAATGAAATGGCGCGGCTGGTGCCGGATCAGGTGACACCTCTTTCGCGAAAGATCAAGAGGTATATTCAGGGCTTGCCAGCGGATATCCGCAGGCACATGATCGCTGCCCGACCGAGCACGTTTAGGTCGGCAGTTGACCTGGCGGGAAGGTTGTACGACGAGCGGGCGATGGTGATGACAGATGAAGGGGATGAGAGAGCCTATGCTAAGAAGGGGAAAGGAAGGCGAGATAATGATGGTGGATTTGTGTATGAAGGTACGACGTCGAGGGACGATGATCGGAAGCGAATAGAAAGAAAATGAGAAGTATGCAGAAAGTGTGGTAGAGACCATGAGGGGGAATACAAGTGGGGATTGAATGTCTGTTTCCAGTGTGGGAAGGAAGGCCATAGGGCGAGGGATTGCCGCACGGCTAAGTGCTACGACTGTGGCGAGACTGGACACCTGAGCAGGGATTGTAAGAAGCAGAAGGCAGGAGGCTTCGGTGCGAGGAAAGGAAACAGAGGGTGAAGGTTAGAGCTTTTGCCATGACCGAGAGGAGGCTAGAGCGGACTTCGACTCGATGTCAGGTACGTTTCTGGTAATTTAAAATTTGTGCATCTATGATTTGAATGCGATGCTAGTAGTAGTTCGTTCCTACTGCTTTATGTAGAATGTGGCATGTTAGGAGAAGGAACATCGATGAGTCCTTCGATGTAGAGATTGCTGCTAATGAATCCGCTAGATTACCTAGATGCCCTAGAGGATTGCGGGATAGAATTGAGGAAGCGTTTGTTCTTGCTAGACCGTTCAGGACAGACTTGGGTGGATAGGCGTACATCATAAGGTGAAGGAGTTAGCAATCCATGAGGCGTGAACGTATCGCCTATTTGGCCGATGTAAGGTGTGTGGATATACCAATGTCTCAGCCATCAGATGTATTGGGACGCGAGTAAAGATTATTGGTGGCCAGGTATGAAGCGTGACATGATGGAGTATGTGAGTAGATGCCTAACTTGTCTACAAGTGAAGGCCGAGCATCAAATGACGTGTGGGGAATATTGAGGTGACCGCGGCTACGACTGAGAAGCCCGAAAAGATCAAAGCCCTAGGGGAAGTAGCCAGAGATAAACCAGAAGTCGTATGCTTATAAACGACATGGAGCGATTTAACTCCAGGTGAGAGACTGGAAAAGAGATGAGACATAATTGCCAGCAATGGTTCAAGGAACAACAGGTTTCGGGGACGAAACCTATTTAAGGGGGGTGGACTTGTAACACCCGGAAATTACCTTTGAAACCGACGAAAGAAGAAAAAGAAATAAAGTCCAAAGTCGAGGGACCAAACTCGCCAACAAGAGAAACTTGATGAGTGGGAGTATAAAAAGGGGGAAAACACTCCCATTCTTCCCATTTTCAGCCAAGAGAGGAGAGGAGAAGAGAAGGAGAAAAAGAGGAGAAAAGTTGGTTCGGGTGGATTCGAGCGTGGAAATCGACGTGGAGCGAGTCAAATCGAAGCTCTACTCGACGGGATCGCTAAGGTGAGTTCTAGGACCCCTCTTTTACACGTTTTCAACTGATTTTGGGGCAAGAACACATCTGAAAACCTATTTTCGAGTGTTTGGGTAAAGACCCGTTTTTATGCATGTATGTATGTGTATGATGCGTTTGAAGCTTGATTTCTTGCTTGGTTATGCTTGAATGAGGTCATGGTATGTTTCCCTAAGTTATAGAAGGGTTGATTTGAGCTTAGAAGAGGTTTGGAAGGGGTTGGAGGCCGAAACCCGCGGCTGCAATCGAGTGAACTGCATTCTGCACCAGCTAGGGCTAGGCGACCGACTGGAGGGCGATTGGAGGCCATTCGGCCGATTAGAGTGCGACTGAGGTCCATGCGCACGCTTGCCATGCGACTGAGGTCCATACGCACGATGGTCATGCGACTGAAGTTCATGTGCTGGGGAGTCATGCGATTGAAAGATGGTGCGACTGAGGTCCATACGCAAAAAGGTTATGCGACTAAAGTCCATGCGCCTGGAGGCCATGCGACTGAGGTTCATTCGCACAAAGGGTATGCGACTGAAGTCCATACGCCTGAAGTCATGCAACTGAAGCCCATACGCATGAAAGCTGTGCGACTGAGAGTCCATACGCATAGATGTCCATTCGCCCATAGTCCATTCGCATAGGGTCCATTCGCATAGATGCCCATTCGCCTAAGTGTTCAGAGATGATAGTCGAGATGAAATTCCTCGATGATGTGATGGGCATGGACGGTATAAGGTGACGCATGATGATGAGCTAATGATGATGATGATGATGATGATGATGATGATGATGATGATGATGATGATGATGATGATGATGATGATGTTGATGATAATGATATGTATGACGTTATTTGTGATGTTAGGCATGGTGGTGCGTGTAATGCATAGCATGTATGATGTGTGTGATGTGATGTATGATTGATGCTGTATGTTTATGTTTATGTTATGTTCCTTATTATATGTGTTTATCTTTCTATGCCTTTGCGTTGAACTTTAGTGAATGAAATGAAAGTATTATGTAACGTAAAGTGAAAGATAAAGAAAAGAGGAACATAATGAATGAATGCATCCATTATGAATGAATGAACGAATGAAAGGCTTGCAAGCATATGTATGAGGTGAGCGCTCTGTGTCGCAACAGACTCGAAGGAGGTCCTTGTTGCGTACTCCGGTACTGTGCCAGTCTTCGGACATGAGTCGGGGGTTTGTGAACAGGCCCCGGTACAGTATCAGTCTTCGGACATGAGTTGGGAGTATTGCATATGATGAAAGTGACGGATGATGAAATCCGTGTCGCGTATCCCGGTACTGTGTCAGTCTTCGGACATGAGTCGGGGGTTTGTTTATCAGGCCCCGGCACAGTATCAGTCTTTGGACATGAGTCGGGGATATTGCATGAGACAAGATAATGAGGTGAGTGACTTTGTGATGCAACAGACTCGGATGGAGTTCAATCCCTGTGATTGAATCATATGGGATCGTTGTCGCGTATCCCGGTGTTGTGTCAATCTTCGGACATGAGTCGGGGGCTTGTGAGTAGGTCCCGGCACAACATCAGCTTTCGAGCATGAGTCGGGGATACTACATGAGAAGATATTCGAGTAATAAAGAGTAATGAGCAAAGTAATGAAGGAAAGAACGAATGTATGAAATGAACGTTAATAAAATATCCTAATGATGTACGAAATGGGATCTTTGTCATTCGACCTCAGTAATCGTGGCTATGTGCCATGAAGAGGGTAAAGCCTGACAGGATCTAGAAAGAAGAGAAAGATAATGATGTATGATAAAGGATGAATGTAACGAACGTAATGATGAAGATAATAATGATATTATCTGTATGTACGTATGATGTGTGAACGCATGTATGTAACAAATGTTTTTATAAAGAAAGTAAAGAACGGTTTTACGAAAGAAAAGTAAGTTTTATCATAAAACTAGAACTCACTCAGCAATGCTGACTTTGATGTGTTTCCAGTTGGCAGCTATGTTGCTGAGGATGGCACGGGGCGGCTACTTAGCGTATATTGGATGGCGTCTTTATGTTTAATGCTTTTGTAATAAGTGTAACATGTTATTGTTAAGGGAACGATTAAACTAATGTGCAAAAGTATTTTGATGGAATGAAATTGTGTTTTAATGTTTCCGCTGCAACGATTTATGAAAGGAAAAATGTAATTATATGTTTTGAGTGCGATGAATGACCAACTGTGAGCGTCCCGGGAACGGGGCCTTACAGAATGTCTTGCAAGCAAATGTAAGGAGGTTCACAACTCCATGAGAGTTGTTAGCTCAACTGTGTGTCTTATAGTGTGCGATCTTGGCTAACCCATGAGGGTTCACACATAGGGGGAGTCAGTCTTGGTCAGTGCTCCATACGTGTGATGTGGGATCCTTGTCGCTTAACCCTAGATGAGGTGGCTTCGTGCCCAAGAGGGGGGGATGCAGGACCGTTTAAGGGCTTGAACAAATTACAACACAACAACACAATGAGGAGAGCAACTAAACTTTGATCAAACAGTGAACTGGATTAACCAAGTTGATACAAAGAACACAAGTAAAGTATAGAGGCTGAACAAGAGAGTTGGGTTTCAAGGAGGCAGTATATTGCTTTCTCAAGTTCTTTTACAAGTGTTACAAAGCATAAAGAAAGATACAAGAACTTGGAATACTTATACTACAACCTACAGCCGGCTATACTTTGAAAGCCAGCTGGATACAATTGACTAGACACTAACAAAATCAATTGTAGGATCAAAAGGCATATCTGTCTTTTGACCTTGTGACTATGACATGCTATAGCTCACATCCTTATATATTACAAAAAGGATGAAGTACATAAAGTAGAAAGTTACAGACTCAAGACCTCAATGTACAGTTACCAAAAGCATGGACCTTTTCACCAACTCATGTAAGTTGGTGACTTTACAGAGATGCAGCGGAAAAGTGCTTTATAGAACAGTACATCAGATAAAGCATGTATACTAAAAGTCTTCGAAAGAAATCTGTCTTCATAGGTTGAAGCTTCGGAAGACTTTGTCTCTGAGGCTTCGGAAGACTTCATGTTTGGCTTCAGAAGATATTGGTCTTGGCTTCGGAAGATTTTACACTTAGAGTATTTTCTAGTGTATTGTGTAAAACTTCCGAAGCATTCTTTACTTCAGTACTTAGTGCATGTTGCAGAGACACATTGGATGTTTTGGGTTGCATCAGACTTAAGGATCCTTACAAACTCCCCCTAGGCTGATGCTACCAAAACACTTAGAAGATCTTCAGATGTTGGTGGTCTTCAGTACAATCATGACCATTCCTTTCTTCATTAGATGGTCAGGATCATCAAGACCTTCATAGTATCTTCTCATCTCAAAGAGATCATGCAGAGGTAAGTTGATTATGTCTTGCCAAGAGTAGACATTCTCAACACCTTGATCTCTGATTACATGCCATCTTTCTGGATTGGTAGAGTAAGTCCAGGACAAGATGGGTGTCTCAGTTGTTAGAGGAGCCACTTGCATAGGAGTTGATTGGGCTGCCTCATCATGCACTTCCTCAGGTTGATCTGACTCGGCCTGAGGTGTAGAGGTAGATGACTTAGGCTTCTTCTTCTTTGACTTTGGTTTAGAAGCCATTCTCTTCTTCCTCTTTGATGACTTTGACTGAGAAGACTGGTCTGCAGCACCATGTTGATCATCCTTGTCTTTCTCAGTTGGGTGTTCCTCCCTCACAGGTTTAGAAGGAGAGGGAGTTTGACCCTGCCTTGGATCAGAAGATGAAGCTTGCTGAGGCTTAGCTGGAGGTCCGGGTTGAGGTGTCTCAGGTTGTTCAAACTTAACCTCCACTTCAGGTGGGACTTGACTTGGAAGAGAGTGTAAGTCAATCAGTTCACCACTCTTAATCTTCTGCTTGATCACCCTTATGTGCTCATCCATTGTGGATAGAGACATTGGGCCAAGTCTCCTTCCGGAGAATCCATATAGCTTTAAGAAGCTCATCATCCTTTGTCTGTCAGCAGACTTCTTTACCCTCTTTTGGATGATGGCTCTTGACTTTGCAGCTTCTTCCCTTAGTTTTCTTTTAGTTGTCTTTCTTTCTTTCACTAGCTCAAGTTCAAGTTGCTTTAGATACTCAATCTCAATGAAGTCATAGGCCAGGGGAAGAAGTGCATCTGCCTGATAGAAGCCTGTGGCACTCAGGTAGTTGATCATCTTGATCGTATCTTCTTCTTTGTCTACCTGAGGTTCTTGTGGAGCCACATCTTCCTGTGCAGGACTTTCTTGAACTGTAGAGAGAGTGGGAGCATGCTTATAGAGTCTTTTCTGTCTCCTCTCCTCTTTGAATTGGAGAAGTAGCCTTGCATCCTCTTTTTCTTTCATCTCTCTTGACACTTCCATGTCAGCCAGTTCATTCAGCTCTTCTAAGGGGAGGGAGATGATTTCATCAATATCATAGTTCCTGGTCTGTAAATAGGTAATCCTGACTGCCCTTAACTCATCATCTTGAGTATTTGGTCTGGGGGCAGCCCTGATTGCAGCTTGCATAAAGCTTGATGACCCAGAGGAACTTTCTCCCCTTAGCTTCCTTTTCCTCTCTCTCTCTTCCTCCTCAATTTCCTCAGGAGTCATGATCCTTTTCCCTTTGTCACCAACAGACCTTTGTGACTCAGGGTGGAGGGAGGCTTGGCCTTCATTGCTTGGTGTAGCTTCCATGCTCTGGCCAGAGAGAGGCTGAGAAACACCTTCACCAGCAGGTGTCTCAGAAGGAGTTTGAACCTCTGCAGCAGTTGTTGATGATGAGACTGGGGTCTCAGGTTCTGTCACTAGGCCTTCAGTCAAGGTTTCCCCTATGAAACTAATCTTAGGGTCCACCTCAACATCCAGTTGACCGATGACATTGCCTGATTGCCTAAGTCTCCTTTTTAGAGTGAACTCTGCAAGGATCCTATCTTGGATTCTTTGAGCCAATCTGTCAGCTTGTCTTGAGTTGCTTGGATTGACAAGAGGCATGTTGACTAGATCCAATCTTTCATAGAAGTTCAGGCTTTGAAAATCAAAAACTTCTTGTTGCCCTTGAACTCTGTGAAGGATAAGGGCTCTTCTGTCAGCATCATATCTCCATCTTATGATGTAGTTTGAAGTTCCTTGTGGTGGAGATGAGACAGCCCTTGGTATACCTTCCTCAAAGAGACTCCTGATGATAGAGTCTATAGAGTCCACACTAATGTGAACTTGAGGAAGTTGCTGAGAATACACAATAGCAAGTGAGGATGGTGAGTCCTCTATGTCCATTCTCTGTGAAGAACTCCTAGGTTCTGTGGCTGCAATAACTTTCTCCCCCTTTTTGGAAGCATCACCCACTTGCATAGGTGAGCTGGAGGATAAGTCAATCACTTCCACAGGTTCTTGTGTTCCTGGTTGAGCTCTCTTTAAAGGTCTCCCAGCTAGTTTTTCCTTTAGATATGAAATCTGAAGTTGCTGATCATTGACCCTGTTTTGTAAGGTAGTCACCTGAGATTCCAGTGACTAACCTTAGAGACTAAATAGGAGCATGTTTTTGACAGTTTCTGCACCTTTAGTCTCAAATTCCCCTCTTCTTCATCAGAAGAATCATTGGGGGATGAGATGATTGGACCAAAGTCCTCTCTCTCACCACCAGCTTGAGGTTCTTGGCTGCTGGTTTTCCTCTGCTCACTAGCAACCTCAGTTGAGATGCCAGTGGGCTGAGTTGCCATGGTAGAGGTCTTAATGATGTAATCACTTTCAAAAGTGAGAGCCTCTTCCATATGGACATCCTGAACATGTTCAGAAGTGTCCACCTCAGTAACAGGTGACTGATGTGGGATAGACTGAGGAGAATCAGAGGTACTCATCTCTCTTTGAGTAGGGGAGGAGAAGAGAGACTCATGGTACTCACTGAATCCTAAGTCTTCATCAGTATAGAAGGATAGGTTGGGAATTGGTTGGTTTAGATCTAAAGGCTGGGGATGGTAACTGTCCCCTGAAGGTTGTTCACTTGAGTGTTGAGACTCAGAGTGAAGGCTTAAGGCTGTTGGGCTTGTGAGCTCATCAGGGTGAGCATGAGGAACCTCAGCCCTGATAGGTTAAGAAATAGGAGTGGTTTGCTCCTCAGGGGAAGTGGGAGCTCTAGTGTCCACTTCCTACTGTAAGGTTGAGTATATGGGGACCTGCACAGACTCAATAGCCTGAGCAGGGGTTCGTTTGAATTTTCTTTGGTAGGTGAGGGTTATTTGTGGTCTTTTTAGTGGTAAAGAGAAAAGAGGTGTGGGTTCAACACTAGCTTGTGTTGCTAGGTTGTCACCTTGAGCAATGAGCTCTAACATTTTGGGGACTAGGGATGTTTCTACCCCTGAGAAGCCTACAGTTGGCTTCTTCATGATTTTAAAGATGTCGGGCTTCATCTGTCCCAAATTAAGAATATTTCTTTTTTTCCCTCAACTGTGAGCCCAGTTCACAGTTAAGAATGTGTTAAACATATCTAGGAAACATGTAATGCTCTAAGGAGTCCAAGTTTGCAAGTAAATTAGTATAAACAAATTGAGAGTACATGAACTTGACCCCCTGGACCATTCCATGAACTATAAAGGAGAGATCCTCAAGAATCTGGTCCCACCCACCATGCTTGTTTGATAAGCTGTGGATAACCACATGAAGCAGGTATTTCCACTGGGATGAGACCTTCCCTTTCCTGAAGGTCTTTACAGAGAAATCTCCCTCATAGCCCATCTGCTCAAAGGAATGATTAACAACTTCCTTTGGGAAGGACAACTCACCTTCTTCATCATCCAGCTGCAAATGATGGTTAATGATGGCCGGAGTGATGAAGATTGTCCTCCCTTGCACTGTGGCAGATAGTGCCTTCTCCCCATCCATAATGACCTCTTGGCAGGTCTTCCAGAATTCAAGCAAGTGATCCTCATACAGAGTAGGATCAATGGTCAGGGAGGTGAAATAGTTGGATAGAGTTAAGAATTGGCAAATCTCTGAGAAAATTACATCTTTCTCAGAGCTTAACAGAGCAACCTGATTATGTTGCCTGTGAAGTTGCATGGAGAAATCTGGGTTGTTTCTGCGGTTAAGGTTTGCAGGATCGTTTAAGGGCTTAACTACAATTACAACACAACCACACAATGAGGAGAATAACTAATCTCTAATCAAACAGTGAACTGGGTAACCAAGGTGAAGCTAAGAACACAAGTAAGTAAAGAGACAGAACAAGAGAGTTGGGTTTCAAGGAGGCAGTATATTGCTTTCTCAAGTTCTCTTACAAGTGTTACAAAGCATTAAGAAAAGATACAAGAACTTGAAATACTTATACTACAACCTACAGCCGGCCATACTTTGAAGGCCAGCTGGATACAATTGACTAGACACTAACAAAATCAATTGTAGGATCAAAAGGCATGTCTGCCTTTTGACCTTGTGACTATGACATGCCATAGCTCACATCCTTTTACAATACAAAAAGGATAAAGTACATAAAGTGGAAAGTTACAGACTCAAGACCTCAATGTACAGTTACCAAAAGCATGACCCTTTTCACCAACTCATGTAAGTTGGTGACTTTACAGAGATGCAGCGGAAAAGGTGCTTTATGGAACAGTACATCAGATAAAGCATGTGTACTAAAAGTCTTCGGAAGAAATCTGTCTTCATAGGATGAGGCTTCGGAAGACTTTGTCTCTGAAGCTTCGGAAGACTTCATGTTTGGCTTCGGAAGATATTGGTCTTGGCTTCGGAAGATTTTACACTTAGAGTATTTTCTAATGCTTTGTGTAAAACTTCCGAAGCATTCTTCACTTCAGTACTTAGTGCATGTTTGCTGAGACACTTAAGCTGTTTTGGGTTGCATCAGACTTCAGGAATCCTTACAAACTCCCCCTAGGCTTATGCTACCAAAACACTTAGAAGATCTTCAAATGTTGGTAGTCTTCAGTACAATCAGGACCATTCCTTTCTTCATGAGATGGTCAGGATCATCAAGACTTTCATAGTATCTTCTCATCTCAAAGAGATCATGCAGAGGTAAGTTGATTATGTCTTGCCATGAGTAGACATTCTCAACGCCTTGATCTCTTATAACAGTCCATCTCTCTGGATTGGTAGAGTAAGTCCAGGATAAGATGGGTGTCTCACTAGTTAGAGGAGCCACTTGAATAGGAGTTGATTGGGCTGCCTCTTCATGCACTTCCTCAGGTTGATCTGATTCAGCCTGAGGTGCAGAGGTAGATGACTTTGGCTTCTTCTTCTTTGTCTTTGGTTTAGAAGCCATCCTCTTCTTCCTCTTGGTTGTCTTTAACTGAGAAGACTGGTCTGTAGCATCATGTTGATCATCAGTGTCTTTCTCAGTTGGGTGTTCCTCCCTCACAGGTTCAGAAGGAGAGGGAGTTTGACCCTGCCTAGGATCAGAAGATGAAGCTTGCTGGGGCTCAGCTGGAGGTGCTGGTTGAGGTGTCTCTGGTTGCTCAAACTTGACCTCCACTTCAGGTGGGATTTGACTTGGAAGAGAGTGCAAGTCAATAAGTTCTCCACTCTTAATCTTCTGCTTGATCACCCTAATGTGCTCATCCATAGTGGATAGAGACATGGGGCCAAGTCTCCTTCCGGAGAATCCATACAGCTTCAAGAAGCTCACCATTCTTTGTCTGTCAGCAGACTTCTTTGCATTCTTTTGAATGGTGGCCTTTGACTTTGCAGCTTCTTCCCTTAGTTTCCTTTTGGTTGTCTTTCTTTCCTTGACTAACTCAAGTTCAAGTTGCTTTAAATACTCAAACTCAATGAAGTCATAGGATAAAGGGAGAAGTGCATCTGCCTGATAGAAGCCTGTGGCACTCAGGTAGTTGATCATTTGATCCTATCTTCCTCTTTATCTACCTGAGGTTCTTGTGGAACCACATCTTCTTGTGCAGGACTTTCTTGAACTGGTGAGAGAGTAGGAGCATGCTTGTATAGTCTTTTCTGTCTCTTCTCCTCTTTGAGTTGGAGAAGTATCATTGCATCCTCTTTCTCCTTCAACTCTCTTGACACTTCTCTGTCAGCCAGTTCATTTAGTTCTTCTAAGGGGAGGGAGATGATCTCATCAATATCATAGTTCCTGGTCTGTAAGTAGGTAATCCTGACTGCCCTTAACTCATCATCCTGAGTATTTGGTCTGGGGGCAGCCCTGATTGCAGCTTGCATGAAGCTAGATGACCCAGTGGAACTTTCTCCCCTTAGTCTCCTTTTCCTCTCTCTCTCTTCCTCCTCAATTTCCTCAGGAGTCATTATCCTTTTCCCTTTGTCACCAACAGACCTTTGTGACTCAGGGAGGATTGAGGCTTGGCCTTCATTGCTTGGAGTAGCTTCCATGCTCTGGCCAAGAGAGGCTGAGAAACACCTTCACCAGCAGGTGTCTCTGTTGGAGTTTGGACCTCAGCAGCAGTTGTTGATGATGAGACAGGGGTCTCAGGTTCTGTCACTGGGCCTTCAGTCAAGGTTTCCCCTATGAAACTAATCTTAGGGTCCACCTCAACATCCAGTTGACCGATGACATTGCCTGATTCCCTAAGTCTCCTTCTTAGAGAGAACTCTGCCATGATCCTGTCTTGGATTCTTTGAGCCAGCCTATCAGCTTGTCTTGAATTGTTTGGATTGACAAGTGGTAGGTTGACTAAATCCAGTCTTTCATAGAAGCTCAGGCTTTGGAATTGAAAAACTTCTTGTTGGCCTTGAACTCTTTGAAGTATGAGGGCTCTTCTGTCATCATCATACCTCCACCTTATGATTTGATTGTTAGTTCCCAGAGGTGGAGATGAAACAGCCCTTGGTATGCCTTCCTCAAATAGACTCCTGATGAGAGAGTCTATAGAGTCCACATTAATGTGAACTTGAGGAAGTTGCTGAGAATGCACAACAGCAAGTGAGGATGGTGAGTCCTCTATGTCCATTCTCTCTGAAGAACTCCCAGGTTCTGTGGTTGTAACAACTTTCTCCCCCTTTTTGGTAGCATCACCCACTTGCATAGGTGAGCTGGAGGATAAGTCAATTCACTTCCACAGGTTCTTGTGTTCCTGGTTGAGCTCTTCTTAAAGGTCTCCCAGCTAGTTTTTCCTGCAGATATGAAATCTGGTAGTTGCTGATCATTGACCCTGTTTTGTAAGGTAGTCACCTGAGATTCCAAGTGACTAACCTTAGAGACTAAATAGGTGCATGTTTTTGACAGTTTTTGCACCTTTAGCCTCAAATTCCCCTCATCTTCATCAGAAGATTCATTGGGGGATGAGATGATTGGACCAAAGTCCTCTCTCTCACCACCAGCTTGAGTTTCTTGGCTGCTGGTTTTCCTCTGCTCACTGGCAGCCTCAGTTGGGATGCCAATGGGCTGAGTTGCCATGGTTGAGGTCTTAATGATGTAATCACTTTCAAAAGTGAGAGCCTCTTCCATATGGACATCCTGAACAGGTTCAGAAGTGTTCACCTCAGTAACAGGTGACTGATGGGGGATAGACTGAGGAGAGTCAGAGGTACTCATCTCTCTTTGAGTAGGGGAGGAGAAGAGAGACTCATGGTACTCACTGAATCCTAAGTCTTCATCAGTGTAAAAGGATAGGTTGGGAATTGGTTGGTTGAGATCCAAAGGCTGGGGATGGTAGCTGTCCCCTGAAGGTTGTCCACTTGAGTGTTGAGACTCAGAGTGAAGGCTTAAGGATGTTGGGCTATTGAGCTCATCAGGGTGAGCTTGAGGAACCTCAGCCCTGATAGGTGAAGTAATGGGAGTGGTTTGCTCCTCAGGAGAAGTGGGAGCTCTAGTATCCACTTCTTCCTGTAAGGTTGAGTATTTGGGGCCTGCACAGACTCAATAGTCTGAGCAGGGGTTCGTTTGGATTTTCTTTGGTAGGTGAGGGTGATTTCTGGTCTTTTTAGTGGTAGGGACAAAAGAGGTGTGGGTTCAACACTAGCTTGTGTTGCTAGGTTGTCACCTTGAGCAATGAGCTCTAACATTTTTGGGACTAGGGCTGTTTCTACCCCAGAGAAGCCTACAGTTGGCTTCTTCATTATTTTAAAGATGCCGGGCTTCATCTGTCCCAGTTTAAGAATATTACCTGTTTCCCTCAACTGTGAGCCCAGTTCACAGTTGAGAATGTGTTGAACATATCTAGGAAACATGTAATACTCTAAGGAGTCTAAGTTTGCAAGTAAATTAGTATAACAAATTGTGAATACCTGAACTTGACCCCTTGAACCATTCCATGAACAATGAAGGAGAGATCCTCAGGAATCTGGTCCCATCCACCATGCTTGTTTGACAAGCTGTGGATAACCACATGGAGCAGGAATTTCCATTGGGATGAGACCTTCCCTTTCCTAAAGGTCTTTACAGAGAAATCTCCTCATAGCCCATCTGCTCAAAAGAATGATTTACAGCTTCTTTTGGAAAGGACACCTCACCTTCTTCATCATCCAGCTGTAGATGTTGGTTAATGATGGCCGGAGTGATGAAGACTGTCCTTCCCTGCACTGTGGCAGACAGTGCCTTCTCCCCATCCATAATGACCTCTTGGCAGGTCTTCCAGAATCAAGCAACTGATCCTCATATAGAGGAGGATCAATGGTCAGGGAGGTGAAGTAGTTAGATAGAGTCAAGAATTGGCAAATCTCTGAGAAACTTGCATCTTTCTCAGAGCTTAACAGAGCAACTTGATTATGTTGCCTGTGTAGTTGCATGGAGAAATCAGGGTTGTTTCTGCGGTTAAATTGGCCATTTAGAAGCTTAAGGGTGAAGAAAGGTAGAAAGCAAAGGCGGTTTAGAGAATTAGGTTAGAGAAACAGTAGAATTGAGGAAGATAGTGGGAAAGAGGGGGAACCGTTGGGTATTTATATGAAAAGGGATTTGAACCAAAGTTAATGAAAGAGATAAACTTTGAAATCCGAAAGTCGGTCCCACCTCTGAAAAAGTAGTTTACTTTTGCTCAAAAAGTAGTTTTCTTGGAATTCGAAAAGCTTCCGAAGTTTATTTGTCTTCGGAAGTTTTGATTTAAAAAGCTTCCGAAGCTAAAATGGCTTCGGAAGATTTTCCTGAGAGTCTTGATAATTTATGCTTCGGAAGAGAAATAAACCTTTGAATGCTTTGTTGAAAATAAACAAAGCTTCCGAAGGTTAATTTTGCTTCGGAAGGAAAAGGTTCTTGAAAATAGATAAGTGTCTGAGATAAGAATTTTAAGCTTCGGAAGATGAACTTTACTTCTTCCGAAGGTAAATCTCTTAGACAGTTATTTATTTTAAAGACATGTTTTTCTTCCGAAGATAAAATCTTATCTTCCGAAGTATCAGAAATTTTTTCAAGAATCTAAGGAAAGTCTTCAAAAAGAATTTTACATCCAAAGAAAACATGAGCTTATGAAAGTGATGAACTAGACAACTTAGGACACACATATTTTAAGAAGAAATAATTAGAATTAGTTTTAATAAAAAGTCTACTCAAAGTTAATCATCCCAATAGCTGATATCAGATACTTAAATCTCTGTTCATCAAAAGCTTTGGTGAACAGATCAGCATATTGTTCATCTGTATGAACTTTGACTAGTTTGATTAATCCTTTTCATAGTTATCTCTTATTAAATGATACCTGATGTTGATGTGTTTGGTCCTTGAGTGCTGCACAAGGTTCTCAGTGATAGAGATAGCACTATTGTTGTCTATGTGGATAGGAGTCTCTTGAAGTTAAATCCATAAGTCCAGCATCTGATTTTGAATCCAAAGCACTTGAGCACAGCAGCTTGCAGCAGCAATGTATTCAGCCTCAGCAGTTGATGCAGACACACAGGATTGTTTCTTGCATTGCCATGAGACCTACCCTTCCACCAAGGAATTGACATCCCCCAGATGTAGACTTTGCAGTCATATTGCAACCACCATAATCACTGTCTGTATAGGCATACAGATTGAAATTTGGATTCTTTGGATACCATAGACCAAGTGTTGAAGCACCTTTGAGGTATCTTAAAATCCTTTTCACAGTGATTAAGTGAGACATCTTAGGGTTGGCTTGATATCTTGCACAAATACATGTAGCAAACATGATATCAGGCCTGCTAGCTGTAAGATACATAAGAGACCCAATCATAGCCCTGTATAAGTGTTCATCTACACACTCCCCCTCAAGATCTGGACCAAGGGAGTGGTTTCTGGCTATGGGTGTCTTTGCAATCTTACAATCAGTCATATTGAACCTCTTGAGTATGTCTTGAACATACTTTGACTGACTTATGAAGATGCCATCTTCAACCTGCTTCACTTGAATTCCCAGAAAGAAGTTGAGTTCTCCCATTGAACTCATCTCAAATCTGTCCTTCATCAGCTTCTCAAAGTCTTTGCAGAGCTTTGGATTAGTTGAACCAAAGATGATGTCATCAACATATACTTGAACCAGCAATAAGTCATTTCCCTGTCCTTTGATGAAGAGGGTTCCATCTATAGTACCTCTTCTGTATCCATGCTTGCAGAGATACTTAGATAGTGTCTCATACCACTTTCTGGGTGCCTGATGCAGCCCATAAAGAGCTTTGTCAAGCTTGCAGACATAATCAGGATGATCAGGGTCTACAAAACCAGGTGGCTGTTTGACAAAACCTCCTCATCAATCACTCCATATAAGAAAGCACACTTTACATCAAGTTGGTAGACCTTGAAGTTCTTGGATGCAGCAAATGCCAGGAATATCCTAACAGCTTCTAGTCTTGCTACAGGAGCAAAGACATCAGTGTAGTCAATCCCTTCTTCTTGTGTGTATCCTTGAACAACTAGTCTTGCCTTGTTCTTGATGATGATTCCCCTATCATCCTTCTTGTTTCTAAAAACCCATTTGGTTCCAATGGTAGTCTTCCCATGAGGAAGAGGACAAAGGTTCCAAACTTTCTGCCTTTTGAATTGAAGCAGCTCTTGTTGCATAGCTTCAACCCAACTTCCATCCTTTAGAGCTTCATCAACTTTCTTGGGCTCTATCTGGGATAAGAAACAAGAGTGAAGACAAACATTTGCTTCATGGGTTTGTCCTCTTGTTCTTACCCCTGTGAAACATCTCCAATGATGTTTGTGGTGGGGTGAGACTTGTGGATCCTTAGCTGAGGGATCACAGCAAGTTGCTGGGAAAGATCTAAATTTGAGAAATTTAAATCTGGTCCTGAAGATTCACCCTCCACATTATCACACTTATCAAGATTAACTTGATCCAATGAGTGTGAGACATCATTGATGTTGTCATCTATGGTGTGGTTATTAGCATCAAGGAATTCCTGATCACTATCACCATCACCATTGTTGTCTTCTACAAGTGAGGTTCTTTATCTGGTTGAGAGGCCTCTGAGCTGGAATTTGAAGGCATGCCAGATGTATCAGCTGAATTTGTCATTGTTGTGCTGATAGAAACCTCATTTGCTGAAGTAGTTCCAACTGGAGCTGAAGATGTATGAGTTGAAGATCTTCCTAGCTCAAATCTTGGATCAGGATCACCTGTATTTAGATTTTCTGCAGATCCTGAACATGCTCACAAGATTTGTTAAAACAGTTGGTAACTAAATCAAGATCAAACAGCCAATCCGGACCAGAACCAGCCACACAGGGAGTGTGCTCATTGAAAGTCACATTGGCTGACTCCTCAACAATTCTAGTTTGAGATTGTAATCTCTATAAGCTTTAGCTTGAGAAGAGTATCCAATGAAATGTCATCATTGATTTCTCAGCAAACTTGGCAATTTGATCTTTGGTATTCAAGATGGTGCAGGGACATCCAAATGACCTGAGAAAACCAATGAAAGGTTTCCTCTTGTGCCAAAGTTCATAAGGAGTCTTACCATGTGTCTTAACTACTAAAACTCTGTTTGCACATAGCAAGCAGTATTGACTGCCTCTGCCCAGAAGGTGATAGGCAGTTTAGAGTCAGACAACATAGTTCTTGCAGCTTCAATAAGTGTCCTGTTTCTCCTTTCAGCAACTCCATTTTGCTGAGGAGTCCTGGGAGCACTATATTGTCTTGTAATATTTTTCATCACAAAATGCATCAAGGATTTGGTTCTTGAATTCAGTTCCTTGATCACATCTTATGGTTTTGACCTTGTGATCACATTGATTCTCAACTTTTAAGATGAAATTCTTCAGAATCTCAGGGGTTTCATCCTTAGTTCTAAGGAAGAAGACCCAAGTGAATCTTGTAAAATCATCTGTGATCACCAGACAGTAAGAGGTCCTTCCTAAACTCATTACACTGGTGGGGCCAAAGAGATCCATATGTAACAAGTGTAGGGGAGTAGTGATGGAGTTCTTTTCCTTAGGCTTGTGAGATACTTGTGTTGCTTCCCTTTCAGGCATGCCACACAATGATCATCACTAGTAAACTCTTTCTTTGGCATTCCAGTTACCAAGTCATGTTTAATTAATTTATTCATGTTCTTAAAGTTTACATGGCACATTCTTTTATGCCATAGGAAGACTCATCACTATTTGCTTTAGATAGAAAGCATGAAACTTCTCCTGAGGAGATGTTTCTTTGCAAATCCATCTTGTACATGTTCCCTTTCCTAGGGGCTCTGAGCAGGATATGCTCATGAGGAATGACCACACACCAGGTTTGAGAACAATGCACTCATGCTCAGTAAAGAGCATGTTATGACTTTGATCACAAATTAAATTGAGATGACACTTCAGAAAATGGATTCTACCCAAAATCCTTCAAGAGATATTCCTTACCTTCAACCTTGCAGTGAAATTTCACAGTGTCAGTGTAAAGCCCCTTGTAACCACCTTCATCTCCTCCAAAAGCAACTGGTCCTCCATCAATCCTCTCAAAATTGTGGAGTAGAGACCTATTGCCAGTCATGTGCCTGGAACAGCACTGTCAATTATCCAACATTCCTGTTGGTCTTGAGCTGTTCCTGCACAGAGAAGATGATTAGTTACATTTTGAAACCCAAGCCTTACTTGTCTGGGCTCATTAACAGTAAAAGAAGGTAATGCAACAGTAATAGATCCTATGGTTGTTACTATAGGGATCTTCAGCTGTTGTTGATGGAGAAACCTCAGTCATTTGGTCTTTCTTAGATTCCATAACACCTTTGGAGTCTTGGACTTGACCTTCAAAACCTTAGAAGCTTTTAGAAAATCATAGTTTGATGACTGATCCTTCGGAAGAGTCTACAGTCACTGCAGCAGACTTAGTGCTTCGGAAGAATTCCTTTCTTCCGAGACCAAACTTTGCTTCCGAAGGTAATTTTCCACTTTACCTCTTCTTTGATTTGGAGCTTCCCGAAGGAAACAGACTTCCTTCCGAAGCTTGAGATTTCTTGAGACTCTTTGAAGTCTTTGTTTTAGTCATGTGGACAGTACTTTAGGATTGTATGGGCAATCCTTAGCAATGTGAGAAGTACTTTCACACATGACACATAAATTATCTTCTTCAAAGAAGTCTCCTTTGAGAACAAGACGACTTTGATCACATCCCTCTCCATCTTCATCTGGATAGCTGTGAGACAGTTCCTTGGGCTGTGAACTGTTCTTGGAGTTTGATGGTCCAGGCTGTGCAGCAGTGGTACACAGCAAATCAGTCTTCTTCTTGGTACTGAGATGATTTGGACAAGAACCATGACTCTTAGCTAGGAGTCTTGGTTGATGTCTTCAGTCCTAACTTTGAAACCTGCAGAGATAAAAAACTTGTTTCTGCTTAGCATCAAAAGTAGCCTTGATTTCTGAGCTTTCTTTGCTTTCTTTGGCTCTTTCTGATCAAGTTCTTTCTTTTGGACTTGGTCATCCCAGTTGATTTCTTCTTTCCTCAGAAGGATAGTGGCCCTTGGGAGAATCCTCTTCTTCACTCTTCTCGAGGAATTCTTCACTATCACTTCTTCATCTTCCTCACTTACAGGATCTATGAGAGGAAGCTCATCTTCACAAGTTCCAAACACGGGAGATCTTACAGACAAGATTGTGTGTGGAGGAGCTATCTCATTTGATCCTAGTCCCTGTCTGTTTGATAACAAACCTTGTTGTGCAGGGATGAGGATATCATGTTCTTGAAGGTCTCTTCTTCAAGAACACTCTTTCTGCCTTGGCTTTGCTGATCACCAAGCTCAGCCTGGCACTCAGTTAACTTAGTGATGAGATCTTGGATCTGAGTTCTGAAATCTGTATGTTCATGTTTTAGTACTGAAATGGTTTTCTCCAAGTCTTCTATTTTAACTTGTAATCATTTTCAGACTTTCTAAAATCAGATTTTAATATGTTTAATGACTCAAGATCAGATCTCATCTCTAGGTTATAGGACCTGTATCTATTTACTTAGCAATGCATCAGGGGAGCAAAGATGTTCCAATACCATGGCTTCATCATGGTCAGCCATCAGTGCTTGGTTTGGAGAAGCATCCTCCACCTGAAAACTCCAGTCAAAGCCTCCTTCTTCAACAAGCAACAGCAGCATGTTGCTTGTCTTCTCAGCTTGAGGAGCTTTGTCAGCAAAGTTTTGTCTAGGTTGTGTTTGGCCCCCATTTGTTTTAGGTGCCTTACACTCCCTGGCAAAGTGACCTAAGGTTACAGTTGTAACACTTAACTTTGCTTTTATCCAGCCCAAACTTGCTGCTGGTAGCATTGCTTGGGAATCTTCTTCTGTCCTCTTGTAGAACTTCTTGGCTCTGTGAGTGAGGAGAGCCATCTGCTGAAACTATCTCCATGTATTCCAGGTCATCTGGATGGATACAGTCCAGGTCTTCAAGAGTGAAGAGATAATTCCCACAGCTTTCATCTGCAGACACAAGGCTTGAGAAGAACTTGTCTCTTGGAATGGGCTTCCTTGAGTAAAGTTCTCCCTTGGTGTCTCCGGGAAGGTGATGAAAGGACCCTTTTGTGAGTTATCAGGGTAGCATAAGAGATGATGCTGAGGTTCTATGCTATCCCTTTCAACCACATGAAGGGCTGAACCCATTTGATTGTTGGAGTTGCCAGATGAACCTTGCATGTTCATCTCCATCTGGTATCCACTGAGAATCCCATACAACTCTGTAAGAGTAAGAGTCTTAAGGTTCTCAGTCCTCTTGATCACCACACAATAGTGTGTCCATTGCCTAGGAAGTGAGGACATGAACTTCCTTACAATGTCCCTGTTCTCAAGAGGAACTCCTCCATCCACTAGGGTATCCACAATCTCAACATACCTGAAGTATTGTTGAGTCATGGTCTCACCTGCTTTGAAGGTGAAATTTTCAAACTGCTGCTTCAGAAGATCTTTCTTGTTCTCCTTGGCTTCAGAGGAGCCTTCATACATCAGCTTCAGTGCATCCCACAGCTGTTTGGCTGTCTTGCACTTCTTGAAGCCTCTGTATACAGAGTTTGGGAGAGCAGTCTGAAGAGCAGTCATGGCCTTCCTATCAATCTCTACTCTTTTTCTATCTTCATCTGAGTAGTTGGCCACATCTTTAGGAATCATACCAGCACCAGTAGCAGAGGGGGTGCTGGGTATGAAAGGTCCATTCTCAACAGATTCCCACATTCTTGAATCAAGAGACCTGATGAAGCCTTCCATCCTCATGCACCAGGTGTCAAAATCATCAAGAGTGATCAGTGGGGATTTGTTCATGGTTCCAGTCTCCATATCAGTCTTAGAGATGGCAGCCATTTGAAGAGTTTAGCTTTTGTGTGTGTGAGGGATCTTAAGATGGTTAGATCTTATATCAAGAGCCTGGAAAGCTCTGATACCAATTGCAGGACCGTTTAAGGGCTTAACCACAATTACAACACAACAACACAATGAGGAGAATAACTAAGCTCTAATCAAACAGTGAACTGGGTAACCAAGGTGATACAAAGAACACAAGTAAAGCAAGAGACAGAACAAGAGAATATGGGTTTCAAGGAGGCAGTATATTGCTTTCTCAAGTTCTTTTACAAGTGTTACAAGGCATAAAGAAAAGATACAAGAACTTGAAATACTTATACTACAACCTACAGCCGGCCATACTTTGAAGGCCAGCTGGATACAATTGACTAGACACTAACAAAATCAATTGTAGGATCAAAAGGCATATCTGCCTTTTGACCTTGTGACTATGACATGCCATAGCTCACATCCTTTTACAATACAAAAAGGATAAAGTACATAAAGTGGAAAGTTGAATACTCAAGACCTCAATGTACAGTTATCAAAAGCAAGGCCCTTTTCACCAACTCATGTAAGTTGGTGACTTTACAGAGATGCAGCGGAAAAGGTGCTTTATGGAACAGTACATCAGATAAAGCATGTGTACTAAAAGTCTTCGGAAGAAATCTGTCTTCATAGGATGAGGCTTCGGAAGACTTTGTCTCTGAAGCTTCGGAAGACTTCATGTTTGGCTTCGGAAGATATTGGTCTTGGCTTCGGAAGATTTTACACTTAGAGTATTTTCTAATGCTTTGTGTAAAACTTCCGAAGCATTCTTCACTTCAGTACTTTAGTGCATGTTGCTGAGACACTTAAGCTGTTTTGGGTTGCATCAGACTTCAGGAATCCTTACAACTACCAATACCTAACCGTCGGTTCCCACACTGGAATTAAATAGTTGCAAAGATAGAACCACACAGCAGACCCAAGCATGTATCAAATAGTACTTGCAACACAGTATCACGTTGATTCCTTGTATGTAAAATGTATGTAAGTTGTACAACATTAAAATTGTGTAAGCATACTTTTCCCCCAATTTGTAAATGATTGAAATATTGTATAAGCGTAAAAAGGGACCACGAAACTCACTTGTTAAGTGGTAAGTATGTATGAGTGATGTATCCCAAATGTCGAATGCAAATAAACAGTCAAATACCTATTGACAGTTATTGTATAGCATTAATGATATGATATATGTATAAGCGCGCAATAATGATGGGTCGGTTCGGGTCGTATCGGATGGGTCGCGTACATCACACACAGACTGACACACGTACTAGATCTTATGCAGATCCAAGTACAAGACATTGTTGCCACTAATGATGATATTTAGGTAAAAGTTTCGTTGTTAATTGAAAGAATATTGAATAAGTGTAAATAGTTATAAGTCAATTCAGTCGTTCGTAAAGCGTTAGTTAAATTTGCTCAAAATAGTTTCTGTGCCCTTTCTCGCGTTGACTCTAATATTTGTGGCCAAACAATGGCATTATTGTGTTAGTGTTACCTCGACACCACACGACATACTCACGCCACGCACAAAGGGTCAAACACAACAATTTCAGTCGCATACAAGGCCAGACGCACGACTCAACCTCCATTCGTGCGAATCAACCCTCAATCGTGCGAATCAGCTTCATTCGTACGATTGAGCCTTCATTCGTATGATTGGCCTTCAGTCGTACCACACAACACCCAAACGCACGACTCAACTTCCATGCGCACGAATCAACCTTCAATCGTGCGAATTAGCTACTTTCGTACGACTGAACCTTCATTCGTGCGATTGGACCCCAGTCGTGCGAATCACATTCATTCGCACACATTCAGTCGATCACCTGACTCAATCGCACACAAACACTCAGTCGCACAACTCAGTCGCACGACATGCCCAGTCGCACCACTCAGTCGCGCGATTGACTCAGACGCATGATCCAGTCGCACGACCCACTCAGTCGCACGGCTCAATCGCATGGATGACCCAGTCGCCTGATCTGCAGAATCGCGACTGTGGTCGGGAGGAGCAGCCCCCGAGCTACTCTAAACACGGGTTTTACACCACAAGGACCTCCAGAAACACTCAACAAACATACCCAAGCTAAAACACAAGCAAAGAGACCTCACACGCACCCATACGACCTTGTGTGTTCGGGTTGAACCCGAACACCCGAAACCCTAGTTTGGACAGCCGTGAAAAGGCTCAAAAATGGACAACCAAGACAACTACCTGCTAAGGAGGGGTAGTCTAAGCTGTAGACGGTGTCAAGACGAAGAAAACGAGACCTCTCGGGTCGGATTTGGTGCTAATATGGTGATTTAGTGTGTGAAGAGGAGATGAAGATGAAGAAGATGATAAAATGGGGGATTAGGGCTGGAAATGGGGTATTTATACCCAGCCCAAGTTTCCAAAATTACAAGTTTAGTCCCTGCACTTAACCCCCGAGTTTTCCCAAATTTTGTTCGGTTGAAAAACGACTTTGTTAGGTTTTTATATTATTGTAAAAGTATTTAATGTTATTATGACTTAAGAAATGGTTATATTAAAACATTTATTATATTTATAAAATGATATATTTAGCGTTTTCAAAAAAAATGGAAGTTTTAAGGTCTTTTTAAGGTTCACACACGGTTTTAAACGAATGCACACACAACGATAATATTGCACACATGATATCCACATAAAGAGTCAAATAATGATGAGGAATGACCAAATATAGAATAGATGACGGACAAACACGTCAATTGACGGACCTTAAAGTGACGGATGTCACAGTATCCCCCAGTTGAGAGAATTTCGTCCCGAAATTCAGCTGGAGTTAGGTCCAAGAGTGTCATCCTCGAAAAGATGTGGATATTTGAGTTTCATCTGATCTTCACGTTCCCATGTAAACTCTGGCCCTCGTTTTGAATTCCACCTTACGCGAACAATAGGTATTCTACTGCGCTTCAGTTGCTTGACCTTTCGATCCATGATCTCAATGGGTTCTTCAACAAAATGAAGCTTGTCGTCAATCTTGATTTCCTCGATTGGCACGTGAAGGGATTCATCGGCCAAACATTTCTTGAGGTTTGACACGTGAAAAGTATCATGCACACCGCTAAGCTCTTGTGGCAACCTTAACCGGTAAGCCACTGGACCGATCCTTTCAGTGATCTCAAATGGTCCAACGTATCTTGGGGCTAACTTCCCTTTCTTTCCGAATCGAACGACTCCTTTCCAAGGGGAAACTTTGAGTAACACACGATCCCCAACATTGAATTCTAGAGGCTTCCGACGATTGTCGGCATAGCTCTTTTGGCGATCTCGCGCGGCTTTAAGTCGATCTTTGATTTGGAAAATCTTGTCTGTTGTTTCTTGGATGATCTCTGGGCCTGTCAGTTGACTCTCACCAATTTCGGCCCAACAAACGGGAGATCTGCATTTTCTTCCATACAACGCTTCAAATGGAGCACATCCAATGCTTGTATGGTAGCTGTTGTTGTAGGAGAACTCAATCAACGGTAAATGAGCATCCCAGCTACCTCCAAAATCGATTACACACGCTCTCAACATGTCTTCTAGCGTCTGTATAGTGCGTTCACTTTGGCCATCTGTTTGAGGGTGATAGGCTGTACTCATGTCTAACCGAGTACCCATCGCTTTCTGTAGCGTCTGCCAAAAACGTGAAGTGAATCTGCTATCACGGTCGGATATGATTGACACCGGCACCCCGTGCCGTGTCACGACCTCTTTGATGTACAATCTCGCCAACTTATCCATCTTGTAATCTTCTCGGATAGGCAAGAAATGTGCTGACTTCGTCATTCGATCAATAATGACCCATATCGAGTCATGACCGCTGTTTGTTCTAGGGAGTTTGGTAATGAAATCCATTGCTATGTTCTCCCATTTCCACTCGGGAATTTCAGGTTGCTGTAATAATCCCGATGGCTTCTGATGTTCAGCTTTGACTTTCGAACACGTCAAGCATTGGCTGACGTATAAGGCAATGTCTTTCTTCATGCCTGGCCACCAGTACAGATCCTTAAGATCATGATACATCTTGTCTGCACCAGGATGAATAGAATATCGCGTCTTGTGGGCTTCATCCATGACTAAGGTACGAACACCTCCCCATTTGGGTACCCATATGCGATCCATGAAGTACTGAATACCGTCATCCTTGCGAATCATCTGTTTATCTAACCCCCGGAACTCTTCTCCCGCAAGGTTTTCTTCTTTCAATGCCTCACCTTGTGCAATTTGAATCTGAGCTTTCAGGTTGGTTTGAATGGTCAATCCCAACGCTCGTGCACGCAATGGTTTCACACGCTCCTTTCGGCTTAAGGCATCAGCCACCACGTTAGCTTTCCCCGGATGATACCGGATTTCACAATCGTAGTCGCTAAGAAGCTCTACCCAACGTCGTTGGCGCATGTTGAGTTCCTTCTGATCCAGAATGTGTTGAAGACTCTTATGATCGGTGAAGATGATGCATTTGGTGCCATACAAGTAATGCCTCCAAATTTTGAGTGCAAATACTACAGCGCCCAACTCAAGATCATGAGTGGTGTAGTTCTTTTCGTGCACTTTAAGTTGTCGCGAAGCGTAGGCAATCACCTTGTCCTTCTGCATTAGCACACATCCCAGTCCTTGATGTGACGCATCGCAGTAAACCACAAAATCATCAGTTCCGTCTGGGAGAGACAGTATCGGCGCGTTGCACAACTTCTCTTTCAACGTTTGGAACGCTTGCTCTTGTGCAAATCCCCAGTCAAACTTCTTGTCTTTCTGAGTAAGCAGGGTTAACGGTTGCGCAATCTTTGAGAAATTCGCGATGAAGCGACGATAATAACCGGCCAATCCTAAGAATTGCCGTATCTCTGATGGTGTCTGGGGCGTATCCCATTTCTTCACCGCTTCGATCTTGCCGGGATCTACGTGAATCCCGTCCTCATTAACCACATGACCCAAAAATTTCACTTCCCGCAGCCAAAACTCACACTTTGAGAACTTGGCGAAAAGTTTCTCTTCGCGTAGCAGCTCCAGAATATCCCGAAGATGTTCTACGTGATCCTCTTTTGATCGGGAGTAGATAAGTATATCGTCTATGAACACGATCACGAACTTATCCAAGTAAGGTTTGCACACCCGATTCATTAGATCCATGAACACAGCTGGTGCGTTAGTCAACCCGAACGGCATGACCAAGAACTCATAATGCCCATAACGAGTCCTGAACGCAGTCTTCGGTATGTCGTCCTCAAAAACCCTTAGCTGATGATAACCAGAACGAAGATCGATCTTTGAAAAATACGAAGCTCCTTGCAGCTGATCAAATAAATCGTCGATTCTGGGGAGAGGATATCGGTTCTTCACCGTTAACTTGTTCAGTTCACGGTAATCGATGCACATGCGGAACGATCCGTCCTTCTTCTTGACAAACAGTACCGGTGCTCCCCACGGTGAATGACTTGGTCGAATGAAACCCTTCTCCAGTAGTTCCTGTAACTGACTAGACAACTCTTGCATCTCGGATGGCGTTAGTCGATAAGGCGTTTCGCTACCGGTGTAGCTCCAGGAACCAACTCAATACGGAATTCCACCTGTCGTGGAGGAGGTAAACCAGACAAGTCATCTGGAAATACTTCTGGGTAATCCCGTACCACTGGAATATCCACCAGTTTCCTTTCCTCGTCTTTCTTTTCAACCACATGAGCCAGAAAAGCGTAGCACTGCTTTCGTAAACTCTGGCGTGCTTTCATGCAGGAAATCAGCTTTAAGCTCTTACCCGGTCGTTCTCCCTGAACCTTGAGTACTTCCCCGTTTGGCATAGGGATACGTACCACTTTGTCTCGGCAGACAATCTCTGCTCCATTCTGCGACAACCAATCCATACCCACAATCACATCGAAGCTCCCTAACTCGAAGGGTATCAAATCTATGTCAAATGTATGACCCTCCAACGTCAACGAACACTTCCTAATAATCTCATCGGCCTGAGCAACCTTACCATTGGCCATTTCTACGGAGTAGCTAGTTTCTAGCCTACTAGGACTCAAATCAAGCAATTGCACAAACTCGGAAGAAATGAAACTATTATCTGCTCCAGTATCAAATAATATAGATGCGAAGTGATGATTGAGTAAGTGCGTACCCGTGACAACATTCGGGTCCTGACGAGCATCATTAGCTCCAATGACGAATGCACGTCCCCGAGCTGCATTCCCCTGAGTAGCCGGGCCTTGATTCCCAGCGATAGCCAACACCTGCTGCTGGTTGTTCCCCTGTTGACCCGGTGCCCGATTCAGCCTGGGGCACATATTCCTGTAGTGATCGGGGCTCCCACACTCAAAGCAAGCCCTTGCATTCCCGGCGGGGTTAACCGCGTTGACGGGTGCTACAAGATTCGGCGCAGTCCTGCAATCTCTTGCCAAATGACCCGGGCGCTTACGGTTAGCGCACACCCGGCACTGCGTCCCTGGGGGATGATGATAATTGCACCTTTCACATTTGGGGTGCGGCCCCACATACTCTCTTCTGGCCTGAGACACGGCCACAAAATTCCTGGTCGGCTTAGACCTCTTCTCAAACCTTCCGGCACTCGACCGGCTCGATTCCCCAACATCCTTCCTCTTCTCGGCCCCTCGGCCCAAAACCCTGTTCTAACCATCTCATCAGTCAAAGCGCCAGCTTTCAGAATTGCGCTCTGAATAGTAGGAGGAGCGGCTGCTGTAACCATCGCTCTAATTTGAGGCGCGAGTCCCCAAATGTACCTCTCGATCCTCTTTGATTCCGGCGTAACCAGATGCGGAACCAATCTAGCCAGCTCATGAAAACGATCAGTATAAGCTGCATGCCCTGCCCCCACCATAGCATGATTCCAGAATTCATGCTCCAGCTTCTGCATCTCGTTGAGAGGGCAGTATTCCTCGGTGATCAGGCTTTGAATTCATCCCATGACATCTGCATCGCAGACTCTCTTCCTCGTGCTTGAATCTGGGTGTTCCACCAGGTTAGGGCTTTACCCTGTAGAGAACAAGTGGCATACTTGATCCTCTGGCTGTCGAGGCACTCACTGATGTCGATCACTGCCTCCATCTTTTCCAACCACCTGGTTAGGGCTATCGCCCCACCTTTCCCATCGAATTCCCTTGGCTTACAAGCCACGAACTCCTTGTACGAACATCCCCGACGAGCATTAACCACTCCAGTCTCGATACCGGCAGTACCACCATTCCCGGTTTCCTGGTTGCTCTCGTTTCCAGTCGGGTTCCCGTTTCCCGTTTCAGTTTCAATCCCACCTTGGGCTCCATCATCGTTGCCACCATCCCCGTGAGGGTGGTGTTGTTGAAGTGCGTCGCTCACTTGGGCCACGATAGTAGGAATCAGTGCGGCCAATTGCTGAGCGATCAGGGCTGCCATGTCGGCGTTCCCTGTTCCTTGACTGTTACTGGCAGGAGCATCGTTTGTTCTTGGTGCTCTGCCTCTGCCTCGGCCTCTGCCCCTTGGGGCTTCACTCCCGCCACTACTTCTACGGGTGACTCTTCGAGGCGGCATGTTCTAATCATAAAAGAGGTAACATGTAAACTTTAGTCACCATATGATACAAATGTATTCCACTTATCAAATTCCAATGTTCATGTTCCGGTCAGCCAGACCACCATGCAGCCCATTTCAAGCATATTCTCGGTATACCGGTGATGTTTATATATAGGGTTCCCCGCAGCGTTCCCACCACACCCACGATGTACCGAGAATGATGCCTGATCTGGTTACATGACATCCGACTTTCCTTTACATCATATCCATAATAATCCATCATAACATTTGTAAGTCCATGTATACAATCACGTTTAGTCTAGCGGAGTTTGTCTATTTCCTCATCTTTCGAGGTTTCAGACATATTCCTCCTCAGAGTTAATCTCAATGTCCAAGGTCAAGCGCAATAACATGATCTGTGATGATCTCTTCGGGTTTAATACCCGGATCTGATAAACTAACTCGGCGCGCAGAGGGAACGGAAGATCCAATAGAAGCATCCCCATAAAAGAGTGAGCACAAGGGCTCTCTCATAGGGTAGAAAGATCACATAACAAATAGATGAGCAAATCAAGCAGCGAGGAACACATACACGAGATATAATATGCATACAGAGTCCTAGCATGCAAATCTACATGAAGGTTCCTAGGTTATAGTCTAGGTCAAGCGTATTGCCTAATTCTCTATAACCAATGGCTCTGATACCAATCTGTCACACCCCCGCTAAAAGCGGAAACACGGGGATGTAACGAGACCGGGATCGTCATAACACATGGTAAGCGATAGAGAGCAATATAAATAAATGATGACATGCGTGTCATGACGACACCCGACAACAAGGGGACTTGTGTCGTGTTTAGTCAATGTTCACGACAACATAGCCATAAGCAACTTGATGATGATAACACATATACACATATGATGAAAATGTAAATGTTATTTCCCACAACCCGGGAACAAGTTCAAAAGTTGATAATTGTTTACATGCGATAACATTGTTCAAAAAGATTGTTTATCAAAATGAGCTAAGTCCCAAAAATGCATCCTAGGGTCTCCACTAAGGCAGCACACCTAGATTCCTGGACTTGCATGATCACCTGAAAAGATATGCTTAAAACGGTCAACAAAATTGTTGGTGAGCTCGCAGGTTTATGTAATAAAAATGTAAGTGATGCTGTAATAAGTAGCGCGTCGGAATACCGTGAATACAGTTATTACACAAGTAAATATCACATGACATGAGCTTTGCAACCAAACCTAGCGACGTACACAAAGAAATTGTCGGCATATATTCACCCAAGGGCCCGTTCCTGGCCACTGATGGTACCAACTAGTATACCATCGAACGAGGGTGGGGGTGTCAACCCAGTAGTACTACCAATACCTAACCGTCGGTTCCCACACTGGAATTAAATAGTTGCAAAGATAGAACCACACAGCAGACCCAAGCATGTATCAAATAGTACTTGCAACACAGTATCACGTTGATTCCTTGTATGTAAAATGTATGTAAGTTGTACAGCATTAAAATTGTGTAAGCATACTTTTCCCCCAATTTGTAAATGATTGAAATATTGTATAAGCGTAAAAAGGGGCCACGAAACTCACTTGTTAAGTGGTAAGTATGTATGAGTGATGTATCCCAAATGTCGAATGCAAATAAACAGTCAAATACCTATTGACAGTTATTGTATAGCATTAATGATATGATATATGTATAAGCGCGCAATAATGATGGGTCGGTTCGGGTCGTATCGGATGGGTCGCGTACATCACACACAGACTGACACACGTACTAGATCTTATGCAGATCCATGTACAAGACATTGTTGCCACTAATGATGATATTTAGGTAAAAGTTTCGTTGTTAATTGAAAGAATATTGAATAAGTGTAAATAGTTATAAGTCAATTCAGTCGTTCGTAAAGCGTTAGTTAAATTTGCTCAAAATAGTTTCTGTGCCCTTTCTCGCGTTGACTCTAATATTTGTGGCCAAACAATGGCATTATTGTGTTAGTGTTACCTCGACACCACACGACATACTCACGCCACGCACAAAGGGTCAAACATAACAATTTCAGTCGCATACAAGGCCAGACGCACGACTCAACCTCCATTCGTGCGAATCAACCCTCAATCGTGCGAATCAGCTTCATTCGTACGATTGAGCCTTCATTCGTATGATTGGCCTTCAGTCGTACCACACAACACCCAAACGCACGACTCAACTTCCATGCGCACGAATCAACCTTCAATCGTGCGAATTAGCTACTTTCGTACGACTGAACCTTCATTCGTGCGATTGGACCCCAGTCGTGCGAATCACATTCATTCGCACACATTCAGTCGGTCACCTGACTCAATCGCACACAAACACTCAGTCGCACAACTCAGTCGCACGACATGCCCAGTCGCACCACTCAGTCGCGCGATTGACTCAGACGCATGATCCAGTCGCACGACCCACTCAGTCGCACGGCTCAATCGCATGGATGGCCCAGTCGCCTGATCTGCAGAATCGCGACTGTGGTCGGGAGGAGCAGCCCCCGAGCTACTCTAAACACGGGTTTTACACCACAAGGACCTCCAGAAACACTCAACAAACATACCCAAGCCTAAAACACAAGCAAAGAGACCTCACACGCACCCATACGACCTTGTGTGTTCGGGTTGAACCCGAACACCCGAAACCCTAGTTTGGACAGCCGTGAAAAGGCTCAAAAATGGACAACCAATACAACTACCTGCTAAGGAGGGGTAGTCTAAGCTGTAGACGGTGTCAAGACGAAGAAAACGAGACCTCTCGGGTCGGATTTGGTGCTAATATGGTGATTTAGTGTGTGAAGAGGAGATGAAGATGAAGAAGATGATAAAATGGGGGATTAGGGCTGGAAATGGGGTATTTATACCCAGCCCAAGTTTCCAAAATTACAAGTTTAGTCCCTGCACTTAACCCCCGAGTTTTCCCAAATTTTGTTCGGTTGAAAAACGACTTTGTTAGGTTTTTATATTATTTGTAAAAGTATATTTAATGTTATTATGACTTAAGAAATGGTTATATTAAAACATTTATTATATTTATAAAATGATATATTTAGCGTTTTCAAAAAAAAATGGAAGTTTTAATGGTCTTTTCAAGATTCACACACGGTTTTAAAACGAATGCACACACAACGATAATATTGCACACATGATATCCACATAAAGAGTCAAATAATGATGAGGAATGACCAAATATAGAATAGATGACGGACAAACACGTCAATTGACGGACCTTAAAGTGACGGATGTCACACAAGTGTTTACAAAGCATAAGTCATAAGTTACAAGGACTTGAGATACTTTATACTACATCTTACAACCGGCCATACTTTGAAGGCCAGCTGGAAATATTGATCTAGACAACAAAATCAATGTAGAGTCAAAAGGCAGATTGCCTTTTGACAAGTGACTATGACATGTCATAGCTCACATCCTAATATATTGAAAAAAAGATAAAAGTACATAAAGTAGAAAGTTACAGACATAAGACCATAATGTATAGTTACCAAAAGCATGGACCTTTTTTACCAACTTGTATAAGTTGGTGAGTCGTTAGAGTTGCAGCGGAAAGTGGTCCAGCTTTATGGAAAAGTACATCAGATAAAGCATGTATTAAAAGTCTTCGGAAGAAATCTGTCTTCACTTCTTGGCTTCGAAAGACTTTGTCTTTAAAGCTTCGAAAAACTTCACTTTTGGCTTCGGAAGATATTGGTCTTGGCTTCGAAAGATTTCATACTTAGAATATTTTTCTAGTGTAGAGTATGAAACATCCAAAGCAACTTCTACTTTGACTAAGTGCATGCATGCAAGAAAGACTTGGGTTGTTTTGGGTGCATCAGCCTTTCATTAAACCTTACAAGGAAGAAGAGGACGGCAAGGAAGGGTATTGTGTTTGACAGTCCACGTGGGAGGGGTAGAGGACGAGGAGTATTGCGTAAGCATCGGACCCCGATGAACACCATGTCGACAAGTGTTGAGGTTCCAATATCAGATACTCCTACAACAATTAACGAGGCTACTACGTTAGAGAGATCAGTGATTGTTACAGAATCAACCACTATAGCATCATCTTTTATGCCTGTTACTGAGGATGTGTTGAGTACATCACCAAGGACTCAAAGGCATATTGACATTTTCATGATGCTGATTATCTTAATACTACTCTAGAACCACCAGCACCACCAGAGTCTGCATCGTATTCACCCACGAGGGTTACGCTAGAGCAGAGGGTTGTTGTGTTAGAGAAAGAGATGTTGGAAAAGACACAATTGATTAATGACATTCGTTGAAGTATGTTAGAGAAAGATAAGAGGATAAAAAGCTTTGAGCATCAGCAACACTTCATGTTCAGCTATGTACAGATTATGGAGCAGAATAATCCAGATTTCACTTTTCGTGGTTATTCTTCGTTTACTCACCAACAACCATGGAAGTTGGAGAGTCTAGTGGATAGCAAACTCCATGATAGTTCGTATTTTGGCTACTGAGAATCAACCTGTAACACTCACTGGAGAGGCGTTTGTGGAGCCTGAACCTGATATGCCTATTCTAATCCCAGTTGATGATGAAGATGACTTAGATTTGGTGGATTATGGGTTTAGTGATAAAGATGATGATGATGATGATAAAGATGATGATGGTGATAATGGTGATGAAGGAGATGATAAAGATGGAAATGCTGATTGGAAGGATGATGATAATCAGGGCAGTGATATGGGTTCAACTGCTTGTGCTTCTGGATCATCGGGTACTGACAATGTCTCCGCACCAAGTACTAATGATACATTTGACTATACTCCTTTAGATCCTGCTATTGAAGAAGCTTACGAGAAAGAGTTTTATTCATTCCAGCAGAGACTTGTTGCTGAGGAAATCGATGAAGGTTTTACTCCTTTTGATGATGTAGAAGAAAATGTAGATTACACCGACATATTTAGAAATAGTCTAGAATACTTATTTTCAGATTTCTTTATTGAAGAAGAAGAGATAGTAGGTGAGTCAAGTGCCAAAGAGAAGACTGACAAAACAGTAGAACAAACTTGTCAAAGTGTTGTATGTCAGGTCGGAAACCTTACCGTTGACGCTCCTCCTTCGCCATCTTATGTATATACGCTGAGACATTGCAATCCTTTCACAAGGTACGCAAACTCAGAACTTATTCTTAGTTGGGCGTACGATGCTGAGAAGAAGATGTACGTGATAAAGAGAAAGGCTAGAGCTATACAGTATTATTTGGACGAGCATGACTTTCATACACTCAGAGTTTCAGATTTATATGCTATGGGTCGTGTTTCGTTTATCAATACAATCAACTATAGAAAGGGGAACTGGATAAGAAACATGATATGGAGACACAGTAAGAACAACTTCAAAGACTTCAAAACTGCCAAATCTAAAGTCATTGAAAGATGAGACATGTATAGATCCTAATACCAACAAGCCAATGAATATACAAGTGTTCAAGTATCCAAGATATGCAAGGAAGATCCCTATGGTCATTGGTTACAATTTAGGTATAATTAGTCTCAAGTAGGGCAATTAGAGCGAATATTATGCACAAATATTACCGTTAGGTAAAATTTAACTAGGTCATTATTGGTCAACAATTACTTATTAAGATCATTTCAAGATAATTAGGGTCAACTAGTATTAACTAGTGTTACTATTAGGCAATTAGGTTTAATATTGGTCAATCAAGGTGTATATGGTCATTAATAGTATCAATTAAAATTAAAATTTGTCAACTAGGTGAATCAAGGATTAATGTGGGAATTTTGGGTAAATTAGGATTAGTGAAGGCTAATTCAATTATGATCAATACATGTTAATAATAGTTATTAAGAATCAATTGTCGTCAGTTACGATCATTTGTTGCTAACAAGAGTCGTGAATGGTCAACTTGTATTAGTTTGTGCCAAGTTACGGGTAATCATGGGGTAGTTAGGATTGATTGTGATCAATACATGACAATGATAGTTAATTGGGTGCTCTAATAATCATTTAGGGTTATTAATGGTAAATTAGGGTCATTAACGGTATATTAAAGTCATCAATGGTCAATTAGGGCAATAAATGATCAATTGGAGTCATTAACAATCAATTACAATTATAAACGATTAGCTAGGATCATAAAGGGTCAACCAGGGTTGTTCGGGGTCTATTTTGATCAATGGTCAAGTAGGGTCATAAAGGATCAGTTAGGAACATTCATGATCAGTTACGATCAATAGTGAGTATGTTGGCATATAATAGCTCAATTAGGGTTCTCGATATATGGCAATCAACTCTAATGGTACTAACCCACACGCCATCTCATATGTATTTGTGTTATTTTTAACATAATTATAATTTAATAATCGTTAGTTCTCTGAAACTCAAATATAAAAAGCACTATCATATTGTGTATGCATACACACATTCTAACGGTAATTTGATTGTTACTTTTATCTATTTTTTATGTTTATTTAAAACCTTAGGGTTCATCTATGTTGTTTCATGGAGTATACATTATTTTTAATGTTGTTTTGCACACATAGGATGAACATGTGTACTCATAAGCATAGAAATTTGACCCATTGGCCACAAAATAAAGATAATAAACACACATAAATAGGATCAATGAATTATAAAACCTGTTATTAAGTTTGTTGATATTTCATTCAAATGCTATTATATTATTGTGTCCTTAGACCATTTTCAAACTATTCCAGATTTCTACACTTTGAAGGTTGAAAGAAACATCACTTGCTTCATTGTATCAATTTATTGTTTTGGTAAAAGAAAACTTCCTAAATGACTATAGCTTATGCAATTGGTTTGATATTTTGAACTTCTATCATGCATAATACTTGTTCACAACACTATAGGAAGAAATAAAAAAAACAAGCAATAAAACTTGACATAATTGATTATTTGGCGCTTTTATGATTATTTATAATGGGTCATAATGGTTTGTTTGGTTTCAATGTTTTATACTAATTGTAGGTACAATGGTTGAAAAAGATAATAGCACAACGACAACAAGAGAAAGAAACAAATAGACAAAAGAGAAAGTTAAAGAGCAAAGAGATTCATAATGATAGACAAAGTTAAGGAATATGGGGTTGCAAATGCTAAAATGAAAGAGTCAAACAATGTAATGAAGAGCAAATTGTGGAACATACTGAAAATCTTCTCAGCTACCAATCCATGTATTTTTTTGGTATATATGAATGTTTAGATCCTCTGTGTTTGGATTATTCTTATTGTATAATATTTTTTTCTTATTCAGTTCCAAACCTTTGATATATTTATATATTATCTATCTATTAAAAATCAAACGTAATGAATAGTGTTTTTAGGATCATACACTGTTCATAATGAAATCGATGGTTGCGGGTTGTTTGTTGGTCTTAAACCGAAAGAAGCATGACATGTCTCTTTGAAGACATTAAACCGAAAGAATACATGTACATGCATTTGTATTTTGTACTGCATTCAAGAAGGCTATTAATCAAAAGTGATTAATATGTTAATCAGATGAGCACACAGCCTTTGAAGACATTTGAATGGAAAGCTATAAAGCATCTGTCTTGTTGGATTGGTGCAACCAATTCTCATGTCGATTGTAGTTTATATTGTATCATAACATGTGATATTTATTTGTCTTTAATTTAATCTTTTAAATTTTCTTACTATTGTTGTTTACAATTGGTCTCGAGGGGTGTGCTGGTTGAGCACTTGCCTTCAAATGAGAACACATGGAGGTTACTTTATAATGGAATGCTTGAAGCATTAGATTTTCATTTGATTGTTAGATTGTTGGCATGATCGTCTTATAATTTCATGAGTGATTTAAATGGAGGACATGAACACAGCAAGTACAAAATGCAAAGTGTATTGTTTTGGTCGTTTTGCAGGTTCATACATGATGGTTGTCTGAGGCTGTGTTATTCGCAATAAAAATCTCCCCATAATCAAGGTGAATGTGAATTACGTTTATCCGATTATAATTTGCATTCATTTTATCATCATATTCTCATTGTACTAATACGTCCTTGGAGATATTTGTATTGGCTTTTAAAAATGATTTTGATAATAATGAGTCAAGTGTATAATTGTTAGATTCAGATTATTTATGATCATCTAGAACTGATCGTTTTACCCTTACATAACAAGGGCCACTTCATATATCTTCCAATTTTTAAACACTACTCTCATGATATATGTAATCCATTACAAAGGCTACATTTATGGTTTACTGCTAAACTCTAACGTTTTACATTTGAAATGAAAACCTCAGGGTGTGCGATGGTTTTCTAAAAGTACAGAACCTCACTTGTAGTTTTGAAGTTGATATATATGTCTATTATCCTTTGTGATTGTATGGTCTTTTTAGATTTAAAGCAGTTAACTTTATCAGACTATATTGCCCATCAAGTGCTCATTTCTTTAGGTATTCAAATAATTTAGACGATCACAAAAAAAATTATTTTTGATTGTTTTCTAACCCATTTTATGCTGGTTTTGTTTGTTCAATGATTATTCAGGACCACATAATAAGACCAAGGAGTGCTGCAAATGGGTGAGATATTAGCAACCGTTATGCTTTATCTTATACAAGTAGAATTCCCCGTCACAACGCGCGAAGGAGAAAAACCTAGTTAGTATTATTTTGTAATTTTATAGAGATGTTAATTCTTGTATCGAAATTTATAACAGGACAAAAAATTGGCTACAAAATAGTGATCATAAATGATTTTGATTGCAAAATTAGTCGCTAACAATTTTGGCTGCAAATTAGTCACTAATGATTTTGCTCGTAAAATTGGTCAAAAAAATCTGGCCGTAACTTTGGTTGCTAACAATTCAATTTGGTTGCAAGATGATCCAGTGGCAATTCTGGTTGCTAATAGTGTGGTCGTAAAACTAGTCGCAAAAGTTTGGTTGCAATCTCGGTCGCTAAAGGTTTGTTTGCAATTTCTGTCGTTAAAGGTTTGGTCACAAAGTTGGTCGCAAAATATATTTTGTCGCAAAATCAGTTGTGAATTTTTGATAGCAATTTCAGTCGCAAAATTGGTCGCAAGGGTATTTTGGTCGCAAAAAATGGTTGCAAGTGTAATTACCGGCCAAGGTATAACCAACCACCAAAATTGGTTGCAAAATGGTAGCAAAAGGGCTTTTGCGACATTTTCGCGGCCGTTTTGACAATCGCATGGTCATTTATGTAGTAGTGCAGATTATTTAAGAAATGTAGAGATTAAATTTAAATAAACAATCAAATTTTACTACAAATGAATGAATTATAATGAGAACAACATATATATGGGGTTACATACAAACAAGAAATTACACTTTAAATTTATTTCATGATTAATAATATTATCAAACAATATGAAAGAATCAATGATGCTTAATAAATTAAGCATTAACAAATGAGTAAGTCTCATATCTAACATTACAACTTCCACCAACAACCCTTCCTCCTTTCCTCCCATCACAACAACTTGGAAGATCACTAATTGCATCATCTAAACAAGTCTTACAATCACCACTTGAAAGATCCCTTGTGCATTGAACCAACCCATAAAGTTTCTTTGAACCTTCTAGGTCCACAACTCCGCTGGCGTACATTTTTGGGTCAGCATACGCTTTCTGTGACAAACCACTCAACAATCTCTTGGTTGCTAGATTGAACATAGATGGATCGCTTACGTTGTTAACGTTCAACAAGTAAAACTTGATCTGGTCATCTATTTGGCCAAAAAAGTTACTATTGGAATATTTCAAGAGACAATGATCATACCAAATGGTTGCAGCCTTGTTGTTGGGGCAACGTTTGCGAATTTCAGCACTAGCATCAACAACACAAGACATGCAGTCTTGGCTAGACACGTCACCGCGACACAAAGATAGACCAAAGGTTTGACTTTGGTGATGACCCGTAGAGCTCGTTCCGAAGCCGTTTGGAGGGGTTTTGTAGTACAAGTTACCTAGGAGTTTGTTTAGGCTTTGATCATAAGGAGTGTAAGGTGTAAAGTTACCAGAAGTTGTGGAACAAAAGTGGTAGAGGGGGTCAGCCCCAATAACCATTTGGACAAATAGAAGTAACAAAAGTGACCTGATGGTGTACGATGATGACATTTTGTTGTATGAAAATTGATGAGTATGATTTGTTATGAGCGTGTGATATTATAGGGTATGCATGCTCTATTTATTGTGCGGAGAATGTTATAACTAATAAATGGTAAATGGTAAAAGGTTATGCATATTCAACTTAAGAAGCTTTCAACCTTTTACCCTTTTGGTTTCGTATGAAAGTAAAAAAAATAGTGCTAATTCTCCTTAAAGCTTTTTAAAAAACTTATGGATTAGTGATTAAAGGAATAAGTCAATCTTGTGCTTGAAGAATTCCTATCATGAAATATAGACAAATCCCTGCGTTTAAATATTGCGATGAAAGTGGTGACGATATAGTTTACAAAAAAAAAAATTTGTCATAATTTCTCTCAAAAAAATTTTGGTTTCGTATGTGGTTTTTCTAATTACTCAAATTAATTTAGTTTATTAAGTATTTAAACTATTCAAACTACTTCTAGGACTTGTTCATAATTTCTCATTCAAACTACCTCTAGGACCAGTTAATAATTTCTCTCAAGATGAATTCTACATCCTTGCTTTTTAAAGTTTTCTTAATATTTTCGGAGATGAAACACACATACAGCGTATTCATACTCATAGATCTATATATTAAGTTTTACCACAAACATTCGCAAGAAATAAGATGTATTTTAGTTGGTAACATTTTTTTTACCTTTTCACGTCTGTGTTTGAAAATAGTAAAAATTCTTATAAAGAAACTAAAAACATGTAAAAAATCGAAAACATTAAAAATTGGGTAAATTACAGAAAATGACATTTGTCTTTATTACTAATTCAACTTTTTAACATTTGTATTTATTAATTATACTAGACAAACTTTATTGGGCTTTATGTATATTGTTTGTTTGATCTTTGGTCATTTAGTCTAAATGTTGTTAGTTTTCATTGTTAAGTTAGATAATTTGGTTATCACATAAGAGTTGATGTGTAAAAGAAAAAACCTTCGGTTGGCACGTGTAATCCAAAAATAACTAAATGTATAAGAAAAATACAATCAATAAAATATTAAGACCAGCAAGTAAAACCTAAACAAAAATTTATATATTGTTATCAATAAAACCTTGAGACCAACATATTAGGATTCCGTGCAAACATGACAAGAATTGGAGATATGACAAGAAATGGTCAACGTTCGGAAACTAGAAACTTATATACTATGTGATTATAGGTTGGAGACATAATATAATGTTTGGAGTCTCAACCCATCAATGGTAAGTCTATACAGCCTAAGACCCAACATTAATCACTCCGTCAACCCATCACAAACTGATTGAAAGATACAAACCAATTGAAAGGCTTAAAAAGATATAAAAGAAGTTTGTTTTAGAACTAGAAGATGTGAAAAAAATGAAAGATTGTCAAACAAATATATAACTATCACTTGTAGTAAGGCAACAAAACACTTAATTGCAAAACTTACACATGCCAATGATAAGTTTAATTTAAATGGTTAGATGTTTAACTGTTTTTTATTTTGTATTGTCCTATAAAAATGATTGAAACAATTATGTTTTTGGTAATATATGTTAAAATACTTATCAATGCTAATGCTAATGATTTTGGTATAAATCAATTTTTGTTATAATTTTATATTTGTTTCAAGTTGTATATATGGAATTTATTACTAATAAACCATATGATACAATATTTTTTTTATATAAAACTAGGTTTACAAAAAATGATGACAAAAAAATAGATAACTTGTTAAGGTATTGCTCATCGGTTTAAACATTTTACTAGTCGTATTCTCTTGATATGTCGATTTGGTTTTGGATTATGTTGTGTGAATGGTTTTTATAGATTCATCCTCATTTAATAACCATGTGGTCTAATTTAATGATGCAAACTAACCACCATTTCACTAAAGGACCAAATATGAAACAAAACATGTATATAGGTTGTTTAGTGTATTAGTAAAAGATAAATATTGTAAACTGTAGTTAGTTACAAAGATAAATGTTGATTTCCATAATTTACTCTTATATTTTAAACATAAATTCATGAATAGTGTTTTACAATATTTTTTTGTAGTTGAGTATAACTTCTCTTTGCATCTGTTACAATCACAAGTAGGTTAAATTACATATGCCCACATTGCCTTTTGGTGACACCATAGTGCCAACATTACTTTTTTGGCTTCTCCTGGTTATTCATTCATTCACACACGCACACACACGTGCATATATATATATATATATATATATATATATATATATATATATATATATATATATATATATATATATACGTATATATATATATACGTATATATATATACGTATATATATATACGTATATATATATACGTATATATATATATGTATATATATACGTATATATATATATAGTATATATATATCCGTATATATATCTGTATCTCTATCTATGTATTATCTCTACGTCTCTATATAGATACACGATATATCTACATACAGATATACATATATATATATACATATATATATACATCCCTACATATATCTCTATATACACATATATATATATATATCTATACGTATATCTATATATACATGTATATATATATATCCGTATATATACATGTATATATATATACGTATATATATACATGTATATATATATATGTATATATATGTATATATATATATATATATATCTATATATATATATATATATATATATATATATATATATATATATATATATATGCGTGTGTGTACGTGCGTGTGTGAATGAATGAAAATCAACTTAAACTTATTATGGGTTATTGGATTTTAAAAAGTCAAACTTTCATTTATTAGCAAGGATTAATCTCAACTTAAAAAATATTTACAAAAACTTTCTAAGTTTAAGTTTATTTTCCTCTAACGAACCATAACTAACTGAGGTTAACCTCGTTAGTTTTTTGATGACGTAGACTGCTTATGTGACCAAAAGACTAAGTAAAAATTTGAAATCAATAATATCAACGACACCATGCCCTCAACGTGGCCATTTACCTCTTAAACATCCTCCATGGTAAAACCTACAAATACAAAAGCCTAACCTAACTTTTAATTAATACTACAAATATAAAAGCCCAATTTTCTTCACCCAGCCATTTTGCTACGGAAACTTACCACGCAAAATTTTGTGTTGTAGTTTTTGACGCAGTTAATACATTTACCACAAAAACTAAAACCCTATATTTTCTTTGAGCTTTTGATAATAAAACGCAAAACTTAAAAAACCAAGCTTTTGTTGTAAATGCATCAAATCTGCTACACTTTTGCAACAGAAGTGAGTTCAACTCTAATTAGTCAATGATTCCATCAAAATGTATAGAAAAACTGAATTTTAAAATATAAGTGAGTTCAACTCTAATTAGTATTGATGCTTAGTAAATTAGAAAATGCCTTGGTTATTAAGGTGTAGCAAATTATTTTTATTTCAATATATATATATTAATAACGATACAAACATATATCTAGAACTTCAATTACATTGTTGTTTGTCTTATGTTATCATTATCAATCAATAGTGTTCCAAAAATTGATGTCTAGCACCGATTGATCACCGATTAATTGGTGATCATCCACCGTTTCGATATTAACTAATCGCTGAATTAATCGGTCAAAGGTCAAATTCGGGCAAAAATAGAGAGAAAATTGGTCAGAATTGACCAAACTTAGGTAAATTTTGGTCAAATTTGGCAAAAATCATATAAGATTGATCAAAATTGAAGATTTTTAAATATAATTTTGATAAATATTGTGTATATATTTATAAGTTTAAAAGGTTACATAAATTTCCAATATGATTTATCTCTATTAATCCCTAGTCGATCCTATGTCACATTCGGCGAAAGCGTGAAATGCTTGAGTGTGACTAAATTGTTCAGAACGCATTGATCATATATAAAAACAAAAATTTTAATACACATATAAACATAACACATAATCATAAACCATAGATAATATCAATTCGGGTTACATTATAGTTAACGTTCAAAAATTAATATAACCCTATTACAAAATATGCTAATTAACTGCTACATCTTCAGTAGCGATGGAAATGAGCATCCACCGTCAGACTAAGATCGTACATGTTAACAGTTAATTTGACACAAACTTTCCCCATCACCTCACCCCAGCCATTGTAAACATCAAATGAGAACATAATACTGTTAGTCATTGTGAATACCTGAAAAAGCATACTCAAAATAGTCAACATAGTGTTGGTGACAACATAGGTTTATTTTCTAAACAACATATAAATATTGATGCAAATTACAACCAAACCTACTTATCAGCCAGGTGATTTATAACTGTCATAAATACAAATCACAGAATTAGATAATATAGCATCATAACATTCATCCTGTTGGTGCAGGAAATATTTCTTAAGTAGCGCTACCTATATTACCAAACGATTTCACATTCGAATTAATGCTTGTAACATAATGACAGTAATCTCAATTTTTCTTATAATAGCATTAATCATAAAATAATATGCTTTTTCTCCCAAAACTCATAACCATAAAAATGAGGCTATCTCACCTTTTATTCCTGCAAAATCCTATAAAAATATTTATAGGTTAGAAATATATATTATTTCTTTAAACTTTAGCACCTATAAACACAAATTTAAAATTAGTAGCTATAATTGTCCATATATCATCAAATTTTGATAGCATAAACATCTGAAAATCTAGTTTATCTGTAAAAATTTCAAATAATAACTATTTTCAGTTATTTTTCTGGAATTTTTTTAATTGTTCAAATGAATCAACAGAAATAGTTATGGGTTCACAAAATTCACCAAAACTTACCAGGACCTATATTTTGAAATCCATATAATTCCATAAATTTTTGGATTATTAATTCAGAATAGAAATTTTTCTACAATTTTTACAATTTCTACAATAATCAGTATTAGTAGCAAAACATATCCAAAATTTCCGAATTTTACACAAACTCAGGTACCATGTTTTATGTGAATTTTACATAATTTATCTCGCCTTTTTGATATTTCTCCTTATTTTCTAACCACAGAAAGTTCTAAATTTCATAACTCAGTCATATCAACGAATTTAGTCATGAAATTTGTCCAGAAATTCTTATAAAATATAAGGTCCATCATATAATTTTTCCAGGTATTTACCATGTCCGGAGCTTCCAGATAATATTTTTCTTTCATTAAATTAAATAATTTTTATAAATTAATTTACTTATTACAACTACACCAAAATTCACAGAAAGTTATTTCTAATATTTTCAAACAAGTTCTTAATTTTATTCCCACAAACAGTTATTTAAGTATTTAATTCAATTAATCAAGAATATTAGGTTTTTATTCTTCTTATTTGTAGTCTTCTTAAAAATCTTTGTTTATAAAGAGTTTCCTTATTTTTAGATATCTTGTACTTAAAAGAAAATCGAAGGTTACGTGGTTTTTAAAGATCATTCTTGATGATTTGTTTTCAAGGACTTAGATCACATGTGTTTATTTTAAACACATATGGATCTTTTAAAGATGGTTAAGAATCTAACCTTTTTGTTAAGAGTAACTTAGGGATTGATGGTTTGATAGAGGTGGTCTTCTTGGTGCTTGATCCCCAACTTTTTGAATTAGAATAGGTCTTAGTTGAGACGATGATGAAATGGGTGGTGAATTAAAAACCGAGAGAAAGGAAGTGTTAATAATCTTGGAGGCCGGTTGATGGTTGTAGTAACCTATGGTTATGGTAGTTCACGGTGATGGTGCTCGTGGATGTGTAGAACCGAGAGATATCAAGGATGAAAAGATGATTGCGGTTGTGATGGTTTACAGTGGTAATGAATGTATGTATGCTATCAACCGAGAGAAAACAAAGTTTGAGAATGGGTTGGAGTTGTGCACTCCTCGGCCGAGTTCATGTAGTGGGTTAGGCATCATTACATCTAGAGCTTAGGGTGGTGAGGTGTGTTCTTAGGTTTGCTTAGTTGGTTCTTAGGGTGAGAGGTGGCAACCTTGGAGAAAGCTTAGTGTATGGGTGTTGCTAGGTGGTGGGTCATGTGGCTTGATGAGTGTATGGCCGATTAAGGGTGGGTTTAAGGAGTTAATGGTTTAGCTTAGTGGTTAATCGGGTGTCGAGGGTGATTGCTTAAGTGGGTGTTTATGTGATTTAAGTTTTTGGTTAACTTTAGTTTTGTTAAAAGGTTTCTTGATATAATCTTATTTGGTGATGTTTGGTTTAAGTTTACACCTTAATTTACTTTATGTGTTTTAACCTAATCAAATGATCATACCATTTAGATAACTAGTCATGTAAACACATACATCATAAACTTGATATATAAAAGTTTCATGCATACGTAAATGCATGCATGCAAGCATGCATATCATTATCACAATCAATCATATGAAAATTTCTAAAGAGCTAGTCACATAAAACTATCTTAATAGAGTATAGATTTATGAAAATTAACTTGCCTAACCTTAGGGTTGTCACATTCTCCCCCCGTAAAAAGAATTTCGTCCCGAAATTCGTTGATGAGTAGTTCCTAGGGTTGTAGAGAACTTATCCTGTCACTTACTTTTCAAATAAGTGTGGGTATTTTCTTTTGATTTCATCTTTTCTTTCCCACGTAAATTCAGGTCCTCTTTTCGAATTCCACTTGACCTTTACTATTGGAATTCGACTCCTCCTTAAATTCTTTATCTCTTGTTCCATGATTGCTACAGGCTCCTCCACAAAACGGAGGTTCTTATCTATTTTGATCTCTTGGACTGGTACTCTTAATGTCTCTTCCACCATGCATTTCTTTAAGTTGGATATATGGAAAATATTATGTATCTCACTTAGTTCTGGAGGTAGATTTAGCTCATATGCTACAAGGCCAATTCTATTAGTTATCTCAAAAAGGCCAACATACCTAGGGTTTAACTTATTTCTCTTCCCAAACCGGATAATTCCTTTTAAGGGTGATACCCTAAGGTGTCACACCCCCGCTAAAAGCGGAAACACGTGGATGTAACGAGATCGGGATCGTCATAACACATGGTAAGCGATAGAGATGCAATATAAAGAAATGATGACAAGCGTGTCATGACGACACCCGACGACAAGGGGACTTGTTTCGTGTTTAGTCAATGTTCACGACAACATAGCCGTAAGTATAACATGATGATGATACACATAATCACATAAAGATGAAATTGTAAATGTAAATTCCCACAACCCGGGAACAAGTTTCAAAAGATTGTAATTGTTTACACATATCAACATTGTTCAAAAGGTTGTTTGTCAAAACATGTTAAGTCCCAAAAATGCATCCTAGGGTCTCCACTAAGGCAGCACACCTAGATTCCTGGACTTGCATGTTCACCTGAAAAGATATGCTTAAAACGGTCAACATAATTTTTTGATGAGCTCGCAGGTTTAAGTAATAAAAATGTAAGTGATGCTGTATAAGTAAGCGTAATGGAATACCGTGAATACAGTTACACAAGTAAAATCACATGACATGAGCTTTGCAACCAAACCTAGCGACGTACACAAAGAAATTGTCGGCATATATTCACCCAAGGGCCCGTTCCTGGGGGCACTGACGGTACCAACTAGTATACCATCGAACGAGGGTGGGGGTGTCAACCCAGTAGTAGTACCAATACCTAACCGTCGGTTCCCACACTGGAATTAAATAGTTGCAAAGATAGAACCACACAGCAGACCCAAGCATGTATCAAATAGTACTTGCAACACAGTATCACGTTGATTCCTTGTATGTAAAATGTAAGTAAGTTGTACAGCATCGAAAATGAGTAAGCATACTTTTCCCCCGAGTTGTAAATGATTGAAATATTGTATAAGCGTAAAAAGGGGCCACGAAACTCACTTGTTAAGTGGTAAGTATGTATGATCGATGTAATCCCAAATGTTGAATGCAAATGAACAGTCAAACACCTATTGACAGTTATTGTAAGCATTAATGATATGAAATAAGCGCGTAATAATGATCGGTCGGTTCGGGTTGTATCGGCTGGGTTGCGTGTAACTCACACAAACAGACACACGTACAAGACCTTATGTAGATCTAAGTACAAGACATTGTCGCCATTGATGATGAGGTTTGAGTAAAAGTTTCATTGTTATTGAAGAAGTATTGAATATGTGTCAATAGTTATAAGTCGGTTGATAATTGTAAAATGTTAGTTTGATTTGTTTAGAATAGTATTTGTGCCCTTTTTAGCGTTGACTTTAATATTTGTGGCCGAACAATGGCTACTGTGTTAATGTTACCTCAACATCACACGTCATACTCACACCACGCACAAGAAGGAAATCACACAACAATTACAGTCGCACGACAAGACCAGACGCACGACTCAACCTCCATACGCACGAATCAACCCTCAATCGTATGAATCAGCTTCATTCGTATGATTGAGCCTTCATTCGTATGACTGGCATTCAGTCGTACCACACAACACCCAATCGCACGACTCAACCTCCATACGCACGAATCAACCTTCAGTCGTGCGAATTAGCTACTTTCGTACGATTGAACCTTCATTCGTGCGATTGGACTCCAGTCGTGCGAATCACGCACAATCGCATACACTCAGTCGGTCACCTGACTCAATCGCACACAATCATTCATACGCATGACTCAATCGCATACACTCATTCGCACGCATGACTCAATCGCATACAAACACACAGTCGCACGACTCAGTCGCACGACATGCCTAGTCGCACAACTCAGTCGCACGATTGACTCAGACGCATGGTTCAGTCGCACGACTCACTCAGTCGCACGGCTCAATCGCATGACAGACCCAGTCGCCTGAACTGCAGAATCGCGACTGTGGTCGGGCTGAGCAGCCCCCGAGCTGCTCTAAACGCGGGTTTTACACCACAAGGACTTCCAGAAACACTCAACAAACATACACAAACATGAAACACAAGCAGAAAGACCTCACACGCACCCATACGACCTTGTGTGTTCGGGTTGAACCCGAACACCCGAAACCCTAGTTTTGGACAGCCGTGAAAAGGCAAGAAAAGAGACAACCAAAGTCGTCTACCTGCTAGAAATGAGTAGTCTAAGCTGTAGATGAAGTCTAGACGACGAAAACGAGACCACACGGGTTGGATTTGGTGCTAGAATGAAGAAGATGTGTGTGTAGAGGGGATGAAGATGAAGAAGATGATGAAAAATGGTGATTAGGGCTGGTAATGGGGTATATATACCCAGCCCAAGTTTGCAAAATGACGAGTTTAGTCCCTGCACTTAACCCCCGAGTTTTCCCAAATTTGGTTCGGTTGAAAAACGACTTTATTAGATGTTTTATAGTAATTGTAAAAGTGCATTTAATGATATTATGACTTAAGAAATGGTTTTGTTAATGACGTTTAATATATATAAAAATGATGTATTTGGCGGTTTCGAAGATGAAAGTTTTAAAAGTTTTTAAAGTTAACATATAATTATAATGAATACACACGCACAACGATGATAATGCACACATGATATCCACATAAAGAGTTAAATAAGGATGAGGAATGACCGATCAAAGAATAGTTAACGGATAATCACGTTAATTGACGGACCTTAAGGTGACGAATGTCACAGTATCCCCCAGTTGAGAGAATTTCGTCCCGAAATTCAGCTGGAGTTAGGTCCAAGAGTGTCATCCTCGAAAAGATGTGGATATTTGAGTTTCATCTGATCTTCTCGTTCCCATGTAAACTCTGGCCCTCGTTTTGAATTCCACCTTACGCGAACAATAGGTATTCTACTGCGCTTCAGTTGCTTGACCTTTCGATCCATGATCTCAATGGGTTCCTCAACAAAATGAAGCTTGTCGTCAATCTTGATTTTCTCAATTGGCACGTGAAGGGATTCGTCGGCCAAACACTTCTTGAGGTTCGACACGTGAAAAGTATCATGCACACCGCTGAGTTCTTGTGGCAACCTTAATCGGTAAGCCACTGGACCGATCCTTTCAGTGATCTCGAATGGTCCAACGTATCTTGGGGCTAACTTCCCTTTCTTTCCAAATCGAACGACTCCTTTCCAAGGGGAGACTTTGAGTAATACACGATCCCCAACGTTGAATTCTAGAGGCTTCCGA